>CM030365.1:77821001-78466108 GCA_017893485.1 Hemerocallis citrina | reverse complement strand
AAATAATTCACTATATTTGGAAGTTAAGTATAGAAAATTACAGTTTTGGAGAGTTATATCCAAATCTGTAGTTATCTTAACTATGGGTTGTTTGGGAACCCACTTGGAAGTGAGATAACTCCATGTTACTGTAACCCCCATTCCTGCTAATAAGTATTTTCCATGTCTTTTCTACAATTGATTTTTTTTTATACATTTATTTTGTGCTAAATTCGTTACAGAATCTTTTATTAAAGTAACTTTTCTACTCGAAATTATTATCATTTCGAATAGTGGTTGTATTTTTGATCTTATTTTCTAGGTATCTTATTGATCGGCTATTTATTTTTGAGTCCAAAATCAAATATTTTATTACTTTTGGGATTTATAATGACTGAAATTGTTAAACCTGAATATTATTTATTTGTCATGATTTTATTATTTTTTATAATTATAATAATAATTGTTATTTCTTGATTATCTATTTTAAAATCCATCTATTGAATTATTTTATTAATTTTATTTGTTTCTGATTTACCTAGCGAATTTCATTCTATTTTCTCAAGCCCAATTGTATTCTCTTTGCATTTGTGTTATGTATTTATCTATATTGATTATAATTTTCGTTCATGAACTAATTTTCTCTTTTGTCAGGCCTATATATCTTGTGGATTTTATTCTTATTGGATGTGTATACTTTATTTGAGCCCTATTGTGTTTCAAACCCATATCTTATTGAACCCTAAAACCCATTTGCAGCTTTGTTCTTAATCCCAAACCCATTATATTGGATCCCAACCTAATAACCTAATAATCTACTTGTATTCTATGAATACAACCTTAATAAAAATCCTAAAAACCCCAAAAAATACAATTTGTGTAGCCATCTCTCTCTCCTCTCTCCTCTTTCTCTCTCCTCCCCTATTTCTCTCTCCCCGTCAGCCAATCTCCCGCCCAAATCCATCTCGCCTCCTTCCTCTCCGGCCTACTCCGGCGAGCCCCACCTCGACCACTGCCCTCCTCGTCGAGCACCACTAGCGACCCACTTCCGATCCTCCTTGCCCTTGCCCTGATTCCAATTGTCAGCATGCAGCCCAAACCCAACCTTGGCTGTCTTTCCCCTTCGCTCAACGCCAAACCCCCCCCGCCCAGCGGCTGCCCCTTGTCGTCGACCGCCTGCCCTCACCAGCGACCTCCCGCCAGCCCCCGCTGTTGGCCTGGCTTGCCACGCTACTCTTGGTCTTTGCTGACTTACTGCCTTTTGCTCTTGCGTTATTGCTTGTTTCTTCGTTTGCACGTTAGTATACACGTGCTATTTTATGGATTTGTGTGTTCGTGGGTTCGTTGCTCCGGGTTCCTAATCCCGTATTCTTCGTATTCAAATTCACCATTAATAAGGCGAGTCACTGTCCTCTTGAATTGTTAATTGCATCAAATTCAAGTTTTGTTAAAACTCTTGCAAGTAGATCCCTTAGTTTATCGTTTATATATTGTTCATCTCTTTCATTGGGTATATGAGGGTTTACACGAGCTAACCCCAATTTACTTGATATCGTCCACTTTTGACTCCAAAGATTGAATTTTTCATGTGTGTATATAGAATTGATAATAGGGTTGTTCATATAATTGTCACACAAAAAAATTATTGTAAGAGAGAATTGCGAGGTTGTACATTGTTCGATCGATTGATGGTTGACTGATGATAAATTAGTGTATGTATGCGTTCTAATTTTATTTATCATGTTTGACACTCATCATGCTGATTATATAGTTTAATCGACTAATAGAATTGATAACCATCCTGTTTAATTAACTTATTTCATGAAAATACCCGAAACCCTGTATCTTGCTTTCTGGCTGTATGTTGTCTGCTATTTTCGACCTAGTAAACGATCTTAAAATAAATTACTTTATGAATGAGAATTGTAGACTTATCTTTCTAGTTTCCATAACATTTTGAATTTTTGAATTCCGAGTTGTGTAGCAAAATGTATGCCCGTTTTACAACAATTATGTCAATTATGTTTTTAATTTCAGATTTTAGATTCTTGTATATTTTATGTTTAAACTGTTAAAAGGTTGATCAAATGTTAAAATTTTACGCTAAAAATTCCCAGATTGTTGCTTAACATGTTTAGAAGTCTAGAAAATATTTTTAACGAATTTAAGATTGAGTTTTTGCTGTTTCTAAAATTTTAACAGCATGATATCGAATTTCTGCCTGGACATAAAATCTGTAATGAACAATGAGTTTGACTTAGCTACTATTGTCGGAATTTGATCTTTAAATATACGTTGGAACCCTGTGGAAGTCTAGTTTCTAGAGTTTCTGACGGTTTTCAGTTTTTGAGTTCTGAAACAGTGGCAAATTACATTTTAGTACATACTACTACTCTTGCTGTCTAGAAATGTTATATTCCAGTTTTTATTAGTTTAATTATCCTATATCATTGTATTGTATGGAATTGAAGTGTATATGTTGCATTGCATGGTCCTAAAGTCTTATTGTCACCATTCTAATTGTCCAATTCAAGTTATCATCCTATTATTCCCCTATTGTTGCTATCGTTCATCTAATATCTCATATTTGCATATTGCATTGTATTGTTGCATTAATAAAATTGTTAATCAAGCCGGAGTTTAAGGGTTGATTAAAGTAGTGGACAATATAGAGACTGTACTCGGAAGGGAGCTCGTGGTTTCCCTACAATTACTAATGACTGAATAACTGGATAACTGCATATTGTTCCATGGACATTGATACTAAATGACTGAATGACTGAATAAATGATATTGAAGAGAATTGTTTACATCGTTCCCAGGGTACATGAACTATAAAATCCACCACTAAGTCTAAACGTAACTTGTTTGTATGTAGCAACCATGTGGTAAATAAATGGAACGCATGAAGTGCTACATTAGTTAGGAGTAAAATGATTAATAGACTTAAGGATTGACACCACAACGACATTGCATATTGTTCATCATTGTTTCTATTGATATCGAATATTAGCTAAGTGTTATTGATATTGATCACTGAATATTGTTATTGATTATTGAATCATTATTTATACAAATTGCATCGATTATCATGATATTGCTTATTGCTATTTTTCCATGTTATTGATTCCTATTAATCTATTGGATTCATTGATATACCGTTATTCCATTGTTCTTTGCTTTCTCTACTTGTTGTCCATGACTTGCTCTAAGAATAATTTTTCTCCTCTTTTTAGATGAAGTGTTCACAAGTAATGAAGAAGAATTTCCTGCTGGAATTGTAGAACAAACATTCTGAAGATCTTAATGCTTTCTTATTGCTTATTATTTTATTGAACTTATTGTATCGAGATTTATTAATTATTAGTGATTGGATTATTATTGTGTTGGGCTTATGACCCGGATTTTATTATTGTTTCCAGACATTGGTTTATTGTATTTAAATATCCCATATTTTTTATTCCAAGTATTATTGTTCATGACATTATTATTATTGTCTGCATAATTGTCCTGTACTGATTATATTGTTGAGTTGATCGAATAAACAGCTTATGGGTGACGTTAGTCATTCCCTGGGCCAATATCATGTGCTCGTATTCTGTATTTTTTTAGAAGCGGGGCGTGACAATTACCTCAATTATTTTAGCCCAAAAGTTGGGATAACTACAGTTATCTCAACTCTATCAACATCTCTGTTGTCTAACGTTTGGTAGAAGCACACTATTCTCAGAAGAAAGGAATGCGATAATTTCATTCACGCACTTTCTCTGTCCTTTAATCTTCCTCAACCTTTTCGAACCTCTTCTCAAAAATATTTTCTTTTGATAAGGGTTTCTTCATCGCTTGGGGGAGAAATCATTACATGGTCCCTCTCCATCTCCACAGTCCTCTTACCATTGTCCACAACAATCATGAGGCCCCTTTTAGGCCCCTTTCCCCGTGAAGTGGAACGATGATGACGATCCTTTTTCGGACTCTCTCACCGATTGCAAATCCTCACCGGCGAACTGCGGCGATATCCCCTGAAGGGACTCCCTCTTGGATCCCGACCTCTAGGATGACTACAATCGCCTACAATGTCGTGGTGGGCTCCTTCTATGCGCCCTCTTTCTCTCCGGTGATGGAGATCTTCTGTGCCTCCGTGGTGGACTCCTCCCATGAGCCTTCTCCCTTCTTGGAGGGTACAAAGACAATGGAGACGGCGAGGGCCTCCGTTGGTGGCTTCCATGGTAGTGTACCACCTCAACGGGCCCACCCCTTATCAGTTCCTGGAGTTCTCTAACACTCGCCATTTGTAACTTGTCATTCTAATCACGAATGTTATTCATCCAACCTAATAGGCTGGGAGAACGAGACTCATTCAACCGAAAATATCTACCCTATAGTCTAAAACTGCCAATACACCCAAAATAAATATCAAATATCTGTCTATTTCAGTATAGGAGTGTGACGTGGTGCTACAGTCAACGCTCCTCAACCATTGTATCCTGGGAGACGGATGCCTCTCCAATTTCCAGCACCCGAACAAAGTGAATATGTTTTAAGGGTATTGTGTGATACACAAGCCTTGGCTTTAATCAGTTTGAGTTTATATTTAGTTATTTCATTGTCTTTAAAAAAATTTTGGTTTTCTACATCTTCTTCTCCTTCATTGTTTTTTGTGCCTCTAAATCAAAATTGTTTTATTGCAAACTTGGTGTAGCAAACTTAAAACTGATTTTGATTTTATTCTTTGCTAAATTTGAGGCACTTTTTCCTTTTATTTTAAATTTGAAAAATTTACATGTTCGTTGTGTGTTTCAGACTCGAAATGACAATTGCATCAAAGAATGTTGTTGTGGCTGAAAAAGCCAAATTGTCGGCTATTAAGATGGTCCAATTGCCGATCGTTGGTGTGGCAAGAGTTCCACTGCCTACTGCTGTACCTGTCTCAGTCTCCTATGGAGAAAATGCTGAGAAGTTCAACGGGTAGAATTTCAAGAGGTGGTTGAAGGCATTGCTTAGGAGCAGAGAAGCCAATGTCATCAAAGGCATTGCTCAATATGTTTCTGAAATCAACCTCTCTATTATGTTATCAGAGGTGAACTTGAGGGGTTCAAACCCTAAAGAGTGGTGGATTGACATTGGAGCTCCCCACTACGTGTGCTCTAACAGAGGAATGTTCTCCACTTTTGAACCATTAGAGAGTGCGGAGAAGATGTTCATGGGGAACTTGGCCACTTCAGAATTCAAGGGCCAAGGTAAGGTGATATTGAAGATGACTTCTGGGAAGAAACAGACTTTAAACAATGTTGCGTATGTTCCTGAAATTTGTATGAACCTGGCATCTGGTTCGCTGCTTAATAATCACAGATTTCACTTAATGTTTGAGTCAAAAAGATTATTTTGTCTAAGAGTGGAATGTATGTTGGTACAGGATAAATGAGTGGTGAAATGTTCAAACTCAATGTAATGACCATGGTCCAGAATATCATTAAAACTAGCTCTTCCACTTATATGCTTGGGTCTTCTAATTTATGGCATGGTAGACTAGGATATGTTAATTATCATACATTGCATAGACTAATTATCATATACCAACATTCCAAATTGATTCCAAACATAAGTACGAAACTTGTGTTGAGGCAAAACTAACAAGATCATCATTTAAAAGTTTTGAAAGAAACATGGAACCCCTTGGTTCGATTCACAGTGATATTTGTGATTCAAAAATAACATAAACATGAGGTGGTAATAAGTATTTTATTACATTTATTGATGACAACACAAAACACTGTTATGTGTATTTGCTTAAAAGCAAAGACAAAGCTATAGAGAAATTTATTTTCTATAAAAATGAAATTGAGAATCAACTCAACAAGAAAATTAAGGCGCTAAGAAGTGATCGAGGTGGAGAGTATGAATCGACATTTGCTGACACATGTGCTAAGCATGAGATTATACATGAAACTACATAACCTTATTCTCCTCAATCCAATGGTGTTACTGAGCGTAAGAATCGTACATTGAAGGAAATGATGAATGCAATGTTAATAAGTTCTGGTTTGCCATCAAACTTGTGGGGAGAAGCTATTCTTTCAGCTAATTACCTTTTGAATAAGGTACACAAAAAGAAAAAAGAGAAAACTCCATATGAATTATGGAAAGAAAGAAAGCCATCCTACAATTACTTGCGAAAGTGGGGATGTTTTGTCAATGTGGCAGTACCTCCACCTAAGAAACTAAAAATATGACAAAACACAGTTGATTTCATTTTCATTGGCTATGCACATTATAGTAGTGCTTATCGATTCTTGATGTACAAATTCGATATTCCCGATATACCAAAGAATACGATAATGGAGTCTGGGAATGCATCATTCTTTGAAGATGTATTTTCATGTAAGTATGGAAGAACCAAATTCTTTCAAACGAACACACGAGACTATCAGTGAAGGTAGTGAAAACTAAGATGGAGAAGTTGAGGTGGAACCTAGACATAGTAAAAGAACAAGAATGGAAAAATCTATTGGTCCAGATTTCTTGACTGTTATGTTTCAAGTTGAACCCCAAACTTTCAAAGAAGCGATGAGCTCTAGTGATGATCCTGTGTGGAAAGAAGCCATTAAGAGAGAAATTGATTCACTCTGGCAAAATCATACTTGGGAACTAGTGAATCTTCCACCAGGTAGTAAACCTTAATGTTCCAAGTGAATTTTCAAGAGAAAAATGAAAGCTGATGGATCAATTGATAAATATAAGGTAAGACTTGTAATCAAGGTTATAGACAAAAAGAAGGACTGGATTACTTTGATATATATTCTCCTGTGACGAGGATAAATTCCATTAGGATGGTACTTACAATAGCAGCTTTGCGCACTTTTGAAGTACATCAAATAGATGTGAAACATCTTTTCTTAATGAAGATTTAGAAGAAGAAATCTTTATGGAGCAACTTGAGGGTTTTTCAGGTCTAGGACAAGAAAAGAATGTTTGTAAAGTGGTGAAATCATTATATGGCTTAAAACAAGCTCCAAAGCAGTTGCATGAAAATTTTGACAATTTCATGATGACAAATGGATTCACAATCAATCAATGTGATAAATGTGTGTATGTCAAAAATACTGAAAGTGGATATGTCATAATATGTTTATATGTAGATGACATGCTCATTGTTGGAAGTAATGATTAGATGGTTAAATCTACTAAAAATATGTTGAACTCAAGAGTTGATATGAAAGACATGAGACTTGCTGATGTTATATTGGGGATTAAGATCACAAGAACATCAGACGAGCTTATTTTAAGCTAGCCACATTATATCGACTATATTCTTGGAAAATTTGATAAAGATAATTCTGGAATTGTCAGAACTCTGATAGATCTAACTTTATATTTAACCAAGAATAAAAGAGAGAGTATTTCTGTGTGCTTTATTACTCATTATTGCTGCTCTTTTGTTTTCTGAGATGAAGCCCTTAATTTTTGCCTGGCTGTTCATATTTGCAGGATTAATGGGAGTCTCGACTTCCCGTATAATGCTTTTTGGTCACTTTGTTGCCTCTCTTTGGGCAGTTCTGACTTTTTGGGGCGTTTAGTTTGATTGATGCTCAGCTCATCCTTGGGACTGTGATCTCTAGTTCTGTTTCTTCGGTGCTTTCCTTTACTGCTCACTGGTGTAGTTTCTAGCGTTGGTACTGCTCGGCCTGTTGGCTATGACCCCGCGCTCTGGTTTTTGCCTGGATGATGTTCAACTCTTGCTTTTTGTCTCGCCTGGATGATGTTCCTACTCCTATTATGTGAACCTATATTTTTCATCTCCTACTTTATCTGGCTGGCATGCTTGTTATGTTAATGTTTTTTATGCACTTTGGTGGATTTGGAGGAATGCTGTGATTCCTTGTTCTATGGTTACCAGTCCTTTAGCTTCATTCATGTTTTGTTTATGTTACTGCGCTGTGATAGTTTCTTTTGTGCACACTTATTAGTTCTGGTTTACTCATTTCTTTTATCTAGTTGATGTTTTAATCAACTTCGGTAGACCTTACGCTCCTATTTTGTCTTCTTGCTTTTCCTTGGCCCTGTCTTTCTCTCTAGAGCTGCTCAATTTAACGTTTGCAGCTAGTATTTTTGGTCACTACGCGGGAGGTTGTAAGCTGCATTCTGTGGTTTTTGTTTGGACTGATTGCATTCCTTATTCCTTTCCGGAGTCTCCGGTGCGGGGGGCTCCTCTATGCATCGTCGGGGCAGTCTTGTCTGCTAGCTGCTGTCCTGTTGTCGAAAGCGCGTCGTCGCTTTCCTCGGTGTCGGGGTTTTGGAGAGTTTGGAGCCATCAGCTCCATCCTTCCTCTAGATCTGGTCCTGCTTGCCTTCCTCCCCTTTCTTGTTTTTAATTATCAGAGTCTGTTTGTATATCGATGGGTCTGTATTTAGTTGCTTTAATTCTGTACTGATTGTTTTACAGCTTGTAAGACCTCTCTATTGTAATTATTGTGTTTATTAATGCATGGCTGGAGTCTTTCGACTCTATCCGTTTCATAAAAAAAAAAGAGTATTTCTCAAGTAGAATACTCTAGAATTATAGGCAGTCTAATATACTTGATGTTTTGTACAAGATCAGACTTAGCCTATGCAGTTTGTAAACTAAGTAGATACACGAATAATCTAAAAACGGGCACAGGCAAGCAGTTACAAAAGTACTGAAATACTTGCATTTTACTCGTAATTATGGGCTGCAATATACAAGATTTCCGGCTATACTTGAAGGATACAGTGATGCGAACTGGATTTCTAGTGATTATTCCAAATTTACTAGTGGCTATGTGTTTACAATAGGTGCTGCAGCATTTTTTTTGGAAATTCTCAAAACAAATAGTGATCGCTAAATTCATGATGAAATCTAAATTTATTGCACTGGACAAATGTGGGAAGAGGCTGAATGGTTCACCACTTTCTTGAGGATATTCCAAGGTAGACAAATCCTGTGCCTCCAATCTGCATACATTCAGATAGTCAATCTGCAATCTGTAAAGCAAAAAACAATATGTATAATAGTAAATCTAGACATCGAAGACATAATACTAATTAGATTTTGCTTGTCCTCGAGAAAAAAGGAAAACCATAAATCAAAGAATAGTAATAGTATTAGTCTCAACTCGTCACACCCAAAGGACTTATCACGCAACCATCAAATTTTTAACTTAATACATAAACAATTGCTAAAGGAAAACTAAGCATACTCACTTTCTTCAGTACAATTATTCATACACAATTCCAAATCCAATCAAAGTTGGCATGCAATTAACGCAACTGTATCATGTAACAACTCCATCTGTGATTACTCATTCTCACAACTACAAACCGGATAGCAAACTAGAGGTTTTTTTCTCTCTCTCTAAGCTTTCACTTGCATTTTGACGCGAATATTTGTGATAGATTCACCCGGTTACTCAACAAGTCATACAATTAGAGTACGTTTGCATACTCATATTTTAAGTTGTCGTTGACATAAAAGTAAACATTGGTGATGAATAACCCTAGTTACTAAGCAACTCAAAACATTGGAGTACATAAAACTTTATTTATTCAATCATAAAATCATTATCACTTTATTTACTTAAACCCTGTTAAGGACTAGATCAAAGAGGATAATTACAAGAAAAACATCACACTCCTCTTTTATGTATATCACATGACTCTCACAATTTTGTAAGTAATTTTGAACTTCAATAATTCTAAAAAAATAAGTATGCTTAATATTGCTTTATAAGACATTGTCTATCCTAAAAAAATACAATGCTTTAGCACAATAAAGAACTCGAAAGTGTAATGGTACTTCTAATTTAAGTCTTTTTTAAAATAATTTTTTTTAACCCCTTCCCCCAAACTTAAACATCACATTGCCCTCAATGGGAAAAGAAAAGGAAAACAAAAAGAATGAGAAAGTTCAGAATTACTCCCCTGATTCATGTTGAAATTCTGGATGAGTGACGTTCATTGTTTTAGTGATATATGGAGTTGTAAATGTCAAAATTCCCTGATTCGTTTTCTATTGGAAAGCTAAGAAAATTTCCTTCGATCAATATTTGAATTTTTTTAGATTCGGACTCCATTCTGCTTAAAATCAGCTATAAATCCAGGTTTAGAAAATAACCCTGCCTAGAAGCCCCCAAACTTATGCATTCCTATAAAATAAAATCAAATATTAAGATTAAAGTAAACAAAAAGAAAAGAAATTCTAATGAAAGTAAAAAGGAAACATGGGTTGACTCCCAAGAAGCGCTAAGTTTCAAGTCTTCAGTCGGACGTGGTAGATGAGATGGTTTTGTGAACTGAAGTCATATTATTTTGTATTGCCAAATCTATCTTTTGCGTGTATTGCATGGACATCTCCTTAAGTGTTGGCTTCTTCTCTTGTTGTGGAAAATTTTGAGGTGGTGTAATTGCTTATTGAATGTTGTTCCAAGGAAAATTGAGATGATATCTCCATCCTGGATTATACGTGATTGAATAAGGATTGTTTTGATGTTGGAAGTTGGACATGTAATTTGCTTCATCGGAATGTGGTTGAGCAAATGGATTTCCCATTTGGCAATCAATACGTGAGCGATTTCCTGCACAATGGTCACAAATAATATTAGTTTGAATAAAATTAACATTCATATTACGTAGTTGTTTAGATAAAATAGCAATTTGTGTCATCAATGTGGTAATAGGATCACACTCAAAAACTCCAGTTGCTTTTCTTGGCATTGCACTCTCTAAAGACCATTGGTATTTGTTAGATGTCATCTCATCTAAAATCTCATAGACCGCTTCATGAGATTTGATCATAAGAGCTCCTCCAGTTGCTGCATCTACCATAGGCCAATTTGTATTTTCCAAACCATTATAGAATATTTAGACTTGCAGCCATTTCGGAAGTTAATGATGAGAACATTTTCTCAATAAATCATTATACCGTTTCCATGCATCATACAAAGATTCATTCTAAAATTAAGTGAATGTGGTAATGTCTTTCCTTCACTTCGCTGTCTTTACTGGAGGGAAATATTTGGCCATAAATTTTTGTGCAAGTCCCTCCCAAGAAGTGATAACACCTGGTAGTAGAGAATTTAGCCAAGCCTTCTTCATATATCTTAGTGGAAAAGGAAAGAGTCTCAATCGGATTGTATCATCTAACACTCCATTGTGCTTGAAAGTATCGTAAATTTCTAGAAAGTTTACAATATGAACATTAGGATCCTCGTGCGACAATTTACCAAACTGAACATTCTGTTGAATCATTTGAATGATTGCCGGCTTAATCTCAAAATTGAATAGTCGGCCTCTTTATGCTCGATGTTGTTCCCTTAACCGAGGGCATAGCATAGTCTCTCAAAGCCTTATTTTCTTCTCCATTACCCATGTTCACCATGGTGATATCCTTCTATGTCTTGAAATATATTTATTAAATAACAAAAAAACTAATCAAACCTATCTTAATAAAAAAAAAATCAAATTAGTAATAATTTAGCAATTATCAATATCAATAAAAGAATAATTAGTCATCAGCAGCGGTGCCAAAAACCTTAATGGGATAATTCGCAAGTGCACAAAACCGCAACAAATAGTATAGTTTAAAATAATAGAGTGTCGAACCCACAAAGACTAATTATTTATTGAGTATCGAAATTCACTATATTAACTACTATTTGGTGAATCGAAAATTTGGTAAAAATAGCAACTAAATTAAACTAAACTAAAGTAAAAAACCTAAACTAAAATCTGAAATTTTATGTTTTGTTGATAGCAAAACTAGTTCTAAGGCTTTCGGTTTCATGTAGCTAATCCCATACAATTTATAATTCCATAAAACTAAAAACTCTACTTTTCCAAGTTGTAGACAAAATGTAACCTTTGCTTCCCATTTTATAGTGTATTTTCTTTTTGGTGTATTTCTCTCTTGTATCTCCTTTTGTACTGTATATTGGATCTTCATTTTCAATATATTCATTTATTTGATTTGTCGCCTTTTATTTGATGTTCTTGATTCTATTGTCAGTCTTTTGTTCCGTCTCCTTTTGATCGGGCTATTATTTTCTTTGATCCTCATTATTTTATTTGTTTATGCCTATTTTATTTATCCACTTTGTGCCATCTCATTTTTCATTGGATCTATATTGCGTATCTATTTTCTTTTAATTCCCTTAACCTATTTTAAACCCATTATAATCACCCAAATATCCACTGTTACCTAATACCCATCAATGAAAACCCTAAACCCTGTTCTTAATACACTATCCGACCCGTTAGCACCCTATACCCACTTCAGCCATCTCTCCCATTCACCCAAAAACCCTAAACCTGTGCACCTATATAAATACACCCATGCCCCGAATGTTCACCTAGCCACCAGCCCTGCATCACACCTCCGACCTCCTGTGCTCACCTCCGGCAAGTAACTTGTATTCTTTTCTTTGTGTAATACAAGTACTAAATACTGCTTGTAGTGTAGTTGTGTTCTAGAGACAATTCTTGTGTGAAACCCCTGTTATATATTGTCTCTATTCTGTTGATTCGCTTGTAGTTGGCACATGACACCCATGACATGAAATAACTTAGGGATGACCACTTCTCGATGTATACATGCATGCTATGCGTATGATACCGTATGCTTGGTTATGTGATTTGTAGTATAGTTGTTGTAGATGTGTTAAATACCCTATATCATGTTGTTTGGACATCTAGTACACCATATTTCATATTTGCTTATAATTTGGACAAATTCCTTATGATCTTGGTTGATTTGTGTATGAGGGACAATTCTGTATTTTCTGTTACCCCGTTTTTATTCAGTATTTTTGACTCTATTAAGTTCAGTATATAAAAATTATTTGTGAACATGAACTATAGATAATTCTTTCTATTTTCTAACCCTTCTGACAGATCTCAGTTTCGATTTAGGAGTTGCGAGTTATGTTTATTTTACTACAGTTGTGTAGAAAAATTCCACATTTCGTTTCATATGAATTTGTGGAGTAAACTATTTTTATTCTGATGTTAAAAGTATGATTTTGATCCAATATTTTGCTAAGAATAACTAGAACTGATTGGAATTAACCCTGAATTTTTTGGATTTAATTGAGGACGTTTATAAACTATTCTATACTTGCAAACAACTACTATACATGCATAATTTTCCTACTGTTCAGTTTAGATACGTAATTTCAACCTGATTCTATTTGCTCTCTATAAAAACATTGTGAATATAAATTATAGCCTACTGTATCTATTTTATCACCCTTTTGACGGATCTGGATTTCAATTTGTATTTTGTGAGATATAGTTGTTTTAGTACTGCAGAGTTTGTAATTCCAGATTTACAAAACTACCGTATCTTGCTGTTTTCTGATTTTAATTAACTACTCTATCTATGTTGAAAAATTATGAAACTTTATTTTCTGTTACTAAACATATTACGGAATATTCCATATTTTTCGTGGATTTAATTAGTGAGTTTTGATGCAATTTTTCTATTCTTGAATACAAACTTTTGATTTCTGGCTGAACATGTTTTCTATTTTTAGACATGTTGTGAAATACCATATGTCTTATATATATTTGCCGGATTCGGCCGGGAGTCTATTTTCCAGATTCGCTGACAGATCTAGATTTGCACATTTGTAGCAACGGGAGTTCCAGATTTAGTGCAGTACTGTCTTGCTGTCTTGAACTAGAATTTTTGTTGTGCTATTCTTTTGTGTGTTATCTATTATCTGTACATGTTTATCTTTCAACCTGAACCTGTTACTTATTCATGCCATATTATTCTTGACCTGTTTGTGACACATACATGCCTATTTGATTAATAATAATAATAAATGAACAAGCCGGGGTTTAAGGGAAAGATCTAGTAGTGGGAAATTATAAAAATGTGTACTTGGAAGGGGGTCCGTGTTTCCTATACTGATGAACTGTTATGTGGTACGATACTGTTATACTGATTACCTGAGTGTACACTTCCCTATAAGAAGGTGTACTCAGAAGAGAACCCGTAGGTTCTTACTTTTTGATTACTGTCTGATTACTGATACCTGAGTACACGGCCCTATATGATCCCCTACGAAATCTAAAACATAATTGTTTGAAAGTAGCAACCATGTGGTAAAAGGATGGACGAATGAAGTGTTACCTAGATAGTAATAAACACAAGACTATAAGAACATGACATCTGTTAACTGTTATCTGTTACATACTACTGGACATCTGTTAACTGTTTACCTGTCTCAATGTTATCTGTATACCTGTCTGCATACTGTTTGACACTTGACACATGTTACTTGTACCTGTTAGTATACCATGCTACTTGATTCTGTTTTCCTGATTCATGTTAGATATCCTGTTTTGCTCTGTCACATCTATTCCATGCTATGTTTGTTTTACTGTTACTTTAGATTTATTATTTTACTCCATGTACTTATATCCAGAACTATAAGCGGCCCGTAACTTGCATTGATGGGAGTTTGTTTCCTTTTTCTTCTTCGTGCAATTTATTAAATTGCAGATCAGGGTGATCAGCTGCCAGATAGTGTAGGTGATGTAACATATTAGTTGCAGGAGTTTTTGCTATTATTAGTTCATGTTGCTTATTTGAACAATTGTATTTGATACTTGGATTTATTTGTATTTGGACAATGTGACCCAGGATTATTGACTTATTCAGATCTAGTTTATTTGAGACTATTAAATTTTGTTTCAAGTAAATTTCTGTTGGTATTGGTACATTTATGCATGCTTGGTTGACTTCTCTTGCTTCCGGCTCTGATTATTCTTGTGAAATGATGTAAAAATCCTAATAGCTTATGGATGATGAATCATTCGCTGGGCTTAGTCACGTATCCATATTCCGTATTCTCTTTTTAGAAAGTGACAAGTGACAAGGTTTTTAGTGGTATCAGAGCCCAGGTTTGACTAATGTATTAGTTTGACTGATATATTAGACAAGCTTGGCTCGATCTGGGATTGGCTCAACGTTACACAGACCATGCATACATAAATGAATTATAATCAACTTTGATCTGGATGCTGATTGTTTTTGGATTTGTGCAGACTATGGCTCGTAGAGGTTCTACTTCTCGTTCTCAGGATGATCAGCCCGGGCTTGAGGCCATTACCAATGTGTTGGAACGGCTGATCAATATGCAGCAGAACCGCAGTGACTTGGTGATGGCTGCTTTAGAAGCTGCTCGGGTTCTGCCTCTTGCTGTGCCTATGCAGGTTGCTCTTCCTCCCCGTCCGGGTACAGTCACATACTTCATGAGGCTATATCCAGACAGATTCTCCGACACTGAGACGCCTTTGGAGGCAGAACAGTGGTTGATCCGAACTGAGCAGTTGCTTTTGGCAGCGCAAGTTACCGATGCTGACAGAGTGGATGTGTTGGCCACCTAGCTAGTGGACCTAGCTTACATTTGGTGGAGGTCCGTGTCCGAAATGCTCGAGCGACCAATTACTTGGGCCATGTTCACTAGGAGCTTCTTGGGGAAGTTCTTCCCTAGCAGCACTCGAGTGGAAATGGAGCAACAGTTCCTACCCTTGAAACAGGTTGGTCGTTATTTCTATTATTGGAATTTTGTTACATATTATCCATGCAATGTTGTAATATGAAACTTTCTTGAAACAGGGCTGCAGGTCGGTGGATGCGTATGCACTGAATTTACAAGGCTTAGCCACTTCGCAGCCATTCTTATGGGAAACGAAGAGGACATGACTCGTAGATTCACATTGGGGCTTGAGCAAGAGATTAGGGTACAGCTTGTATCCCTTCTCTTATGCACTTATGCTGAGGCTCTTGAGGCAGCTCGAGCTTAGGAGCAGGCTCGTGGTGCATTGGCTCCTTCTCAGCGGACTGTTCCGCACTTTGTTGTTGTTAGGCCTTCTGGTGGGCCTATTCAAAGGCCTGTTCCTGCCCATCCTATCAGGGTAGCTCCTTACTCTTCTGCTGGTTCCCAGAGGGATAGTTTTTTCTGTTCTTGAATATAAACTTCTGATTTCTGGCTGAACATGTTTTCTGGATTCAAACATGATTTTAGACCAGTTGTTGTGAAATACCATATGACTTATATATATTTGCTGGATTCAGCCGGGAGTCTATTTTCTAGATTCGCTGACGGATCCAGGTTTGCACATTTGTAGCAACGGGAATTCCAGATTTAGTGCAGTATTGTCGTGCTGTCCTGAACTAGAATTTTCGTTATGCTATTCTTTTGTGTATTGTCTATCATCTGTACATGTTTATCTTTCAACCTGAACCTGTTACTTGTTCATGCTATGTTATTCTTGACCTTTTTGTGACACATACATGCCTGTTTGGTTAATAATAATAATAAATGACCAAGCATGGGTTTAAGAAAAAGATCTAGTAGTGGAAAATTATAGAAATGTGTACTTGGAAGGGGGCCTGTGTTTCCCATACTGATGAACTGTTATGTGGCACGATACTGTTATACTGATTACCTGACTGCACACTTCCCTATAGGAAGGTGTACTCGGAAGAGAACCCGTAGGTTCTTACTGTCTGATTACTGATACCTGAGTACACGGCCCTATATGATCCCCTACGAAATCTAAATCATAATTGTTTGAAAGTAGAAACCATGTGGTAAAAGGATGGACGAATGAAGTGTTACCTAGATAGTAATAAACACAAGACTATAAGAACATGACATCTGTTAACTATTATCTGTTACATGCTACTGGACATCTGTTAACTGTTTACCCGTCTGACTATTATCTGATACTGTTATCTGTATACCTGTTTGCATACTGTTTGACACTTGACACATGTTACTTGTACCTGTTAGTATACCATGCTACTTGATTCTATTTTCCTGATTCATGTTAGATATCCTGTTTTGCTCTGTCACATCTATTCCATGCTATGTTTGTTTTACTGTTACTTTAGATTTATTATATTACTCCATGTACTTATATCCAGAACTATAAGCGGCCCGTAACTTGCATTGATGGGAGTTTGTTTCCTTTTTCTTCTTTGTGCAATTTATTAAATTGCAGATCAGGGTGATCAGCTGCCAGATAGTGTAGGTGATGTAACATATTAATTGCTGGAGTTTTTGCTATTATTAGTTCATGTTGCTTTTTTGAACAATTGTATTTGATACTTGAATTTGTTTGTATTTGGGCAATGTGACCCAGGATTATTGACTTATTCAGATCTGGTTTATTTGAGATTTTTAAATTTTGTTTCAAGTAAATTTCTATTGGTATTGGTTCATATATGCATGCTTGGTTGACTTCTCTTGCTTCCGACTTTGATTATTCTTGTGAATTGTTGAAAAGATCCTGACAGCTTATGGATGAAGAAAATCATTCGCTGGGCTTAGTCATGTATCCGTATTTCGTATTCTCTTTTTGGGAAGCGGGGCGTGACACCAAAATTCCCTAATTATTCAATGTCTTCTCTCGAATAACACCAAATATATTTCCAACTAATAATCCGTCATATCTCTATGAAATTTAATTAATGAGGATTAATTAAGTTCTATAGATTTCTTTATAGTTAATTAATCGCAGTAAATTATCTCTAATTTTGCTCGATCAATGAAATTTAATTCTATAATTCTAAATCACAAGTTACCGCACGACATCCCCCATGATTCAATAAATCAAACAATAGTTGGCTACACAATTGTATGCATTAGGAAAAAAATTTAAACACACAACCATGGAAAAATAGAAGAATAAAATAACATGAAATTCAAATTGTGTTCTCAAAACTATGCTACATCGAAGCCCTAGAAAAATAAAATTAGTTCATGATAAATTTGTAACTAAGAAACATAGTATTGGATTGCATATTGTAAAGTACAAGAGAAGAAAGAACTCTAGACGATCTTGACGAAAGCTATGACTCTTGCTCTCCAATGGTGTGATGAGTAGTCTCCTCCAACTTTTTAGCCTCCAAGATATTTCTCTGATTACCTTAGAGTTCACATTAGCATCTATATAGCACCCAAAGAAACCCAAAAAAAGATATTTAAAAATACAGCTCATTGGACCGGAAACCCGCACTCAAATTATAGCATCAACCCCGATGCGGTCGACTACGATTTTGTGCGGTCGACTGCGTTGTTTTGTTCTCCAAACTATAAGTTTAGCAGTCGATTGCGATTTTGCGTTCGACAGATCATACTTGATATTTTCTGTGCGCAGCTATAAAAAAAATGATTTTCCCGGAGCTGTAGTACTTCGTTTGTGATGTATGAGTACTCATTTCGAAGAAGACTCGACGAACAACATCTTTAATTTAGAACACAAGTTCAAGTTCATCCATTTTCATGGTCAAAATAGCCGTACAAGTTCTAGGTGCTGTGGTTTCTCTTTTTTCGTATTGCTTTGTGTCTTCTCTTTCTCCAACTCCAAGTCCCGTGACTTTGTGTATTTGAGTACATAATCCTAACATCCATCTCATTCATTTAAAAACAGATAAATTAATATAATTTAGTAGAAAGAAGATGAAATTCAAAGAAATAAACGTGAACTCACAATTTTTATGCGCAAAAAGAGTAATAAAATCAGGTATAAATTACACTCACCAAAGAGGCTGAATGGTTACACCACTTCCTTGAGGATATTCTTAGGTGGACAAATCCCGTGTCTCCAATATGTATACATTCAGATAGTCAAATTGCAATCTATATACTACAAAGCAATATGTATATGGTAAATCTAGACATATTCATCGAATATATAATAATATTAGACAACTACTCTCTACTGGGGTTATCTCTGTGGACTATGTAAAGTCAAAAGATAACATTGCAGATCAGCTAACCAAAGGGTTAAACAGAGAGTTTGTTGAAAAATCTTTGAGGGAAATGAGACTAAAGCCCATGAAAGAATAAGTTGATACAATGGATGTCCAACCTAGTTGAGTGGAGATCCCAAGATCTAGGTTCAAAGGGACAACTAAATTGTAAAGACCATATTGGATCACTATGGGGATTTCCTTTTATCCATTCCTATGATGAAACAGTGATGCCTGTAAGGTAAGAGGTTAAACTAAACTTTTAATGATTCTTATGCGTCAGAAATCCGAGCAAAGTAATGGGGGTTACTCTTAATTTAAAAATCACCTATGTAAGAGGGACGAAGGGCCGCTTCCATGGGAATAGTGTCGGGGAATATTTATGTTAAACTCTTGCAGAACCAGGCATATATGTACATGGTCAAAATGAACATAATAGTGAGAACTGAATGTGTTAGGAAGATTCCTATATGAGATATATCATCAATTACACAAATGACAGAACCGTTTAAGGACATCGCGTCAACTGTTTAGTTAGTAAAGTAAATATATATCTTCATAAGGGAAAGTTGAAAGGGTAATACTTAACTATCCTGTGCAGGTTTCAACCGTTGAATTCTATCACCAAGTCTGTCATGTCAGTATGTCGTGTCTGAGGTCATCAATACAATAATGTGGGCAATGTTAGAAAATGAGTCTTTTAGCATCATTTTATGAACCGATTTTGAGGCAGTTTTTTGAGTAAGATCCATTATGAATTACTAAGAGATATTTATGGATTTGTGTTCTCCTTCATGAGTACATCAAAATCATATATTTACTTACTCAAAACGGTTATGTGGTGAATGGGAAATTATCTCCCAAAGTGAGACACTTGATTTGAGAAAATGTGTTGAGTGACTTTAGTCCGATACCGGAAAAATCATTATAATTAGAAGGTTATAAATAATATCTCCTTTCTTTGCTTTGTAATAAAGCAAGCTAGAAGGCCTTCTCTCGTGCGCGTGGGGTGGTGCAAATCTTGGACCGATTACATGCGGCTTGCGTGCATGCACGCAGGGTGGTGCAATTCTTTGACCAGATCACATGCAGCTTATGTGCGCACGTCCTGCAGATACGAATGCCAAACCAACTTGAACCCCACCCTGTTGCACCAACTTGAACCATTCTGCCATTACAGTGTTTGCATTCACTCACATGTTTACCCCCTAACCCTATAAATTGAGATCCCTTCTCTTCTCATTCTACACACCAACAAAATTCTCTTCTATCCTTTTCTCTGTTCTGTTCTGTTTTGTCCGGTTCATTTTTTCAAGGTCGGTGATAAAGTTCTAACCATTTCAGTTTGGGAGCGTCACGTAGTGCTACAGCGAACGCTCTTCAGCCATCATATCCTGGGAGACGGATGCCTCTGCAATCTCCAGCACTCGGACCAGGCGAATATGTTTTAAGGGTATTGTGTGATACACAAGCCTCAGCTTAACTTGGTTTTAGTTTATATTTTGTTATTTCATTTTTTTTATAATTTGTTCGGTTTTCTACATCTTCTTCCCCTTCTTTGTTTTTTTGCCTAAATTAAAGTTGTTTTATTGCAAACTTGGTGTAACATGATTAAGCCTAGGGCCCAAGCACTTTAATCCATATGTCTAGTCTCTTTGTTGTGTTTGCTTTCTCTAACTCTATCTCTTTATTTTACTCATTTAAGTACAATGGAACGCTTAAGGTGGAGAACTGCATTAAGAAGGAGGTAATAAATTAAGCTTGAAGCCCAACCAATTAAATCGATCTGTCTCGCCTCTTTGTTCTGTTTGCTTTCTCTGACTCTATTCCTTTACTTTACGCATTTACTTTAAGTTTTTTAATTTTCACATAATCAACCTATTCAACCCCCATCCCCAGGGTGATTAACAAAAAGTACCGTAAAATTCCTGCACCCATACACTTATCGGTCATGCATATTTTTTATAATCGATTTTTAGTAAATGCCATTTGGTAATATTAGTTGTAGTACATATTTGCGATATAGGGAATTTTTTTTACTGATATTCCAACTAATATTACAACTAATATCAGTCTGAAAAAAGGGGAAAAAAAGCAACATGCAATGTTATTAATTGTCATGTAAGACTTGCATATTTGTGATATATATTTTGAGTCTAGTTTTTTTAATTCCTCGATCAGTTCTCTTTTTAATATAAATATTTGTGTCACCACTTTGATAGTTTGATTGTTCACCACTTTGATAGTTCAATTGTTCACTTCTGTTAAACCTCTCATTGTCATCACTTGAGCTTAAACACTGTCTATATATGTTTGGATTTGGTCAAATACCTAGTGACAAACTCCTATGTTCCTTTCATTACAGTATTTCTGAACAAGTTTCTAAAGAGGCTATGAATGTTCAGACATGCAATTAGACTGGTTGGTCTATTCTTACCTTTTATAAGTATAGGGTAAAGGTCAAAGTTGAAGAAAGAAAAAACGAATATATGTAGTAATAGTAGTAATAGGTTCTCCCAATCCTTTCACCGAAAGAAAGACAATAAGCTTAGATCAAATATGAAATAGATAGTTATCTATCTTGATGGTATATTTTTATGTTTTTGCTTAGGAAAGAAGGGTATCAAATCATAATGATTTTTGTTTCTATTCGCAAGTATATTGCTGTGTCGTAAAACGAATCGATCCAAATTCTTCTTATCAACATATTCATTTTTTTCTTCTGTATTTTCTATGAGTTTGGTGCTTATTTTTATTAGCCAATGAAATACCTATGGTGGACTTTTGTGGCTCTCCATAGTGCTTTTGGATGAATAGGTTTCATGTTACGATAAAAGTGGAACAAATCTTAGAAGTGCATTCGATTGGTTCAATATCGATGAACCTTGAAAAGAGATTTGAGTATGATATCTATCTAGTGTGATATACGGAATATATGATAAAGGTTGATGTAGTGCTGGAGTATTTCTATTGATCGATCATACAGGCCCGAGTCAGACATCAAATTCCTTAAATTTGAATTATCCATAGGATACCCTATATATCAAAAAACTGTACAAATTCTTCTTTTTTATTTTATGTTGGTCCATAAACAGATTTAAGTAAATCTATGAATTTGATTGGATTAGTACTTAGTCCTTATGTCATGCCCTGCTTCCCAAAAAGGATATAAGGAATACGGATACGTGACTAAGTCCAGCGAATGATTTTCATCATCCATAAGCTATCAGGATCTTTACAACATTTCACAGGAATAATCAAGAGATAACATGGAGGAACCAACCACGCATGCATGAATAAATCAATATACCAACAGAATTTACTTGAAACAAAATTTAATAATCTCAAATAAACCAGATCTGGAACAAGTCATAAATCTTGGGTCAAACTGTCTAATACAAATAATCCAAATAGCAATACATTCATTCAAAATAAGCAATGGGAAATATTAATAGCACAAACTCCTGCAACTAGAATCTCAGATCACCTACTCCAGCGGGTAGCTGATCACCATAATCTGCAATTTAAAAAATTGCAGGGAAAAGGAAAGAGAAACAAAACACCCGTCAATGCAAGTTACGGGCCGCTTGTAGTGCAGGCAACAAGTACAAGAAAGGATAAACAAATATAGAGTAATAGTGGAAGTAAACATAGCATGGAATACAGGTTACATAATGGTTAACATAAAACAGGAACAGGAACAAGTAATATGATGTGATAACAGGGTGCATGTGACATGTGACAGATAACAGACATCATGCAAGCAGGTAAACATGTAATATGTGTCAGGTAGCATGTACAGGTAAGCATGTAACAGGTGTCATGTTATGTCAAGTCTTTTATTTATTTCTATCTAGGTAGCACTTCATGCACCCCATCCATTTACCACATGGTTGCTACATTAAAACAAGTTGCGTTTAGATTTCGTAGGGGATTCTATAGGTCATGTATTCGGGTTTTCACAGGATTACAAAATTTGGTCGGTAACTTGATCGGTAACATGTAATTAACTTGGTCGGTAAACTTGATCGGTAACTTAGTCGGTAACTTGGTCGGTAAACATGTCACACGGGAAACACAGGTCCCCTTTCGAGTACAGGCTCTTATATTGTCGACTACTAGATCTTTTTCTTAAACCTCGGCTTGGTTACTTGTTATTATTATCAAACAGACATATACGTGTCACAAGATAGGGCAAGAATAGCATGGTACAAACAAGTGACATGTTCAGGTTGGAAGACAAATATGCACAGGTAAAGAACAACTCATAAAAGACTAGGGCAACGAAAATTCTAGTTCAGGACAACAAGATAGTACTGCACCAAATCTGGTATTCCCGTCGCCAAAAATATGCAATCCTGGATCCGTCAGAAACTCTCGGCCGAATCCAGAAAATATATATAAGTCATATGGTATTTCACAAAAATATGTCTCAAAACAGAATTGTTTCCAGAAAACATATTCAGCCAGAAATCAGAAATTTGTATTCATAAACAGGAAAATGGCATAAAAACTTACTGATTAAATCCACGAAAAATTTGGGGTATTCCCTAGTATGTTTAGTATCAGAAAAGGATGTTTCATAATTTTCCAACGTAGATAGAAAAGTCAAGTAAAATCAGAAAAACTACAGGATACAACAAGTTTGTGAATCTGAAATCATAAACACAATAGCACTAAAATATCAATAGATTACAAAATATAAATCGAAATTCAGATTCGTTAAAAGGGTGATAAAATAGATACAGTAGGTTACAATTCATATTCACAAAGTTTTTATAAACAGAAAATAGAATCAGGACGAAATTATGTTTCTTTATAGAACAACACAAAAATTCTACAAGTATAGTAGTTGTTTGCAAGCATAGAATTGTTTCTAAAAGTCTTCAATTAAATCCAGAAAAATTAGGGGTCAATCCCAATCAAGTCTAGTTGTACTCAGCAAAATATTATCTTTAACATTGGTATAAAAATAAATAACCATACAGAATTCATTTAAAACACAATCTGGAATTTTCTATACATCTGTAATAAAACAACAATAACTTGCAACTCATAAATCGAAACTGAGACCTGTTAGAAATTATGGAAAGTAGACATAATTCTCTATGATTCATATTCACAAATAATTTTTATATACTGACCTTAATAGGGTCTAAATTACTGAACAAAAATGGGGTAACAACAAGGACATATTTATTCTTCATATATAAAATCAACTAGGTCATATGTAACACATCCAAATAAAAACAAAATGTGAAATATGGTATACTAGATGTCCAAGCAACATGGTATAGGGTATTGAACAAGTTCACAACAAGATATACTACTACTAACACATCAAACATACAAGATCATACGACACTCCGTAAATCACAAACAACATGCATGTATACATCAAGAATCCATTATATCTAAGTTATTTCATGTTGTGTGTGTAATGAGATAACTACGGGTGGATCAACACATAGAGACAAGATATAACAGGGGTTTTTGCACAAGAATTGTCTCAAGAACACAACTACACTACAGGCGGTATTTAGTACTTGTATATGCAACAGAAAATTATACATGTTACTTGCCTTATTATTGACGACGAAAACGACAAAGCAAGAGCAAAAATAACGGGGATGGATTCCCGGGCATGAACTCAAGGAATGAACGAACTATGATCACAATCTCGAGATCACACTCAACCAAAAACAACACTCGCACACAAGAGTCACGGCAAACAACCCTAGTGCACGGCGTCGAGAGAACATCGAACGATGGCGAGGGGAGCGGCACGGCGGTGCTGTTGGCTGCCTGTTGGCAGTTGCTGCATCGGGGTTCGGCAGGAGCGCAGAGCGTCGCGTTGCAAGCTGTCGTGGCTGACTATGACAGGGGCGCGCTGGAGGGAGGCAGCACCAGAATGGTTGGCACTGGGGTGTAGCATCGCTGCGACGGAAGGTTGCGACAGAGAGGTGCTGATGTCGGGGGTGGGACAATGACGAAGGAGGCTGTCGTCGCTTCTGTCGTGCGAAGCTCGGGAGGAAATCGGCGCAGATAGGTTGCGCCACTGCGGGCTGTCATCTGGCTGGCGTGCATCACGACGGGAAGGAGGTAGACAGGGACACAGGGGTGCTGCTACTGGCTGCATTGGGGTGACGGGGATGCAGGGAGATGAGCGGAGTGCAGGAGGTCGGGAGTTGAGAGATGGGTCGGGAGAGAGGGAGAGAGAGTAGGATAGAGAGATGATGAACAGTAGGGAAAAATATTGCGGCTGGGGTTTAGGAGAACAGTATGGTAGTTATATATATAGAGGGTGAGTTAGGGTTAGGGTGTTAACAGGTTGGGGTAATGGGTATTGGGTTAAAGGGTGAAATGTTATTGGGTTCAAAATCCGATAGGGAAAAATAAATAGTATTTATATAATAAAATTTCACAATTTCTCATAGGTTGCAAAACAATATTTTACAGGGTTCAATAAAAATTATTTTAAAGAATACAATTAGATTAATATTTAACTTTTCACAAACAATTAGAGTAGTCATATACAAATAATGTACTTGGTTTGTATTTCAAAATAATAATAATAATAATAATAATAATAATAATAAAAATAATACTAATAATAATAATAACAACAATAATAGGATTTGTATTACAATATAAAAATCATTGGAAAAATAGCTACAATTAAAATTATTGATTAGAAATAGACTGTAATAGAAGATCCAACAACAAATTTTAACAAAAAAAGTTTAAGAACGGAAAAATAATTTACAAAAAAATATTTTAAATACAGAAAATACACAGAAAATATGTATTTACAGAAACAGGGGATACACCTTACTACAGTATATAACCAAGAATTCTCTTTCTTCATCACCAATCGAATCACTGTTCGCGACCCATAATTCTATTTTATCATCAATCTAACCACGTTCACGTTGCTCAATGGATTAAAGTTACTCTTAGGGTAACAGGCTGATCTTCCCCAAGAGTTCACATCGACGGGAAGGTTTGACACCTCATGTTGGCTCTTCGCCACATGGGGCTGTAGTATGTTCCAAGGGTTGGGTTGTTCACCCATTAAAGCAGTATGTGAGTTGGGTTCAGAACGTCGTGAGACATCGGTCCATATCCAATATGGGCGTGTCACGCCCTGCTTCCCAAAAGGAATACGGAATACGATACGTGACTAAGCTTAGCGGATAGTTTTCACCATCCATAAGTTGTACGGATATGCTTGACTCATCACAACTATAAATATAACAGTATACTCAACCACGGATGCAATAAACCATTATAACTCAACAATATTTATTCGCACAATAATGAATATCCCAACCAAATATGAGATCTGAAAGAAAATAATATCCTGGGACTACAAGCCTAAATACAAGTCTCAATACAGTTCATGAATAAAATAGTTCAACAAAACAATTTAAGCAAATTTTCCAGTGCGCAGCTCAAAACTTTTGCTCACCAACTCCAGTAGGAAAGCGATCACCAAATCCTGCTCATATGACAATTACAAGGAAAATAGGAAGACAGGAAAACATAACGCCCGTTAGATGCAAGTTCCGGGCCACAAGTATTACAAGCAAGAAAAGGAAAGGGAAAAACTAAAATAAAATAGAAAGTACTGACATGGGAGAATAGCAACAAAGGGTATCAGTCTACGGATAACAGAGATAGCAGGATAACAGTATAGGTATAGCAGTAACAGTGATGTCAAGAGTAACAGTAAGGTCAACAGTAACAGTAAAGTCAACAGTAATAGTAAAGTCAACGGTAACAGTAACAGGATGTGACAGTGAAACAGTTGTTCTTATATCTAATGTTCATAACTATCTAGGTAGCACTTCATGCGTCCTAGATTTTACCACATGGTTGCTACATCAAACATTATCGTTTTAAGATTTCGTAATGGAACCTATAGGGCAGTATATAGTAACGGTAACAGTAATAACAAACAGTAACGGTGTCATGGATCATGCCATCATGCATCCAGAGATAAACAGTAGGTACCACAGTAAACGGTGGGAAAAACGAGTTCCCTTCTGAATACGCATTTCTATATTGTCCACTACTAGATCTTTTCCCTTAAAAACTCCGGCTTGATTATTTTTCATTATTAACTGATATGAACGAATACAAACAGGGCTAGAGACATGCAAGGACAAGGGACAAGTCAATGATGAATAGGATCACAAACGGAAGACAAAAACCACTCATAACAGTCAAAACAACGAAACTTCCAGTTCTGGACAGCAAGACACTATTGCACCAAATCTGAGATTTCCATTGCTACATAACTGCGAATCTCGATCTGTCAAAAAATTTGAAAACTAGACTCTCTGCCGAATCCAGCGCATATATACAAGTTGATGTCAATATTTGCTAGTGTACAAAATCATAACAAGTAGTATAGTTAAGTGAAAAGAGTGACGAACCCACCAGGACTAATTATTTTATTGAGTACCAAAATTACTAGATTAACTACTATTTGGAAAATCGAAATACAATAAGGAAAGAAACTAAGTTAAATTAATCTAAAAATGAACTAAATTAATTAAAAGGATCGGAATCTAAAATTTTGTTGTTCATTAATTGCAAAATTAATTTTAGGGCTTTTGATTTCACCTAGTTTATTCTACACAATTCATAATTCCATGTGAATAAAAATATTATTTTTCCAAGTTGTAGACCAAAATTTCCTAAGTATTCAATGCTTTCTCTCGAACAACACCAAAAATATCTCCAACTAACAGTTTGTCATATCTCTATGCAAATTTAAATAATTGAAGACTCATTAAGTTCTATGAATTTATTTATAGTCACATTAATCACGGTAAATTATCTCTAATTTCGCTCAATCAATGGTTTTTAATTCTATAATTCAAAATCACAAATTACCTGCCAGTCTCTCCATGATCCAATAAATCATACAAAAGTTGGCCAAACAATTGTAAGCATTAAGAACAAAAATCAAATAAACAACCATGGAAAAATAGAAAAATAGTATGGAATTAAAATTGTGTTATCAAAACTAGGCTACATCAAAGCCCTAGAAAAATAAAATTAGTTCATAATAAATTTGCAACTAACCAATATAGAATTTGATTGCATTATAAAATTAGACAAAAAGAAAAGAAGGACAGAAAGAACTGTATTTTGTTGAAAAAAATTCCAAACCGAAGAGCCTCGAACTGCGAGCCGCCACAAACAGACCACGTTCTGTCTTTCTCTCTCCTCGAACACAGCATCACTGACGTGGCGCTGATGTCAGCAAAATAGATCCCACACGTCAGCCTTCAACCCTCTCTCCTTCTCTTCTTTTCTATCTTCTTCTGTCTCGAGCCGCGCATAGCTGACGTCACGATCACGTCAGCGCCAGGCCTCCCTGCTGTCTCTGTCCCATTTCTGCTCTCTTGTCTTGGAGTTTGCGCGTACGTCAGCACGTGCTTCGTCTTTGAGTTCAAGTGCCACAAGACAGAGCCCACACTCTGTTCTCTGTTTTTTATTTTTATTTTTTTATTTTTTTTTATTTTGATTGAAGTCAGCCATTTTTTGTTTTTGTGTGCCTTCTCTCCTCGCTTCTGCTGTTGTATTTATAGGAGCAAGGACGTGAGAATTAGGGTATATTTTTGCAGAAAAACCCCCACATCTTTATTTATTTGTTTCCTTATTTGATTTTCTCTTTATTTCTTGCTTATTTTTCTTCTCTTTCTTTTTCTTGAAACACGTGCTGCACACATACAAAATAAAATCAGAATTTAAGATTTAAAAATAAAATAAAATAAAATAAATCAGTTTAAATTAATTAAACCAACTAATAATCACATTAGCTCAATTAAAACCCTTTTAAATTTGTTTATTTCATTTTCACTTTCTTTTGGCAATTCGAATTTCTATTTTGTTTTTCACATAGCCAAATTGTAAAAATTCAAATTCAACAAAATAATAAAAATTAATCAATAACTCTCCTTGTTTTGTTTGTTGGTGTTTTCCAAAAATCTTCACTTTTTACATCAAAAATCTTATTCCTTCAAAAAATAATTAATTAACTGAAATCTATGGAAATAAGATGAATTTTTAACAAGATAGACGAATACAATCAATTTTTATGGATAAATGAGTAAAAGTATTTATATAAAATTTATACACATCACAAGTCATACATCAGCCACAGAAACAGGGTTGAAAACAGCGTTTAATACAGAAGTTACGTTCAGCCAAAAAATGCAAAATCTCATTTATAAGCATAAAAAGGATTTGAAAACATCATAATTAATTCTGAGAAAAATCTGGAAGATTCCTTAACGTATCTAGTTTCAAGATATAAAATATCATGAATTTATATTACAGATAGTATAGTCTATAAAATTGGGAAAACAAAGTAATGCAACAAAACTTCGAATCTGAAAGTTCAGACACAACAGTACCAAAACAGAGATAAATTGTGAAATACAATTCAAAATCTAGATCCGTCAAAAGGATGATAAAATAGATAAATCAGGCTACATTTTATATTCACAAAGTTTTCATAAAAAATGAATAGAATCAGGCTGAAAACATAATTCTTTACTGAACAGCATATAGTTTAAAAATATATCGATTGGTTTCATAAACATAAAATGAGATACAAAAGTTATTAATTAATTCCACAAAAATTGGGAATTGATCTCAGTCATGTCTAAACATACTTAGCAAAATATAAAGTTCGAATTCTACCTTCAATATCAGTTTCAAAATAATATTTCATAGAGAATGCATATAGTTCAGAATCTGGAATATACGATATGATTGCAGTAAATAGCAATAACTCATGCATCGAAATCGAAATTCAAATCCGTCGAAAGTTCTAAAAACTAGAAAATGAAGGCTACAAATCATGTTCACAAATTTATTTGTTTTACTGATGTTAACAGGTTCGACATTACTGTACAAAAATAGGGCAGCAGTGAAGCAGAAGTTCTTTTAGGCATTTTATCAAATAGTTTATTGTAAATAATCCAAACTAAGATGACATACAAAGCATGCATATGGGTCACTCAAAACAGCATGGCATGTGAATAAATAGTCTATAATGAGATATTTCATCATACAAACATCCATGTAGCAATCATCTACAACACACGATATGTCACAACCAAACATACAACCCAACATTTCCATCTAATCTAATTGTTTTCATGGAACGGTGTCAACTACTGTGTACTACTCATGATCAAGAGATGAAGGAACGGATCAACTAACAAATGTGGTCATCACGAGGGTACTAACCAATTTCATGTGAGACTACTTACGGTATTTAACTTGTATGAAAAAAAACATACAAACTACTTGCCTGAAAACGACGACGAAGATGAAGAACGGAATAACGGGAATGGATCCCGAACAACGAACACAACGAACAATAGAACGAACGAACGAACGAGGAGCGAGATCCAACCAGCAATAATACAGCGGTGCACTTGTTCTCACACACACGAACACAAAGCAACAACACAACAGCAAGGGGGGCGACAGCACGGTGCAGAAACATCACAGGCGGGGGCTGTTGGGCTTCGACGGCGGCACAACAACACAGGAAGGCAACGACAGAGGGGAGGCACAGCGGCGCTTGGGCCCGGCGCTGCGGTTAGGGAATCGTGGCACTCGAGTGGGGTTTGACATAGCACAGGGAAGACGACAACAGTGACTAGGGGATTGGGCTGGGGTTGCTGCTGCTCGAACGGTGACAGGGAGCAGGGTAGAAAGACGGGGAAGAGGAGAGGGGGTGTTGCGGTAGAGGGGTCTGCCGACGTCGGGGTCAGAGACGATGACAGCAAGGAGATCAGAAGGTCGGGTTAGGGGGGTTGGGAGATAATATTAGGGTTTTGTAATTAGGGTTAGGGTGCATTAGTGGGTTTATATTGAGTCAATATGGGTATGGGTTAACTGGGTAGTATCCAATAGGAAGAAAAGAGTCCAATAAGTGGCAAATAGGCCATGAAGTAGGCTTAAACAATAAACAAGATCGAGAACAAATTTGTAGATCGAAGAAATGAGAATAATAAGGCTGAATCAAACAGAATGAAAATGAATCACAAGGACAACAACAACATACAATTCAAAGAGACAAAATCAATAAAACCATAAATAAAATAAAATGACTAGAATTTTATTAAATACAAATAAAAATACAAAAATGAGTAGGAAGGGTTACAGGGCGTTAGAGGAATAAGGTTTGATCCTTACTAGATCTGACCGTGACTTACCCATTTAGTGACTTTGGCACTGGACGATCCCAAAATGGGTACAAATCTTTTAGTTTTTTATACTGGTAAAAATCGCAACAAATCATAACCGTACGATTTGGGCACGCATCTAAAGCTTTCAGGGATAGAACGGTAATTTTACAGCAACTGTAGGCCCACTAGAAGAACCTGATTTTATTACTCCTTTTATTGCCATATTTACACCTCCAGTCCCATCAGCTCTGATGAATGTAATTTCTACATGATTTTGGTATTATTTTTATGCCTTAAAATTGTGAGTTCGCATTTATTTCCTTGAATTTTAGCTCCTTTCTAGTTAATTTTATTGATTTGCTTATTTTTGAAGGAATGAGATGTTTGTTAGGATTGTAGACTCAAATTCACGAAGTCACGAAGCTTGGAGTTGGAGAAAGAGAAGACACAAAGCAATGCGATGAAAAGCAGCAATAACAACACTTGACAATTTGGCGGCTGTTTTGAACTAGAAGATGGATGAATCTCAACTTTTGTTCTAAATCAAAGATTTCAATTGTCGAATCTTCTTCGAAACGAATGGTCATACGTCACGAATAGAGTTCTAGAGCTCTGGGAAAACCATTTTTTATGCAGCTGCGCATAGAAAATTGGAAAATGCAGTCGATGCTAATAGGCTCTGACTTGGGAGGACAAAATGCAGTCAACCGCTATTAATTGTAGTTAACCGTAATGTGTGTTTAGCTATATCTTGAGTGCGAGTTTTGGGTCCAATGTTCTGTATTTGTGTATATCTTTTTAGGGATTCTTTGGGTGCTATATATAGATGCTGATGTGAATTCTATGGTGATAGGACAAGGTTGGACGCTAAGAGATTTGGAGGAAACAACTCATTACACCATTGGAGATCAATTGCCAGAGCATTTGTCAAGATCATCTAGAGTTCATTCTTCTCTTATACTTTTCATTATGCAATTCAATCCGATGTTTGTTAGTTTTAGTTTTGCCATGAATTAATTTTATTTTCTAGGGTTTTGATGTAGCCAAGCTTTGAAAACACAATTTCAATTTCATTGTTACATTATTCGTCTACTTTTGCATAGTTGTGTGTTTAATTTATATTCTTAATATACAATTTTTTGGCCAATTATTGTTCGATATCATGAATCATAAGGGAACCGAGAGGTAACTTGTGATTTAGAAGTATAGAATTAAGCACCATTACTTAAGCAAAATTAGAGATAATTTATCGCGATTAATGTGACTTTAGAATAATCCAAAGAACTTAATGAATGTTCAAATAATTAAATTTTCATATAGATATGAAAAATTATTAGTTGGGGATATGTTTAGTGTTATTCGAGAGAAGACATAGAATAATTAGGAAATTTTGGTGAACAACTTGGAAAAGTAGAAATTTCAGTTTCATGGAATTATGAATTGTGTGGAATTAGACAGGTGAAATCAAAAGCCCTAAATGAAACTTTATCATGCAAAAAGAATGTTGGATCTTATACGATGTGTTAAATTGTAGATTAGATCTCTAATAATGATGATTAATATGATTGTATTGTATAAAAAAACTCATTTAGAGGTAGAAAGATCCAAGAATTTATTTCCAGAATTTGTATGAATTAATGTTGTTGTTTTGAAGAGGAATTTATCATATTTTGAATTAAGGTTGAAAACCCTAATAAAAATCAAATTTTAATCTAGGTTTGAACCCGAGTTTTTCTTATAGAATCTACCTAGTGCTTAGTGGGTATGTCTTTGGCTATCGGGTCTGGGCAGTTTAGAATATGGTGGAGTTTTACTAAGTTAGTGTTTAATTAACAAAAAGTTAGTGTTTAACTAATATCAAATTAGAGTTTGATTTATTTTTCTTGTTATCAGGTCTGTTTGGACTGAATTGAGGGTCTGAAATTGGTTTGCTAACAGGTCTGTGTAGTGTAGAGGGTTGCGGGCTTGTTGTGTTGCTTGAGTTTGGGTCTATCGTGATTAGGGATCTAGTTGGTTTGGTTTTGAGTAGGGTTGTGATTAAGTTTTGGTTGGGTTTAAATGGACTTAAAATATAGATGTGAATTAATTTTAGATTCTTGATGTTGGTAGTTTCAGATTTTGGTCGTTAATTCATTCAGATTTAGAAGGTATATTTATTTCAGATTTTTGAAATTTTAATTTCAGATTTAGAGTATTATAATTTTAGATTTTTTGGAGATTAATAAATTTCAGAGTCAAGTAATATTTAAAAACTAGTTGAAGTTTAGCTTACTAGGCGATGATGATTAATAGAGTTATGATGGAAAAAGTGAGTTAATAATAATGGATAGAATGTGACTTGTGAGAGGCAAGTAGATTTCTTTCAAGATAGTTTGGGGTGGTTGAAGATAACCCTAGAGTGGTTTCGTTACGACATCGTAGGTTGGTTGATTCCTAGAGGCTGAGTAGGATCTCGGATACCGGCAAGAATGTGAAGTTTGAGAATGAGTCAGATGGGAATAGAAGTTCCAGTAGGCTGAGTTAAGTCCGGTTCGGTTACACTAGCTCTAGGAGGAGTTTTGTTTCTTTCTAAACTATGGTCGGGAACTAGAAAGGAGTTGTGATGATGCTTGAGCAAACGTGAGTAGAGGGCTCTATATAGTCGGACGGAAGATTCTGTAGACTGTAGATGCAGTTGGGCGGTAGATTTCGTGGATTGTGATTGCCATGCGAAGCGAGATGAGTCTCAATTATTTACAGGAATATGAATGATTGGGCGGTGGGTTCCATGGATATTGAATAGTTGGGCAGAAAGGAGACAGATCTCTAGTATTCCGGGCTTGAGCGACTCTTACGGGATGTTTGCGCGATGAGGTTGTAAAAAGTTAGCGGTGGATTTCGAGGCTGACGCCAATACTTGCGAGATGTCTAAATCTTGATATTTTCTCTATCATAGGTTTGCATGGTGTGAGATTAAACTGTACAAAGAAGAAAATGCTAAGGGTTTTCCTCGGACCTATGTTGTATGGGCAGCATAGAATCCAAACAAGTGTGCATTAGTAAGAGCATCGTGTGCATGGTTGTTTGTGCATTAGTCATTAGGATCATGACATACACTGACATGTTTAGCATACTCACACTTTCCACATTTATCTTTCATTCATGTTTTGTGTTTTATGTTTTGGGGAATCGCTATTATAATTTGCATTGCGTCAGTTGGATTCAACTGACGTACCCACACTTTTCAAGTATTGCAGGACTCTGGTTAATCAGTGGCATGGGCATGAGCTTGTCATTGAAGACGTTACAAGATTGAGAATCTATAAGTTGTAATGTTTACGTGTAAATTCCATTGTGTAATGTAAGGGACATTGATGTAATGAAAAGTTTTAAATTTCCTCGTGTTTTTGTGATGTGTTGTACAAAATTGAAGTAAAGATTCTGGATGAGTTACAGATTTCTTGTGTTTAAAATTTGGGGCACTATAAAGTGGTATCAGAGCAAACTTCAAGAAGTAGTACAACCATAGTGAGGGAATGAAAACTTAGGTGGACATTAGATGAGTGTGAGTTAGTTTTGGGACAAAAATACTATGGTTGGTTTGAACCTGCATTTATGATATTTTTCCATTTTCTCTTTCTGTGGGATGGCGGGTGACCAAAATCCTGTTGAATAATTGGAGGAAGAGGAACTTTTGTGGATTCTGAGGGAGAATATGATGATGATCTTGAGGAGGATCCTGAAGAGGTGAATCTCGAAGGAGTTCTTCAAGTTATTCCATTGTTTTCTCTAACCCTGTGTAGAGATCAGCTCAAGATGGTTGCATTTCATGTCAGCTGATCAGGTACTAGTGTAGGATGAGTATGTCACGCCTCGCTTCCCATTATACGAAAATACGGACACGCAACTAAGGCCTAGCGAATGATGGGTACATCATCCATAAGTTGTAACCGTTTAACTCAACAATATGAAAGATGATAATAACCATGCATGCAATAAAATATCACATAAACATGAATAATCCAGAAGTGTCTCATACATAATCAACATCTAGAAAGTAAATAATTTCGGGTCAACAAAGCCCGGAATACAATGTTTGCAGTAACGCAAAAAAAACTGGAAAACATAATATAAAGCAAATAAAACAGGCTGGAATTCATCTCCGTTCCTTAGAACACTTGCTCACTAATTCCTTCTGGCAATTCTTCTTCCACTCCTGTAAATTCATCATCTCGAGTGGGTGAAGAGTAACACCAGTTAGAGCAAGTAACGGGCCGCAAGTAGTATAAGCAAATGAACAAGGATAAGAATATAGCAAGAACAGAAAATCATGTATATAGGAAACAAGGCATGTAACGGAAAAAATACAATATTTAAACGAGGATCATGTAAACTTGACTTATAAACAGGAATTGTGAATTGGTAAATATGAATCATATACCTTGTAAACAGGATATGTAATTTGTAAACAGGAATATACATATGCTCAGAGTTAATCTTAAGTCTATTCATTTATTTAGTCATATCTAATGCACGCAACCCTACTTTCCATACCACATGTTCTGGTGCATACAATCATGTGAACGTTTAGACTCTAGTGGTGAATTCTATAGATCATGTGCTCGGGAAAATAGGTAGACATGAAATCGTGATTTAGTTATTCAGTTACTTGGTCATTCAGTATTCTGTATCAATTTTCATTGAACAATATACAATATTCAGCCATTCAGTTATCCAGCTATTCAGTCATTCAGTTATTTAGTAATGGTAGGGAAACCATGAGCTCCATTTCCGAGTACAGTCCCCTATATTTTCCACTATTAAGTCGTACCCTTATTACCCCGGCTTGTGTTATTTAATGTGATTCAGTCGTGTACATGTAATCGGTATATAGACAATCGGTACAATCAGTGAAACAATTACAATAATAAACTATGTAGTACATGATATAAATTCATTCCATCTATCTATTGTATCAATTCAATTATTAAATACGAAAATAACATGTTTATATTTTGAAAGCATAAATATACAATTCTGGACAGCACAACGTTGCTGTACAAAAACTGACTTTCCTGTTGCCACGGGAAAGCGAATCAGGTTCTGTCAGGGGTTCTAGAGACAGATTCCCTGCCGGTTCCAACGCATATTCACACGATACATTATAAAAACTGAAACTAGGTCTAACAGTCATTCCTTTATGGGTCTGCTATTCAGGCAGCAGGTCAGGGTCAACTTCTTATATGTAAAAAAATTAACTGTAAATTCATTTAAAAATCTTACAAAAATTATAAATCGAATACTAATCATGTTTAGTAACATGATGATAAATATCAAGTCCTAATTCACCAATTAATGTAACCCCTGTTTTTCATTTTATGCATTTTTGAGTGTATTTCTTTTTCCGTGTATTTGTTTCAGCTTGTATCTCTTTTGGACAATGTATTGGATTTTCTCTTTCAATATATTCATTTACTGATTTATCGTCTTCTCTTTGAGTTCCTTGATTCTATTGTCTGCTATTATTTTGTCGCTGTTTGATCGGGCCATTATTTTTTATTCCCATTATTTTATTTGTTCATGTATCATTTTTATTATTTATCTTGTTCCCATCCTTTATTGAACTTTTTGTTTATATGTGCTATATGTTTTAACCCAATATAAACCCCATTTTATAAAACCCTATAACTTTTATAAACCCATTCTTAAAACCTATTCTTATACCCAATTTCCACATCCAATTACACAACTAAACCCATACCCTGTTTTTTTTTATATCACCCTATACCCACTTAAATCCCTAACAACCCATTTAACCCTATAACCTTAATACCCAATTACTATACCCGTTACCCTATTCAGCCCAAAACCGTTCACCCCAACTTTAACCCTAATTCCATCTGCCTATATATACACATTTTTTTAACCTGTTAATCTCCCCCCATACAAACCCTAGCCGCCTAGCTACCCCCGACGTCCGATCACCTCCTGCTCCCCTGTCCCCTTCCCCCTTCAGCCGACGTTGCCCTGCTGCTCCTCCTGCATTGCAAAACCAGATCGCAGCGATGCACCCCCGTGTCCCTGCACCTGTCTCCTTCCCCAAGCGCCAGTAACCCCTAGTGCGACTCTCCCTTCAGCGCCTCCCTATCCCCTGACGGCTGTGCTGCGACACCTTGCACCCAGCTACAATGCCGCCCAGACCCTGTGCTCCCCTGTTGCGCTGCTACCCCCCCTCCCCCCCGACTTCAGTGCCCAGCAGCAATGCCAACACTCCTTGTGCTGTCTCCAACAGCAAGCAGCCGCTGCAGTCGTCGTCCTCGCTGTGCACACCCCCGTTGCCTCTCTTGGTGTGCATGTTTGTTTCCATTGTGTTCGTGGGTTTTCTGTTCGTTGAGTTCATTCCCCGAGAATCTATTTTCGTTATTCTTGACCATTGTGCCGTCCTCGTCATCGACTATAAGAGAAGTAACTTGTATTCTTTTCTTTGTGTAATACAAGTACTAAATACCGCTTGTAGTGTAGTTGTGTTCTAGATACAATTCTTGTGTGTAACCCCTTGTTGATCTTTTTTCTATTGTGTTGACCCGCTCGTAGTTGCCACATGACACCATAACATGAAATAACTTAGGGATGACCAGTTTGTGTTGTATACATACATGTTGTTCATATGATATCGTATGCTCGATTGTGTTATTCGTAGTATACTTGTTGTGGACTTGCAAAATACCCTATACCATGTTGCTTGGACATCTAGAACACCATATTTCATATTTGGTTATGGTTTGGATGAGTTCCGTATGAACTAGTTGATTTTGTGCATGAAGAATATTTTCTGTTTTGTCGATTCCCCGTTTTTTATCAGTATTTTAGACCCTATTAAGGTCAGTATATTAATAATATTTGTGAATATGAACTGTAGAGAATTCTATCTATTTTCTAACCCTTCTAACATGTCTTAGTTACGATTTGTGAGTTGCGAGTTATGTCTATTTTACTACAGTGGTGTAGAAAAATTTCAGATTTTGTTTTATATAAATTTTGTCGAGTAAACTATTTTTATTCTAATGTTAAAAGTACTATTTTGATCCAATATTTTTCTGAGTATAACTAGACATGATTTGGATTAACCCTGAATTTTTGTGGATTTATTTGATGAGTTTTACAAACTATTTTATACCTATAAACAATTGCTATACATGCAGAATTTTCATAATGTTCAGTAAAGATACATAATTTCAACCTGATTCTACTTGTTGTCTCTAAAATCTTTCTGAATATGAATTATATCCTACTGTATCTAGTTTATCACCCTTTTGACGGATCTGGATTTCGATTTATATTTTGTGATATGTTGCTGTTTTAGTACTGCGGTGTTTATGATTCCAGATTTACAAAACTGCCGTATCTTGTTGCCTTCTGATTTTACTTGACTATTCTAGTTATGTTAGAAAATTATGAAACTTTATTTTCTGTTACTAAACATACTAGGGAATACCCCATATTTATTGTCGATTTAATTAGTAAGTTTTCATGCCTTTTTCCTGACTTTGAATACAAACTTCTAATTTCTTACTAAACAAGTTTTGTGGATTCAAATCTGTTTTGAGTTATGTTTTTGTGAAATACCATATAAATTATATATATTTTCTGGATTTGGCCGGGAGTCTATTTTCCAGATTCTTTGACGGATCCAGTTTTACATGTTTGTAGCAACGGGAATTCCAGATTTAGTGCAGTACTGTCTTACTGTCCTGAACTAGAAATTTCGTTGTTCTATCCTTTTATGTGTTGTCTATCACCTGTACATGTTTATCTTTCAACCTGAACCTATTAATTGTTCATGCCATGTTATTTTTGCCCTGTTTGTGTCACATTCATGCCTGTTTGATTAATAATAACAAAATAACCAAGCCGGGGTTAAGGAAAAGATCTAGTAGTGGAAAATATAGAAATGTGTACTCGGAAGGGGGCCCATGTTTCCCACCTGATTATCTGTTACTTGTTACCTGTTATATGATCATGCATGATTTTGTTATCTGATTCCTGATTACATACTTCCTTATGAGAGGGTGTACTCAGAAGGGGACCTGCGTTTCCCACTTGTTACCCAACTACATACTTCCTACGGGTGGGTGTACTTGGAGGGAACTTAGTCCTACCTGATGCATAATTACCTGTTATATGATACCTGTACCTATCCCTATTTACCTGATACCTGAGTACACGGACCTATAGACTTCACTACGAAATCTAAATGCAAACTTGTTTGAATGTAGCAACCATGTGGTAAAAGGATGGACGCATGAAATGCTACCTAGATAGGAATAATACAAGACTTGACATGACAGAAGTTGACCTACGTGATACCTGATACATGACTACCTGTTACATGTTTACCTGATACATGATCACCTGTACATGCTACTTGATATCTGTTACATTTTCACTTGCTTGCATGATACCCGTTACCTGTTACATGTTATATACACCTGATGTTACTTGATTCTTTTCATATTCATGCTAGTTGTTCTATTTTGTTATCGTGCCTATTCCATGCTATTTGTTTATCTTTTCCATGTACTTGTGCCTGCACTACAAGCGGACCGTAACTTGCATTGACGGGAGTTTGTTTTCTTTTTTCTCTTCCTGCAATTTATTAAATTACAGATCATGGAGATCAGCTGCCTGATGGAGTTGGTATGAGATACCAGTTGCTGGAGTTTTGCTATTTATATTTCCTGTCATTATTATTATTATTTCCTGTTGCTACTCGGATAATGTATCTTGTACTTGGATTTATTTTGTATTTGGACAATGTGACCCAAGATTATTGACTTATTCAGATCTGATTTATTTGAGAGTATTATATTTTGTTTCAAGTATTTCTGTTGATATTGGTTCATATATGCATGCGTGGTTTACTTTTCTTGCTTCCAACTCTGATTATTCTTGTGAAATGTTGTAAAGATTCTGACAGCTTATGGATGATGAAAATCATTCGCTGGGCTTAGTCATGTATCCGTATTCCGTATTCTCTGTTGGAAAGCGGGGCGTGATAACATGACATTTTAATTTGTGAAACATGTCGATGTGCTATAAGTAACAATCTGGAATGTGTAGACCAAGCATACGAAAAATATGATAACTCATTATCTACAACTTGAAATTTAAATCTGTCGAATGTTCTAGAAATTAGACTCATGGGGCTACGACTCTCATGGAAAAAGTTCTAATTAATTTGAACAGTAGATAGTTCAAAACTAGATGCAAGTTACAAGAACAGCAAGACAGCAACTTGCCAATTCAAATTGAAACTGTTCTTACTTGCAAACATATAGTTTCAAATTCATGTTCGTGCAATGAATGTGCGGACAAAGGAAAACTACAATCTTTTGATGGCATCGAATCATGGAGGCTATATAATTGATTCGATTCAATATAACGACTAATCACGAAACATGAATACTACAAGAACAACGGATCAGATACGATGATCTAATTACTAATTGTGGGAGATCAAACAATATGCTTGTACGGAACAATAAAATGTACAAGGTAATTGCCTTAGAGATGAAGACGATTCCGAATATGATAGAATAACGAGATGAGAGTCCCGACGGCAACACACGTGCAACTACGTACACAAAGACACGTGCTAACCACGTAACGGCAAACTCAGCAACAACAGCAAGGGCGACAATGACAACACGGGCGATAGCATGTGCAATGACGTACAACGCAAACACGTGCACATGGAAGTGGCTTCGGTGCAGTCGTTTGGGTTGTAGGGAGAAGCGGTGATGTGATGGAAGACGATAGCGATGACAGGGGCTTCAGGGCTGCAAGGTGGCGAGGTGCAGGTGATGGCGAGGAGCAGCGGGGGTGTTGACAGTAGGGGGAAAGGGTACAGGTGACGGGGTGCAGGGGGGTTGCGAGGTCGGAGGAGTGCAGCAAGGGGTTGACACTTGGCATCAAGCGATCGGCGACGACGTGGCTGCGGGGTACGAGGCTGTGATAGAGGAGGAGCTCAAGAGACTGCGAAGATGGAGTTGCAAGATGGGTGGTCGCTGTGGGCGAGGAAGAAGGAGAGCGATGGTGAGGCCATGGCGGTGCAGCTGCGATGGAGGGCAATGGCAGCGGTGATCGCGGCTAGCGAGGAGGAGATGTGGTAGCAAGGGCGGGTTACGGGAGGAAGGTGGCAGTGGTGCAGGTGGTTGAAGGTAGCGGTGGTGCTGGCGATGGGTCGTGACGTTGAGGCAGGGGAGGGAGTTCGGGGATGAGATCGAGCAGCAATGGCGGGGGCTCGATGACGAGTGGTGTTGGAGTCACAGGGTTCGCTGTGGGATGAGGAGCGCAGGTCGGCATTGCGATGGTGCTCGAAGACGAAGGCAGTCGGCATCGGGGGTGCGAGGGGCTGGTGGTGCTGCGAGCAAGGTGAGGAGGTGTCGGAGCTTGCTGGGTTGTTGAGCTCAGGATGCGGGGGTGATGGGGCTGCAGTTTTGGGAGAGAGAAAGCGGGGGAAGGAGAAGGTCGGGGAGAGAGAAAGAGAGAAAGAAAGAGAAATGATGATTAATTAGAGGGTGATTAAGGGTTAATGCGGAGTAATTATTGGGCAGTTAAGAGATTAAAGGGGTAGTGGAGAGATCTGGGGAGATTTGTATACTGATAGTTGAATTTGGGTAGGGTAGGACTAGTGGGTTAATGGGTTTGGGTATACAAATGTGGGCTTGAGTTAATGGGTTGGGCTTGGATAATTAATAGGGTATGGTCTTGGGTTCATAAAATAAATAAATAGACACAATTATAGGTTGGATTAGGAACCTAGGTTAGACAAAAAAATCGAATATTCAAAAAAAGAAAATCGGATTCAAGAGAATAGTATGATTTGTTTGGAAAAATTAAAATTCAGGAATACGAAGAAAATAAATACAAGTCCATATAAACAGAAACGGGTGTTATAGAGCCAGCTTGAGGAACAACAGTTGGAAGACCATAGCGGCGCAACTGAAGCATGTGATATGCTACTAGAGAAGGGGAAGTCCAAACGACATCACCAATAGCTACAACAGGAAGTGGTTGAGTTGCGAACAGAATTCATCACAGCTCGGAGAAACCATCCCAGGAAGTGGTCGAGTTGCGAACAAAATTCAGCACAGCTCAGAGAAACCATCTTTGTTAACAAACAACGAAATTTTTGATCTAACAGAAATCTATTAATAAATGGAATATAGGCAAGTTTTGTTTGATTCTAGATCTTCGCGTACCTTTGTGTCTCCCAGATTTGCAAAGAAGTTAGGTGTTGAACCAAAGATTTTCCCCGACAGGGTTTTTGCAGTAGCAATTCCTTCAGGAGAGATGCTGACTACTAATCGATATTATGTTGGTTGTGATATCATAATTGAAAAGATGGTTTTAGGGATAGACCTGATTGAACTGGAAGTTCTGGGTGTGGATGTGATTGTTGGTATAGATTGGATGGCGATCTACAGTGCAACAATCGAATGCAAGGATAAGAAAGTAGTAGTGAAGGCACCGGGAGGGCCGAAAGTGACATTCCAAGGAAAGGAATGCAAAGTGGTAGTATCGGTTATTTCAAAAAGGAAGATACCTAAAGAAGTCAAGGTGATTCCAGTGGTCCGAGACTTTCCAACAGTATTTTTGGATGACCTATCAGGATTACCACCTCATCAAGATGTTGAGTTCAGCATCAACATTCAGCCAGGAAGTGCGCCAAAATCCAAAGTACCTTACCACATGGCACCAGTGGAACAAGTTGAAGTGAAAACATATCGAGGGACTGTTGCACAATGGTTTCATCGGGCCTAGGGATTCACCTTGGGGAGCACCAGTTTTGTTAATGAAGAAGAATGACTGATCGATGAGAATGTGCATCGACTACCGTGAGTTGAATACGGTGACCATTCAAAATAAGTATCTAATTCTTCGGATCGATGATTTGTTTGATCAAGTTCAAGGAGCAGAAGTTTTCTCCAATATTGATCTATAGTCAAGTTATCACCAGGATCGTGTCAAGAAGGAGGGTGTACACAAGACAACATTCGGGACTTAGCATGGGCACTACGAGTTTTTATGTCATGACATTTGGAGTAACCAATACACCAACAATATTCATGGATTTGATGAACTAGATTCTGCGGCCGTTCATTGATTCTTTCCTCATGGTGTTCATTGAAGACATTCTGGCGTATTCAAAGTCAAAAGAGGAGCATGCCAGGCATTTAGCAAACGTGTTGAAGAAGTTGCAGGAGCAGAAATTGTACACCAAGTTGTCAAAGTGCGAATTTTGGAAGTCAAAAGTTACCTTTCTAGGTCGCATCCTTTCTAAGGAGGGAATAGCTATGTTACACCCCGCTTCTCAAAAATACGGAATATGAGCACGTAACATTGGCCCTGTGAATGACTAACGTCATCCATAAGCTGTTTATCTGTTCAACTCAACAATATAATCAATACAGAACAATTACCCAGGCAATAATAATAATCTCATGAACAATAATACTTGGAATAAAGGAATATAAAATATCTAAACCAATGTCTGGAAACAATAATAAAAATCCGGGACATAAGCTCAATACAATAGTAAATTCCAATACAATAGTAACATGTCTCAATACAATAAGTTCATCAAAGCAACAAGCAATTAAAAAGCATTAAATCTTGAGAATCTTCTCCAATCCCAGCAGGTAATTCTCCTTCATTACCTGTGACCACTTCATCTAAAAAGAGAAGAAAAATTGTCCTTAGAGCAAGTCATGGACAGGGAACAATGGAATAACGGTATAACAATGAATTCAATGGATAAATAGGAATCAATAACATGGGACAATAACATTAACCAATATCATGATAATCGAAGCAATGGCTATAAACAATGATTCAATATTTGGTAATAATAATCAATGATCAATAACAATAAGACTTAGCTAACATTCGATATCAATAGGAACAATAATGAACAATATGAAGTGTCGATGTCGTGTCAATTCTTAAGTCTATTAATCATTTTAATACTAACTAATATAGCACTTCATGCGTCCCATTTATTTACCACATGGTTGCTACATACAAACAAGTTACGTTTAGACTTAGTGATGGTCTTTATAGTTCATGTACTCGGCACGATAACAATGTTCCATTCATAATGGTAATTTATCAATAAGATGCTATAAGATCACAAGAGCATAAGAACACAATATCACAAGATAACGGTATAGGAAACCACGAGCCCCTTATCCGAGTACAGTTCTCATATTGTCCACTACTAGAGTCAAACTTTAAACGCAGGCTTGTTAAATTATTTTATCGATGCAACAATACAATATGCAATTTACTAGACGAACGATAGTAGCAATAAGGAAACAATAGGATGATAACTTGAATTGGACAATTAGAATGATGACAATAGGGTATTAGGATCATGCAATGCAACACATATACATTAATTCATGCAATACTACGATATAGGAATAATTAATCTATTAAAATCTGGACTATATAATTCTAGACAGGAAGAGTAGTTTGTACAAAAATGCAATTTCCTGCTATTTCAGATATCAAAAACTAAATCTGTCAAACATTCTAGAAAATAGACTTCCATACGGTTCCAAAGAATATTTAAAGTTTAAAATCCGACAACAGTAGCTAGGTCAATCACATTGTTCTTATCTGATTTCATGTTCAGGCAGAAATTCGACATCATGTTATTTTATTTTTAGAAATAGCAAAAACTCAATAATAAATTCATCAAAAATATTTTCTAGACTCCTAAAAATGTTAAGCAACAATCTGGAAATTGTCAGAGTAAAATTTTAACATTTTGTAACGCCCAGCACTCAACTCGTACGCACACAATTAACTAAATTCTAGCCACGCCCACCACAGGCACCATCAAAAGGTGGGTATACCCGTTGGGTACCTTTATCACTTGGAAATCCTAATATATTCCTCTTATTTCCTCCTATTCCATCCGATATGGGATTGAATCCCCAAGGGTCAACCGGTCAACAACACCACACCACACACACTTATCCATTCTTTCATTCCTTTAATTCTCTTCCTTCATTCATTCCATATATGGTCAACTAGTCAACCACACCACACACACTTTCCTTCTTTCTTTTCTCCACGTCACCATCCTACCACCTTCTTTTCTTTCTTTCTTTTTCCTATACTATATATATACTATCCATATACTAGTATATATACTATATACTATATACTACTCTCTAGAAATACGAGGTCTCACACATTTGATCAGCCTTATTATTGTTTAAGCATGCAAGATATAAGAATCTAAAAATCTGAAAGTAAAAAACACAACTGTAGTAAAACGGGCATAACTTTTGCTACAAAACTCAAAATTAAAAAATTCAAAATGTTCTGGAAACTACAATGATAAGGCTACAATTCTCTTTCAAAAAGTGATTCATTTTAAGATCGTTTACTGGTTCAAGAACATCAGTCAACATACAGGCCAACAAGTAATATACAAATTTTAGGGTATTATTCTTGAAAATAATTTAATTAAACATGATGGATATCTATTCTTTAGTCAATAAATTGTGTAATCAACATGATGGGTGCAATAACATGATGAATAAGACTAAAATCATATGTATTCACTAAATTATCTTCGATCAAACAACAAACAATCAACCAAACATACAACCTAGTAGTTGTCTCTACAATAATTAATTATGTCTTCATTATACGGTTAACCCTATTATCAATTCTACATGAATGTATGAAAGATCCAATCTATAGAGTCAAAAGTGGCACGATGTCAAGATTATTAGGGTTACATCGTGTAAATCCTCAATAGACCCAACGAAGAGATAAACAAAGTATAATACGATAAACAAGGGATCTACTTGCAAGAGTTTCAACAAAACTTGAATTTGATACAATTAACAGACGAACCACGAACACGAGAACACGAAATCACGAAACACGTGCGAACTACGTGCACTACACACGCAAACAAAACTGCAACTGATATGGCTAAAAATGGGATTAAATCGGGACCATTCAAATAGGGCACGAATCTTAAAGCTTACAGGGGCAGAATGGTAATTTCACCTACAAACGGGTTCAAAATGGGAACCAGGTCCCTTCTCTAGGGCCCAATAACTCATGAATGGATCCGTTCGACTGGATACAGGTCCCAACCCACCACGAGCCAGTTTATAAGGATATGGAGAAATCCTGATTCGTCCTTGTCCCTAGGAGGTGGTCCTAACTACTTCTATCCATCCACACCGGGGAGTAGATACTCGTTCTTATCTTGAAACAGATCCCCACGGAGACTATAAATACCTATCTCCTCCTACCTTTAGGAGGTGATCACTCTTTGCCAACCTAAAGCTATTTTATATTCTTTTCTGAGTACTGATAAGAGCGTCGGAGGGTTCGTCGCCGGAATCAACCCCGGTGTTTCGAACTTTGTGCAGGTCAGTGACAGTAGCAAGGAGCCAGTTAATCAGTGAAGGAGGTGTTCAGGTTTGACTCATTCGATTTCTCACGAACCCACAAATTCATCTGTTTGCCCCCACACCGAAATCAGCAGCAACAGATTGGCACCGTCTGTAGGAAATTGAATAGCAATCTGATCCTACCCTATCAGCAAAAGGAGCTCCTACCCATGCCTCCGAAGAAAGGGGAATCCGCGGTCTCCAACCGTAGAACAACTTCCATCCGTCCTCCGCCTGCAGAGGGTCTCCCTCCGTCCGTCCAGCCGGCCCAACAGCTCGAACAACCGATCCCTCAACCCGCTCAGCAACTTCAAGGGCCTCAAGTGGCCGTTGGAGAACCCTCTCGCCGTAGCCGCCAAAAGCAACCCCTTCATCAAGGCCATGTCTCCATACACAACCCTTCCTCCGAATCCATGGACTCCCATAGCCCTCTAACACCGAAAGATCTACGAGATGTTCTCAACAACCGGTAGAATGAGAAAGATCATCGGATCCATTTGGACGATAGGTAGACCCATGATAGGAACCCTCGTCGGGAGCATTAGAGGGACTGGTCACCCCGTAGGACAGATCGCAGAGGGTCCAACTCTCCCAGGAGGCAGAGAGAGTCGCCCCAGCATCGCCAAAGAAGAAGTCGCTCCCCGGTTGGCCATCCTGCCCCTCGAGCTCATCAGGAGCAGGAGGCCCCCATCACGAGGGCAGAGTTCCAACAGTTCCAGGAGGCAGTCCTACGGGCACTCAACATCGCCCCCAACAACGACCAACGGGCTCCCAGTCCTTGGCCGGCTCCCAACCATCGCCGCCGATCTCCCAGTCGGCTCCGAACCATCGCCATCGCTCTCCCAGTCCTCGGCCGGCTCTGAGCCATCACCATCGCACCCCCAGTCCATGACCTACTCCAAGCTATCGTCGCCGCAGTCCCAGCCCTCTTCTACATGAAGACGAGTCTCAGGGCTCAGCGAGGCATGACCAAAGGGAGGACTCGGTCTACAGCCGTCTCCACGAGATAAAGAGGCACCTTGGCCAATTCGATAGAGATGAGGAACAACGGGCAAGGAACTTCCGCTCGAGTAGACTCCCGTTCTCCCGTACTATTATGGAGGCCTCCGTCCCAGAGAACTTCAAGCCTCCACATTTTGTGTCTTATACCGGGGGGTCGGACCCTGCTGATCATATTGAGAGTTTTAAAACTCTCATGATGGTCCTCCATGCTTCTGACGCCCTTATCTGCAAAACCTTCCCGGCCATGCTCAAGGGGCTCGCTCGGGAGTGGTATTCCAGACTTGCTCCAGTCTCCATTTTACCCTTCGACCAATTCGAAGGTCTCTTCCTTACCCACTTCGTGAGCAGCCGCCACTATGAAAAGACAAGTACCTCTTTGCTCTTCCTCAGTCAAAGGAAGGGCGAGCGGATGAGGGACTACGTCAAGCGGTTCACCGCGGAGGCCAGATTTATCGCCTCTCTGGATCAGTCTGTGGCCTCGGCTGCTTTCCAGTCCAATGTCATTAACCCCGATCTCAGGGCGTCCCTAGCCAAGAAGCCTCCTCGGGACTTCTTAGAGCTCTTTCTTAGGAGTGAGAAGTAGATCCGATCTGAAGAGGCTCTCAACCGCCCCACTCTTGAAGGATCATCTTCTGGGAACAAACGGAAGACTGCTGAAGAAGGAGCTAAGACGCTCCAAAAAGACAACGGGGGTCAATGTCGCCCTCTTCCCCGCTTTAAAAAGTTCACTCCGCTCAATGCGAGTCTCTCGGCCATCTTGATGGAAGTTGGGAAGGAGGGTCTTCTACCGCCACCACCAAAGATGAACACCCCCGGGAAGAAGAGAAACAAGGATAAGTGGTGCTGCTTCCACAGGGACCACGACCACGACACATACGACTGTCGAGCCTTGAAGGACGAGATCGAGGCCCTCATTCAGAGAGGGCAGCTTGCTAGGTTCATGAGGAAGGATAGGGCCGATCCACCTCCGCCTCCCAGGGGGGACTAACAGGCGAATCGAACAACGTACAGAGACCCCGGACGTCGAAGTCGAGGCCGTCCTGTACCTCATACACGGAGGCCCAATGGGGGGAGATTCCAACTCCCACTGAAAAGCCTTCATTCGAGAAGTGAATGCCGTACAGAGCCATCCTCCTCCCAAGGGTCTTGGGGTTCCTGTTACATTTTCTGATATGGACTTGGAGGGCGTCCGGATGACCCATTGTGATGCCCTTGTTATAAACCTCCGGTTGGCCAATTTCGATGTACGCCGAGTCCTAGTGGACAATGGCAGTTTAGTCAATATTCTTTTCATGGAGGCATTCCAGGGCCTTCAACTGTCAAGAGATCGGCTCAAGCCAGCTGGTTACACTCTTCACGGATTCATTGGGGTGTTGGTGATGATCGAGGAGTAATAACCCTTGACGTGACCGCTGGCAAAACCCCGACCACCTGGACCGTGCCGATGGACTTCATGGTGGTAGACATAAAGGCCGCTCTCCAGGCTATACCATCGACCTATCATATGAAAATGAAGTTCCCCACCTTGGCAGGAGTAGGAGAAGTAAGAGGGAGCCAGGAGGCGGCTCGTAAATGTTACTTGACCTCGATGGGATGGCCGGTCCTCTCCCTTGAAGCCCTTGAACTCCCACAAGAAAGTAGCCAGACTATCTTCGAGCTGGTGGATGAGCTGGAAGAAGTTGCCTTCTCAGAAGGAGATGCTATCAAGACATTTCAGATCACCAAGGCCCTTTCCCCTCTATCAAAGAAGACATCTCCCAATGTATAAGGGAGAACCGCGATCTTTTCGCCTGGAACCCTGCTGATATGCCCGGAATCTCAGAAGAACTCCTGATGCACCACCTCAGCGTTGCCCCGGGAGTTAAACCCGTCCAGCAGAAGCAACATAAATTCTCCCCTGAGTGCTAGCAAGCGATCAAAGAAGAGGTCGAGAAGCTTTTGAATGCTCAGTTCATCCAGGATGTGAATTATCCCGAATGGCTATCCAATGTGGTAATGGTTAAAAAGGCCAACGGGAGGTGGAGAATATGCATCGACTTCACCGACCTCAGCAAAGCATGTCCAAAGGACCCATTCCCCCTCCTGAGCATCGATGCTCTAATCGATGTGACCTCCGGCCACGAGCTCCTTAGCTTCATGGATGCCTTCTCGGGGTATAACCAGATCCGGATGTTACCTCCTGACAATTCGAAGACCTCGTTCGTAACTGACCAAGGCCTGTTACCGAGTAATGCCCTTCGGGCTGAAGAATGCCTGAGCTACGTACCAACGCCTTGTTAACATGGTTTTCCGAGACCAGATAGGCCATAACATGGAAGTCTATGTGGACAACATGTTGGTCAAGAGCATCAGTGGGCAGGAGCATGTCCGTGACCTCCAGGAAGCCTTCGGGGTGTTGAGAAGGCACAACATGAGATTGAATCCATGCAAATGCACCTTCGGAGTCTCGTCCGAAAAATTCCTCGGATTCATGGTCAGCCAGAAGAGCATAGAAGCCAATCCTGAGAAGATCAAAGCCATACTCAATATGGGTCCTCCCTCCAATGTTAAAGAAGTGTAGAGGCTCACGGGACGCTTCGTAGCTATAGGGCATTTTCTCTCTAAGTTAGGGGAGAAATGCCTCCCATTCTTCAGAGCCTTGAGAAGAGTGAAAGGCTTTGAGTGGGGGCAACAACAGCAAGAGTCTTTCGATCAACTGAAGGCTCACCTGGTAAGCCCCCCACTTTTGAGCAAGCCGAAGCCTGGTGAAATCCTCTACATATACCTAGCAACTTCGGAGCAGACCCTCAGTGCCGTCTTTGTGAGAGAGTAGGATAAGATGCAATGCCCCATCTAGTACATGAGTAAGGTCCTTAGTGACGCAGAACTCCGCTACCCAAAGGTAGAAAAGATGGCCTACGCGTTGATCATGGCGGCAAGGAAGCTTCGCCCCTATTTTCAGTCCCACTCGGTGGTCGTTCTCACAGACCAACTGCTGAAGCATGTTCTCCATACGGCGGAGACATCGGGACGTCTAATGAAATGGTCCACAGAGCTGAGCCAGCATGACATCAGTTACCAACCCCGAACCGCTGTCAAGGCCCAGGCCCTAGTAGAGTTCATTGTGGAGAGCACCATTCCCGACCCCTTTGAGTCAGTTGAAGAACCCCAGCTCTGGACCGTGTATGTTGATGGGTCCTCGTGCGCCGACGGAAGTGGGGCAGGGGTCATCTTGACTGGCCCAGATGGTTTCGTTATGCAATACTCCCTCCGTATAAGCTTCCGTGCGTCGAACAACGAGGCTGAATACGCGGCCCTTATAGCGGGGCTCTGCATGGACCGCAAAGTAGGGGCCAAACATATCAAAGTCTTTAGTGATTCACAGCTAGTCGTGAACCAAGTGTCTAGGGAGTACGAAGCAAGAGACGAGCGCATGTCCAAGTACTTAGCGAAGGTAAAGGGGCTACTGGCTTTATTTGAAGATGCTCAACTCCAATGAGTCCCCCGAGGGAAAAATGCACAGGCAGATGCCCTCTCAAAACTTGCCTCTTCCTCTCTCCAGGGTTTGGAGCGGACCGTCTTGATAGAGATCCTCCAGAGACCCAGTATCGAGGAAGACAGTCTGGAACCAATGGAAGCCTTGCCCCTAACATTCGGGGATAATTGGATGAAACCCCTACTCGAATACCTTAGAGACGGAGATCTTCTAGCTGACCCCAGAGAGGCAAGAAGAGTCAGTACTAGAGCCAAGTGGTACACACTCATTGAAGTAGTCATGTACAAACACTCCTATACTCAAATAAACGGCAAACCCTACCTAAAATGTCTCTCCCCCGAAGAAGCACACTATGCCCTGAAGGAGGCTCATGACAGAATGTGTAGCGCGCACTTGGGAGCAAGATCCTTAGCCCGTAAAATTTTAAATTATGGCTACTTCTGGCTCACACTTCTTAGCGACTCTGAACAATACGTCCGCCTATGCGGCTCCTGCCAAAGATTTTCTCCGATCCTTTGCCTACCACAAGCCCAACTCTCCTCCATAGCCAGTCTGATCCCTTTTGCAATGTGGGGGATGGACTTGCTCGGACCGTTTCCCCCAGTGCCAGGCCAACTGAAGTTTCTCGTCGTAGCAATAGATTATTTCTCCAAGTGGATCGAGGCCGAGCCCCTTGCAATGATTACAGAGAACAAGGTTTAGAAGTTCTTCTGGAACCACATTGTTTGTCGGTTCGGCGTACTTCGTATCCTCGTAATCGACAATGGAACCCAGTTCGCAGGGGCAAACTTTCGCAATTTCTGCACTGACCTGGCATCCAACAGCGGTTCTCCTCAATATCCCACCCTCAATTCAACGGCCAAGCGGAGAACGCTAATCGACAAATACTCTCTGGCCTAAAGAAGAGGCTCGATAAATCCACCAAAGGATTATGGGTCGAATAGCTTCCCAACGTGCTATGGAGCTATCGCACCATGAAGAGAACTCCGACAGGGGAGTCCCCCTTCAATCTCATATATGGCTCCGAAGCCATCATCCCCCTAGAGGTCGGCCTACCTTTGCCCCGATTGATCGCTTACAATGAAGAGCAGAATGCGAACCAGCTTCGCAACAGTTTGGACCTCATCGATGAGATCCGTAAAAGAGCTTCCATCTGACAAGAGACTTACCGACGTAGGATAACCCAGTCTTACAATAAGAAATTCCATCCCACTAATCTTAAAGAAGGGGACCTAGTGCTCCGTAAGCAATCAATCTCCCTTCCAAGCAAGAAGGGCAAGTTAGCGCCCAACTGGAAAGGTCCATATAGGGTCTCTAGAGTTATCCGCCCAGGCGCATCCCAACTCCAAGACCCGGGGGCAGGAGAATACCAAGGACATGGAATGCGGAACACTTGTTGAAGTACCAAGAGGGTGTTTGAACACCGCTCAAAGCAACTTCTCCAAGAATGTTCTCCATAAAACATATTAAAGTTCTCTTTTCTCTTTATCAAAATGTAATTGCGGCTCGCAACTTAGAAGCGGCCGCCCAAGTATTTTCAACAAAAGTGTTTTCAATAAAAGTGATCTACCCCTGCAAGTTCTCTATTCTGAGCATTTTAATTGTAGTACTTTTACGCTTACAAAAAAAAACTCATTAAAATGACAAGCTCGGAGTCAAACACTTGGTTCGATTCTGCTTTAACTACTTGCTTATAAGCGAGTACGAAGTGGTTCACCATTCGAAATTGCTCCCACAGCTGTGGAAACTCTCTAAAAACGACAAGCTCAGAGTTCAACACTTGGTTCGATTCCGCTTTAACTACTTGCTTATAAGAGAGTACGAAGCGGTTCACCATTCGGAATTGCTCCCACAGCTATTGAAACTCTCTAAAAATGACAAGCTCGGAGTTCAACACTTGGTTAGATTCCACTTTAACTACTTGCTTATAAGCAAGTACGAAGGGGTTCACCATTCGGAATTACTCCCACAGCTGTTGATATTCTAGAAACGACAAGTTCGGAGTCCAACACTTGGTTCGACGAAGCTTTTTCTACTTGTGAAAGAGCAAGTACAAAGTAGCTGACCATTTGGAATTGCTCCCACAACTGTTGACACTTGCAAACGCTAGCAAAACACACTCACAAGTTCGAGAAATGAGTATTATTTTATTAAAATTTGATGTACAAGTCTAATTATAGACCAACAACTCATCCTTACATCGAGATACAAGACTCATGTGAAACCATGACTATAAAATTACAAAGATCAGCCCTAACCCCTCCTAGGGAGTGGGATACTTCTATTAAGTGACACGCAAGGTCGGCGAGCACCATGCTGCTGTAGCCTCGCTTCCGCGGAGGTCTCCAAACCGGCGAGCCGAGTTGCATCTTCGGCACCTAAGAGCCTGAGTGTCACCCCAACAGATGCTCTACTCGACGAGCCAGTAACTCCGCTCTATGCGTCCCTAGGGTGCCTCAAGACGGGTGGCGAGCGTAGCGCCAACTCATGGAACGACCTCCCTTATGCATACTCAACTCGGGGGCAGGAAGTGCTCTTGACGTTACTCCCCTCGGAAAGCCATCGTAGCTGATGGTTCTCTTCCTCTAGCTCTACGACCTATTCCATCAGCGAGTCATCCGTCACTCTGATCTTCAGATGAGGCATTCGGCTAGAGCTGCCCCCACGAGAAGCCTCGGAGATAGCCCTCCGAAGGTGTGCCACCTCCAGGCTCTTCTCGAGCACTACGTTCTTTAACCCCTCTCTCTCAGCCCTGACATTGAACAGAGACTGACGAAGCTACTTGAGTCTCAAGCCTTGGCTGAAGGTAATTGAGGGACACGTCTCATCCACTTCAGGGGGCACTTCACGAGCCTTCTACTCTAGACACTTCATCTCAGAGTCACAACGGGCCAATGCCAGTCTAAGATGGTTCAGCTCCGACTCTGCTTTGTAAAGTCTCTCTCGAGTTCGAGCGAGGCCCAAACTCGTGACCCTTAAACCAGATCAGAGGCATGATACTTTGGCAATCTGAGACACTTCAACGATCTGACATGCTTCGGTGATTTGAAAAGGCAAGAACATGAAGATTCTAAGTTTAAACAAAGCTCCTATGGGACTGCTCGGATGCAAAGTACAACACAAGTTCAACACTTAGTCAAAAATTTTTATTTCATTAAAGTTTGCGAGTACAAACAACGGTGGCCAATCCGCTACAAGGCGATACAAAACAAAAACAAAAACGAGCAAGGAGACTAAGTCAAGGAGCCACCTCATGGGGCTGCTCCGCACTCTCCCTCGGCACCGTCACAAGCGCTCTCTTCGGATTCGCCACCACCGCCACATCTTCTTCGCCTTCTTCTTCCTCTCCTTCGGCTTCGGCTCCTGCTACGGCCACCACCTACTCGCCTTTAACGGGGGCGCACAGGTTATACCCCGAGCTATCGAAGTCGGAGATGCAAGCCGCGACGTGCTTGAGGGCTCCGGGCGGGAGAGAGAGAGACTGTGGCGGGGACAGTGACCGGGCGGTGACTACGACACCCACAGTGAGGGTGGCGAGGGTGCTCGGGGTGACTGGCGGTGGCACTGCGGTCGAGGAGCAACACAGCGACCAAGGGAAACGGTGGCAACAACGTGCTCTGTTTTCGTGATGAAACAGAGGAGAACGAGAAGGCGAGGTTTCAAGTGTTCAAAGACGACGTTGAAGGTTGAAGGGGTTTTCGGTGGTTGCAGGGACAATGGAGAGGTGAAGGCGGTGGTCGACGAGGCGGTGGTGGCGATTGGAGGCGATGGAGATGATGGGTTTAGTTGGCGGGAAGATGATGGGATGAGGGGATGGTGGTAAAAACGAGGGTCTACGAGGAGCGGTGGATGGTCGAAGGAAATAGTGGGAGAGGCTTAGGGAGGTGCAGTCGAGGTTGAGAGGTTGAAGATGAGGGGATGACGACGAGTGCGGACGACGGGATGAAGTATGGGGAAGAGTACGAGGTGGCTTGAGGATGGTGATCGACGCTGGAGGTGGCTCGAGAAACTTTGGGGGTTGACGAGGTTGAGGATGATGGAGGAAGGAGACGGAGGCGGCTAGAGTAGGAGGAGCGGTAAATGGGTTTCGGTTGGGAGAGAAGACGAGGAAGAAGGAGATAGGGCAGGGGGTTTCAATAGAGCGGCAGGGTATGAGTTAGGTTAGGATTTAGGGTTAGATTTTAGAGTAGTATTTATAGGAATTAGTAGGATATTGGGTTATTGGGTATATGATTTGGATCCAATAAGAATATGGGCTTGGGTTTTGGGTTAGGGTTCCAATAAAGGGCTATAGGATTCTGTGTTTAAATCCAACAGGGGAAAGAATATTTGTCACGCCCTGCTTCCCAAAAAGAATAAGGAATACAAATATTTGATAAAAGCCCAGCGAATGATTTTCATCATCCATAAGCTATTCAGGAATCTTTATAATATTTCACAAGATAATCAGAGTCGGAAGCAAAAGATACAACCAGGCATGCATAATTGAAACAAGATACCAACAGAAATTACTTGAAACCAAATATAATAATCTCAAATAATCCAATTCTGAACAAGTCAAATATTCTGGGTCACATCGCCCAAATACAAGATAAATATCCAAGTAATCAAGTACATCTTATTCAAGTTCAAGCAACAATAATAATAGAAATCATAAAGCAGAAAATCCAGCACTAATACATCATCTCACCAATACCATCTGGCAGCCGACCATCCTGATCTGCAATTAGTAAATTTGCAGGAGAAGGAAGAAGAAAAACAAGTACCCGTTAATTGCAAGTTACGGGCCACTTATAATGTAGGATACAAGTACATGGAATAGGTAAATTTAAGTAACAACCTAGCATGGTATGATCATGAATACAGGACATATATCATAGCATGGCAAGATGAGCAAGTATAATAGCATGTGTCGAGTGTCAAATAAACAAGTGTCATGCATCAAGTAACCAGTATCAAGAATCAAGTAATCATGTAGCATATATCAAGTATCAAATCCCATGTATCATGTAGTCAAGTATCAAGTAGGCATGTATCATGTTCAAGTGTCATGTATCAAGTCTTGTAGTGATTACTATCTAGGTAGCACTTCATGCATCCCGGTTTTTACTACATGGTTGCTACAACAAATAGTTTCGCTTTAGATTTCATAGGGGACTATACATGGCAGTGTATTTAGGGACAAGCTCAAAGTATCATGTAATCATGTATCGTGTAAACAGACTCCAAAACCCAAACAAGCTCCAGTATCATATGCGTACGTGTCATGTATATCGTGTCAAGCTCCACATGTAAACAAGCTCCAATAACCACTAGGTTCTTCCGAGTACACGTTTCTGCACTATCCACTACTAGATCTTTTCCTTAACCCCGGCTTGGTTATTTTATTATTAAGTCAAACAAGCATGTATGTGTGCAAAACATATCGAGAATAACATAGCATGATCATGTGACAAGTGCAAGTTTCAAGATAAACATGTACGTGTGCAGATATCTCATAAAAGAATAAAATAGGCAAATCTCAAGTTCAGGACAGCAAGACCATACTGTAGTAAAACAGTGATTCCCAGTGTTACAAACATGCAAATCTAAATCCGTCAAAATGTATAGAAAATAGACTCCCAACCAAATCCAGAGAGTATAAATAAGTCATATATTAATTCACAAAATCATAGCTCAAAACTGATTTGAATACAGAAAATAAGTTCAGCCAGAAATCAGGAAAACGTATTCAAGAGTAGGAAAACAATATGAAAACTCAATAAATAAATTCACGAAAAATCTAGGGTATTTCCGTATATGTCTAGTATCTAAATATAAAGTTTCCGAATTTTTCAGTGAAATTATATCAGTCATCAAAAATAAGAAAGCATCAAGAAACCATAGTTTGGCAAATCTGGAATTCCCAACACTGCTGTACGAAAACTATGATATCTCGCAACCAGTGAAACAAAATCCAATTCGCCAAACGGATATGAAAATAGATAAAATATACTAGCTTTCATATTTCACAAACATTTTTCATACAGTAAAAGGAATCGTAGTTAAAATAAGGTTCTTTACAGAACAGCGAGCAAAATACAGAAATTATAGATTTCATAAACGAGCATGGAACAATATATAAAACTCATCAATAAAATTCACCAAAATTCTGGGTAATCCCTAACTTGATAAAGAAACACTGACCAATGATTTGGATCAAAATAATATATGTAGCATAGTTCTTTAAAATGATTTTTCATCAAAATTACCGAAAAACAGAATTTGGAAAAGGTCGACACCTCTGTAGTAAAACAGTCATAACTCAGTCATACAAAAACGAAATCAAGCAAGGTTAGAGGGGTTTGAAAATAGACGAAATTCTCTAAAACTCATGTTTTTTACCGAAATCACGATACTGACTTAACAGACTAAAACAGCAAACAAAGCAGATCAGCGACAAAATACAGATTTTTCCCTTTAACAACAACTCAACATATATCATACAAAACTTATTCAAAACACAACCAAACATGAATTCGAGTCTACCAAGTATCTAAACATCAAGAATTAGGGTATCTAGCATGTCTACATCAATTATATCTCACGGGTCTCAACCAAATCACGAATTCTCATCAAAATCTCACATACATGATCAAAATCAAGAACGAGTAAATCCTAAGTTAATTCATGTCCATATTGTGTCGTGAGTCATCTATGGTCAAATTTTAACAACAGAGACGAAAACCATCAAGCATATCACAAACAAGAGTCGTCTCTAGACCCAACTACACTATAGGTGGTATTTTTGACTTGTATCAAACAAATGAATTAGAGTACAAGTTACTTGCCTTAATCGGAGATGAAGAACAACAAAAACCAAGAGTAAAGAGCAAAACCAACGAACGAAAATCCACGAATCAACGAATCCAAGCAAACTAGAGCAAAAGTCTCCACACGAACAAAACTCAAAAAGTGAAAGATGATGGTGATGGTGGCTTGCGGCCACGATAGAACACCAAGAAAGCGAGACGAGAGATTAAGTGGTGGTGAGAGAGGGTTGGATGGCCAAGGGGATGAGGTATCGGGTTTGGGGTGTTGCCGGGGTAGTTTGCGGCCGAGAGGGGGAGTAGGGGGCTGTCGGCTGGCCTAGGCTGCTGGGTGTGCACAGGCCGGAGGTAGTGGGGGGTCGGCCTGGGTTGTGTGCGGGTGCAGCTCAAGCAAGGAGGAAGGGGGAGGCCGGGATGCTTGAAGTTAGGGTTAAGGTTTGGATGAGAGGGATTGGAGAGAGTATATATATATGGGGATTAGGGTTTAGAAATACAAGTTGGGTTAATGGGTATTTGGGTTGTGGGTAATTAGGAGTAGTAGTAGGTTTACGAATGGGTTTTGGATTTTGGGTCAATTAAAACAGGAATACAAAAGGATTGAATATTTTATTTGGCTTCGGAAATCTTATTAGGGATCAAAATAATAGGATTGGGAAAAATAGGACAACCAATCACCACCTCAACCACCCAAGAAAAATAAAAATAAAGAGAACGAGACCAAAATGAAGAAAGAACAAAATAATGAAGAACGAAACAATGAGGTAACCAAACACACACAAGGAGCTCAAAATGAAATAAAACGAATATATATTGAAAACAATTCCAATATACGGTTCATAAAAATACAAGAGAGAAAATACACCAAAACGGAAAATACACTGCATAATACACAAAATGGAAAACAGGGATTACAATCCTACCCACCTAACAAGAAAAATTTTATCCTCGAAATTCAAAAAGAAGATACATAGGGTAACTCCAAAACAACCAAAAAGAACAAAAAAAACAAAACTAGCCAAACAAATGAGGAAACTTCTGTTGAATCTCCTCCTCCAGCTCCCAAGTCGACTCACCAGGCGAGTGAGGATTCCAAGCAACACAAACCAACTTGATGACCTTGTTCTTAAGCACTTTCTCCCGCCGATTAACAATAGCAACTATCGGAATCTCACAAGTCAAATCCGGCTGAACGGTCAACTTAGAATAGTCGACCACGTGGCTCTCATCTCATATATATCTCCTGAGTTGTGAGACATGGAATACATCGTGCACTTCTGATAACGCTGGCGGCAATGCAAAACGATAGGCCACCTTGCCTACTCGCTCCAAAATCTCAAACGGTCCAATAAACCTAAGGCTAAGCTTGGCCCCACCACCGAACCGAATGACACCTCGCCACGACGATAACTTAAGGAAAACATGGTCACCAATGCCAAACTCCAAAGCTCTCCGATGGACGTCGGCCCATCGCTTCTGCCTGTCCTGAGCTGCCTACAAATGCTTCCTGATCTGAACCACTACATCCACTGTCTTGGTGATCAACTCCGAACCCAACAACTGCCTCTCACCAATGTCATCCCAGCATACTGGTGATCTGCACTTCCGCCCATAGAGTACCTCGAACGGAGCAGCTTTAATACTGGCTTGAAAGCTGTTATTGTACGAGAACTCTATGAGATGCAAATGGTCCTCCCAAGATCCACCAAACTGAAGCATACAGGACCTCAACATGTCCTCAAGAATCTGAATAGTCCGCTCTGACTGTCCATCAGTCTGGAGATGAAAAGCAGTACTGTATTTTAATTTACTCCCCAAACTGTTCTGAAGACTCTCCTAGGACTGAGATCTGAATCTCGTATCCCTGTTGGATACAATACTGACTGGAACCCCATGAAGTCTAACAATCTCTTGCATATACTTCTTAGCTAGGCTCTCAGTAGACTGACTGACACGAAAGGGAATAAAGTAAGCACTCTTCGTCAAACGGTCAACAATCACCCAAATAGCATTATGACCTTTAGGACTCCTCGGCAAAGTGGTCACAAAATCTATAGTGATATGTTCCCACTTTCACTCTGGAATAGAAAGCGGTTGAAGAAATCCAGCGGTCCTTTGATGTTCTGCCTTAACCTGCTAGTAGATCAAGCACTGAGAAACAAACCGAGCAATAGCCCCCTTCATACCATGCCACCAGAAATGAAGCTTCAAATCCCGATACATCTTAGTACTGCCAGGATGGATAGAATACGAAGACTGATGAACTTCTTCAAGCAACCTCTGACGAACTTCATCCTTAGGGACACACAACTGGGACCCAAAACGAAGCGAACCATCAGCATGAATAACCATATCTGTTCGGGATCCAGACTCAACCTCGGCTCGAAAACCCTGCAACTACACATCACCCGCCTGCCCTCTTTAATCTGATCAACAAGAGACGACTGCAGCTGGAGTGCCAAACAACTTCGACCAGAACTCGGCAACACAACATCCAAATCCAACCTCCTCATTTGCTCAATGAGATCACTCTGCTGAGTAAGAAACATAACTGTTGGTCTCCTGCTCAAAACATCTAGCACCAAGTTCACTTTACCAGGATGGTATTGCAAACTGATGTCATAATCGGCCATAAGCTCCAACCAACACCTTTGCCTCATGATTAACTCCTTCTGGGTGAAGACGTACTTGAGACTTTTGTGGTCTGTAAAGATCTCCACTCGATCTCCAAGTAAATAATGTTTCCACAGCTTCAAAGCATGAATCACTGCCGCTAACTCCAAGTCATGAGTAGCATAGTTCTTCTCAAGTGGCCTCAACTGCCTCGATGCATACACAACGACTTGGCCCTTCTGCATCAGAACTGCTCCAAGACCCTTACCAGAAGCATCACAGTAAGTTACAAATCTACCTGAACCATTAGGAATAGTCAACACAGGCACTGACGTCAATATGTTCTTCAACTCAACAAAAGCTTCATTGCACTTATCAGGCCAACAAAACTTCTGATCCTTCCCAGTCAATTTAGTCAACGGTCCTGCTATCTTCAAAAAATCTTGGACAAACTTTCGATAATAGCCATCCAAACTGAGAAAACTCCTAACTTCTGAAACTGACTTGGGAATAGGCCAGTCCTTCACAGCCTCAACCTTGGCAGGATCCATAGAAACACCATCGCCAGAAATAATGTGCCCCAAGAAGGAAATCCTATCGAGCCAAAACTCGCACTTGCTGAGTTTTTCATAGAGCTGATTCTCTCTCAAAGTTTGCAGAACCACTCTAAGATGCTCAGCATGATCTTTCCGATTTCGAGAATATACCAAAATATCATCAATAAAGACCACCACAAATCTATCCAAGAACTGAGAGAAAACCCAGTTCATCAGACTCATGAATACAGCCGGCATGTTCGTGACCCCAAACGGCATCACAAGATACTCATAGTGCCTGTATCTAGTCCTGAAAGCAGTCTTCTGTATATCTGCAGCCTTCACCTTGACTTGGTGATATCCAGAACGAAGATCCAACTTCAAGAAAACAGCAGCCCCACACTGCTGATCAAACAAATCATCGATCCGGGGCAATGGGTAACGATTCTTCACAGTAACTCTGTTCAGTTCTTGATAATCCATGCACAGTCGACGACTACCATCCTTCTTACCAACAAAAAGGACCAGAGCACCCTAAGGCGAAACACTGGGTCTGATGAAACCTAAATCAAGCAACTACTGAATCTGCACCTTAAGCTCTGCTAGCTCAACCGGTGCTAGCTGACTGAACATCAATAACGAATTCCGCTTTTCTATCAGGAGGTAAGCCAGGAAACTCATCTGGAAAAAACATCCAAGAAATCTCAAACTATTAGAGGCGCAGCCTCACAGCCCAAGTGCAATTCCATCACACAATCTAGCTGTTCAACTGCAGTCTTTGCTCGGCCAAGGAAAGACTTCCCGGCATGGAACTCAAATTCTGCTCGATCTGGAATTCTGAAGACAACTTTCTTGGCATGACAATCAATAATGGCATGGGCTTCTCCCAGCCAATCCATACCGAGAATAACGTCGAATCCTGAATTTCCAATTATAATCACGTTAGCTTTGAAATCTGCGTTCCCAATAACAATGGAACATTGCCTGCACTTATGGGAACATATGACAACTCCACCACCTGTCACAATGTTCCAGGCATCTGACATGTTGCTGCAATCTAACTGATGGCGAGCAACAAATCGAGAGGAGACAAGAGAATGGGTTGCCCCAGAATCAAAAAGAATATAGGCAAGAAAAGAGCAAACAATGATGATACCTAAAAGGAATCAAAGACAAGGAGAAAGAATAGACAAATAAGGGATAGAGAGAAGCAAACAAGGAATGAAGGGATTGAATAAGAAGGGATCAAAATGGAGGGAACAACACAAGCATCCGGAATCAGAGTTGGTATAAATTCATTTATGTATGCATGGTTGGTGAAATGTTGAGCAGGTCCCAGTATGAGCCAAGCTTGTCTAATATATTAGGCAACTAATACATTAGCGAAACCTGGCTCTGATACCACTAAAAACCCTGTCATGCCCTGCTTCCCCAAAAAGAATACAGAATACGGATATGAGACAAAAGCCTAGCGAATGATTTTCATTATCAATAAGCTTTTCAGGAATCTTTACAATATTTCACAAGATAATCAGAGTCGGAAGCAAAAGATACAACCAGACATGCATAATTGAAACAAGATAACAACAGAAATTACTTGAAACCAAATATAATAATTTCAAATAATCCAATTCTGAACAAGTCAAATATTCTGGGTCACATCGCCCAAATACAAGATAAATATCCAAGTAATCAAGTACATCTTATTCAAGTTCAAGCAACAATAATAATAGAAATCATAAAGCAGAAAATCCAGCACTAATACATCATCTCACCAATACCATCTGGCAGCCGACCATCTTGATCTACAATTAGTAAATTTGCAAGAGAAGGAAGAAGGAAAACAAGTACCCGTCAATTGTAAGTTACAGGCCACATAATGTAGGATACAAGTACATGGAATAGGTAAATCTAAGTAACAACCTAGCATGGTATGATCATGAATACAGGACATAAATCATAGCATGGCCAGATGAGCAAGTATAATAGCATGTGTCGAGTGTCAAGTAAACAAGTGTCATGCATCAAGTAACCAGTATCAAGAATCAAGTAATCATGTAGCATATATCAAGTATCAAATTCCATGTATCATGTAGTCAAGTGTCAAGTAGGCATGTATCATGTTCAAGTGTCATGTATCAAGTCATGTAGTAATTACTATGTAGGTAGCACTTCATGCATCCCGGTTTTTACTACACGATTGCTACAATAAATAGTTCCGCTTTAGATTTCATAGGGGACCATACAGGGCAGTGTACTCAGGGACAAGCTCCAAGTATCATATAATCATGTATCATGTAAACAAGATCCAGAACCCAAACAAGCTCCAGTGTCATGTGTGTACGTGTCATGTATATCGTGTCAAGCTTCACATGTAAACAAGCTCCAATAACCACTAGGTTCTTCCGAGTACACGTTTCTGTACTATCCACTACTAGATCTTTCCCTTAACCCCGGCTTGGTTATTTTATTGTTAAGTCAAACAAGTATGTAGGTGTGCAAAATATATCGAGAATAACATGGCATGATCATGTGATAAGTACAAGTTTCAAGATGAACATGTACGTGTGCAATATATCTCATAAAAGAATAAAATAGGCAAATCTCAAGTTCAGGACAGCAAGACCATACTGTAGTAAAACAGTGATTCCTAGTGTTACAAACATGAAAATCGAAATCCATCAAAACTTCTAGAAAATAGACTCCCAACCGAATCCAGCGAGTATAAATAAGTCATTTATTAATTCAGAAAAACATAGTTCAAAACTGATTTGAATACAGAAAATAAGTTCAGCCAGAAATTAGGAAAACGTATTCAAGAGTAGGAAAACAACATAAAAACTCAATAAATAAATCCACGAAAAATCAGGGGTATTCCCCTATATGTCCAGTATCTAAATATAAAGTTTCAGAATTTTCCAGTGAAATTAGATCAGTCATAAAAAATAAGAAAGCACCAAGAAACCTTAGTTTGGCAAATATGGAATTCCCAACACTGCTGTACGAAAACTATGATATCTCGCAATTAGTGAAACGAAATCGAATACCTCCAAAGGGATATGTAAATAGATAAAATATACTAGTTTTCATATTTCACAAATATTTTTCATACAGTAAAAGGAATCGTAGTGAAAAAAACATTCTTTACAGACTAGCGAGCAAAATACAACAAGTATAGATTACAAAAACGAGCATGAAACAACACATAAAAGTCATCAATAAAATTCACCAAAATTCTGGGTAATCCCTAACTTGATAAAGAAACACTGACCAATGTTTTGGATCAAAATAATATATGTAGCATAGTTCTTTAAAACTCAGTCATAACAATAATAATAGAAGTCATACGAAAACAGAATCTGGAAAAGGTCGACACCTATGTAATAAAACAGTCATAACTCAGACATATCAAAACGAAATAAAGCAAGGTTAGAGGGGTTTGAAAATAGACGAAATTCTCTAAAACTCATGTTTTATACCAAAATCAAGATACTGACTTTAAAACAGTCCAAAACAGCAAACAAAACAGATCAGTGACAAAATACAGATTTTTCCCTTTAATAACAACTCAACATATATTATACAAAACTTGTTCAAAACACAACCAAATATGAATTCGAGTCTACCAAGTGTCTAAACATCACGAATTAGGGTATCTAGTATGTCCACACCAATTATATCACATGGGTCTCAACCAAATACGAATTCTCCCAAAAGTCTCACATACATGATCAAAATCAAGAACGGGTAAATCCTAAGTTAATTCATGTCCATATTGTGTCGTGAGTCATCTATGGTAAAATTTTAACAATAGAGACAAAACCCATCAAGTATATCACAAACAAGAGTCGTCTCTAGACCCAACTACACTATAGGTGGTATTTTTGACTTGTATCAAACAAATAAATTGGAGTACAAGTTACTTGTCTTAATCAGAGATGAACAACAATGAAAGCCAAGAGTAACTAGAAAAACCCACAAACGAAAATCCACAAATCAACGAATCCAAGCAAAATAGAGCAAAAGTTTCCACACGAACAAAACTCCAAAAGCGAAAGATGACGGCGATGGTGGCTTGTGGCCACGAGAGAACACCAAGAAAGCGAGACGAGAGATTAAGTGGTGGTGCGAGAGGGTTGGATGGCCAAGGGGATGAGGGATCGGGTTTGGGGTGTTTTCGGGGTGGTATGCGGCCGAGAGGGAGAGTAGGGGGCTGTCGGCTGGCCTGGGCTGCTCGGGTGTGCACAGGCCGGAGGTAGTGGGGGGTCGGCCTGGGTTGTGTGCGGGTGCGGCTCAAGCAAGTAGGAAGGGGGAGGTCGGGATGCTTGAAGTTAGGGTTAGGGTTTGGATGAGAGGGATTGGAGAGAGTATATATATATGGGGATTAGGGTTTAGAAATACAAGTTGAGTTAATGGGTATTTGGGTTATGGGTAATTTGGAGTAGTAGTAGGTTCACCAATGGGTTTTGGATTTTGGGTCAATTAAAATAGGAATACAAAAGGATTGGGAATTTTATTTGGCTTTGGAAATCTTATTAGGGATCAAAATAATAGGATTGGGAAAAATAGGACAACCAATCACCACCACAACCACCCAAGAAAAATAAAAATAAAGAGAACGAGATCAAAATGAAGAAAGAACAAAATAATGAAGAATGAAACAATGAGACAACCAAACACACACAAGGAGCTCAAAATGAAATAAAACGAATATATATTGAAAATAACTCTAATATACGGTTCAGAAAAAAAAACAAGAAAGAAAATACACCAAAACGAAAAATATACTCCAAAATACATAAAATGAAAAACAGGGGTTACAATAATCAAAGAATATTATAGGATTCTATAACAAAGTGTAATTTGTATCACAATATATAAATAATTTGAAATAACTACAAATGCAATCAATAAATAGAAATAAGTTTTTAATAAACAATCAAAAGCAGTGTTAACCATAATAATAAATAATAACAATAATAATAACAAAATAATAAAACTAATAACATTAACAATAATAATAACAATAATTACAATAATAATAATCACAAGAATAAAAATAACAATAACGATAATAATAATAATAATAATAATAATAATAATAATAATAATAATAATAACAGGATTATATAACAAAATATAAACTTACTAGAATAACCCAAATAGCGACAATACATTTAAATTGAGCTCAAATACAAATAACCGATCAATTAGGGATAAAATTTAGAATATGCCATTATTCTAAATAAATATAGTTTTCGATTAGAAAATGCTTTAATAAAAGATCTAAAACAAATTTAAAACAAAATGAATTTATAAATAATCAAAATAATGAAAATATACAGAAAATATGTATTTACGTGAATGGGGATTACAAGCTACTGATCCACAAAAGAGTGAAGCCATGAACGGATGGTCGCGATCCATGACTGTGAAGGAAGTCAGGTGCTTCTTAGGGTTGTTGGGATACTATCGGCAGTTTATCTAAGGGTACATGCAAACAAGACTCACAAAGAAGAATGTGGGTTTCAACAGAACTGAATAGTGTGAAGCAAGCTTTCAAGAAATGAAAGGAAGGTTAACGAGAACGCCAATATTGGTTCTACCTCAAGCAGGCAAGGATTATGACATCTACAGTGATGCTTATCGAGGTTTGGGTTGCGTACTGATGCAGGAGGGAAGGGAAATAATTTATGGATCCAAGAAGTTGCGACCACATGAGAATAATTACCCAACTCACAATTTGGAGTTGGCAACAGTCATTTTTTCCTTGAAGCAGTGGAGGCATTATGTATATGGAGAGAAAGTCAATATGTACACCGAACACAAAAGTTTGAAGTATATCTACCAGCAGAGGGATCTGAATCTACGACAGAGAAGGTGATTGGAGGTATTGGAAGACATTCATCCGAAAATCAAGTGTCACCCGGGGAAGGCGAATGTTGTGGTAGATGTGCTCAGTCGGAAGAGCTGTTTGTCATGTCTGATCACAACACAGAAGGAACTAGCAGAGGAGTTGGACCGAGATAGAATCGAAGTGGTAATGCAGGGACTGGGGCGACTATGGCATAGGTTAGACTTCAGCCTACATTGAGAGAGCATATTATCGAGGGTCAGCATTCCGATTCAAAATTTTAGAAGATGAAGGAGCAGGTTCTTGCAGGAAGATTATCAGAATTTCGAGTTACAGATGAAGTACTTTGGTTCGGAGAGAGGTTGTGTGCGCCTAAAATGACTGACCTAAAGGAAAGTATTCTACAGGATGCGCATAACACCTTGTTGTCAGTACATCCTGGAAGTACCAAGATGTATAAAGATATTAAGTAGCACATTTGGTGACTAGATATGAAGAGGGATGTAGTAGATTTTGTGGCAAGGTGCATCACTTATCAACATATCAAGGCTAAGACCCAGAGACTTGGAGGTTTATTTTAACCTTTGCCTATTCTGAAGTGGAAATAAGAAAATATCAGCATGGACTTCATCACAGGTTTGCCTAGAAGTCTGAGGGGAAATGACTTGATATGGGTAATAATGGACCGATTTACCAAATCTGCTCATTTCTTGGCAATGAAGATCACTTGGTTGCTGGAGAAATTGGACATCGAAGAGGTAGTGAGACTACACGAAGTACCCGTATTGATTATTTCGGGTAGGGATGCATGATTTACTCTGCACTTTTGAAAGAGTCTACAGGTAGCTATGGGGACCATGACTAAACTCAGTACTACTTTTCATCCTCAAACTGATGGGCAAATTGAGAGGGTACTTGAAGACATGTTGAGATCTTGTGTTATGGACTTCGGAGGAAGTTGGGAGAGGTACTTGGCACTGGTAGAGTTTGCCTACAACAATAGTTATCAGGTTAGTATTGACATGGCACCATATTAGGCTTTGTATAGGAGGAATGTAGAATACTTGTTTGTCGGTATGAAGTAGGGGAAAGGCAGATGTTCAGATAAGAAATTGTGCAACAAACTTTAGAGAAGATTGAGTTGATCTGGAAGAGATTAGTGGAGGTAAAAGAGCTACGCGATGTTCGAAGATGAGACATGGAATTTGAAGGAGATTATGTTTTCCTGAAAGTATCTCTGATGAAGGGTGTGATCAGATTTGGAAGAGGAGGAAAATTAGCTTGAAGATATATAGGGTCGTACAAGATACTGAAAAGGATTGGGAAGACGACTTATAGACTGGAGTTATCGAAAGAATTAGCACAAGTACATATTGTATTTCATGTATCCATACTACAAAAATATGTGTCAGATCGGAATCATCAATTACCTGAGGTACCGAAAGGTTTGCAACTAAATTTGAGCTACAAGGAACAGCCAGTGGAGATTTTGTGTAGCGCCCAAGTTCCCAATACCCAGAACCCATGAGACAAGCCAGATCCTTTCCTTCAAATGAGTCACAACACAACAAAATCACAGAAAATTAAAAACTTTTATTACATCAAAATATTATTACAATGTCCAATGATTACAATAATTACAATAAATTAATACATCATGAATATACAACAGATTTGGATGGTAAACTGTCACTTGGATGCTTCCAACAGCTTGAGTTTTTCCTGCTCTCCTCAATCAGCAATCTTGCAACTAAACAGACCGTGGGCACGTCAGTTGAATACAACTGACGCAATGCTATAATACAATGATCCTCGCTATGCCATAATATAGCGATTCCAAACCTCAACAACCAAAATTTGATGCAAAAGAAAAAGTGATGTCAAACAAGTGTCGGTGAATGCCATGGCCTAGATCTAATGCACTCACTATGTACACGATGCTCCTAAAGCTAATGCACACTTGATTGGAGAGATATGCATCCCATACTACACATTTCCTAACCAAACGACGTTTTTCAATTGATGGAGTTCGATCCCCTGCTATGCATCGTACTCTTGTGCTCTTTCCTGTCTCTGATACCCTAGTGATGATTAGGTTGTAGTCGCCCGACTGATTCCAGTCGCTGTCACGCCAGTGGTGTCCAATCCTCGTGTTTTATCCACTGCGCCTGGTGTCACAGTCGCATGGCTTACTCCGTCGCAGATAAAACCCATAGTAGGTCGCGGTAATTCCACATCCTCGGATCCCACCAAAAGCTAATGTACGGGCACTAGGGCTCCCCGCTGAAAACGTTATTTTAGAGCCCCGAAGAGTTCACTCACATGGCAGTGTCTAAGTCCTCTACCCGCATTGATCAACATAGGACCAACTCTCCACTGCACTCATCCTTACACTAGACTAGAACTTGCAGTCGATACGACGTCATCACTCCAAACCTCCTCAAAGGTTGTTACAGTCATAAAGGTACTCGCGCCGAAGACAATAGAGCCCCAAAGAGTTCACTCACATGGCAGTCCCTAAGTTTCATGTTCGCATTAAACGAACCTAGGATTCGGCCCGGCGTGAAGACGCCATGCGTCCCCCCTAACAGGCGAACACACACCCACTAGTGCATGTCCTTACATTGAACAACGACTCGAACTAATCCTACAACACCATGAACCCAAAGTACATGTCTTAATCCACTCTAGGACCAAGGTTAAGAATTAAGGTTAATTACGTGATTACTAGCTTTTTTATCCGATCATCTGATTATCTAAATTCCAAGACTCTAATCATTCTCTAGTTCTTTTTCATTATCTCATTGTGAATTATTAGGCGAGCCTTGTTCTATTTCATTTAACCAATACTCTTCTAGTTAGGAGATCTATCCACTTTCATGTCCTAACTTAGTAAACAATTTTTATTTATTATGAACAACTGGTTAAGTTCTACATGTAGACCATTTTCTAGTTAATTACTTCTTTCATTATTAGAACCTAACCCATTCCACAATAGGACTCAATCTAGCCCTCAAATTCGGTCCAAGGGTTGGCCCGCTTCGGCCTACACTTGGTCCGAACCAACGACGAACCAACTCCGTCGATCGCCACAACCGCCATCTACGCTTGGAGTTCGATCGCAACCTTGGCCCGACCAACAGGTAGCTCCCGCTAACCGTCACGCTCCAGGGTCCTCGACAAGTGGTAGCACCAAACACAACCATGGAATCCTTCCATGAACAGCGAGCATGTCGGAGCACTAGTCGTCTCCTCCCACGCATTCGATGTAATACAGGTCCTTATTCCACCCGTCTAGATATACCAACATGACTTAATCCTAGAGTCTCAATACTCAGTCAATGTAGCCCAACATGGGTACACTATCCTAGAAATAAATTCCACACCAAGAATACTAAAAAGGAGTGCTAAAGAGCTTTAAAAATGGAAAATCATATTTCCAAACAGCAAGCATACCATTGGCATTCATGCCAAAATGGGGTCGTTCCCGATCCCGTTTCTTTAAAGAAACGCGATCGGGTGCTCCCCATGCTTCTAATCAAGGTAGAAATCAAGCACAAGCACAAACTGGACATGAATCTCATCACAAAGTGATCAACAACAATACATAAACATCCATCATAATTTCTACTTCAAAATAGTGAACAAACATATCTATATTGTGGTCTACAAGTACATATGAGCTACTCAGAACATGAAACTTTAGATAATTTAAGTCCTAAATTATTTCCACATCCACAACATGATTTATGACCCATAACAACAACTTAGAAATCAGATTTTACAAGTTCAAACTCAATCTCTTAGGCATAGTGAAAATAGTCAGCTTTAAGAATCTGTGTGTTTTTGTTATCAATTGCAAAATTCATTATAATTCATGTACTGATCCAAATCATGAGCAATTAGACATTACAGAAAGATCTATGTGTCTACTACTACTTTCTAGTTACGTACTTCTTCAGATTAGGTCGTTTAAGTGGTCAAATAAGTCATTTTTTAAAAATGCATGCAATACTTTCTAGAACAGACCAACAACTAACCATTGCTAACAAAAAATTACTTTTAAATTATCCAATGATCTCTAAACTTCATGAAATTTGAAACAAAGGTTATTCATACATGTTAACAGAACATATTTAAATTTTAAGTGATTCTACGAAGTAATTTTCAAGTTATGACTACTTGAAGATTAACTAAAAACAGAATAGATCATCTTCACACTGTTTTTTCTTTTCAAAACAATCAACGGTTTCGGATTTTATAAAAATAGCAAACGATGTCCAAAGATTATAAAATTTTATATTCATTCACTTAACACATATTAGAAGCATATACTAAAATTTCAGCAATAGATCTCAAGTGGTTACAGAGTTATGAGTTTTGGAAAATCATAGTCACAACCTAAGCCAGATATGTTTTCTGCACAGTCAATGTTCAAGTTCGTATTTAATTAAAATAACAAATAAATTTCAAAAATTATGAAATTTATATGAAAGGTGTATAATATGCATAAGAACCTACGTTTAAAATTTCAACTTCAAACCCCAAGTAGTTTTTGAGTTATAGCATCCAGACCTTGCACACTTTTATGTTTACCTCTTTAATGGGTTTTTATCTAGTCTTCCACTCATAAACTAGAATGCAACGAATTTCTACCACTTAATTACACATTTCATGAATTCTCATGCTATCAAGACTACATCACAATTTCACTACACAAAACTAAACACTACAGAAGTTTAGAAACACCCACCTTTTGTTTGTAGATGATGTGTACTCTCCAAGTTGGCCTCCTTATTCTTACTCCTTGCTTGCACTCCTTGATTCCATGACTCTTGTTCTAAACTTTGGCTCCTTTTTCTTCACTTTGTGTCCTTGTTCTTCCTCCAATTCAGTGGCTAGATAGTATATAAGCGTAGTAGAAGATGGTTGGATGTAGTAGAAAATAATTTGGAGATACTAGAATGAGAAAATGGAGCTAGTGTTTGTAGGAGAATTTAAATAGAGTTAGGGGGAGGGTTTGGCATGATGTAGAGAGAGAGAGAGTGACGGTGAGGCTAACATGCATTGGAGGGGACGGGAGGTGGAGTGTGAGAGTGGTATAGCCTCTTAGGGTTTTCCAAACACTTAAGTGTTTTGAGTCCCAACAAAAGCCCTAGATTCTAATTTGAAAAATTAAAACCCTATCCCTCATTCTCTCCACATGATGGCTGGCCAAAACTAGTGCATGCGCACAAAATTTTGTTTATTCCATGCACAAAACAAGTTAAGTTAGGTTGGGTCAACTTGGGCTCAAGCCAGAGTGTGTTTATTTGGGTCTAGTTGAGTCATATTGGGTTTAATTAGATGGTTTAAATCAAAATAGTCTCACACACAATTTTAATCAAATAGAAATTGAAATACACAAAAAAATGTCAATACAATTTGTACATACAATTTGAAATAACACACATGAAATCGTATTATCACCATACAAAATAATAATTCAATATTATACATCCTTTCTCAATTATAGTTAAGACTAATATATGACTTAATTGAGAAGATATCTCAACTCCGGTTCTACAATTGCACCTTCTTTGAGTTCAAAACATATCGAATAATCATATGTTTTAATACTTACTCAATTAAAATTGAGAAAATTTCATTAATATGTGTAACTCTCAATCGTGCACGGATTAAAAAACAAAATAGATATATACCATTTTGCGGGGTCATACATTTTGGATCGACGGAAGAAGATACTGAGGAACAAAGTTATACCTATGGTCAAGGTGTTATGGTGGAATCAATTGGTCGAAGAAGCTACTTGGAAATCTGTAGACCAGATGAAAGGCAACTATCCTGAGCTATTTGTGTAAGCTTGAATTTTTTTTCCCTTACTAAGTGTAGTTATGGAGATAGACCTATTCTAAGGATGAAGTGTTGTAACATTCGGCAAAAATAAAATAATATTTTGTTTTGTTATTTTGCCCACTATGTCACGTGCCACGCACGTATATGAAAATATGAAATTTCAATGTATTATTCCTCTACTAACATATCAGTATTTATTTATTTACCTTTATTTTATTATATTATTTTTAAATGAAAAGTATTATCTTGGGATATTGTTGTTTTTAAGAGTTTTTTTTTAGCCCATGGGCTCGACCAAAACCAAGACCAAACCAAAAGCAGGGGTAGAGTTTGGCTGGCCTAAAATAAATGAGTGGTTTAGTAAAGAATTTGAATGGATTAGTTAGTTTGGAAATCAAAACAAATTGGTTATAGATACCATATTTGAATCATGTAAATTAGGAGGGACAAAAATGAGAAAATTCCCCAAACCTTAACAAATCAATCCCGACCTATATAGGAGCATTAGGGTTTTTCTCTTTTTAGTTTGCTTTGGGTGATTTTCTTGGAGGTTATAACTTAGGAAGAGAAGGCTTGTTGAAGGATTCGTTCTACAATCAAATATTGAGGCGGGTGTTTCGCTTGAGCTTAAGTTATAATGTTTCAATAAATCTATCATAGTATGATGTATTATGAAAGTTCTCTTTAATGTAGTGTAGATCTATGCAAGCGTTCATTGAAGTAATGTAGATCCTTATGTGGATTGGATGTTTGTCATCTGATGTTGTACAAACAAGAGATTACCCATGATGTTAAATGAAACTTTATCATGCAAAAGAATGTTGGATCTTATACGATTTGTTTATGTTGTAGATTAGATCTCAAATAATGATGATTAATATGATTGTTTTGGATAATAAGAACCCATTTAGAGGTAGAAAGCTCAGTTAATTTATTTCCATAATTTGCACGAATTAATATTGTTGTTTTGAGGAGGAATTAAATTGTTAAATCATGTTTTGAATTAAGGTTGAAAAACCCTAATAGATTTCGAATTTTAATCAAGGGTTGAACCCGAATTTTCTTATCAGCACTGCCTAGTGCTTAGTGGGTTTGTCTTTGGCTATCGAGTCTAGACAGTTTGGAATATGGTGGAGTTTTAATAAGTTAGTGTTTCATTAACAACAAGTTAGTGTTTAATTAATATCAAATTAGAGTTTGACTTATTTTCTTATTATCGTGTCTGTTGGGACTGAATTGTGGGTCTGGAATTGGTTTCCTAATGTGTGTGTAGTGTAGAGGGTTGCAGGTGTAACGCCCCAAATTTTAAATACAGGTAATTTGTAGCACAACAAGGATCTTTACATCAATTTCGTACAAAATTATAAGGAATTTAAAACATTTTCATTACAATAGTATTAATTTCAATACGCAACGGAAATTTACAAAAACGAATTACAATTTATAATATCAAACATTTTCAATCCTGCAATAGCCATCGACATCAAATTTATGTCCACGTCGCTCGCTAATCAAAGTCTAGCAACTTGAAAACTGTGGACACGTAGTTGCATACAACTGACGCAATGCCATAATACAACAATTCATCCATTTTAACAATCACAAACTTGAATGCAAAATAAAATGTGAAAAATGACCATCTTAGATATGTCAGTGTATATTATGAACCTAACGACTAAGACAGACACTCACACTTACGTTGCAATTCTAATGCGCACTTGTTCGGATTCTATGCATCTCATATTACATTGGTCCGGCCTCAGAGTATGCATGAGTATGCATTCCGGCCTCAGAGTACACCGCCCAACTATACAAAATCCTCGTTGTGCAAAAATCCCGCAAGTGCCGCTCCAACCCGGATTATGCTGGAGATCTGCTACCTATCCACCCGACCATTCATGATCCTGGAGTACACCACTTGATCATTCATAATCCAAGATTTAATTAAGGTTCAACTCGCTCCACACAACAATTACAGTTCGGAGTACACCGCCCGACTGAATGCATAGTCCTGGTATACACCATCCGACTATATAGAGACACCCCACTTACGTTTTCCCATGTCTCATCACATCTCCCTTTTTCTAGTGCATGTCCTTAAATTAATTATATTTTCATGGCCTAGAGCTAGCTTATCCTGTCGGACTTAAATTAACTCACCGAGAACGTTGGCCCATATTGGCCACTTCTCAAAATTTCATTTATCATAATCTTCCGGTCACTACGTGTCTCGCTTAGCCTCTAGAATCCATCCATCTCAACACAGAGATCTTCTAGGTCATTCTTAACCTCTTCATAAAATTTCTCGTTCATTACAGATCATTTGATTCTTTCATTCATTCACTTTAAATTTATCAATCTCAAAGTAAATAAATAACTTCTTGTCCCTTTATAACAACAATTCAATAACATTTCAACTTTATGAAACCCTTGCAAATATCATACACCTAATTTTCCAAATTCATCCTTTAATTATCTCTTAATTCGTCATCTAGCAAAATTTACAAAAAATCCAAATTTAAACTCATTTTCATATGATATAAAATTCTAGAATAAATCTAGATTAAAACCATCATATTTAACTCTTTTAATCAAACTTAGTTTAATTTTAAAACAAAATTGTTCCAAAAATTTACTTTTGAAGAAACTAGTGTACAACGTAATTTATCCACAAATTATATCTTGAATTGATATATATAATCTTAGCAAAATATTCCATTAATACCCTATATTGATTTTAAACTTTTTCTTAAGAAAAGAGCTTCAAAGAACTAGAGTAATAAAAAATAAAAAAATCAAAATCCGACCAAATCAGGGATCGAACCAGTGAGCGCTCCCCCGCTCTAAACCGCACCCAATCACCATGAAGTCCACTCACTATTGGTGTAGAAGTGAATCCAAAAATTATCTATATATTTATGTCTACTGTTTGGTGAATAAATAAAGTTTTAAAAGGAAAACGGAGTCCCCCAGGGACACAAACCTGCAACCAACCAAAGCCTAGCCGGACGTGCACTGTCACACCCCGCTTCCCAAAAATACGGAATACGAGCATGTAACAATGGCCCAGCGAATGACTAATGCCACCTATAAGATGTTTATCCAATCAACTCAACAATATAATCAATACAGAACAATTGCGTAGACAATGATAATAATCTCATGTACAATAATACTTGGAATGAAGCAGTATGAAATATCCAAATATAATAATCCAACGTCTGCAAATAAATAATAAAATCTTGTTCATAAGCCCAGTACAATAATAAATCCCAAACACAATAGTAATAAGTCTCAATACAATAAGTTCAATGAAATAACATTCAATTAAAAAACAATAGTTCTTTATAAAGTTTGTTCTCCGATCCCAGCAGGCAATTCTCCATGATCACCTGTAAACACATCATCTGAAAAGAGGAGAAAATTTTTCCTTAGAGCAAGTCATGGACAACAAGTAGAGAAAGCAAGGAACAATGGAATAACGATATAACAATAAATTCAATGGATCAATAGGAATCATTAACATGGGACAATAACAGTAATCAATATCATTAACTGTCATGACTCGGTTCCCAAAAAGAGAATATGGAATACAGATACGTGACTAAGTCCAGCGAATGATTTTCATCATCCATAAGCTGTCAGGATCTTTACAACATTTCACAAGAATAACAGGAAGTAACAGGGAGAAGTCAACCACGCATGCACAAATAAATCAATGTACCAGCAGAATTTACTTGAAGCAAAATTTAATAAATCTCAAATAGACCAGATCTAAACAAGTCAATAATTCCGGGTAACATTGCTCAATACAAAATAATCCAAGTGGCAGATACATTTATTCAAAATAAGCAATGAGAAATAATAATAATTGTAGCAAGAACTCCAACATCTAAAATCTCAAATCACCTACTCCATCAGGCCACTAGTCACCATAATCTGCAATTTACCAAATTACAGGGAGAGAAAAAAGAAAACAAAATGCCCGTCAATGCAAGTTACGGGCTACTTGTAATGCAGGCACTAGTACAGGGTAAGATAAACAAATATAGAATAACAGCGAAAACAAACATAGGATGGAATAGATAGGACAGGAAAACAGAATATCCAACATGAATCAGAAAACAAAACCAACATGGTATGCTAACAGGTACAGGTGATATGCAACAGATGTCAAGTATCATGCAATAGGTAAAAAGATAACAGATGTCAGGTAGCATGTACATGTAAGCATGCAACATATGTCATGTTATTACAGGTCGTGTGGTTTAGTTCTATCTAGGTAGCACTTCATGCATCCCAGGTTTTTACCACATGGTTGCTACATTCAAACAAATTACGTTTAGATTTCGTAGTGGACTGTATAGGGCTGTGTACTCAGGTATCAGACAGACAGGTAACAGATACAGATACAGCCAGATAGAACCTACGGGTTCTCTTCTGAGTACACCTTCCTATAGGAAAGTGTGCAGTCAGGTAATCAGATAAACAGATTCGTGTATCATGTAGTCATGAACACGTAACAGATAATAGATAATCATGTGGGAAACACGGGCCCCTTTCCAAGTACACATTTCTATATTATCCACTACTAGATCTTTCCCTTAACCCCGGCTTGGTTATTTGTTATTATTATCAGGCAGGCATGTATGTGTCACCAAACAGGGCAAGGATTACATGGAATAAACAAGTAACAGGTTCAGGTTGAAAGATAAATATGTACAGATGAAAGACAACTCATAAAAGTATAGAATAATGAAAATTCTAGTTCAGAACAGCAAGACAATACTGCACTAAATCTGAAATTTCCGTTGCTACAAATGTACAAATCTAGATCCGTCGGAAATCTGGAAAAAAGACTCTCGTCCAAATCCAGCAAATATATATAAGTCATATGGTATTTCACAAAAACTAGTCTCAAAACAAAATTTTGTCCAGAAAACATGTTCAGCCAGAAATCAGAAGTTTGTATTCATAACCAGGAAAACGATATAAAAACTTACTGATTAAATCCAAGAAATATCTAGGGTATTCCCTAGTATTTTTAGTAACAGAAAATAAAGTTTCATTATTTTCCAACATAGATAGAATAGTCAAATAAAATCAGAAAACAGCAAGATACAGAAAGTTTGTAAATCTAGAATCATAAACACAACAGTACTAAAACATCAATGTCTTACAAAATATAAATGGAAATCTAGATCTGTCAAAAGGGTGATAAAACAGATACAGTAGGCTACAATTCATATTCACAATGTTTTTATAAACAACAATTGGAATCGGGTCGAAATTAAGTTTCTTTACAGAACAACACGAAATTTCTACAAGTATAGTAGTTGTTTGCAAGCATAGAACAGTGTATAAAAGTTATCAATTAAATCCACAAAAATTAGTGGTTGATCCCAATCAAGTCTAGTTCTACTCAGAAAAATATTGAATCAAAATATTATCCTTAACATCAGTAGAAAAATAAATTATCATCCAAATATCATATAAAATAGAATCTGGAATTTTAAACACATCTATAGTAAAACAGCAATAACTTGCAACTCCTAAATCGAAATTGGGATATGTTAGAAATAATGGAAAGTAGACAGAAGTCTCTATAATTCATATTCACAAATAATTTTCATATACTGACCTTAATAGGGTCCAAAGTACTGAAAAAAAACGAGGTAACAACAAGGACAGAATTATTCTTCATGCAAAAAATCATCTAGATCATATAAAACACATCCAAGTCATAACAAAACGTGAAATAGGGTATACTAGATGTCCAAGCAACATGGTATAGGGTATGTAGCATGTCTACAACAAGTTATACTATGACTAACACAAACCAGCATATGGCATCATACGAACAACATGTATGTATACATCAAGAAGTGATTATCTCTAAGTTATTTCATGTTGTGTGTGGAATGAGATAACTACGGGTGGATCAACATATAGAGACAAGATATAACAGGGGTTTTACATATGGATTGTCTCTAGGATACAACTACACTACAGGCGGTATTTAGTACGTGTATTACACAACTAAAAAGAATACAAGTTACTTGCCTTAGAGACGACGTCGGAAACGATGCAAAGGATGAGAATAACGAGAATGAATTCTCGGGCAAGACACGAGCGACCGAATTACGAACCAATCACGAAAACACGATCACAATTGCAATCACGAACACAAAGCACGAATCTCGATGATCAAGAGGACGATCAAGATCAGATCAAATGGACAGCTGAGATTGCTGATGAAGATGATGATCAAAATCAATCGGATGGTCCAGATCTAATCTGATGGTCAAGATGATCAGATCAGATCAAATCGGGCGGCCCACATCAAGGTGATCATCAAGATGATGGTGATGATCAATGCATCGAACGACCAGGATCCAACATGATCACGAACCACTTGATCAAATAGCAACCCATTGGGCTTCGGCTTTGACAGCGGTAGGGACAGTGGTGGATTGGTGGTGTGACGAAGAGCGTCGGGGCTCCGGTGAGAGGCAACGACGGCCAGGGGGAGCGACGGCACAACTAAACAGTGATAGCAGCGTTGGCTAGCGATGTGCTGGCTGGCGCTGCTGTAGGAGACGGGGAGAGGAGAGGGGGTTGGCAGTCAAGTAGGGTGGCACAGCGAGGTAGGGGATGGGTTCAGGCGACTATGGTGGCTGTGGGGGCGAGTGGGAGGCGGTCAGAGGAAGACGAGGCGAGGTTGAAGGCGGGGCTCTATTTTGGCTGGAAAACAGAGGAAAAGGGGAGTGAGGTTGAGCAGGGACTGTCATGGCATGGCATCCAGCACTCGGGAGGAGGCGCGACACAGGTGGTCATCGAAGGGGGTCACGACAATCGGAGGGCAGCACAGCGGTGAGCGCTGGCTGCTCGCCGCTGTCGTTTGGCTGTGTTGCAGTCGACCTCGGAGGGAGAAAGAGAAGGAGAGGTAGGGCTGCACTAGGGGATGATGAAGGTGGAGGGCTCGAGGTAAGAGGATGACAGGGACGATCGGGATGGTGCAGATGGCGGATGAAAGAAGGGTGAGGAGATCGGTTTCGAAGAACGGGAGGTAGGAGACAGGGTAATAGGGTAGGGGTATATGCGGCGGGTTAAATAGTAGGGAGGGTTAATTAGGGTTAAGGGTTTAGGATAGATTAGTATAAATAGGGTATTAGAATTAGGGTATAGGGTTATTGGGTATTGGGTTTAAGAATCCAATAAGAAAATGGGTTTGGAGTTTTAGGAAAATAAATGAATAAATAGATCAACAATAATATAGTAACACAATTAATCAATTTGTATGCATCAAATTAATACACAAATACTACTAAATACAATAGAATATCAGACCTCACGAAATGATCAAGACTGTATTTGAATCGAACCAAAATGTAATAAGGGGCAAAATAATATTACATATTATTTAATTAAATAAAATTGTATACATAAAATCTATACTCTAATAAAAATACAATGTCGATGTTGTGTCAATTCTTAAGTCTATTATCATTTTAATCCTAACTAATGCACGTACTACTGCATCTCTATAACGCCCCGGATCCTCGTTACCCGACATCCGTGACGCAAACAGAATCTTTGCCTTCAAATGCATCTCAATACAGTAATAACACGAAAATTTAAAAACTTTTTATTGCCAAATAAGGTCATTACAACATTGATTACAACTAATGTCTTGTTCTTGAACAAGAATACAAATTACATTAACTCATTACATCTTATTACAAAATATATATCAACTCCTATTGTAAAGTTAACAACTATCTCCCGGAATGGCAGTCGACGGATCACTGCCGAACTCCACTGAACGACAATCTGCCTTCCTGGGGCTTGCTCCTCAGCTTGAGTCTTCTGTTGTGCGACTTTGATATCTCTGCACCTGCTTGAAAGGTAGGACCGATACCTAAAAGGTGGGGACCATTAGTACTTCGACTGACGAAATGCTGATAATAACTGCAATCTCCAAACTGGGAACGACAAACCATCTTGAATGGAAAAAGAAACGTGCATCCTAATTCCCTAGTGCTCATGTATGCCATGATCTAATAACTAAATGCACCAATCACAAGCCTATAATAAATCAAGCAAGACCTTGGGACTCTGGATCCGCATGCATCCCATACTACATGCGTTCTAGACCCAAGCATGGCCTAAAATATTGCACAAAATAAGAATGCACACGATGCACCTACTCTAATGCAATTCATTTGGGAACACATGCATCCCATACTACATACCTTTCCAAAATCAACTTCGATGGAAACGTATGCATCTCATACTACATACTTTTCAAAGAGTTCGCCTCTCCTGATTGTAGATTCAATCCCTCGCCTTGCAACCTACTCTTGCACTCAGCCTGTTCCCAATAGATTTTTCGTGTCCTAGGATGTTACAGTTGGTCGGTCTAGTTCTGCCACTGCAGTGCCTGTGTGGTGGTCACGTTTTCCCTTCAGTACTCGCGAACGGACCTCACTCAGAAAGTCATAGCAAAACCTTCTGGTACAAACCATGTACCTGTGACGTCATAATATATCATACCCTAGCGCGTAGGGACCCACCGTAGTTGAGGGTCAAATCTCCTACTCGACAGGAGTGCTTTCCCCATCCCTTCCACGGCATTCTTGGGAATTAACAGATCGAGATACGAGACCGTGAACTCACTCCTGAGAACCGAAAACGTATCCCTATGAAAGAAAAGTACATGCTAGTACTAATGCAAGTTACAAACCCCTAACACCACTCTAATCCACGGCTCATGTTAATCACTTTGGGTAAAATAAGATTGCCTCCAAAACTTTGCCTATCGACCTCTGGCCCTGGCGAAACTAGTTCGGTTTGCCACTTCCCCTAACTTGGAGTTCGTCCGACATCATGGCCCGCGTTCAGCCTCCCCCGGCTTGTATATAACTTGACGGCACCAGCGTGGACGTCCAATGCCTCGGCAGAAATTCACGATTTTTTGGGTCAACAGATGTAGGGCATCACCCTACCCTAGTGACTAATTCGAGTCACAAATCCACCATGGTAGTCAAACAAAACCAGTAGTAAGCACCAATCATCCCCCAACAGCGAGTCATCAACTCTTTATGTACACAGGGGAGGGGTCCTCTCAACACTTAGGTACTGTTCTTTTTTTTGCCTCTTATAAGAGGTGGTGACCTCTTATAAGAGATTTACAGTAAGAGGCTCTTGTAAGAGCCTCTTTTTGAGGTGTTCTTTTATATAAAAAACCCACATAACATGCGACACTCCATCTACGACGGAGACACTCCATCTTCTCCTGCAATTTCACCAATTGAAGCCCCAGCAGTAGATTCACCTCCTCTACCAAGCGATGTGGTCCCCAGTGCATTGAAAAAATGATCATAGTAGCAAAAGCTATGGAAACTTATCAACTAATATCATTTTTTAAGCAGACAAGCAAAAGCTAGTCTCACTTAATACTGAATATATTAGCACAGAAGCATATATGAACAAGATTCTTGACGAAGAAAGTGTTTCCTTGTTTGGTATTATTATTGCAGCTTCTAATTAACTAAGCAAAACTTTTATTAATTTGTTATGGATATCAGTACGAATTGAATCTAAAGAAAGATGAAAAAACTCTATATTATATCATATTGGATTTTTGAAATATCGTGATTTGGACTTATTTCAGTAATTACTTTAATGTTGTGGTGTAAGAAATGATATTCTTGAACTTTTTAGCACGAAAAGGATCCATGAATATGCATAATTAGGGAATTTCTTTGACAGGAATTTGATGCAGTTGTTGGGGATGTAACGATTACAGCAAACCGATCAAAATATGTGGACTTTACGATGCCCTACACCACATCAGGTATATCGATGGTGGTTCCTTGGAAAGATCAACACAGCAGGAATGCTTGGCTATACAAGATTAAACTGAAATTAAACAAAACTGAAAAGAACATTTACTCATGTATGTTAAAAGCAATTTCATATTCATACATCTTATTTATTTAAACAATGCTGTATTTTATGTCTCTATTATTAATTTAGGGGTAATATAGTCTTTTTAAATGATAGAAGACTTTTACGATTTTGAAAGAGGCTAGTATAAGCCATTTAGGTTTAGAAGCAATTTTCGGGGAAATCTCTTATAAGAGGTAAAAAAAAACACTAAAAAAACTCTTGTAAGAGGTGGACCACCTCTTACAAGAGGTAATCACTTATAAGAGGAGAAAAAGAACACTACCTTAGTCCAAACCCAAGATTAAGCAACTACGGTGTTTCTTCCTGAAATTTAAAACGATCATAACTCCCACAATACAACTAAGATTTGGGTGTTCAAGCCCAATCTGGAAAGGTAAAGACCTAGGCTACAACTTCCTAGTTGATCATTTTCCCAGATTCAATCATCTAGTCCCTCAAATTGGCCTCTCAAGCCTCAGCCTATGTACTTCCTGTACACTGACTGCACCTTACTGGTAGCATAAATCAGTACCTACTCATCCGAATGCTACATACCCAGGTTCTATGGAAAGTTTTAGATGTCCTCCACAATTCCTTAATTGATCATAAATCCAAATTATGTTATTTGATCACCTTAAAACATACATTACTCTCAGGTGTACAGAACTACACACTAAGCTTTACTCAAACAGAGCTCTCAGCTCAAATCCTAGTCTCTATCCAGTTTTGTAAAAATCATATTATATCATCTACTCACAGGAATCACCTCAAACAAGTCTTGTTAGAAAGATCTAGATGTCTACTATAATTCTCTAAGAGAACACTTCCTCAAAATTTGCTCTTACAGGGCCTCGATTGTATCATCTCATCAAGGTATCTATTTTGACTGAATTAAGCACAGTACATGCTACAAAATTCATCATAAATCATATACTCATCCAATGGTCACCAAATTTACATTAAAAAAACTAGACATCATAATGAATAACATTCAAAGAGATTCATACTCAAATTCTAAGTATTCACAGAGTTCTATCTGTTTCAAACATGCATAAAGATCATACTGTTCTTCAGTTACAGTTCTAACTATTATTGATAGACTAATTTTGAACGAGCATGTAACTTCATCCAATTAATTTCATGGTTTTTTCGTAGAGTCTAGATACATGTAAGAAAATATGGTAAAAATTTCAGAATAAGATCATGTGCCAATTAATTATAAGAATTCTCTCAATCTCATGTATCACAGTGATCAGATCCTGCTTCTGCCTTACGGCTCTGTCCACAAGATGGATTTTATTAAAATACCAAAAAACCTCAGAAAATTCTAAAATAATTCATGCATCATCTAGACACGTAAGGAAACAATCGGTGAAAATTGCATCATCAAATTACATGTAGTTTGTTCTCAGAAAATTCTAGAAAAATGACATGCAGATCAAGATTTTCAGTTCTAGTTTCAGATTTAACATTCAATCTCTTAAACAACCATTCTCAACTCCTACCACTACTCATGCATGCAAGAATCAACAAGAAATAACAAGACAAGTTTAGAGAAACTTCCCACCCTGATTTGGTTTGAGATAAGATGATGGTCTTAAGCTTTCTCCTCCAAGAATGCTATCTCCAAAGCTTGAGATATTCTCCTCCAAATTGCTCATTCTTTCTCTCCTTCTATTTTCTTTCTTTTGGTGTTCTGAAATTTCAGAACTTGGGAGGAAAAATGAAGTGTGTTTTTAATGAGAAAAGAGTTGGGAAAGACGGAGGAAGGGGAGGCCGGATTTGGGGTAGGGTAGGGGTAGGGGTTAGGGTGCAGACTAGGTGGTTTTGCAAGAAATACCATGGTCTTAGCCCTTCATTTTGAGGGTACAATGTTTTGCTAACATTTTGAGCTCTTAATTGAGTTCTAGATGAGAGATGAGAGGTTTGATTTGAGTGTGTGCAAGTTATACCCATTGTAGCATCATACAATTGCATATTCGCATGCGTACTGCACTCAAAACTAGTGTATGTGCTAGTATCGGCTCGTCTCATTCTCGCGCATTGTCAAAAATGTAACCATCCGCACTAACCACCCCGCAAACCAATGCACTCCATCATCATACGCATATAATCAAACAACACTGCAATATATACATACATACAGACAAAATATATATATATATATATATATATATGTATATATATATATATATATATATATATATATATGGGAAATAGGGGTATGAGCAACTTGCTCATTTAGTAAATAAGCAATTGATGATGTGGCATGCATGTGACTGGAAAATCCTTAAAAGGGTTAGTTGTCCAATATATCACATGCATGCCACATAATCAATTGCTCATTTACTAAATGAGCAAGTTGCTCATATCCCTTTTACCCATATATATATATATATATATATATATATATATATATATATATATATATATATATATAAGTATTATATTATCCGGGGTATTACAATCTCATTATACAGGTTCGATGTATACAATCAATTTCGTTTAAATTTAAGTGGAAGATTTTATAGATCATGTACACGGCACAATAACATTATTAATAGCATTGGTGCACACTGGTTAGCTCAATAACAATAAAACAATACACAATCAATTGAGATATTGTAGTCAGTATTCCAACAATAAACCGATAACAATAACAATAGCCAACACACGATATTCTGAGAAACATGGCCCACACTTCCGCATACGGTCACTATTATATCAACTACTCCAGTCAATTCCTTAAACCCCAGCTTGTTAATTATTTTTTTAATGCAACAATACATGCAATTTAGAGACATTAGATGAATGATAGTAATAATAGGAGAACAATAGAATGATAAACTTGGGTAAGACAAATAGAATAATGACAATAACTTATTAGGATCATGAAATACAACATAAATACTTCAATTCATACAATACTATGATATAGGAATAATTAAATTAAGAAAAACTGGAAAGTGAAATTCTGGACAGCAAGAGTCATCTGTACTAGAATGTAATTCCTCGCTACTACAGAAATCAAAAACTAATTCTGTCATAATTTCTAGAAACTAGACTTCCACACGGTTCCAATACATATTTAAAGTTCGAAATCCGATAACAGTAACTAGGTTAAACACATCATTCTTCACGGATTACATGTTCAAACAGAAAATCGATATCAAGTTGTTATATTTTTAGAATCATTAAAAACTCATGATAAAATCATAAAAAATATAGATTAGACTCCTAAGCATGTTAACTATTGTTCTGAAAATTTTCAGAGCAATATTTTAAAGTTAAATCAACCTTTTAATAGATTAAACATGGAACATACAAGAATCTGAAATTCTGGAATAAAAAACACTGAAGCAACAAAATGATCATAACTTTTGCTACACAACTCGGAATTCAGTGATTGAAGATTTTCTAGAAACTAGAAACATAGGGATACAACTCTTATTCAGGAAGTTATTCATTTTAAGATCATTTACTGGGTCTAAAATAACAGACAAAATACAGATAGCAACAACATACAAGTTTTTCGTTATTCTAGATGAGATAAATTAATTAAATATGATGGGTTCCACTTCAAATAGTCGGTAAACTTCATAATCATCATAATGGGTATAAACACATTGATCAATAAAATTAAGAACACAAACATACATTAATTATCATCAACCAAACATCGATCGGTCAATCAAACATACAACCTAGCAATTATTTCTACAATAGATTAATTGTGTGACAATTATATGAATAACCTTATTATCAATTCTATATGAACACATGAAAGATTCAATCTTTGGAGTCAATAGAGGAACGAAGTCAAGAATATTGGGGTTAACTCATGTAAATCCTCAGTATACCCAACGAAAGAGATGAAAAATGTACAATACGATAAACAATTGGATCTACTTGCAAGAGTTTCAATAAAACTTGAATTTGATACAAGATTCGATTCAACGGGAAAAAGTGAATACCAAAGAATACCAAAGAATAACGGGATGATAATCCCCAAGCAACGAACACACGAATTAACACGTGCAAATCATGTGCATAAAGAGCCAACGGTAACAACAACAAAAGAGACAGCAACTGCAAGAGCAAGGGCAGCAGTAACGTCAGTGGTGGCTGACGTTGAGTGGCTATCGACGGTGGCCCAATTGGCGAGGGCACGGGCATCGACGGCGGTCGACGAGCAGTGTGAACGGGGCTGGAGGTCGACTGACACCCTGTGGCATCGAACGGAAACAAGGACAGCAAGGGGGGTTCGGGATTTGGCTGTTGCTGACATCGATGGGGTGGATTGATAGGAGGTCGAAGGCTTGAGGGGACAGCGGGTCGCCGGAGATGGTGGTCGGGAAGGGGGCTCGAGATTTGGGCGGGAAACAGAGCCGGGGAGAGAGAAAATAGAGAGGATAGAGAGAAAGCGGCTAGTTTAGGGTTTCAAATTGTATATTTTTAGGGTTTGCAATAGGATTATATTCATAGGGTGCAATTAGGATGTTGGGTTAATGGTTTAGGATACAATAATAGTGGGTTTGGGTTAAGAATTAATTGTAGTTGGGTTTTGGGTTCAATAAGAGGTGGAATTAGAGACAATAGGGTTCAAATAAAATACCCACAATTAAATGAGAATAGGATCATCAAGAAAATGGCTCAACAAGAAGAATGGGATAATTTCATGAACAAAATTTAATTAAAAAATAATCAAGAGCAATTATATATATATATATATATATATATATATATATATATATATATATATATATATTTAATTAACTCCCCACACTCCCGATATGGGACAATTCCCACATCTCTCTCTCCTCTCTCCCGTGAGGACAGAAACCAAAGCCTGGGCCTGTCACGCCCAGCTTCCCAAAAAAGAATACGGAATACGGATACTTGACTAAGTCCAGCGAATGGCTTTCACCATTCATAAGCTGTAAGGATCTTTTCAACATTTCATAGGAATTGAAAAGAAATAAATAAGGAGAAATCAACCATGCATGCATGAATAAATTTATATAACCAACATAATTTACTTGAAACGAAATTAAAAAAATCTCAAATAAACCAGATCTGGAAACAACTTATAAATTTTGGGTCAAACTGCCCAATACAAAATAATCCATGTAACAATTATATTTATTCAAAATAAACAACATAAAATAATAGTTGCAAGAACCCCAGCCTACTAGAATGTTTGGTCACCTACTCCATCTGGCAGCTGGTCACCAAAGTCTGCAATTTAACAAATTGCAGGAAGAGGAAAAAGAAACAAAATGCTCGTCAGTTTAAGTTACGAGCCGCTTGTAGTACAGGCAATAAGTACAGGAAAAGATAAACAGGTATAGAATAACAGCGGAAGTAAGTACAGAAATAGCATGGAAAGAATGTGACAGAAAACAGAATGACTAACACTAATCAGAAAACAGAATCAAGTAATCTGATGGAATAACAGGGTGCATGTGACATGTGACATGTGACATGTGACATGTGACAGGTAACAGGTATCATGCAAGCAAGCAAACATGTAACAGATGTCAAGTAGCATGTACAGGTAACAGGAATATGCAGGTGACCATGTTATTTCAAGCCTTGTATTTAGTCCTATTTAGGCAGCACTTCATGCATCCCAAATTTTACCACATGGTTTCTACATTTAAACAAGTTGCGTTTAGATTTCGTAGTGGATCCTATAGGGTCGTGTACTCAGGTATCATGTAAAAAGGTAATGAGAATCATGTATCATGTAATAGGTAATCATACATTAGGTAGGACCTACGGTCCCCTCCGAGTACACCCTCCCATAGGGAAGTATGTAGTCGGGTAACAGGTGGGAAACACGGGTCCCCTTCTGAGTATACCTTCTCATAGAGAAGTATGTAGCCAGGAATCATGTAAATAGATAATCAGAATCATATTTCATGTAATCATATCACAGGTAACAGGTGGGAAACATGGGCCCCTTTCCAAGTACACATTTCTATATTTTTCACTACTAGATCTTTCCCTTAACCCCGGCCGGGTTATTTGTTATTATTATCAAACAGGCATACACGTACGCAAAAAAGGGCAAGAATAACATTTTATTATCAAGGGATAGGTTCAGGTCAGACATAAACATGCTGTGAGACCCCGTATTTCTAGAGAGTAGTATATAGTATATAGTATATATACTAGTATATATAATAAGTAGTAGAAAGATAAGGAAGGAATGGAAGGATTGGAAGGTGACGTGGCAAGGAAAGAAAGGAAAGTGGTGTTGGTATTAATTGGTGGACTATAGGATGATCCTATGAGAATTGATGAAGTGACGGGCCTAGGTGATTTCCTATGGAGCTAGATATGGAATTAAATGAATGAAAGAATGAAGGAAAGTATGTGTGTGGTGTTGTTTGACCGGTTGACCTTGGGAGAAATAATCCCATACCGGCCATAAAAGAGAGGAGAAAGAAAGATATATTAGGAAAGCAAATGAAAAAGGTTACCTTCCGTCCGAACACCCTTTTGAGGCAGCCTGTGGTGGGCGTGGCTAGAATTTAGTTAATTGTGTGCGTACGAGTTGAGTGCGGGGCATTACAGATGGTATCAGAGCCAATTTCCGACATCGAATGTAGGACTTGTATACAGGAAATGCTTGGGATGCAATATATAAGTATGAGATGTGTAAGACCCTGAGAGGGCAGCGATTAGGAGACAAGTCTACATTCGACTAGAAAGACGATCCTGTACTAGATTGCACGTCCCGTATTCAGCGAGGACGCTGAATTCTTAAGAAGGGGTGAATGTGAGACCCCGTATTTCTAGAGAGTAGTATATAGTATATAGTATATATACTAGTATATATAATAAGTAGTAGAAAGATAAGGAAGTAATGGAAGGTGACGTGGCAAGGAAAGAAAAGAAAGTGGTGTTGGTATTAATTGGTGGACTATAGGATGATCCTATGAGAATTGATGAAGTGACGGGCCTAGGTGATTTCCTATGGAGCTAGATATGGAATTAAATGAATGAAAGAATGAAGGAAAGTATGTGTGTGGTGTTGTTTGACCGGTTGACCTTGGGAGAAATAATCCCATACCGGCCATAAAAGAGAGGAGAAAGAAAGATATATTAGGAAAGCCAATGAAAAAGGTTACCTTCTGTCCGGACACCCTTTTGAGGCAGCCTATGGTGGGCGTGGCTAGAATTTAGTTAATTGTGTGCATACGAGTTGAGTGCGGGGCGTTACACATGCACAAGTGATAGAAAACTCATAAAAGGCTAGGACAACGAAACTTTCAGTTCTTGATAGTAAGACACTAGTGCACCAATTATAAGATTCCCGTTGCTACAGACATGCAAATCTGGATCCATCAGAAAATCTAGAAAAAAGACTCTCGGCCGAATCCAGCACACATATATATAATTCATATACTAATTACAGAAACAATGCTCAAAACAGCATTATATACAGGAATCATGTTCAACCAGAACTCGCAAGGTTGTATTCATAAACCTGACATTGGCATAAAAACTTACTGATTAATTCCAAGAAAAATTTGGGGTATTCCCTAGTATGTTTAGTAGCAGTAAATATAATTTCATAATATTCTGACATAGATAGTATAGTCAAATAAAATTAGAAAACAACAAGATACAACAAGTTTGTAAATGTGGAACTTTAGACACAGCAGTACTAAAACAGCGATAGATTTCAAAGTATAATTCAAAATCTAAATCCGTCAAAAGGGTGATAAAATAGATACAGCAGGCTTCATTTTATGTTTACAAAGGTTTTACCAACAACAACTCAAATCAGGTTGAAAACATGGTTATTTACTGAACAACATGCAAAACTAGAGATATAGTACTTTGTTCACAAGAATAGAGTAGTTTATAAATATCATCAAATAAATCTACAAAAAATTGGGGTTAATCCCAATCAGTTCTAGTCATACTCAGAAAAATATTAGGTCTAAATCTTATCTTTAACATCAGTATTAAAATAAATAACTATACAGAATTTACATAAATCAGAATCTGGATTTTCTACACATCTGTAGTAAAACGTCCATAACTCATACCTTACAAATCGAAACTACGATCTGTCGAAAATTCTGAAAAAATAGACAGCAGGGTCTACGATCTATATTCATGAATTTATTTTATTTAATGACTATAATAGGGTCTAAAATACTGAAACAAAATAGGGCAGCAGCAAAAATAGAAATGTTCTTGTGCATTTAAATCAAATAGTTCATATGCAACAAATCCAAATTATAACAAAATACAAAATATGGTATACTAGATGTCCAAAACAACATGGTATGGGTGTCTAACAAGTCTAGCACTAGATACTACAACTAACACGTCAAGCATGCAAGATTCACACAACATATCATGGATCACAAAACAACATACATACATGCATCAAGAATTTAATTAGATATATATTATTTCATGTCGTGTGTGTGACAACGGACGACTACGGATGGATCAACAAATAGAGACAAGATCTAACAAGGATTTTCATGAGAATGAATCTAGACACCAAAGCTACACTACAGACGGTATTTAGTACTTGTATATACAACAAAATAATACAAGTTACTTGCCATATAATTGTTGATGGGAACGATGCAAAGAATGAGAATAACGGGAATGGATTCCCTGACGAAGAGCACGATCGGCACGGATCTCGATGATCAAGATGGTGATCAAGATGTGATGATGATGATGATGATGATCAAAGTAGATCCGATGGTCGAGATTCAAAGGCAATGGTAGAGGTGATGTTGCACTGCAGGAGGCCGACAACAGCGGGGGTGGCGACTACGGGGGTCTTTGGAGCTACGTGTGTGCACAGGAGTGTAGGGGGAGGTGACAATCGAAGGTCGGGGGGTGCTATGTTTTGATCGGTTAAATAAAGGAGGTCAGCGAGGGGAGGTGATGGGGACGAGGAGAACGACGACGAACGGCGTGCAGGATGATGGAGGTGGCAGACGAGCAGTTGGGTTCAAGGGGTGTACAGGGGATAAGGATGATCGGGGCTCGAGCGATGCTTGAAGGTGGTCGAAGATAGGGTGCAGGGGTTAGCGGGTGGCGGTCGAGGTGGCTTGACGACGAGGGGATGCTCGGGGTTGGCTCGATGTGGGAGGAAGATGGTGATGGGTTTGGGTTTCGATGAGAGCAGAGGAAGACGATGGGTGGGTTCAAGAATGCACAGGAGGATGAAGGGGGAGTTGGCAGCAGGTTAAACAGGGTAATTAAGAATGGTGATTAGGGTTAACGGTGGGGATTATTTATACGGTCTTTAATTTTTATTAATCACAAATTACCTGTTCGGTCTCTTTATGATTTGAAAATTCATACAAATGTCTATCCACCATGTTGTATGTATAAATAATAAAAATTTAAAACACAATCAGGAAAAATATAGTAAGAGCAAGGAATTAAAATCTGTGTTCAAAACTTGGTTACATCTCACCCTCTAGAACATTCAAATTCAGTTCATGTTCGAATTGCAATTAATAAAATGTTCAGATTGCATCTACAAATATTTAAAGAAGAAGAAGTACACAAAAATTATAATAAAAATTATGTATGCAACCCTGTCTAAGAATACCGAACCCAGGAAGCTTTGAAAACTGCGTCACGTCAAATCGCTGGCAGCTTTCGTCGTTCTCCGCGCCAGGTGCTGCACCAGAGTCAGCACGTGGTCCCAGGTACTGCACCGCAATAAATTCGCTCTGCGGTGTATCTCGTTTTCCGAGTCGCCAAGTCACCACTTCAGCCGGGTGCACTTCGAATACTGCGCCAGATGGCAGCCCTACTGCCCGCACGTACTTGGTTTCCTTGGAACTCGTACACACTTTCTCTCTCTCTTACTTTCTTCTCTTATTTTTTTTTTCTTTGTATTTGGTACAGCCGTCACCTCTTGAATTGTACCCTCTTTCTTTGCCTTGTATTTATAGAGAACGGAGTGGTCAATTAGGGTTTGCACTTTTGCAGAAAATTCCTCATTCTTCCTTTATTTCCTTCCTTTTATAATGCAGAATTTTATTTGTTTCTCTTTCCTTCTTTTCTGCCTTTTCTGCCAACCACGTGCTTCTGCATATACAAATTAATACCTGAAATTAGGATTTTTAAATAAAATAAATTTAATTAGTTTAAAATTAATTAAACTAACTATAAATCATATTCGCGTATAAAAATCCTTTTACAAATTATTTGTCGCAACTTCAACTCAACAAAACAATAAAAAATGATAAATCAATTATTTTACTTTGTTTGTTGATTATTTCCACAATTCTTTACTTTTTGCACCAAAAATATTATTTCTTCAAAAATAATTAATTAAATGAAATCTTATAGAAATATGATGAATTACAGACAATATCAGCGAAAACAAGTCATTTTAATAGGTAAATGAGTACAAATATTTGTATATAAATCCGACACATCAAATACCCCCAAACTTAAGATTTTGCTTGTCCTCGAGCAAAAAGTAGAATAATAAACAAGGGAATAATAATAGTAGACTCAACCCATCACACCAAGAAATCTTATCATGCAAGCATCAAAATCACAATTAAAAAAAATATAAACAATTGCAAATAAAGTAAAACTAAGCATACCCACTTTCTCCAGTGCAATTATTTATTCATAATTCCCAAAAAAAAAATCGCATTTGTCATGCAATTAATGTAATTATAGTATGCAACAACTCAATCTGTGATTATCCCTTCTCTCTATTACAAACCGAGTAGCAAACTAGTTTTTTTTTTTTTTTTTTTTTTTGGTCTCTTCTTTAAGTTGTCACTTGCCTTTTTACGCGAATGCAAATCATTTGTGATGAATTCACCCGGTTACTCAACAAGTCACAAACTTAAAGTGCTTTGCATACTCATATTTCAAGTTGCCGTTCTACGTAAGTGTAGACATTTGTAATGAATACCCCTAGTTACTAAGCAACTCAAAACATTGGAGTAGATTGACTTTATTCATATATATATATTTTTTTCATTATTACTCTATTTACTTAAACTTTGTTTAGGACTAGATCAAAGGGGATAATCACAAAAAAAAGCATCACATTTGTCTTTTATGTATAATAGCATGACCCACACAATTTTGTAAGGAATTTTGAAACTCAATAATCCTAAAGTTAATAAGTATGCTTAATATTGCTTTATAAAAAAAATTGTTTATACCAAAAAAATTGTCTTTTATGCTTATCACCATAAAGAACTCAAAAGTGTAATGGTGAGCCCAATTATAATCCTTTTGTTTTGTTTTTCTTTTCAAACATAATAAAAATAAAAATAAATTTGTAAACCTTCCCCCCCCCCCCCCAAACTTAAATGTCACATTGTCCTCAATGGGAAAGAAAAATAAAAATAAAAAGAATGCAAAAAGTTTAGAATATCTCCCCTGATTCGTCTTTAAATTTCTGCACGCGCAGCCTTCAGTATTTTGGCGATATCTGGAGCTGTAGATGTCGAAATGGGCTGAATTGTTTTTTGCTGGAAAGCTAAGACAATTTTCTACAACTCCTCTTTGAATCAGTTTTCCATATTCTCACTCTATACTGCTCAAAAACAGCCATGAATGCAGGTGTTCAAAACAGCTCCGTTTGGCGACTTTCAAAATTTATGCAATCCTACAAAATAAAATCAAAAATTCAAATAAAATAAACTAAAAGATAATAAAAACTGAATGCAATAAAAGAAAACATGGGTTGCCTCCCAAAAAGCGCTAAGTTTTAAGTCTTCAGCCAGACTTTCTTCATCTTTTCATTATTGTTTGTCTTTCTCGATGTGCATGATTTCCTGGACAACTTCATTTCCCATGTATGGCTTCAACCGTTGTCCATTCACCTTGAATGTCCCTTTTTTCTCATCATAAATTTCTATTGTGCCATATGGAAACACTCGTGTGACAACAAATGGACCCGTCCACCTAGATCGCAATTTTCCTGGAAAAAGTTTAAATCTTGAATTATATAGCAATACTTTCTCCCCTTTCTTGAATTCTCTTTTCAAAATATGCTTATCGTGCCATCGTTTAGTTTTTTCTTTATAGATCTTGGCATTTTCGTAAGCATCATTGCGAAACTCATCCATCTCATTTATTTGCAATATTCTTTTTTCACCAGCATCTTTCATGTCAAAATTTAGTGTCTTTATTGCCCAATAAGCGCGATGCTCAAGTTCAACTGGTAAGTGACATGCCTTACCATACACCAATCTATATGGGGACATTCCAATTGGTGTTTTAAATGCCGTTCTATAGGCCCATAATGCATCATCCAATTTTCTTGCCCAATCCGTTCGTGCCGTATTCACTGTTTTTTCAAGTATTCGCTTCAACTCTCTATTTGAAACCTCCACTTGGCCACTTGTTTGAGGATGATATGGTGTGGCCACATGATGAGTAACTCCATATCTAGCAAGCAAAGCATTAAATTGACGATTGCAAAAATGTGTTCCTCCGTCACTAATAATTGCCCTTGGAGCTCCAAATCGTGCGAAGATGTTTTTTCTAATGAAGTTCACCACTACTCTTGCATCATTTGTTGGTAGTGCAACAGCTTCTACCCACTTGGAGATATAATCTACAGCAACCAAAATATATTTATTAGAAAATGAGGATGGAAAAGGTCCCATAAAATCTATCCCCCAAACATCAAATAATTCAATCACTAAAATATTATTTAGGGGCATCTCATGTTTCCTAGAAATATTTCCCACCCTTTGGCAATTATCACATAATTTAACAAAATTAAAAGCATCTTTAAAAATTGAGGGCCAAAAGAATCCTGATTGTAAGATTTTTGCTGCTGTTTTTGTTCCACTAAAATGGCCACCACATTCCAAAGTATGACAATGTTTGAGTATGCTTTCCATTTCCTCTTCAGGCACACATCTCCTTATTACTTGATCTGCACAATGGCGAAATAAGAAAGGTTCCTCCCAAAAATAATATTTCAAGTCAGAGAAAAATTTCTTCTGTTGTTGATAAGTAAAATCAGGAGGTAGAATTTTTGATACCAAATAATTTACTATATCAGCATACCATGGAGGAGTTTGTATCATCATTAAGTACTCATCTGGAAATTCTTCATTGATTGGTGTAACCTGCACTTTTTGTTCATCTTTTGGTTCAATGCGAGATAAATGATCGGCCACCACATTTTCCACACCTTTTTTGTCTTTTATTTCCACATCAAATTCTTGTAAAAGTAAAATCCAACGAAGCAATCGAGGTTTGGCTTCCTTCTTTGCAAGCAAGTATTTTAAGGCTGAATGATCCGTGTACACAACCACCTTTGAACCTATCAAATAAGATCGAAATTTGTCAAAAGCATATACAACAGCTAATAATTCTTTTTCAGTAGTAGCATAATTAAGCTGTGCTTCTGTCAAAGTTCTACTTGCATAATAAATTGTGTGAAAAAATTTATCTTTTCTTTGCCCTAAAACAACACCTATTGCCACATCACTAGCATCACACATTAATTCAAAAGGCAAATTCCAATCTGGTGCAATCATAATAGGTGCTAAAATCAATTTATTTTTCAATGTTTCAAAAGCATTCAAGCAATCATGAGAAAAATCAAAAGGAGTGTCTTTATTTAAAAGTTTGCAAAGAGGCTTAGTGATTAAAGAAAAATCTTTTATAAATCTTCGATAAAATCCTGCATGACCCAAGAAACTTCTCACTCCTTTAACATTAATTGGTGGTGGTAGCTTTTCAATGACATCAATTTTAGCACGATCCACTTCAATTCCCTTAAAGGAAATTTTGTGGCCTAACACAATCCCTTCTTTTACCATAAAATGACATTTCTCCCAATTTAGAACCAAATTTGTTTCCTCGCAACGCTGCAAAACCAAAGATAAGTTAGATAAACAATCATCAAATGAATTACCAAAAACTGAAAAATCATCCATGAAAATTTCAATAAATTTCTCAACCATATCCAAAAAAATGGACATCATGCAGCGTTGAAATGTGGCTGGGGCATTACAAAGACCAAAAGGCATCCTTCTATATGCAAAAGTTCCATAAGGGCAAGTGAAGGTTGTCTTTTCATGATCTTCTGGTGTTATGGCAATTTGACTGTACCCCGAATACCCATCAAGAAAACAATAGTAAGAATGGCCTGCAAGTCTTTCAAGCATTTGATCAATGAAAGGTAATGGAAAATGATCTTTTCTAGTTGCATCGTTTAGTCTTCGATAATCTATGCATACTCGCCATCCCGTGACTGTTCTTGTTGGTATTAGTTCATTATTATCATTTTTGACCACAGTTATTCCTCCTTTCTTTGGCACAACATGTATAGGACTTACCCATGCACTATCTGAAATTGGATAAATGATACCTGCATCTAAAAGCTTCACTACCTCCTTATGCACCACTTCTTGCATTGATGGATTTAATCTTCGCTGTGGCTGCACAATAGGTTTAAAATTATCCTCCATTAGAATTTTATGCATGCAAATTGAAGGACTAATCCCTTTTATATCAGAAATGTTCCATCCCAAGGCAGTTTTATGTTTTCTCAAAACTCTCAACAATTTTTCTTCTTCAAAATCATTCAAAGAATCATTGATAATAACAGGAAAAGTGGAGTTTTGGCCTAAAAATGCGTACCTCAAACTCGATGGGAGTTGTTTAAGCTCAAGTTGTTGTGGTGATGAAAAAATGAGTGGTGTATCTTCCAAATTTTTATCATAATCACAAATCTCTTCATTTTCTAATTCAAGTTTTTCTGAATTTGTTAAGCATTCTTCTAAATGTAATTTAGCAATTTCATCCAAATGTGTTTCTTCCATGACTTCACTTACTAGAAAGCATGCATGAACTTCTGAGGGAAACTCCATGGATTTAAATACATCAAATGTTACCTGTTCGTCGTCAACCCTTAGAATAAGTTTACCTTGTTGCACATCAATCAATGTTCTCCCTGTTGCAAGAAAAGGTCTCCCCAAAATTAAAGGGATTTGTTCATCTTCCTCCATGTCAAGTACAATAAAATCAGCTGGAAATATGAATTTGTCAACTTTCACCAAAACATTTTCAACGATCCCTCGTGGATATTTGATTGACCTGTTCGCCAATTGTAAGGAAATTGTTGTAGGCTTTGCTTCTCCAATACCTAGTTTCATGAAAACAGAATATGGCATGAGATTAATACTTGCTCCTAAATCACATAGTGCTTTATGAAAAGAAGAATTTCCAATAGTGCAAGGAATTGTAAAACTCCCTGGATCTTTAAGTTTAGGTGGAAGCTTCTTTTGCAAAATTGCACTACTTTCTTCAGTTAACATCACCATTTCATGCTCTTCTAGCTTCCTCTTGTTTGATAGAATGTCCTTCAAAAATTTAGCATATTTAGGCATTTGTTCTAAAGCTTCAATAAGAGGAATATTAATATGCAATTGCTTGAAAATATTTAAAAAATTTGCAAATTGATTATCAAGCTTATTCTTTTTAAGTCTTTGTGGAAAAGAAATAGGTTGATCATAAGGAGAATTTGTACAAGTGTTAGAATTTAACTTCCCTGAAATGGTTTGGCTTGATTCTCCTTTTTGCTGCGTTTGTTCTTCCATTGTTTGTTCATTCTCACATTGTTTTTCATCCACATCTTGTTCTACATTTTTGATTTGTGGCTTCCCAATTGTTGCCCCACTTCTAAGTGTTATTGCCTTCACATGCTCCTTTGGGTTTACAACTGTGTTGCTTGGTAAAGTTCCTGCAGCTCTTTCATTAAGAATGTTAGAAATTTGACTAATTTGTACCTCGAGATTGTGGATGGAAGCCGAAGTTGAATTTGCAATATTTTGAATTGCTTGATCTGTCTTTTGCATGTATTGCTTGAGCACTTCTTCTAATGCTGGCTTCTTTTCTTGTTGTTGAAAATTTTGTTGTGGTCTAGCTCCTCCTTGATTATTGTTCCAAGAAAAATTGGGGTGATTTCTCCATCCTGGATTGTATGTGCTTGCATAAGGGTTATTTTGCCTTTGAAAATTTGACACATAATTTGCTTGTTCTGCATTTGATGGCGCAAAAGGGTTCCCCACTTGGCAATCTGTACTAGAATGAGCTCCTGCACAATAATCACAAATGATATTAGATTGAATAGCATTAACATTCATATTCCCTATTTGCTTAGATAAAATATCAATTTTTGCATTTAAATTAGAAATAGGGTCAAGTTCAAAAACTCCCGCCACTTTTCTTTGCACTGTTCTTTCTGAGGACCACTGATAATTATTGGATGCCATTTCTTCTAAAAGGTCATACGCTGCTTCATGAATCTTGCTCATTAAGGCACCTCCAGCTGCTGCATCTACCATGGATCGATTTGTAGCCCCCAAACCGTTATAGAATGTTTGCACTTGTAGCCATTTTGGAAGTTCATGATGGGGACACTTCCTTAGTAAATCTTTGTATCTCTCCCACGCATCATATAATGACTCTGTCTCATGTTGAGTGAATGTCGTGATGTCATTTCTTAACTTTGCTGTTTTTGCTGGGGGAAAGTACTTTGTCAAAAATTTCTGTGCTAACCCTTCCCAAGTTGTAATAGTTCCCTGTGGTAAAGAATTCAACCAATACTTTGCCCTATCTCTAAGTGAGAAAGGAAAAAGTCTAAGTCGAATGGCGTCATTAGAAACTCCATTGAATTTGAAGGTATCGCATATCTCAAGAAAGTTTGTGATGTGAGTGTTTGGGTCATCATGTGGTAGTCCTCCAAATTGAAGGTTCTGCTGAATCATCTGAATGATTGATGGTTTAATTTCAAAATTATTTGCTTCAACTGCAGGCCTTGTTATGCTTGGTAAGGTTCCATTAACTGAAGGCATTGCATAATCCCTCAAAGCTTTGTTTTCTTCGTTTGCCATGGATAAAGAGAATTTTTTCTTCTTTCTAATTTGTCGTAATGTCCTTTCGATTTCTGGATCAAAGAGTATAGGTTCCAATGGATTAGATCTGGGCATACACACCTAAACCCTGAAAAACAAATAAATAAAAGAAAAAATAAATAAATAAATAAGTCAAACGGATAAAGAGGTGCTGTTATAGAATAATATGAAAGCCTCTTCATAATGGGTAAGAGGTCTGATGATGAAATTCTTCATTCATATTTGCATCAGGTACGGCATAAAATAATACAAAAAAAAAATTTCACCCTAAACCTGACGTGACAGAGGTGTGATAAAGGGAAAAAAAAAAAATTTCATTCAGTTTCATTCATCCAGTTATAATAGCATGTATTTAATAGCATAAAAAAAAATTTCATTCATCCACTTTATCATTTAATGCTCTGATTAAACTTTTCATCTTGCCAACCAGGATCTCCAATTCAAGCTAATGTACTCATCTTTCTCTTCTCTCTTGCGTGTCGAAAGAAACAAGGGAAGAGAGAGAAGGATCAGACCGCGCACGCGGTTCGAGAAGCAGCAGACTCAGTAGAATTGCTGGGTTCGGTTTTTTTTTTTCATACTTTCAGGGCAGTTCATAAATTACTGTTCTGATATGACAAGAATCAATCAATCAAAATGTTCATTACTACTTGCCAACCAGGAAATATGCCACTTTATAAGAATCAATTAATGTTCTAATTTGATCAAAACTCCACTCTTTATGTTCTGCATTAAATGTTCTTATCATCCAAACTCCATTAATATTATTAGTATATATATATATATATATATATTTTTTTTTTTTTTTGTTTTTTTGTTTTTTTGGTTCTGATTTGATAAAAAGGAAGGTCAGGTGCCACGGTAAATAAAAAAAAAATAAAAGAAAAGAAAATAAAATAAAATAAAAATGAAAGAAAAGAGAAAAGAAAAGAAAAAAAATAAAAAATAAAAAATAAAAAAAATAAAACAATAAAACAAAGAATAAAAACAGAAAACTAAATACAAATAAAAAATAAAGAAGAATAAATAAAAGTAAAAGTTAGTAAAAAGAAAATAAAGTTGTAAAATGTAATAAAATAAAAATAATTACAAAGAATCCAAATTAGCAATAATCTAGCAATTTTTCAATATCAATAAAAGAATAACTAGTCCCCGGCAACGGCGCCAAAAATTTGATGTTGATATTTGCAAGTGTACAAAATCGCACAAGTAATATAGATAGATGAGTAGAGTGTCGAACCCACAGGGACTAGGTATTTTACTGAGTACCGATATCACTAGATTAATCACTATTTGGAAGGTCAAATTTTATGAAGAATAAAACAACTAAATTACTCTAATCTAATTTAATCTAACTAAATTGGTGAAGAGGGAGAGGGCTGTAAAACTTTGAAGCTCATGTACTTTGTTAAGGGTAAAATTTAGTTCTAGGGCTCTTGGTTCACCTCGTTTATCACACACACAAATTATAATTCCTTATAAATAAAAATATTATCTTTCCCAATTGTCGACCAAAATCCTAAAGATATTAACCACTCTATCAACGTAGTCTAAAAATTATTCTCAATTAATCATTCGTCTATCCACCAAATTATTAATTGAAAAATTGGATTTCTTAACGGTCACGTCCTCCAATCTACGGTCTTTAATTTTTATTAATCACAAATTACCTGTTCGGTCTCTTTATGATTTGAAAATTCATACAAATGTCTATCCACCATGTTGTATGTATAAATAATAAAAATTTAAAACACAATCAGGAAAAATATAGTAAGAGCAAGGAATTAAAATCTGTGTTCAAAACTTGGTTACATCTCACCCTCTAGAACATTCAAATTCAGTTCATGTTCGAATTAAAATTAATAAAATGTTCAGATTGCATCTACAAATATTTAAAGAAGAAGAAGTACACAAAAATTATAATAAAAATTATGTATGCAACCCTGTCTAAGAATACCGAACCCAGGAAGCTTTGAAAACTGCGTCACGTCAAATCGCTGGCAACTTTCGTCGTTCTCCGCGCCATGTGCTGCACCAGAGTCAGCACGTGGTCCCAGGTACTGCACCGCAATAAATTCGCTCTGCTGTGTATCTCATTTTTCGAGTCGCCAAGTCACCACTTCAGCCGGGTGCACTTCGAATACTGCGCCAGATGGCAGCCCTACTGCCCGCACGTACTTGGTTTCCTTGGAACTCGTACACACTTTCTCTCTCTCTTACTTTCTTCTCTTATTTTTTTTTCTTTGTATTTGGTACTGCCGTCACCTCTTGAATTGTACCCTCTTTCTTTGCCTTGTATTTATAGAGAACGGAGTGGTCAATTAGGGTTTGCACTTTTGCAGAAAAGTCCTCATTCTTCCTTTATATCCTTCCTTTTATAATGCAGAATTTTATTTGTTTCTCTTTCCTTCTTTTCTGCCTTTTCTACCAACCACGTGCTTCTGCATATACAAATTAATACCTGAAATTAGGATTTTTAAATAAAATAAATTTAATTAGTTTAAAATTAATTGAACTAACTATAAATCATATTCGCGTATAAAAATCCTTTTACAAATTATTTGTCGCAACTTCAACTCAACAAAACAATAAAAAATGATAAATCAATTATTTTACTTTGTTTGTTGATTATTTCCATAATTCTTTACTTTTTGCACCAAAAATATTATTTCTTCAAAAATAATTAATTAAATGAAATCTTATAGAAATATGATGAATTATAGACAATATCAGCGAAAACAAGTCATTTTAATAGGTAAATGAGTACAAATATTTGTATATAAATCCGACACATCAAGATCCTACATCGATAGTTATTCCTTCCTATAGAAGGAAGTCCAAGCCTAATGCTTTCTGCTTAAAAGAGGCCGAAGTCCTTCACCCCAGAACTAATAATGGAATGGTAATCCAACACCAGAGATAAAAGACGCAGCTGATTCATAGATTGAGTGCGTTAATGAGAAGTCCCGGATTCTTTCTTTTGCCCGAAGAGATGTGCTAAAGGCTTTCCTCTTGACTCCAACTATTTCCAACTTCCTCGCCTCTATCCGTTCGCGATGGTACTTTATCTCCTTTCCACATACTCTGCGGCTTAACCTTCCTCTGCTACTTCTGCTACTAATGCTGGTGCTGGATTTGCTGATCAGATTGCGATACATCTCGCTGGAACTCGAGCTACAAGACGAACTAAACTCGCATGTGTTAAGCATATAGCTAGCCGCCTTCTTTCTGAACCAGGATCAAAGTCAGCTAGTTATTCTGGTAGCGATCCGGGAAGAAAGCAAGCATTGAATAACTTTTCTCATTCTAAAAAAAGAAATGGACTTACTATTTCCCCGCCCCGAGACTATAAGTTCAAATGCGGACAAGCGCAATCTTCTTTCTTTCTCTTGAAAAGTGATCTTACACCGATCGAGATTACCGGCCCGCAGTACCCGTTTCGGGACACTAATAGCGGGCACATTGGGTCTGTCGGCTTATTGATCTGACATCAAGAGAAGAGAGATGCTATGCACGCACTGAACGATGACACGCTTCTATATACAATACAACAAATCTCGACATCAATCCCCTTTGACGGACAAAAGCGATTGTGTGAGGGTGAACTACATAGAATATTACTTCCATGCAGAAGAGCGAGGTTGGATTAGTCCCTCAGCCCTAACCAAGAATTGCGGCCGTCCTGTGATCTACCAATAATATAACCACAATAGATAGAAGGGTTCCGCTCTAGAATCAATCTTGGAGTGTAATTCCATGAGCGATATTTTTTAGGGTGCACAGGCGCCTCAAAAATATCTCTCACTTAAAAATGTAACCATACCTAGAAAGTTCCTTATCGGACTTTTGGTGAGATTTCCAGTGAGAAGCACACATCGGCCCATCGAGGCAATCATCGATAGATAGGTCTTCTTTTAACGACAATGAGTAGTACCATTTTACGTACTCTAACCATCTTTTCATATAGTTATGATAAAGAGTACATTCAAGTATCTCAACTTCTCCCTCAAAAGTCAATTCCGTCGGAAGAATTTGAATCTCCTTTGGTTTAAACTCATGAAGAAGAAAGTTTATTGACTCACCTTTCAAATATGGACCTAGGGCCTCTCCCTAACAAAAATTCAATAGGCAAACCACCCTTAGTCGATTTTAAACCATAACCTTTCATCTTTGCCATCTTTTACTAGGGTTGTGAGCAAGAGAAGATAAAGATCTATAACCTGCCCCACCCAGTCGGCATAACGTACTTCACCGTTTTACGGGGTACTTCTGCTGAATGGCTGCGAGACCGAGTGGCTGAGTAGTAAGCATTAGGAGTTTCATAGATAGTGGAGATAAATCAACACTACCGTTACGAATACGAACCCTAAACCTCTTAGCAAACTCAAGACACCCTATGGATGACTTAATGGACTTTTGAATGGAAACAGTCACACCCAAATCTTCAAAAAGATTACGGTATACCTTAGCTACACTCTCATCAGCAATAACAACGTCATCGCCTAAGATCGCATAACCTTGAAACAGTTTACCAGTAGCTCCCTATTCAGCTACACACCACATCAGGATATGATGGGCTAGAGCGAAAGAAGCCCAGCTACCATACATTCCCATACCTTGACCACATTGATAACATACAGTACGAACCGGGTTACGGCTTGTTCACTTAGCCGTAAAAGCGTTTAAGCTTAAGGAACCTTGTATGATAGAGGATGCAAAAGTAGGAGAAAAGATAACTGTGAAAATAGCCATAAGAATAGTGAAAGGGAACCTATCAGTTGCTGACTTTAAGTAAAAACTGAAATAGACCTTAGCTTATCCTATCTAAAGGCAAAGACTGATTATATGTCCCATCCATGGGTATTTGGCTCAAAGCCCTCATACACCAATCGTGAAACGGTCTAAGCAATCGTTGCTTTCTATAGTTACCTATAGCTACAGTGCGGACTTTGCCGCCTCCTTCTCTTAGAAAACACAACCTTCCCTCCACTATGGAGGCCGATACTATAGGTAGATACCGACCAACACAGTTCTTGAACCAATCTAGATCAAGATTAGCCCAATAGGTATTCTTAGGATCAAACGGATATAACACCCGCTTAACCCACAGAACTCCGGGAGAAAAGACCCCATCCTGTAGGGAATGGATAAAGCAGAAATTCTGAGCAAAGCAGTACAGTAATAGTAGGGGCTCCCACGTAAAGGATGAAAAGATCGAGCCTTGGGTTTTATCCTAGACTTTACCATCCATCTTCTTAGAGGTGAAAACTATCTACTTTAGTGCTGTACAAAGATATTTTTTACACTTTTCCATGTTGGTTCCCATTGAATACCTTTCATAAGAGGTCTCGAGGAAATCCGGGGGGGTGTAACGGTCCATTAAGAGCCTTAACTGACTCTTAACTCTTCCGCACAACTCATTCACTGAGTCCTCTTTCTCGCATGGTTTAATAATACTCTTTAATAGGGAAGGAGTCATTTTCTTACTCGCACCTACTAATTTGTAGACTGTGAACCATGAAAGAGAAAGTTGGACTAATTGATCCGACTTAGTGTCCCATCTCATAATAGCCCGCCTGTGAAAAAGGTATTATACGAGGAAAACCAGATTATCTAAGAGATACAGGATAGCCAAGAACCCCTTTGTAAGGATCCTTAGCATAAGCCTTCTTAAAAAAAACTAAACTACTAGAGCATGCATTGCTTAAGATAAAGCGCCGCGCAATAGTCTCATAGCTGGCCCCATGGACTTGTAAAGCCTGTATACGCTCTTAGAAAACAGGTAACCAGCGATACTATAGTAAGTTAGGACAAAAGCGATTGATGTCGAGATTTAATGTACCCAAGAAACCTTCCTTAGCCCTTAATAACATTATTAGAGAGGATATGCAGGGACTTCTTTATGTACGTGTATGATTGATATATTATGTACCATTTTTCTTTTCATGAACCGGTAGGGATGCCAAACTCCCGCTTTCCTAGCGAAACAAAAAAATGCGCTGTCAAGCCTTTCTTTATTGAATCAATGAAGGCCTTTGTCTCCTTTTATCGTTATTCACCTAGTTTCTATCTATGTCATCCTATATAATATAAGGGATGAAGCCGGAATCTCGAGAAGAGAAAAATATAACTTACTATAAAATATAGTTTCGGCTATCTTTCTTTATTTGAACAGCTAAGATAAGGTCTAAGACCGTCTCTTCTTTTCCACATCATCATATTCCTCCTTCTTTCTGCATACTTAAGCTTCTAATGCTACGAAACCAGCTTTCCCAATCAATTAATGTGTAGGAACCAGCCCTCATCGAACTGAATGTCTAACCTTCCCGCATTTGAAGACAGACTAATGTTTAACACCTCCTGCTTTCATAGAGATCTTTTCTTCTCTGACCGCCGGGGCCATATATTGATGAATAACCGTGAAGTTATACAATCTTTTTAGGGACGGGAGTAAACTTCCTTACAAGGAACTTACAGAAGGGGGAAAAGAGGAGTGAAACCATTCGACGGAGTTGGAAAGGACTTCGCTAATCATAATAAGATTGGTCTCACCTTCGTCCGGGGACTCGAACGATGAGATCGTTGATGCCGACCACCCATTCTATTGCTCTGTGTCTTTGTCAGTGAAGTAAATCACCCCGATGCTAAGCGATCCGCAGTGTTCAATGTGAGCCCAACCACCCCACTTTATTTATTTATTTAATAGTAGAAGAAAGAAAACGCGAGATCCATGGAGTCCGTCATCGGATCTCCCCATTGACAGATAGAGTGGAAGAATCAATTAGCCCGGGATTTCTGATTTCGATCCAACTACTTCCGAGAGGGTAGAATGCTACTACGATACGAGTAGAATACATAGGGGTATAGTCCGAGTAAACCAAATCAGATTTTGACGTATACCTTTTATTGGAAACCTAAAAAGTAGCAATCCTGTTCTATCTAAGCTTGGGAGCAGAGTTTGCGTTTTGAGATTCATTCTTGCATTCCAGTCTAACTCTCCTTTCTGTCTGTCACTGGATCTCCACTACTTTACTTGCGACTTGAGCTAGCAGACTGAGCTTTAGCTTGAGCGAGAACGAAGGAAGACATCTCTTTTTTGGACTGAACTGCTTGAGCTGGAGCTTTGGACTCGACGAGGTATTGGGTGCTTGCCCTATTGAGAGTATCTTCCATTCTCTCTTCACCAGACAAATAGGCAATCCGATAGATAGATTATGGCTTCCTCACTATCAGCAAGCTCCCACAGGCGATGAACTGCTTCCGACTTCTTCATTCAGTTTGTAGCCATACCGTATAGTTAATGGGAGTAGCTAGATTCAAGCAAGCAAAGCTAGTCCCTCCATACCAGCTAGCAGTAGTTGTCATAGCCCCGCCAGTCAGTGATAAGCATGAAAGCTGTGGTCAGCCTCCTAGCTCTCGTAGTCAGAGTAGCAATAGCAAGTGGTAGCCGTATCAGCCCAGTCAGTCAGCTGTAGCCCCGGCCAGGCTATGTGAAAGAGCAGCAGCGGGGTGGGCTTCCAAAGGGGGCTATATCCGATACACCAATACAAAGGGGTTCAGGGGGGAGGCGACATAAGGAGAAGAATCCGAGAAGAAGAGGATCAGAGGCAAAGGGGGAACTCCCAACCTAAAGGAAGAACAGTTTTCTTAGGGAATAGTTTTCTATTCAACGGAAATTCAAAGCATAAAAGTCTTGAATAAGAAGGCGGTATTTGAATCGGAATTCCAGGAAGTAAAGCAAGGAGAAAGTAGGTGTCAGCATAGTGAAATAAGCACTCCCGGCCGAGCGCTTTCTTTCTTTTTTTTTGCCTAATATTTGGAACCTGATTAAGTGAAGTGAAATTGTATCGTATGCTAGTTAGAGAGGTTGGCGAACTACTACGATCTATAGAGATTCCCCATCTATATCCAATCCCATCGAGAATAAATAGAAGCGAGTCGCGAAGAGATGAAAGCTATTAAATTCGTCGGCTTGTAGTCTCTGCAGTCGGCACACGCACGCGACCGCCAGAATGCCTCCTTGGTTCGGGACGTAGCCAAGCGATACATACGATAGACGAAGGAAGGAAGCGCCCACCCTGCTGGAGGCTCTTCGACGACCTGTAGTTTTTCAGTTGCAAACTCCATCTTCGAAGCCTTAGCCCTTCCGTTTTGAAGCAACAAGCAAAGAATCACCGTCTTGAGCGCGCAAGGTTCTGAAAGAAAGAGCAAGCAACGAACTTTATGGAATTGGAATATTGTCTTAGTTTGCGTTATTGTTTGTCTTTATTTCATAGCTGTTGTCTTGCAAGATATTTGATAGGAGCGCGCTAGCGCATCCGTTTTGAAGCTGGGGAACGCAAGTTTGATCGAGGATTGGAGAGGTGGAATAAAAAGGCTCGGGATGGATGAAAGAGTCTTTGTGCGAGCTGTATGCGGTGAGAGTCGCACGTACGGTAACGAGGGGGGTTCGCGTCTATACGTGTAGTGTGGTGGTTGGGCCTACCCACCCTATTTGTTCCATGATCTATGGGTCTACTGGAGCTACCCACTTCGATCAATTAGCCAAGATTTTTACCGGATACGAAATCACTGGTGCTCAATCTAGTGGTATTTTTATGGGGATTCTATCTATCGCTGTAGGATCCCTATTCAAGATCACTGTAGTTCCTTTTCGGGCGGCTGTAGGACGGGCGGCCCCCTATAGGTAGTAGGGTAGGATGGGTGGTACCGCTCAGATTGCGGCCAATCCTCCTAACTGCGCGCGGGCCGGGCTTAGAGCGCGTGAAACTCATCACTACCTCGTAAGGGCGTTGAGACCATAGCATGTTACACAAAAGCGCCGCTTTCTCTGGAGTGTTGTCAGACAGCTGCCCGACTAGAAGAGCTACCCGCTCTGTAGTGTTGTCACACAAGATAAGCACGCCGCCCACCTGCTGGCCGGGCGAATCGAAGTTCTCTTCCGGTCAACTGTCCACCCAGTCAAGTGCAAAAAACACAGTGGAATCACGCAACGCACGCTGCTGGTGTGCTTCCTACCCACGAGGAAAGAAAGAAGAGCGACAAGGTTCAGATTTTACTGTTTGCAGCATGGGAGCTGATTACCCAAGAAATCCCTGGGAAAAAAGAAAAGATATCTCAGTAACGAAAACCATAGGAGGCTGTATTGGCGAGATCCAACGGTGAACAGCTGCCCAAAAGAAAAACCGCCTGGAAGTCCGAGGACCTTTAGTACCATACCCTACCCCCGAACCAGCAGCCTTCGCGCCAAGCGACGACCGCCCTTGTCCCTTTCCTTTTTCCATTTAGCCTACTTCTTAGCTTTGTTCCGTCAGTCTAAGGCAAAGCTTAAGTGGTTCGCCTACCTTACCCACTTGATTGACGAAAGGGAACGAGACTCTCGTTTTCCGGGTTTATGGATGTCTTCCTCACTCCTTCCTTTTGAAAAGTGATGCTTTGCGTCTTCGCGAATATACCTTACCCTTGGCCCTATCGACGGGCCGTTTCGAGCAAGCTTTCGCTTCCAAAGGCGACCCTATAATGTTTCCGTCATTGAAGTATCCTTTCCTCGCCCTACCCTAAGAAGAAGAAAGAAGTCACTATAAAATTGTCCTACTGAAGTACCAAAGGTGCGCTCCGCCCGGTTACTCTTAAGATGTTTGCTCCTGAAGGAAGTAGGGCTCCTATTGACTAAAGGTTCTTCGGTTTCCTTTAGAATGAAAGTCGCTATGAAGCCCCTACTACTGTTACTGTCGATTCAAAAGGCGAACAGCCACCCCATGTATGGGTGGGGTCTTTGTGGGAAGCTGCCTTGGATATGAGGAATTCCTAATAGAAAAATATACAGAATATTTAATATAAAAATCTCTATATAATAATAATAATTTTATCTTTTATAACAAAGGCAAAGTCCGGTATTTGACGAAGATCTTTCTATCAATAGATAGGAATGAGTCTTCGATATAGAGGATAGGATCCATCTGCTCTTTCTCTCTAAATTGAAAAAAAAAATGTCGAGACGACAACAAAGCTATGAAATAAAGACAAACAATAACTCGAACTCAAACTAAGACAATATTCCAATTCCATAAAGTTCGTTGCTTGTTGCTTCGAGAGACTAAAGAAAAATTGGGAGATGATTAGATGAAATAATAGATACATAGACATCTAAAGGGATTTATATTCTATTCCTCTTTCTATATAGTTCATCTATCTTTTGTCTATCTATGAATCAAGTCAAATTCGTTTTTGGGTTCCCCGAAGCCCCGAATGGATTGGATCGTTTCTGCCAACGAAATGAAGGCGTCGCCCGTTCCGAATGCTTCTCCGATCCTTAAGTTCTCGCGAAGAGAATAAGATGCTGCTCCCCCTACATCTGTCTTTTTCCGCTTTGCTATTCTTCCCCTCTAATGCGGGTCGAGCGGCGGCGGGCGCGGGAGGAAGAAACCTAGGATAAGAGAAGCTTCTCTTAGGTCCTTTTTTCAGTGCAACACAGGAAAGCGCCCTCTTTTTTTCATCCCAGAGGATTTTTTTTTATTGAACGCATGGCGTAGCTAGGACCCTTCCAAGAATGTTTGAGCCTATGTTCAAACCAAAACAACCCCGGGGCCCCAAAGGGGAATTCAAGAATGCCTGCCGACGTTCAGATAAGGGAATGCTTCCCAAACCACTAAAGGAAAGGCTCGACGAAGGGAGATGCGGCGGGGTAAGGAAAACGCTTTCGGAGATCGAGATGTCGATTTGTTTTTCATCGAAAACGAAGAAGGCCAAGAGGATAGCAGCCTTCCTTCGGGCTTTGCCTGCCCTTTTCTAATAAAGAATTCCGGCTCGGCCCGGGAAAGCGCTGGCAACAACATAAAGAAAGGGGTCCATGTAGCTGCTGCGCCCGCCCACTGAGCAGCAGGTTCGGCATCTACTACAAAAGAGAGAATCCACTTCAGATGACCACGCCTCTGCTAGGCAGCGTGTGGAATGGCCGAGAGCGGAGTTTGCGTTTTGGATATATAATCCAAGCCGAGAGTGGAGTTACGTGAACAGCCGTCTGATGGAAAACAACTTTCACGTTCGGTTCAGAGAGCACTTTTTCGTTGAGAATTCCTCGTTCCCTTTTGTGTGAATTCCCCAGCGGCAAATTAACAACTTTTGGGGCCCTATCTATTAAATCTCTCGAGCCCCGAAGAAAACCCCCCTCTCCCTCGGACTCAATCTCTCTTTTGACTCAATATATGTGGGCACCCGATATCTATGAGGGTTCACCCACCCCGGTGACATCATTCCTTTCTATTGCGCCTAAAATCTCTATTTCTACAAATATGTCACGTCTTTCTATTGTTGGTTCCTATGGAGGTACATTGCAACAAATCTTCTTTTTCTGCAGCATTGCTTCTATGATCTTAGGAGCACTGGCCGCCATGGCCCAAACGAAAGTCAAAAGACCTCTAGCTCATAGTTCGATTGGACATGTAGGTTATATTCGTACTGGTTTATCATGTGGAACCATAGAAGGAATTCAATCACTACTAATTGGTATATTTATTTATGCATCAATGACGATAGATGCATTCGCCATAGTTCCAGCATTACGGCAAACCCGTTTGTGCTTGCATTATGCGTGACAGAGATGGAGCTTGCTCAGATGAAGGTGATAGGAAAGACTTGGAACTTTCCCGCCTAAGGGGGAATTGTCTTGAATATCATGGTCAAGAGTTGAAATGACCCTGAGAAGCTATTAACTGGCAGAAGGCCTATAAAGAGGTTTGCTACTCTTAGAAGGAGCATCCCTCTACTGAGAATGAATTACAGGACAACTTGTTGTTCACTACCTGTAAAACGATGTAAGGTTTTGTACTTGTAGATACTTACAGTGACGCTAGATCTGAATGCATGGATTTGCGATAGTTCTGTGATTTGAAGAATTCTGTTTGGTCCTTGTTGTGCAACTTTTCGTTGAGATTGATGATCCATCGACTGGGTTCTTTGTAGCTAAAGAACAAGGCCACAAATTTTTTATGTATAGCTAACGAACAGTTGATGGTATGCGTAATGTTTGACGGAGTTTAGAACTTATCCGTCTTGTACACAGCTAGTTGTAGGAGCAACTCTGAGGAAGAGTTGTTTCCAAAACTTGATGTGTGGGTCCTCCAACAAATTGTGAGAGTCGCATTGAATGGTGATTTGAACTCCAAATGTCGCTTTTGCAAGTTTTATTGGGGTAACTAAGATCCCCAATTTTGGACCTCTAATCTGTCTTTAAGGAATTTTAACTAGTTTCAGGAACAGGTCGAATGACAAGTTAAACTATGAACGTGCTTGGTTGCAGGTTACTAAAGTAACTCCAAGCCATCGGTATGAATTCCGAACTAGTTAGTTTATTAACAATTTCCTAAAGTAACATCAAGCCATGGGTATGGACTCCGAACCTGTCGTCGAGGCTCTAACAGATTGCAGGAGCAGATCAAATGGCAAAGAGAACTCTGAACTTGCTTTGTTGCAAACTGCTAGAGTAACTTCGAGCATTGGGTATGACTCTGAACCCGTCTTATACGGAGCTTTTAATGAGTTTTTTGTGTCGTTTTTAGGAGTAGGCTTGGCGTTTACTAATTGTATGCATCTCTAGAGTTGTATAAGAATTTTGTAAAATTTAATACAAAATTTTATTGAAAAATAAAACTGAGTGGCTGCTCTAGTGGCTGGCCTTTATTACATGCAATGACCGGTATGTGAAAGCAGCCTTTTATTGAAAAGTAAAACTAAATGGCTGCTCTAGTGGCTGACCTTTATTTAGAAATATTGAAAATATGTAGAGGAGGCAGACGTTAAGCGCTCTTGTTGTAGTTCATAAGGTGTTCCACTTTCCAAACCCCTGCTGATATCTCCTTGCCCCCTGGGTCTTCAAGTTGATGAGCTATTAGGCAAACAACTTGGTAGAGCTTGCATGGACTTGCATGTTTAGGAGCGAGCCTCCCTTTGTTTAGCAGAGATAAGGGAAGATCTTCAGATTTGTTAGTGTGTTTATGCAGGACTATTTCTTTCCATTGAATGAGCGGAGTGGTTTCGGGTGAGGGATTCAAGTCTGTTGCTATATTTTGATGAGAACAAACTTGGACCTTGTGGGAGATGATTTGTAAGTTTTGGAAGTTCTTAGGAAGATTGTCTAGTGCAGTAGCTTCAAACTCGATTACGGTCTTGGACTTACGGTTTAGTGCAGTAGCTTCAAAGTTGTTTTTTTTCCTCTAAACAATTCTTCTAAACAATTTTTTCTGAACTTTTGATTGAGAGACACAAAAAACCGAACCAATTGAAAATAGTACAAATGTAAGAAAAATAAATGAACAGAAAATGAAACCAAACTGAGTTGTAATTGAGTGCTGTGTATTGTATAGAGTCCTTAAAATAGATTCGTTGCCTCACTGGTGCTGGAGGAACGTAGTGTTGTCTATCTCCCAAGATGAAACAGTCATCGAGTGTCAACAGCTGCACAACGCTACACTCCCGAACTGATTAATGTGCTGAAAATTATCACTGACAGAAGAAAAATGGAGGACAAGGAGGAAGAGAGTTTCTGGCATGAAGAAATGAAGGGGGAAGGGGCCTCTATATACAGGGTCAGGGGAAAATACACAGGTGGTTGAATGTACCCACTATAATGGCATACAGGTGAGTGAATGCCGAAACTGTAACGGCAAACAAACCATTTCTGCATTTATTTCGACCGTTATAGATCAGAAAAATCTTTAGATGGTCCGGCATTCGTGCCCGCAAGACATGCGGGCGCACACAAGCCACATGTAATCCAAGCTGAAACTCTAACGGTAGACAAAACCATTTCTGCAATTATTTCGACCATTACAGATCAAAATAATCTTCAGATGGTAGAGCATTCGTGGACGTAGGACGTGTTGGCATACACAAGCCGCATGTAATCCGATCTGAAACTGTAACGGCAAACAAAATTATTTCTGCATTTATTTCGGTCATTACAAATCAGAAAAATCTTTAGATGGGCCGAGATCTGGAACCCCCCCCCCTCCCCCGCCTACACGCGTGAGAGAGAGCCTTTTGGCTTGATTTCTTACAATGCCAAGAAAGGGTTTATTATATATACCCTTCCAATGCTTATGATTTTTCTGGAATGGGACTAAAGTCCCTTAACCCATTTTCATACATCAAGTGTCTCACTTTCGAAGACAATTTCTCATTCCCATAACTGTTTTAAGCAAGTAAATATATGATTTTGATGTACTCACGAAGGAGAACACAAATCCATAAAGATCTCTTACTAATTCATAGTGGATCTTACTCAAAAAATTGATTCAAAATTGGTTCTTGAAATGGTGTTAAAACATCCATTTTCTCATAGATATTCCGATTTTAAACTTGCAGGTATATAGGAATTAGGGATACAAGGAAGATTGGAAATATATGCCCATGTATTAGTGTTTGAGTATTGGTATTGCGAAAACTACGTCATGAGCTGATATTTAGCTAGAGACGAGCTATCGAGGCTATTTTGGAATTTTCAGAAAGCTTAGCTTGAAAGGAAGATGTCGACGAAATCGGATCTGGATTCGGACAAATTGTTTAGGAGATATGCCCTGGTATCAGTTCATGAGTATCAATATCATGAAAATTGGTATGTAAGGGCGAATACGAAGCTAGGAGCTAGTAAGCTATTTGCGCTATTAGAGCAATCTCAGATCCATTGTTTTTCTTATACATAATCAAAACCAATGTTGCATACCGACATTGTGAATTCCTTCTATTTTAGTAGATATACGAATGTATTGGTTTTAAACTATTTCAGTATTAGAAAAGGGAGATAAGGACGGAAAGGGACTTAGGAATGCTTGTTCTGTGCGATTCAAAGCTCAAGCGAAAGACAACGAAAGTGAATATGCAAAGAGATTTGATTGGAGTCAAAGAAATAGGAAATAAATGTTAAAAGCAAAATATTAAGCACAAAATGAACTAAAAAGGTTAAACAATCAAATCCAGGGCTAGGAACTTCTTAATGAGGTGATTCCTAGTCCATACGGTAGAGGGTAAAATAAGGAATAGGTTTTGTTCAGTCAAGTTTGGCTTGAAAACTCTGGTTTGGGCAATTCCGGAGCCATTGGAAAGCCTATGTCGAATAAATTAATAGCACAAAAGGGATGTGACAAAACAGACGTGAAAATAAGGATTCCAGCCGCTATTGCTACTTAACCACCTAAAGCCAAGGCATAAGCTGGGCTAGGTATATCCACTTTCGGTGATTCAAAAACTGTTGAAACCCTTATTTAAGTACTTATTTTACTACAAAGAGCGATACACGCAACGAGGAAGAAAATTTAGTATGTCAATGCAAAGAGGCAAATTTGAGGTTTGAAAATAAGGGAAATTGGATATGGGCTTGAGCGGAGAAAGCTTTCAACAAATATCCTTATTGATGGGGCTTTTTTATGTATGGGAGAAGTGGATTCTTTGGAGAAACAATCAAGAACTTGAACTTTTGACTTTCAACAGTGTTGACTGCCTTTGACTGCGATTGACTTGACGCGCTGACTCGTTTGCACCATATGATTCGATTTGTGTGGTGACAATCACATCTGCTGACCTGCAAAAAGTCTGAGACACCGAGGTTGATCCCGGCAACAAACCCTTTGACGCTCAAGTCAGAAATCAAGAAGACTTGTACAGTGTTTTTGTGGAGAAAATACTGATTACCTGTTTCTGCTGGAGGTAGGGGGTATTTATAGTTGCCTGTTTCATGATAATGATTTATCTCTAATTCCCGGTACTTTGGATTGAATCAGTTATCTCTTCTTTATGAAGAGATAAGAGTGTTGGGGGAATGTTTAAACTTCCTTATGAATAAGAGATATGATTTTTAAACCACCTCTTATGAATAATCATGGGTTTAAATCATATTTAAACAACCTGAACCCATTCTCATTGGACTGGTAGGACAACCCAGATTGACATATCCATTTGTTTATTGTTGGACTTGAAAGCGGTCTAATTTTCATTCATGGTCTCATTTATAGGTGAAATTACCGTTTTACCCATGAGAGCTTTAAGATTCGTGTCCGATTTGAATGGTCCGAATTTGGTTTTATTTTTACCCATAACAGAACCCTCCCACACTCGAAGACTGAGTTTCACAGCCTTTGAGGAGTAGTTTGCCCGTTTTTAAGGGTTTATAATACTTATCTGAGTTATTGGGGAGGTTTAGATCTTGCTCGAGGTGTAATGGTCTTATTATGGGTTTATAAAATACCCAAAATGAATTGTAGAATTTTTTGGAATTCTTGTGATTTTTTTAGATTTTTCTGATTTTTCCAATTTTTAATCGTTTTTCGAACTTTTTATTCGATTTCCATAGTTTAATAATTAATTATCGGAAATTGTAATTAATTTATCGGGATGAATAATTATTTTCAAAAATTTTTAAAATATTTTTCAGAGTTAATAATTATTTTTAGATTTTTTTAAAATCATTTTTTAATAATTTTTCGGAACTTTTCAAATAATTAATTCAATTTAATAATTAAATAATGGAATTAATAATTACCTAATGGTGTGGGGAGATCTGGGGCATCAATCGCAACTAGCTCGAAAATTGGGGAGATCGAGCGGTGATGAGGCGTTGACCGATCAACACAAAGTGTCCCTATTCAGCTCGGGGCACGTTTGCTCGGCTCATCGAGCCGAACGATAGGGATGGTTTGGTACGTGGCATTGACCATTGATGGTTGTCCAGTAAATGACGTTTTGCGCCTGTTTCGATAGGGTACACGTTTGTTCAGTGCATGACACTGAATGTTGGAGGTCGTTCGCCTAGTGACACGTGTCCCCATTGACCATTGACCGTTGACCTGTTAACAATTTTTTGGTGACTTTTCAGTCTGGGGCATGTTTGTTCGGCGCATGACATTGGACGCTGAAGGTGGTTTGGCTGCGCAACACGTGTCCCTGATGACCGTTGACTGTTAACCAGTCAACGGTTTTTGGTTATTTTTCGACCGGGGGCACGTTTGTTCGATGCAAGCCACTGAACGCTGAAGGTGGCTCGGTTTGTTCGATGCAAGCTACTGAACACTGAAGGTGGCTCAGCTGCATGACATGTGTCTCCATTGACCATTGATTGTTGACTAGTCAACAATTTTTTGGTGATTTTTCGATCGGAGGCACGTTTGTTCGGTACAAGCAACCGAACACTGGAGGTGGTTTGGATGCAAACCGAACACTGGAGGTGGTTTGGATGCACCCCGTTGACCGTTGACCATTCACCAGTCAATTATTTTTTGGTGATTTTTTTAGGGGGGCACGTTTGTTCGGCACAAGCCACCGAACGCAGGAGGTTGCATGACACGTGTCCCCATTGACCGTTGACCATTGACCAGTCAACTTTTTTGGTGATTTTTTGATCAGGGCATGTTTGTTCGGTGCAAGCCACCAAACACTGGAGGCGGCTCGGCTGCACGACATGTGTCCCCGTTGATTATTCATCGTTGACTAGTTGACAGTTTTTTGGTGATTTTCGATCAGGGGCCCGTTTGTTCGGCACAAACCACTGAACACTGGAGGTGTTTCGGCTGCGCGACACGTGTTCCCGTTGACCGTTGACCGTTGTCCAGTCAACAGTTTTTTGTGATTTTTTGATCGGGGGTACGTTTGTTCGGCATAAGCCACCGAACGCTGGAGATGGCTTGGCTGCGCGCGTGTCTCCATTGACCGTTGGCCATTCAAAGATTTTTTGGTAATTTTTTGAACGGGGGCACATTTGTTCGGTGCAAGCCACCAAACGCTAGAGGTGGTTCGGCTGCGCGATACGTGTTCCCGTTGACCAGTCAACGATTTTTGGTGAATTTTTTATCAGGGTTACATTTGTTCAGTGCAAGCCACCGAATGCTGGACATGGCTCGGCTGCATGACATGTGTCCCCATTGACCGTTGACTATTGACCAGTCGACATTTTTTGTAGTGTTTTTTTGCTCGGGGGTATGTTTGTTTGGCGCAAGCCACCGAGCGCTGGAGATGGCTCTACTGCACGACACGTGTCCCGAGCATCAGAGCATGTATGCCTACTTCTCCTGACACGTGCTTATTTCCATTCGATGCTTTTCTAGCGGGCCTCCGTCTCCCCCTACCCTCGTTTGCAACCGAAGTTCTCTGTTGGTATTCTCTGAGTCATGTTCAGTATATGCCAAACATGTGGAGACATGTGAATGGCTTTGCGCTGCCGTGCCAGGCGGCGAGGATTGAGCCTCGATTAAATGTTTTGAGGAGGCTCTACAAGATTCATTAGAAGAATAGGTCAGAGTTCAGATACCATTTTACTCCCTGTCGAGAGGTGAAGTTGATTGACAACCCCGACTCAATCAAACACTAGAGGGACAAGTATTTCTTTGTTCAGAGTCGTGATTCATGGGTCATTCCCACAAGGTGGAGAGAGGAAGTGCTGAAGATAGCGAAGATCAACACCATCTTAAGTTCAAAAGATGACGAAATGGTTAAAATACTTTTTGATCAGCCCGCTATGAGTTGAAGGGAAGTGACAGAGGAGTTTCTTTTCGAAGGGGGGGTCTTAGTCCGATCAACTCTAGTATGCATCTTTGATTTTTCTTTGTTCCTTATTTTCGCTTTCGTAGTTACTTCTTCTTTTTTCTTCATTCTTTGTTTTAATCACTTTGTGTCTTTTTTCACAGGAGCTACCGACATGGAATTCGATAGGATTATGTCCAAGCGTGCGTAGTTAAGTAGCAAAGCCCAGAGGAGAAGAAGAGGAAGTGGACAGCTAGAAAACCTTCGGCGGTGAAAGTTGCTTGGGGTCCCGTGATCGCCTCCCAGTGGTGAACTTAGAGTTCCACCTTCCGCTTCATCTGACCCCTCCACTGGGGATTCACTTTGGGTGATTCTCTTGCGCTCGTGGCTCCACCCTTACTGCGGCGGCGAAGGAAATTCTCTTTGAGGAACACAAGAAGCTATACATCCCGGACTGACGAGTGATGAAGTACGATGGGTTCCTTGGGGACTCAGCTACTTGTATGCAGACAGTCCATCACCTTGTGACCCCAAAGGATAGAGCGGCGATGGATGTGGGGTTTTTCAACGAAGATGCCTTGGAGATAGCCAAGCCTAACATGGCTGTAAGCTTTCAATATTTTATTTTGGTACTTAACTCTTTACGAAGTAATAGAGTTGGTTTTCCCTTTGTAATTTTGAATCTTTTTCCATTTGTAGATCACTTGCTACTTCAGTCACTTGTTGAAGCGAGTGGCGGAGTAGGAGAAGGAGCTGTAGGCAGCGAGTGATAGGGACTGAGCGGAGCGGGCGAAGACCGCTAAGGAGTTGGAGGAAGCGAAGCGCCTATCGGAGACCCAGGCACTACAACACAGAACCTATTCGCCGGCGTTTTTTTAGACCTTCACCGGCGGTTTTTTACGCCGGTGAAACATTCCGGTGCAAATGCCGCCGAATCGAGCGTCGCGGAAAGATAGGCGCATTCACCGGCGTTTTTACTGGACGCTGGTATATCTTTAAAATACACCGGCGGCCAGACAAACGCCGGTATATGGTGATTTCTGGGTGCCGTTCTTTCCCCCAATATACATTCACCGGCGGTCACATACCGCCGGTATATATCTTTACACCGGCAATTGTACAAACGCCGGGGAATGTGTAATATTTACCGGCGGTCATAGAGCGCCGGTGTATGCTTGTTTCTAAGCACCTTTCTTTCCCTACTTACAAACACCGACGTGTCGTAAAACGCCGCCATATAGATATTTACCGGCGTTTTATAAAACGCCGGTGTATCTTAGGAGTACTGCAACTTACGGGTACACCCACCTGTGTGGAAACGCCTCTCTAACGAAATTTTCAACTAAACAATTAGATACACCGGCGTTCTATGAAACGCCGGTGTATGCCCGTTGGTTTTTCCTGCTCCAATTTTTCTTTCGATTTCAATTCACAATTTCATTTAAAAAACCTGTAAACTAATTCACAACTGAATCAACCAATTTCAGGCATACTAATGCGCAAATCACAACCAAACACAAGAATTAATTAAGATAATAAAGTTTCACACATAGTCCATTAATCGTCCAAATTCACCGCTTAATTAACATCATAATTAACAAATACAGTAATTAACATCCCAAATATCTCAACAACTACTTAAAACAACAATACAGAATATAACAACAACAAGAACAACATAACAACATAACAACAACAACTAGAGGCCGCCGACCACAGATCCATACCCCTCGAGTAGCTTCAGTGCTGATCATCAGAATTTCCTTGATCTGGGTGACCGCTCTATGAAAAAAAAAAAATTTAGTTCAACAGTAAACCAAATATAAGAAAAATAAGTAAAATAAGAAGGGGCTCATATCAAGTGTAGTTTTAAGGAACTGTCATCGTGGAAGGAAACCAAATATAGAAGCCAGAAATGGAAACAGAGAATGGTAGAGAATAAGGATACACCAGGCTAACATAGCGGCATTTTCCTCATCTCTCTCTCATCCCTGCTTTCTCTTCAGCAAACGCACATAAAGAGACATCAGCAACAACAACAAGAACGACAAGAACAACAATAATAATAAATTATTATAAACGAGATGTCTCTATATGGGTTTCCAGATCTCCACTCGAGCCCTCTCTTTCTAATCACAGCCCAATTAAGAACATAGACGACAGCCACTAAACAATCCAATCACAGCCCAATCAAAATTTGCCATCCTGGATCTTAAATCTTCAGATGCATGAATTCAGCTTCTTTAACAGTAAAAGAAAATGAAAATGACAATCAAAATCATGCGAAGATGACAATCAAATGCATGAATTCAGTTTCTTTGACAGTAAAAGAAAACGAAAATTTCCAGTATCTAAGCATATATGTTTCTCCATTAATTCATCATCCCAACTAAATCATGGTGTTTATGGCTCCAAAAGAAACCTACACAAGGTTTGTTTAGCCCAATTCTTGTACAGATTTGGAGGATTTTGGTATACATATAGCATCCTCTAGTTGACAGTTAACACATTTTGGTAAAAAAATCATGCTAAGATGACAATCAGATGCATGAATTCAGTTTCTTTAACAGTAAAAGGAAATGAAAATTTCCAGTATCTAAGCATATTTGTTTCTCCATTAATTCATCATCCCAACTAAATCATGATGTTTGTGGCTCCAAAATAAATCTGCACAAGGTTTGTTCAGCCCAATTCTTGTACAGATTTGGAGGATTTTGGTATACAGCCAGCATCCTCTAGTTGACAGTGAAACCATTTTGGTAAAAAAATCATGCTAAGATGACAATCAGATGCATGAATTCAGTTTCTTTGACAGTAAAAGAAAATGAAAATTTCCAGTATCTAAGCATATATGTTTCTCCATTAATTCATCATCCCAACTAAATCATGATGTTTGTGGCTCCAAAAGAAACCTGCACAAGGTTTGTTCAGCCCAATTCTTGTACAGATTTGGAGGATTTTGGTATACATACAGCATCCTCTAGTTGACAGTTAACACATTTTGGTAAAAAATCATGCTAAGATGACAATCAGATGCATGAATTCAGTTTCTTTAACAGTAAAAGGAAATAAAAATTTCCTGTATCTAAGCATATATGTTTCTCCATTAATTCTTCATCCCAACTAAATCATGATGTTTGTGGCTCCAAAATAAACCTGCACAAGGTTTGTTCAGCCTAATTCTTGTACAGATTTGGAGGATTTTGGTATACAGACAACATCCTCTAGTTGACAGTAAACACATTTTGGTAAAAAAATCATGCTAAGAAGGCAATCAAATGCATGAATTCAGCTTCTTTCACAGTAAAAGAAAATGAAAATTTCAAGTATATAAGCATATATGTTTCTCTATTAATTCTTCATCCCAACTAAATCATGATGTTTGTGGCTACAAAAGAAACCTGCACAAGGTTTGTTCTCACCCAATTCTTGTACAGATTTGGAGGATTTTGGTATACATACAGCATCCTTAGTTGACAGTCAACCCATTCTGGTAAAAATATCATGCTAAGATGACAATCAGATGCATGAATTCAGCATCTTTGATACTGAAAGAAAATGAAAATTTCCAGTATATAAGCATATATGTTTCTCTATCAATTCTTCATCCCAACTAAATCATGATGTTTGTGGCTACAAAAGAAAACTGCACAAGGTTTGTTCTCACCCAATTCTTGTACAGATTTGGAGGATGTTCGTATACATACAACATCCTTAGTTGACAGTGAACCCATTTTGGTAAAAAAAAGGCTAAGATGACAATCAGATGCATGAAATCAGTTTCTTTAACAGTAAAAGGAAATGAAAATTTCCAGTATTTAAGCATACATGTTTCTCCATTAATTCATCATCCCAACTAAATCATGATGTTTGTGGCTCCAAAATAAACCTACACAAGGTTTGTTCTCACCCAATTCTTGTACAGATTTGGAGGATTTTGGTATACATACAGCATCCCTAGTTGACAGTGAAACCATTTTTGTAAAAAAATCATGCTAAGATGACAATCAGATGCATGAATTCAGTTTCTTTGACAGTAAAAATAAAAATTTCCAGTTTCTAAGCATATATGTTTCTTCATTAATTCATCATCCCAACTAAATCATGATGTTTGTGGCTCCAAAAGAAACCTGCACAAGGTTTGTTCAGCCCAATTCTTGTACAGATTTGGAGGATTTTGGTATACATACAGCATCCTCTAGTTGACAGTTAACACATTTTGGTAAAAAATCATGCTAAGATGACAATCAGATACATGAATTCAGTTTCTTTAACAGTAAAAGGAAATGAAAATTTCCTATATCTAAGCATATATGTTTCTCCATTAATTCTTCATCCCAACTAAATCATGATGTTTGTGGCTCAAAAATAAACCTGCACAAGGTTTGTTCAGCCCAATTCTTGTACAGATTTGGAGGATTTTGGTATACATACAACATCCTCTAGTTGACAGTTAACACATTTTGGTAAAAAAATCATGCTAAGAAGCCAATATGATGCATGAATTCAGCTTCTTTCACAGTGAAAAAAAATGAAAATTTCCAGTATATATGTTTCTCTATTAATTCTTCATCCCAACTAAATCATGATGTTTGTGGCTACAAAAGAAACCTGCTCAAGGTTTGTTCTCACCCAATTCTTGTACAGATTTGGAGGATTTTGGTATACATACAACATCCTTAGCTGACAGTGAACCCATTTTGGCAAAAAAATCATGCTAAGATGACAATCAGATGCATGAATTCAGCATCTTTGACAGTAAAAGAAAATGAAAATTTCTAGTATATAAGCATATATGTTTCTCTATTAATTCTTCATCCCAACTAAATCATGATGTTTGTGGCTACAAAAGAAACCTGCACAAGGTTTGTTCTCACCCAATTCTTGTACAGATTGGGAGGATTTTGGTATACAGCTAACATCCTTAGTTGACAGTCAACCCATTTTGGTAAAAAAATCATGCTAAGATGACAATCAGATGCATGAATTCAGTATCTTTGACAGTAAAAGAAAATGAAAATTTCCAGTATATAAGCATATATGTTTCTCTATTAATTCTTCATTCCAACTAAATCATGATGTTTGTGGCTACAAAAGAAACCTGCACAAGGTTTGTTCTCACCCAATTCTTGTACAGATTTGGAGGATTTTGGTATACATACAACATCTTTAGTTGACAGTGAACCCATTTTGGTAAAAAAAACATGCTAAGAAGGCAATCAGATGCATGAATTCAGCATCTTTGATAGTGAAAGAAAATGAAAATTTCCAGTATATAAGCATATATGTTTCTCTATTAATTCTTCATCCCAACTAAATCATGTTGTTTGTGGCTACAAAAGAAAACTGCACAAGGTTTATTCTCACCCAATTCTTGTACAGATTTGGAGGATTTTGGTATACATACAGCATCCTTAGTTGACAGTGAACCCATTTTGGTAAAAAAAACATGCTAAGAAGGCAATCAGATGCATGAATCAGATTCTTTAGCAGTAAAAGAAAATGAAAATTTCCAGTGTCTAGGCATATATGTTTCTCTATTAATTCTTCATCCCAACTAAACCATTGATGTTTGTGGCTCAAAGAAGATTTTAGATCCAGGATGACAAATTTTGATTGGGCTTTGAATGGAGATTCTAGTCATAGATCGATTCTTCGGAGTCCGACTTTCTAAAGGAAATGCCATTTGGAAGTATGCGGGTACATGTTTGTTGGATAACCAAAACTTCCATTTTTATTGAAGAAAAATAAGAATATGGCTCATATCAAGTGTAGTTTTAAGGACCTGTCATCGTGGAAGGAAACCAAATATAGAAGCCAGAAAGAAGAATGGTAGAGAATGAGGATACACCAGGCTAACATAGCGGCACTTTCGTCATCTCTCTCTCATCCCTGCTTTCTCTTCAGCAAACGCACATAAAGAGACATCAGCAACAACAGCAAGAGCGACACGAACAACAATAATAATAAATTATTATGAACGAGATGTCTCTATATGGGTTTCCAGATCTCCACTCGAGCCCTCTCTTTCTAATCACAGCCCAATTAAGAACACTTGTTGATAGTCACTAAAAAATCCAATCACAGCCAAATCAAAATTTGTGATCCTGGATCTAGAAACATATATGCTTAGATACTGCAAATTTTCATTTTCTTTTACTGTTAAAGAAGCTGAATTCATGCATCTGATTGTCATCTTGGCATGATTTTTAACCAAAATGGGTTCACTGTCAACTAAGGATGCTAGCTGTATACCAAAATCCTCCAATTCTGTACAAGAATTGGGCTGAACAAACCTTGTGCAGGTCATAGAATGTCATCTAAGCATGCTATATGCCAAAGTGGGGTTGGTCATAGAATGTATGAACGACACGTATTAGTGTTTGAAGAACAATAAGAACAGGGCTCATATCAAGTGTAGTTTTACGAAACTGTCATCGTGGAAGGAAACCAATTTAATATAGAAGCCATAAATGGAGCCAGAAAGAGGAATGGTAGAGAATGAGGACACACCAGGCTAACATAGCGACATTTTCCTCAACTCTTTCTCATCCCTTCTTTCTCTTCAACACACGCACACAGTAAGAGGGGGTTGGTCCAACAATAATAGTAGATTATAATAAACGAGATTTCTCTATATGGTTTTCCAGATCTCCACTCGAGCACTTTCTTTCTAATCACAGCCCAATTAAGAAACATAGACGACAGCCACAATGCAGACTCACAAACATTAATACGTGTCTTTCATGCATTCAAAGTTATAATATCTTCAAAATTACAAATTTAAAGACTTACCGGTGGAATTATCCGTGGGTTCCTTGCTATTACCATAATAAAGGATTAGAATTTGCTTGCATTATCACCAACCGGTTGCCCGACACCGTTTTCCTCCACCACAATCCTTTCGTCATTCTTAAGTTTCCATATGCCCGTCATCTTAGTTCGCCCTCGATGTTTTTTGACAGTGGGCGGCATGCTACCCTCTCCCTCCTCTGTTTGTCTGCCACTATTATCTAGGATTAACAAACCAACATAATTACAAAAAATTAAAAAAGTGAGATTTGTAACAAATTCAACTACAATGATAGTTTGATGCAAATGACAGTAAGCATTGTTTAATGTAAATGACACCAAGCAGTAGAAAATAGAAAGATAATTAAACCAATTATTAAATTCACATACAACATGTTCGGAATTACAAGATATAATATTACAACAAGATTTAAGACACGAAAATTACAGGACATATAATATTGAGCTATGAAAATCAAGTAAACTACAATACGACATCTTCCAATACATCACCCTCTTCTCCATCCTTGTGGAGCCAAGTCCCGCAAATTCCACCGTCGGTTGTGTTTACATCAAACATAGGAAACTCAGAAGCAATGTAACTGTTCATGGCTTCACCGTATTCATCGTCTGAAGTATCGCCCAGTTGGAATACATCTCTTGGTTGCATCTCAAGAGCCACATACGATTTTGGAAGGGTAGGATCTTCAATGTAGAACACTTGTTGCACTTGGGATGGGAACAAAAATGGTTCGTGGCTAATGTGTGTACCGATGTGAATCAATTTTGAGAAGTTTACAACTGCGAAACCTAACTTATCCTTGTTATTAGCAAAATTCCAATCAAACTCAGCCCAATCCCCACGAAATAAGACAACACGAAAATGAACAAAATAGTTCAACTCAATGATATCCATGAGCACTCCATAGTAGTCGAGATCTCCATCTACCGGCCTCGTGTCCTACTTGGAAGGATAACTTCTAGTCTTAGAAGTCACTACCATTCCACTATTTTGAGACTTCAAATTACATTCACTATCTTTAGTACGAAATCTAAAGCCATTGAATATGTATCCTCCGTATCTTCTGGCCATCTTATAGGGACCCTTGGCAAGTACTTGTATTTCAGATGACACACCTTTAGGACCCAAAGAATGTACCTATTAATTTTGCGCAAATTGTATCAGCACCATGGATAATGTAGATATAATGAAAATTAACTTGCATTTTCTTAATTCACCTACATGAGATTCAAACCACTTATGAAAAATTTCATTCATCAACTTGTTTTGTTCACGTGGTGGTAGTCTTCTTGGTCTAGCCCTTCGTTTGATGTCCCTGACAAATTCGCTAAAATACAAGCAATTGAAATAAGGAATAACAATTGTAAGTTAATATCGAACTCTGCAGTTTTTACTATATTCGATTTAAATTCAAAAGCAACTTACTTTTGAAATGGTTCCACTGATGCATGGTGGTCTAGCACATATCGATGTGCTTGTTCCCACGTTAAGTTATCTAGCTCAAAAGCATCAACTTTACCAACAGTAGTGCCAGCAGTATCAAAAAGATATTTAGCACCATCAAGATTGGAAATGTCTGGATTTCTTCTTGGTCTAGTCAAAGATGTCTCTACACCCTACAGATACCTGGAATAAAAATGTGAACACTCCTCTGATAGATATCCCTGAGCTATTGACCCTTCAGGATATGCTCTATTTTTAACATAACCCTTGAGCCGATATAGGTACCTGAACATGTATAATTAATGATTTAGAGCGAAGTAGGGGATTAAAAAAAATGAGCTTTTGAAAATTTTGTTTTGTAAGATGTATGAATTCTTTTAGCTCTCAATGGGGTACATCCACCGATAGTGAACAGGACCGCCGATTCTAGCTTCACCAGCAAGGTGGATTATCAAGTGAATCATTATAGTGAAGAACGATGGCGGAAATATCATCTCCATTTTACTAAGTGTCAATGCCGCCCGCTGCTCCAAATGGTCAATATCTTCAACACGAAGCATTCTTGAGCAAATAGCTTTATATATGCTACAAAGATCTTTCAGGACAGTAGTGATTTGCTCACACATTGAAGACCTTAGGGCCACAGGAAGGAGATCCTGCAATAGGACGTGGTAGTCGTGTCACTTTAGACCCTGAAGCCTCTTCTCTTTAAAGTTGACACATCTTGCTATGTTAGAAGAATAGCCATCAGGAACTTTAAGTTCTAGTAGAACGTTGCAAAACAATTCCAACTCCGATTTTGACATTGAATAGATTGCAGGAGGTAAGAGTACTTTCCCGTTCGGTAATTGCTCTGGGTGCAACTCATGTCGGATGCCTTTCATCAAATTTTTTCCAAGATTGAGAATCAGCAGGATGTCTAAGAATCCCATCATTAGTGCGACCTTCAGCATGCCATTTCATATCAGAAGAAGTTTTCGTAGACATAAACAATCATTGTAGCCTAGGAATCAGAGGAAAGTAACGCAGTATTTTGGCAGACTTCTTTCTCCTGCTTCGCTTAGTAGATCCACTGGCTTGATCATCTTGATTTGGTGTTTCTGTCTATTTCGAAGAACCACATACTTCGCAATTCTCCAGACTTTCCTTACCTCCCGTGAAAAGCATACAGTCATTTGGACATGCTGCTATCTTCTCATACCCTAGATCGAAAGAATTTAGGAATTTTTTGATTTTATAGGCTGAGTTTGGAATACAGATTTCTGGATATGCTTCATTCAACAGTTCAAGTAGCATACTGAAGGACTTAGCAGACCACCCGTTTAAACATTTAATCTGAAATAGTCTGACAATGAATGAGAATTTAGAGAATTTGGTGCAATCGCGGTACAGCGGAGTACTAGCATCTTCAAGCAACTTAGCGAAGGATTCTTGCTGTTTATTATTTTCAGGGGCGGGGTCAGGCATTTTCTCGTTCACTCCACCACCAATGTGAGATGTTTCTGTTAACTCATTATGAACTTAGGTTGTTGGATTATTGGTGTGGAAAGAAACATTATGAATCCCCAAGGCGTCTTGCAACAAAGCATGCATCTCATCGGGAACACTTAAGTCTTCGTTCACTAAGGGCTCATCTACATTTTCTAATACAACCGGACGAACAGGAGCTGATGTATGATCCTCTCCATGACAAAACCACTGTGTGTACCCATGAAGAAAACCGTTGACAACCAAATGTGTATGTACTACGTCACATGTCCTCAAATTACAATTTGTACACCGGAGGCATGGACAAAGGATTAGGTTGGGATCACGGGAATGTCGTTTGGCAAAGATAATAAAATCTTTAATACCATCACGGTAATCCTTGGATAATCGTGGTTTACTAATCCAACTTCTATCCATTATAACAATAGCACACAATCTGAAATTAAAATTTGACATATTAAATAGTATTGACAGTAAAGGGCATTTTGTATATTTAATTTCACCTTTTTTAAAACCAACCCTAGCTGCAAATAAATAAACGATATAACAATTAACTGTAAAATAAAGAAATCGTGGTTCCAAAAATGTATAAAAAAACAATTAAATCTTAATAGAATATACTCTATTCACATAACCCTAAACTACCTTTGTGGAAATTATCACAACCACCTTAGTGGCATTTTATCGCACACCTTGTGTTCGAGTCTAATATCGATTCAACTATAGTCTCCCCTGTATTTGGCTTTCCGTTCAAGGAGATGATGATGGTAAATGGTATTTGCTGAGGAAGAGGAATCGGACGAATAACGAGGGCGTCGTGCTGTAAATACGGTAACAAGAATATCTGATGACTCATGAACTATTCTGTTCATGGCTACTAATAATCAGCTACTCATCCCAAAATAATAATAATAATAATAATAATAAACCTGCACAAAAGAAACTAATATGGCTACTAATATGTTGCTCTATTAATTCTTCATCCAAACTAAATCATTGATGTTTGTAGCTCCAAAAGAAACCTGCACAAGGTTTGTTCAGCCTAATTCTTGTACAGATTTGGAGGATTTTGGTATACAGCTAGCATCCTTAGATGACAATCAGATGCATGAATTCAGCATCTTTGACAGTAAAGGAAAATGAAAATTTCCAGTATATAAGCATATATGTTTCTCTATTAATTCTTCATCCCAACTAAATCATGATGTTTGGGGCTCCAAAATAAACCTGCACAAGGTTTGTTCCGCCCAATTCTTGTAGAGATTTGGAGGATTTTTGGTATACATACAGCATCCTTAGTTGACAGTGAACCCATTTTGGTAAAAAAATCATGCTAAGATGGCAATCAGATGCATGAATTCAGCTACTTTAACAGTAAAAGAAAATGAAAATTTCCAGTATCTAAGCATATATGTTTCTCTATTAATTCTTCATCCCAACTAAACCATTGATGTTTGTGCCTCCAAAAGAAACCTGCACAAGGTTTGTTCCGCCCAATTCTTGTACAGATTTGCAGAATTTTGGTATACATATAGCATACTTAGTTGACAGTCAACACATTTTGTTAAAAAAATCATACTAAGATGACAATCAGATGCATGAATTCAGTTTCTTTAACACTAAAAGGAAATGAAAATTTCTAGTATCTAAGCATATATGTTTCTTTATTAATTCTTCATCCCAACTAAATCATGATGTTTGTGCCTCCAAAAGAAACCTGCACAAGGTTTGTTCCGCCCAATTGTTGTACAGATTTGGAGAATTTTGGTATACAGCCAGCATCCTTAGTTGACAGTTAACACATTTTGATAAAAAAATCATGCTAAGATGACAATCAGATGCATGAATTCAGTTTCTTTAACAGTAAAAGGAAATGAAAATTTCCAGTATCTAAGCATATATGTTTCTCCATTAATTCTTCATCCCAACTAAATCATGATGTTTGTGGCTCCAAAATAAACTTGCACAAGGTTTGTTCAGCCCAATTCTTGTACAGATTTGAAGGATTTTGGTATACAGCCAGCATCCTTAGTTGACAGTTAACCCATTTTGGTAAAAAAAATATGCTAAGAAGGCAACCAGATGCATGAACTCAGATTCTTTAACAGTAAAAGAAAATGAAAATTTCCAGTATCTAAGCATATATGTTTCTCTATTAATTCTTCATCCCAACTAAACCATTGATGTTTGTGGCTCCAAAAGAAACCTGCACAAGGTTTGTTCAGCCCAATTCTTGTACAGATTTGGAGGATTTTGGTATACATACAGCATCCATCTTTGACAGTCAACACATTTTGGTAAAAAAATCATGCTAAGATGACAATCAGATGCATGAATTCAGTTTCTTTAACAGTAAAAGGAAATGAAAATTTCCAGTATCTAAGCATATATGTTTCTCTATTAATTCTTCATCCCAACTAAATCATGATGTTTGTGGCTCCAAAATAAACCTGCACAAGGTTTGTTCCGCCCAATTCTTGTACAGATTTGGAGGATTTTGGTATACATACATCATACTTAGTTGACAGTGAACCCATTTTGGTAAAAAAAATCATGCTAAGATGCCAATCAGATGCTTGAATTCAGCATCTTTGACAGTGAAAAGGAGAGAAATCAAGAGTAATTACCGAAGAGAGAGAGGAGGCCGACCAGCGGGGCGACGAGCGGTGGCGTAGAAGATAGAGAGAGAGCGGGGCGATGAGCGGTGGTTTTCGATCGCAAATTCACCGCGAAATAGAGAGAGGGAGGCGAGAAATCGAATTGGGCTGTCGAAGATGACGAAGGGTCGGAGGTGAAGCGCGAGAAATAAAGAGAGGGAGGAGGGAAAACGAAGGCGGCGAAAATTAGGTTTAGAAATTAGCGAGCGAAATGTTAGGGTTCGCGGGGATTTATCTCAGTTAATTCACCAGCGTTTGAAGTTACGAACGCTGGTGAATGTATCTATATATTCTCCGGCATTTGTTATTAAAACGCCGGTGAATAATACCAGTCACCGGCGTTTATAAATAAAATGCCGGTGAATATCATGATTCTCCGGTGTTTTATAGAGGCCGCCGGTGTATAACCATCCAATCTGACGCCCCATTCCTGGTCACTCCCTACCCCGGCGCGAATGGTAAAACACCGGGGAATATACACCGGTAAATCGCACTTGTTTTGTAGTGAGGCAAATATATCGGATTGCTGGAGTCGACCCTGGTTAAGGAGAATGATCAGATAGCCCAATAGAAGGAGCGGGCAGACCAAGAGAGGGATCCTGCATCCAAGGAGAGGGAGAGTGCTGCAAAGGGAGAGAGGATGCAGTGAAGGCAGTGTATGATGAAGCCGAGGGGTACCTAGCCCTGAACATGGAGAAGGCATATGCCAGGGCTCTTCAGCACGTTGGAGCATGGGTTCCAGGATTTGAACGTTTGAGGTACTCTCTGTATGACCCTGTTCTCAACGACAATGAGGAAGACGACGAGGGACAGGAGGTAGGAGCATGAGCAGATCAATGTAGTAGATCCCTTGTTTTAGTTGCTCCACAGGCAGTTGAAGGAAGTGGTCACGAGTCTACTCCCCCTGTGTATCAGTCGACTGAGGTGGATCCTTGACTTTTCTTTTAGCTAGTTGGTTTATTTTTTTTTTCTCTTGTATTGATGCATAATAAAGGACTGGGCACCGCTTGTTGTATCTCTACATTGCAATGAAATTTCTTTTTAGTGGTTCACATCTTGTGTGGTATTTGAGCTTATTGAGTTTTTGTGTATGCTGTGACTTTGGTTATTTCCATTAGAGTGATCTATCATTCTTTTCACCAGTAGGTTGTTGTCACAATGCACAGCTCTTTATGATAGTGAGGTTGCCCACCGTTGTACCAAGCTCCACAGGACAGAGTTGGGACTTGCTCGTTCACGGAAGAATCTTTCAAGAGCTGAAGCGGAGCTCGGCCATATGGGAAGAGTGTTGTTCTGAAGGAATATATAAGCGAGACGTAATGGTGAGATCCTACGAAAGGTACCTACAGTCGATGAAGAAGATCACCCCTCGGAGAAGCGACCACTGAAGACTCCTCGAGGTTCAAAGTCCTTCGCCGCTCTTTGCTCGTGGCTACCACCGAAAGAGACGAGCTGAAGAACGTAGTGCTTGAGAGGAGTTTAGAAGTGGCTCATCGTAGGAGAAAAATCCTCAAATTTTCTGTGGAAACTGGTCCAGGTGGTTCGACGTATGGTAGTGTGCCTCGTTTGAAATTGAAAGTGAGGGATGATTGAAGAGTGTTGTTCAAAGAAAGTCTTGTTGAACAAGAGGTGGAAATTCACTGGTTAAAACGAATTCTTGAAGGTAGTAATATTAGGAGCACTTATGATTCGCGTGAAGAGCATGCTCATGGGAGATCATTTCATGAGCTAGCCCTATGTTTGCCTAGAGTTCCACGAAATCCGAGAGACACTCAAAGCGGAGTGTCCAATTCGTCTAGCAGGGCATCAGTTGGAGGGGCGACAAGAGCAGTGGGTCCTGAAAGTACAACCCGACTCGCGGATTAGGATATCTCCTCAGATGGTTCGAGAGAACGAAATAGTGCTCGGGTGTCTACTGGAAGCCCTAAACTGCGGGTGTCCCTCAAGAGAAGCATCACTTTACCAGGAAAGAGTTAAGAAGGCGTTGAATGAGATTTTGTAACCTGTAACGGCTCGTCCCTCAATAAAGCTTGTAACCAAGTTCCACTTTTTGAAATAAGATTTCAAAAAGTGTTTTGAGCAAATGTAGCTGTGAGTTGTGTTTCTTTTTTGTGTTTTTTTAAGGAGCATTCGAACGGTGAGCCAAACTTTGTGTACTTGCTCTGGGGAATGTGTCCAAAGTGGATCTACTAACCGCATGTGGACTCCAAACAATAGTGATGATGAGTTTTGGGAGCACTCGAATGGCAAACCGAACCCCGAACACTTGATCGGAGGCATGTGGCTAGGGTGGTTCTATGAACCACGAATGGACTTCGCACCTGTCCCGGTTGTTTTAGGAGCACTCGAACGGCGAACCGAACACCGCCTTCTTGCTCTGGGGAAAGTGGCTAAAGTGGTCCTATAAACCGCGAGTGGACTCCGAACAATAGTGACGACGAGTTTTGGAATCACTCAAATGGCGAACCGAACCTCGCACACTTTCTCGGAGGCATATGGTAGGGTGGTTCTATGAACCACGAATGGACCTCACACCTGTCTGGATTGTTTCAGGGGCTCTCGAACGGCGAAGCAAACCCTGCCTTCTTACTCGAGGGCAAGTGGCTAAAGTGGTTATATGAACCATGAGTGGACTTCGAACAATAGTGACGACGAGTTTCGAGAGCATTCGAATGGAGAATCGAACCATGTACACATGCTCGGAGGCATGTGGCTAGGGCAGTTCTATGAACCACGAATGGACTCTGTACCTATCCGGAGTTGGGCACTCATACGACGAGATATACCCCACACACTTAATAAGGGCAAGCATGCCCGTGCGACTTTATAGATCCTGGACAGACCCGCAATTGTCCGTTGGAGTGCTTGGTGCATGGATGGTGTTTGCTTGAGCATGTACCATGTGTTTATCTTGGTACTCCCTCAGATTGAACTATTCAAGGAATTTGAAAAATAAAAGACTAATTTTAGTGAAAATATTCAAACTTAAGTGGCTGCTTCAATGTAACCATTTATTACATGCTGTGACTGTTATAATCATCAGCCTTTATTTCATGTTTGATGCTAACTACTAAGCGAGGGCGTTAAGCGCTCTCTATATACTTCATGAGGTGCTCAACATTCCAAGTTCTATATATCCTTTTTCCCTCCAAGTCTTCAAGTCGGTAGGCTCCTGAGCGGACTACTTGTGAGACTTTGTATGTTCCTTCCCAGTTAGGGCGAGTTTCCCTTTCTTTCGGGGGTTCAATATCTCGAGCTTTCGGCGCACCATGTCTCCTTCCTGAATGTTGGCTGGGCAAAATTTTGTATTATAAAATCTTTCTACCCTCTGTTGGTAAATGTTTCTTCGGAGGGGTAGACTTCTCTCTGACTTCCTCTAGGAGGTCAAGATTGGCTCAAATGTCGATCGAGATTTGCTATTCATTGAACGAGAGCAGGCCAAGGGAAGGTATTCATACTTCTAGAGGAATGAGAGCTTCTGTGCCGAACATTAGGATGAACGGGGATTCTCCCATGGGGATTCTCTTCGTGGTTCTATAGAACCAGAGCACACTTGGGAGTTCTTCAGCCCATTTTTCCTTTGGGGCTTCACCAAGCATTTTCTTGAGGCCATCCAAGATTTTCCGATTGGCATTCTCAGCTAGAACATTGGTCTGGGGGTGTGATATTGAATAGAAACGCTGCTCAATACTTAGATCAGTGCACAATTTACGGAACCCCTTACCAGGGAATTGAGTCCCATTATCAATGACCAGGGTGCGGGGGATCCCAAATCGGCAAACCACGTTCTTCCAGAAGAACTATTGGACTCTATGCTCAGTGATTGTTGCAAGTGGTCCCGCTTCTATCCACTTTGTAAAGTAATCAATAGCGACCACTAAGAAATGGAACTAAGGTTGGCTTGGGGGATTCGCTTGATAGAGGAATGTTTCTGACAGGGGATGCATTGGCAGACATAGATTTGAGCGTATCCGAGAAGATTGGACCAGTAGTAACCATGATAGAGTACCTTCCATGCAAGGGATCTTGCACCAAGATGGCCGCCGCCAATCCCACCATGAACTTCTTTGAGAGCATAGTTTCCTTCTCCGGGGGAGAGGTACCGAAGGTATGGTTAACCATCAACTTGAGTATAGGAGCGCTTATAGAGGACCCCTTCTACATGTATGTACCTTTGATCCCTTTTCCAAATCTTTCTCGATTCTTTGGTATCTGCAGGGAGGGTCCCTTTATCGAGGAAATTGACTAAGGGTTTCTGATGTGTCTAAATTATATACAAATATTTGTACTCATTTACCAATTAAAAGTGCTTGTTTTCGTTGATATTGTCTATAATTCATCTTATTTCTATAGGATTTCATTTAATTAATTAGTTTTGAAGAAATAATATTTTTGATACAAAAAGTAAAGATTTGTGGAAAAAATCAACAAACAAAGTAAAATAATGGATTTATTCAATTTTTATTGTTTTGTTGAGTTAAAAGTGCGACAAATAATTTTAAAAGGATTTTTATGAGCTATTATGATTTGCAGTTAGTTTAAATAATTTTAAACTAATTAATTTTATTTTATTTAAAAATCCTAATTTCTGCTATTATTTTGTGTATGCAGAAGCACGTGGTGGAAAGAAAAGAAAATAAAAGGAGAAAAGAGAAAAGAATAAAATTCAGATCAATAAGGTAGGAAATAAAGAAAAAGAATGGGTGGACTTTTCTGCAAAAAGTACAAACCCTAACTCCTTCCCGTTCTCTATAAATACAATCCAAAGAGGAGAGAAGAAAGGTAAGAGGTGACGGCTAGTACAATCAAATAAAATAAAAATAATAATAGAGCCTCTCACTTCTTGGGGTTGCGGTTCGCGAAACAAAGCGGAGAGAGAGAGGAGATTCCTCTTGGGTTCGCACAGAACAAAGGAAGAGAGAGAGTCGATCTGACGTGAGCTCAGATCAAACAAAGGGGAGAGAAGGGTACGCTGGGACCCACAAGAGACAGCTGCAATTTGACGAGGCGACGCTGTCTCTGACTCGGCGCGGGACCCACACGTGTGCTGACGTGGGCGACTTTTTCTTCTCCTCTCGCGTGCGGATCGAAGCAGACGGCTGCAGTGGGACCCACAGCGATGTGACCTGCACCTGAGTGTGCTGACGTGGCTCAAGAGCTGACGGCTGACAGGTAGGACACGCGGCCCGACAACGGCAGTGTGACAGACTGATGCGTTGATGTGACGGCGCGTGACAGCAACACTTTTGGCTCCGACTTTGAGACAGAGAAGGGGTTTGAATTAAATTTTGTATTCTTTTGTATCTTTTCTTCTCTATATTTTTTGATGCAATCCCAAACAAATATGAACTGAATTTATTGTTCTAAAGGCTAAGGTGTAGCCAAGTTTTGTAGAACACAAATTTTAATTCCTTATTATCACTCTATTTTTTCTGGTTGTGTTTTAATTTTTATTATTTATGCGTACAACATGGTGGATAGACATTTGTATAATTTTTCAAATCATAAAGAGACCGAACAGGTGATTTGTGATTAATAAAAATTAACACCGTATATTGGAGGACGTGACCGTTAAGAAATCCAATTTATCAATTAATAATTTGATGGATAGGCGAAGAATTAGTTGAGAATAATTTTTAGACTACGTTGATAGAGTGGTTAATATCTTTAGGATTTTGGTCGACAATTTGGGAAAGATAATATTTTTATTTATAAGGAATAATAATTTTTGTGTGTGATAAACGAGGTGAACCCAGAGCCCTAGAACAAATTTTACCATTAAACAAAGTACAAGAGCTTCATAGTTTAACAGCCCTCTCCCTCTTCACCAATTTAGTTAGATTTAGTTAGATTAATTTAATTTAGTTATTTTATCCTTATAAAATTCGATCTTCCAAATAGTGATTAATCTAGTGATATCGGTACTCAGTAAAATATCTAGTCCTTGTGGGTTCGACACTCTACTCACCTATCTATATTACTTGTGCGATTTTGTACACTTGCAAATATCAACATCAAGTTTTTGGCACCGCTGCCGGGGACTAGTTATTCTTTTATTGATATTGAAAATTGCTAGATTATTGCTAGTTTGGATTTTTTTTGTAATTATTTTTATTTTATTATTATTTTACATCTTTATTTTTTTTTGACTAATTTTTACTTTTTTATTTTATTTTAGTTTTTCTATTTTTTTTAAATACTTACATTTCAGGACATACAAGTGAATTATCATGGAGAACGATGAAAATAGGCCTTTGAGAGACTATGCTATGCCCTCGATTTATGAGTCAAGCATAAAGAAGCCGGTTATTGAAGCTAATAATTTTGAAATTAAACCGGTGATGATTCTAATGATTCAACAGACTGTTCAATTTTGGGGACTACCACACGAGGATCCTTACGCTCACATCGCAGATTTTCTAGAAATTTGTGATACTTTCAAGCACAATGGAGTATCAGATGATGCAATTAGATTGAGACTCTTTTCTTTCTCACTACGAGATAAGGCAAAGGCTTGGTTACATTACCTACCACCAGGTAGTATTACTACTTGGGAAGGACTTGCACAAAACTTTCTAGCCAAGTATTTTTCTCCAGCGAAGACAGGAAAACTAAGAAATGAAATTGTCACATTTACTCAATTTGACACTGAGTCTTTGTATGGTGCATGGGAAAGGTACAAAGAGTTATTAAGAAAGTGTCTTAATCATGAACTGCCAAAATGGCTGCAAATGCAAACATTCTATAATGGTTTGGGAGTTACACATAGATCTATGGTTGACGCAGCAGCTGGTGGTGCACTCATGAGAAAAACTTACACAGCAGCCTATGATCTTTTAGAGGAGATGGCATCAAATCATTACCATTGGTCTTCAGAGAGAACAATGCCAAGAAAAGTGGCTGGAGTTTTTGAACTTGATCCTTCTTCTACTTTAAATGCAAAAAATGATATTTTATCTAAACAAGTAGAAAATATGAATTTTAATATTTTTCAATCTAATATGATTTGTGATCTTTGTGCAGGAAATCATTCAAGTTCAGATTGTCAAGTGGGAACCCTTTTGCTCCATCAAATGCTGAACATGAAAATTTTGTGTCAAACTTTCAAATGCAAAACAATCATTATGCAAACACATACAATTCAGAATGGAGAAACAACCCCAATTATCCATGGAACTACAATCAAGGAGCAGTTGTACCACCTCAAAATTTTTCACAGCAAGAAAAGAAGCCGACACTTGAAGACATGTTTATGCACTACATGGAAAGGGCAGAACAATACATACAAAAGACAGATTTGGCAATCCAAAATGTTGCAAATTCAACTTCGGCCTCCATTCACAATCTTGAGGTACAAATTAGTCAATTTTCAAATATTATTAATGAAAAAACTGTAGGAACATTACCACACAATACAGTTGTCCATCACAAGGAGCATGTCGAGGCTATAACACTAGGAAGCGGGAGGACAATTGATCAACCACAAGAAGAAAATGGCGAACAGAATGTGGTTGAAAAGCAAAGTGAGATTGAACAAATTGTGGAGGAACAAATTCAGCATGAGCAAGTAACGTATGATGTTTTTAATTCCATAAAATTTCCTCCTGAGGAACAGTCATCTATTCAAGTAAGTGAAACTGATTTAATTGTGGGCGAGAAACATAAGGCTAAATTTGAAAAATCACCTATAGAAGTATGTCCAACAAATTCAACAAATTTTGAACCTGAAAAAGAAAATATTTTTGAACATGTAATGTATTTGGATGCTGAACCTTCTATTTATTCATTTTTGCAGCATAAATTCAAAGAGGTGGGGGAATCAAAGACATCATCATCACGAAGGAAACGCCTCAAATTGGAACTTGAACCTGATCCACATCTGAAGAGGAAAATTAGAAAGGATGTGTTAATGTTGTTGGATCTTGGCGGTACATAACCATCTCACCCCCATGTCTGGCTGAAGATTTAAAACTTAGCGCTTCTTGGGAGGCAACCCATATTTTCTTTTATTGCATTTAGTTTTGATTTATCTTTTAGTTTATTTTATTTTAATTTTTGATTTTATCTTGTAGGATTGCATAAATTTTGGAAGTCGCCGGGCGGAGCTGTTTTGAATACCTTCATTGATGGCTGTTTTTGAGTAGTATGGAGTCAGAATCTGGAAAAATGATTCAAAGATAAGTTGTAGAAAATTGTCTTAGCTTTCCAGCAAAATAAAAATCAGCCCATTTCGACATCTACAGCTCCAGATATCGCCAAAATACTAAACGCTGCGCGTGCAGAAATTTAAAGACGAATCAGGGGAGATATTCTAAACTTTTTGCATTCTTTTTGTTTTTCTTTTTCTTTCCCATTGAGGACAATGTGATATTCAAGTTTGGGGGGAAGGATTGCAAATTTATGATTTATTTTTTAGAAAAGAAAAACAAAAATTATAAAAGAGATTTCAATTAAGCTCACTATTACACTTTTGAGTTCTTCATTGAGATGAGCATTGAAATAATTTTTTTGGGATAAACAATTTCTTATAAAGCAAGAGTAAGCATACTTATTTACTTTAGAATTATTGAGTTTTAAAATTCCTTACAAAGTTGTGTGAGTCATGCTATTATACATAAAAGACAAATGTGATGCTTTTTCTTGTGATTATCCCCTTTGATCTAGTCCTAAACTGGATTTAAGTAAATAAAGTAATAATGAAAAAAATAAAAATAAAAAAAATTATTATGAATAAAGTCAATCTACTCCAATGTTTTGAGTTGCTTAGTAACTAGGGGTATTCATCACAAATGTTTACTTTTACGTAAAACGGCAACTTGAAATATGAGTATGCAAAGCACTTTAAGTTTGTGACTTGTTGAGTAACCGGGTGAATTCATCACAAATGATTTGCATTCGCGTAAAAAGGCAAGTAACAACTTAAAGAAGGGACTAAAAAGAAAAGAAAAAAAAAAACTCTAGTTTGCTACTCGGTTTGTAGTAGAGAACAGGGATAATCACAGATTGAGTTGTTGCATACTATAATTACATTAATTGCATGAAAAATACGATTGGATTGGGAATTATGAATAAATAATTGCACTGGAGAAAGTGGGTATGCTTAGGTTTACTTTATTTGCAATTGTTTATATTTTTTGAAATTTTGATGCTTGCATGATAAGATCTCTTAGTGTGATGGGTTGAGTTTATTATTCCCTTGTTCATGATTCTACTTTTTGCTCGAGGACAAGCAAAATCTTAAGTTTGGGGGTATTTGATGTGTCTAAATTATATACAAATATTTGTACTCATTTACCAATTAAAAGTGCTTGTTTTCGTTGATATTGTCTATAATTCATCTTATTTCTATAGGATTTCATTAAATTAATTATTTTTGAAGAAATAATATTTTTGATACAAAAAGTAAAGATTTGTGGAAAAAATCAACAAACAAAGTAAAATAATGGATTTATTCAATTTTTATTGTTTTGTTGAGTTAAAAGTGCGACAAATAATTTTAAAAGGATTTTTATGAGCTATTATGATTTGCAGTTAGTTTAAATAATTTTAAACTAATTAATTTTATTTTATTTAAAAATCCTAATTTCTGCTATTATTTTGTGTATGCAGAAGCACGTGGTGGAAAGAAAAGAAAATAAAAGGAGAAAAGAGAAAAGAATAAAATTCAGATCAATAAGGTAGGAAATAAAGAAAAAGAATGGGTGGACTTTTCTGCAAAAAGTACAAACCCTAACTCCTTCCCGTTCTCTATAAATACAATCCAAAGAGGAGAGAAGAAAGGTAAGAGGTGACGGCTAGTACAATCAAATAAAATAAAAATAATAATAGAGCCTCTCACTTCTTGGGGTTGCGGTTCGCGAAACAAAGCGGAGAGAGAGAGGAGATTCCTCTTGGGTGCGCACAGAACAAAGGAAGAGAGAGAGTCGATCTGACGTGAGCTCAGATCAAACAAAGGGGAGAGAAGGGTACGCTGGGACCCACAAGAGACAGCTGCGATTTGACGAGGCGACGCTGTCTCTGACTCGGCGCGGGACCCACACGTGTGCTGACGTGGGCGACTTTTTCTTCTCCTCTCGCGTGCGGATCGAAGCAGACGGCTGCAGTGGGACCCACAGCGACGTGACCTGCACCTGAGTGCACTGACGTGGCTCAAGAGTTGACAGCTGACAGGTGGGACACGCGGCCCGACAATGGCAGTGTGACAGACTGATGCGTTGATGTGACGGCGCGTGACAGCAACACTTTTGGCTCCGACTTTGAGACAGAGAAGGGGTTTGAATTAAATTTTGTATTCTTTTGTATCTTTTCTTCTCTATATTTTTTGATGCAATCCCAAACAAATATGAACTGAATTTATTGTTCTAAAGGCTAAGGTGTAGCCAAGTTTTGTAGAACACAAATTTTAATTCCTTATTATCACTCTATTTTTTCTGGTTGTGTTTTAATTTTTATTATTTATGCGTACAACATGGTGGATAGACATTTGTATAATTTTTCAAATCATAAAGAGACCGAACAGGTGATTTGTGATTAATAAAAATTAACACCGTATATTGGAGGACGTGACCGTTAAGAAATCCAATTTATCAATTAATAATTTGATGGATAGGCGAAGAATTAGTTGAGAATAATTTTTAGACTACGTTGATAGAGTGGTTAATATCTTTAGGATTTTGGTCGACAATTTGGGAAAGATAATATTTTTATTTATAAGGAATAATAATTTTTGTGTGTGATAAACGAGGTGAACCCAGAGCCCTAGAACAAATTTTACCATTAAACAAAGTACAAGAGCTTCATAGTTTAACAGCCCTCTCCCTCTTCACCAATTTAGTTAGATTTAGTTAGATTAATTTAATTTAGTTATTTTATCCTTATAAAATTCGATCTTCCAAATAGTGATTAATCTAGTGATATCGGTACTCAGTAAAATATCTAGTCCCTGTGGGTTCGACACTCTACTCACCTATCTATATTACTTGTGCAATTTTGTACACTTGCAAATATCAACATCAGTTTCATACAACAATCTTCGAGTGCTCGAGGGGCTATAGGCATGAGATCCAGTGTCTCTTGTTCAAAGCTTGGTCTGAGTAGGACTTCAATCAGCACGGTGTGGTCGAGTCTGTCAAACGATGAGGAGGCGAGCTTGGAGAGGGTATCTGCTTGCCCATTTTCTTCTCGCATAATGCTAGAGACTTCGATTTCTTTGAAGGTAGACATGATCTTCTTTACGTACATTAAGTACCTAACCATACCGTCATCCTTCACCTTGTATTCTCATCGTATTTGGTTCACCACTAATTGGGAGTCATGGAATACTCTGACTCGTTGTGCCCCCCGCCTTTTTTGCTAGAAGGAGGCCGGCAATCAGGGCTTCATACTCGGCCTCCTTGTTAGAAGATAGAAAACTAAAGCATAGCGAGTATTGCAGAATGAACTCATCAGAACCAATCATGATAACCCCAGCTCTACTCCCTTCGAGGCAAGAGGACCCACCTACGTACACGCTCCATAGTGGGGGGGTTGTCTCCTTCCTGGGGAAGATCGGGGATTGTGCTCTTGATGATGAATTCAGCTAAAGCTTGGGCCTTAATTGCGGTTTATGGGGTGGTAGGTGATATCATGTTGGCATAACTCAGTTGACCACTTCATAAGTCTCCCTGAGCTTTTAGGTTTGTGGAGGACTTGCTTGAGCGGTTGATCGGTAAGGACCCATATGGAATGTGCTAGAAAGTATGGTCCGAGCTTACGGGCGGCCATCACTAGGGCATAGGTCATCTTCTCCATCTTCGAGTACCAGAGTTCAGCATCATGGAGCACCTTACTTACATAGTAGATTGGTTTCTTCACCCGATCTTCTTCTCTCACTAATACAACACTAAGGGTTTGATTCGAAGCGGCCAAGTAGAGGTAGAGGGTTTCTCCGGGTGTAGGCTTGCTTAATATAAGAGGATGGGTGAGGTGTTCTTTGAGGCTCTTGAAAGCAACTTGCTATCTACCCCCCATTCAAAATTCTTCGCTCCTCAAAGAGCTTTAAAGAAAGGGAGGCATTTCTCCCCCGACTTGGATAGGAAGCATCCAATGGCGGTGAGGCGGCTTGTAAGCTTCTGAACTTTTTTGACCATGGTTGGAGGAAACATGTGATCGTCTCAGGAATGGCTTCAATTCCACTCTGACTCACCATAAATCCCAAGAACATTCCCGAGCCAACCCCAAAGGAACATTTTGATGGGTTCAGCCTCATGTTGTTGATCCGGAGTACATTGAATGCTTCTTGGAGGTCGGCTACATGGTCTGTAATGCCCCAAATTTCCAACAAATAAAATTATAAATAAGTGGCACAATTTCCAGAATCAACTTCAATGTAATCATAAACACAGTACCAGATACAGGGAAAATTAAAACTTTTTATTACAACTGTTCTTTCTTACATCTGCACAACGGAAAAATTTAATACATTTATTACAACAGAACCCAACACTTAAACTTTAATCATCTTAAATCCAAGCTTCCACTTTACTTGGGCAACTCACTTGCAAATACTGCGAGATAAACTGAAGAGTGGGCACTTTAGTTGAAGGCAACTGACGTCAACTATAGTAATAGTGATACTTCTAGATCTCACAACCACAAACTTGACGCATATTAATATAGCAATAATAAATGATGCATAAACAATAATAAATGAAATATAGAACAACAATAAGAAGCATAAAACAACAAGTGAAGTTAGGCTAAGTGTCAGGTGTAGGAGATGAAAACAGAAAGCAAGCATGCATAAAACAAGTTAAGAAACACAAATGCATATGACGATTTCTAATGCATACTTGTCGGATTCTATGCATCCCATTCTACATAGGTTTGGTGCAAGCCCATATCGTTCTCCACTTTGTAGGGTTCAATCTCTCATTATGAAATTAACCTACTACAGTGATTACTTTGAGATTTAGAGTATTATGTGAGTATCTAGTGCCATGCCACGTTAATTCCTGAGAATCAACTTCCCATCGTCCGTGATTTTGGGTACACCCCCTCACACCCAGATAATTCTGGAAATTGAAACCCACACCATCCACCAATGGTACCTCATCACACAAAAATCCCATGAGCGTCGCCCTGATCCCCGGTAATCCCGAAGATACACCCCACACCGTCCGTGATCACACCCCGATAATTCCTGAGATTATCTTCCACCGTCCGGTCATATGAGGCCCCTTACCCATGTTTGCTCTTATTTCATCACAACTCCAACTAGTGCATGTCCTTAGGTTTATTATTATTAGTTAAATCACAATTCCCTCAAGAGTTGGTGTACCCTGTCGGACTTAACTCAACTAAATCAACAACAATGCCCTACTGGCCAATATCCACAAAAGTCTCTTCTACCGACATGCTAGGGTCTCACCCAACCTATAGAGTCCTCACAATTAAAACATTACCACATTCCTTCTCTGGGGTATTCCACATTAACCCTAAACTCAAAAAACAAAAACCCTCAACGGTTCATTCATAATCTTCTCATTTTTCACAAAAATTCAATTTTCCACAAAACCATATTAATCTCAATTCAATGCATCTCTGTTCTTTTCAAATTCAACTCGTAAATCATTAATTTTAGCAAACAAATAGCTCGTTATATAACTTTTTTTTTCCTCACAAAAAAAACAACCACTTCCATAATTATTCAATTTCATTTATGGAAACAAATCCAAAATAACCAAAAATATTCTTATCTCATCTTATAACATTTCTTTCGATATTCGACACTTAAATTATTAAATTATGAGATTCTGATCAACGTAAAAAAAACTAAATTAACTCATTTAAAAATGTGGAATTATATGCCTTCAAAATCTGCAATTAAATTCTCAAAAAAAAATTGAAGTCTTTGAATCAATAATCTATAACATTTAAAATTCATTAAATTAATTTTTCACCCAACAAAACTTTCCTTAAAAAAATTTTAAAAATATAAAAATTAAAAAATTAAAAAAAACTTTAAAACTCCAAGGAACTCAACAGAAAAGAAAAGAAGAAAGATAACACAAAACAGAAGTTTTAAAAACCAAAAAAAACACAACAAAAAAAAAAAACAACCTGGGCCTACCCGGGTTCGAACCGTGCGAGTTCGAACCCGTGCGACCCAGCAACAGCGCCGAGCGCCCAAATCCACCAGGGGCAGCCAACTACCCCAAAGCTACTCGCTGACATAAGAAGGCATCAAAACATTATATATCTAAGGCACTGTACAGACCATGTACCATGTACAAACCCTAAACCTATAACTCCAAAACTCTAAAACAGTAACTGGGTTACTATTCACCTCATGAACAGTGACCCGAAACCCAACATACCCTAATTCAACCATCCAACAGTAATTCAAACCCTAATGTTAAACTTTAACACGGAAAATCTCAACTTCAAAAATCAATACATAGATGAATTTAAGGGCATACAATAAGTTCTAATTATCTCTACAAATCTCCATCATCTACAAGTTAAATCCATGATCATCAATCAATTTTATAGATCCCAAACTAAATCATTATCAATTAAAAAAATTTATTTGAATGTTCATGATAATCTCTAAGTTATAATATTAAAACCCAATATTTAATACACAATCCATCATCATACAAGCATCAAAACTCTTGAATCTAAAACATGAAATTTATTCTAATTAAAACAACGAATTCTCTTATAAAAATTGCAAATTTTTAATCCACCAAGAATTAAATTTGCGTGTATTCAATGGTCTATGAATTATCATAACAAATACCCACCAACTATTATAAACTTCATGATCATACAAGTTTTAAAACAAGTTCTTCCATGAATCATCAATCTCTAACATCAATAATTAATTTATACATGGTAATCACATCTCAATTAGGGGTCTTACTCAAGAAGATGTTATTTGACTATTTCTCATTAAGATTTATCCACTAATAGATCTACATCAAGTTTTATAATCATGCAAGATATATCATATTTGATCAATCACCATCATATTATACAAGCATATAACAAATCAAGAGATGAGAAGTACCACCCACTTTAAAGAAGATCAATGAATAACGATTATAATCAAGAAAGAAGACTCCTCCTCCTCCTTGCGAAAGTCCAAAAATTCAAGCTTCAAAACTCCAATAATAATAAAGAAAAATAATATATATATATATATTGGTTTTCAAAAGAAGAGGTGGTTGCGGTACATATAGGCCGAGAGGGGTCACTTTTAGGGTTTTATGACAAATTTTGCAAAAACATCCTTCACAAATAAATGTTTATATATATATATATATATATATATATATATATATATATATATATATATATATATAGATCTTCCAGATTAAGTAGTTAATTAAAAAATAAGAATTTATCTCCCCCAATTACAACCAATATAGCTGGCCCTATGTGCTACCCTAAAACCGAAATATGAAAATTTCCACCCCAAGCGGCAAATTTTACACAAGTCATTTATTTTGAAATATTTGCAAATATGACATAAATTATTCATAAAAATTTAGAAAATTTACAAAAAGTTTAGTTAGTGAAACAAAACATTTAGCCCACCAAAGGTCGTTAAAAGATTTGTATAAGACCAAAAATGCAAAATACATATATAAACAGGTCAACAAAAAAAATGATTACTAATCAAATAACATCGTAAAAGATCATAATAGTAAAAAGATAATAAGGCCAACCATACAAAATAAGAATCCAAAAGAAAAAGTTAAGAACATGAATAATGGCAAAAGTAAATAATAATAAAAGTAACGCAAAGAATACAAACTTAAAGATAATATATATATATATATATATATATATATATATATATATATATATATATATATATATATATATATATATATATATATATAATAGTCAATCAAAGACACGTTGAGATACCCACAAATTTAGCTAAGCCAAAATAATAATAATAATGATAGTAATAATTGGAAAAATAAAATAAAAATAAAAACAAAAACATGAGTGTCGAATTTTATAAAAAAGTATAAGATAAGTGTAATAGTAAAAATAATGATGTATATAAAACACACCAAAATTTCATTTGTAAAAGCAATATAATAACCATATATGCGATTTAAAATTAGATATATAGAATGCTGATTAGTATATCAAAATATTTGTGAATTGTCAAGTATAGTAAGAAATTTAACTTAGGGTATTATATATGCAAATAAGTGTTTGGAATATATGATAAAACAAACAATACTATAATATAAAAATTGTAAGTAGTTGTTGTAGTAAAACAAGTATAATAATAGTAAATGAAATAATAATGTAACATTGGAATAATATATAATATTAATTATATAGAAATAAAATGAAAATAATAAATAACTATGAATAATGAAAATCATATTATATAAGTAGCAAATAAATATAAGATAAGCTAGGAAAATGAAATAGTAAGATAAGAAAGTACCAAAATACTAATATATGTAACAATAAAGTATACATACATATATATATATATATATATATATATATATATATATATATATATATATATATACAAAATGATAATACTAAGATAGCGAAAATAGTTTAGTAAATGGTGATGGTATAGGATAAAAATAATAATAATGATGATGGTAAAGAACATATTGTCGACATAGAAGTAAGTATAGATGATAAAATGGTTTTGTCAATATGTATATAAGTATAACCATATTATAAATAATAAAGTTGAAGTAGTGTAGGCTAAGTTTTAAAATCTTATAAAATAGTATAAACTAGTACAAAAGAATGGAACAGTGCTAAGTAATATATATATAAATATAACTAAAAGTGGGGTTATTATAGTAGAAAATCTCTTTGTTGTGGGTTCGCCTCATTCTTGTCTCGCTGTAGACTTTTGCCTCATTGACATCAAGTTGCAAGTTTGCCCTCTAGGACATCAGGTTGTAGGTTGCCGTGTGGATATTCGATTGCAATTTTTTGCATCCCCAACATCCAGTAGCAAGTTTGCCTCCATTGACATCCAATTGCATATTTGCCTTATCGACATCTGGTTGCAACAAAACGGTGAATGGAATGATGTAATCTTCCGTATGTACTTGGATATTGATTGCTTAATTAAGTATAATGTTGAGTTTTGAAATTGGTATTAGTAAAAATGTGGGATAGAAAAGTAGGAAATAAAGTAGAAAATTACAAAGTTAGAATGAAAGGGCACAGGTCATAAATGTTGAATATAAATGGTAGAAAATAGTAGTAATGAAAATAATATAAAAGTAAGGAGAAGAAAAAAAATTGAAGTAAATGCATAAGCTTAAATTCAATTGCGAATGAGAAATAACTATGTAGTGTAGTAAGTTAGCATAAATAATCATATGTCATAAAATATACTGTAAATAGTATAAAGTATATGTAGTAAGAAAATAACAAGGAGGGTGAAAATTCATGATATTAAGGTAAGAAGCGACTATAGTATATTATAGCAGTAAAAGTATAGAGATAATAAAATAAAGTAATTCAATTAATAAGTAGCTACTAGTAGTGAAGAGAGAGTATAACAAAAGTAGTAAATAGTAGATAATAACAATTGCGTTCAGTATAAGTCATAAAACGAGATAAGTGAAAAAATATAGTATGTAGAAGTATATTATATTTATATAAGTAAAAATATTCAAATCATGTTAAAACATATTGGAATTAATAAGACAATATAAAGAAATGAAAAAAAAATGTTTATATATATATAATAACAACATCGTAAAATCAAAGTACATATAAAATGGATGTAAATCAAAAATTTAGAGCATGATAGGAATAATAATAAAAGAAATTAATAGATGTAGTGATAATTTAATACGTAGTAACTGAAACTAATATAATGCGCAACAGTAATAGCAAAATAAATGAGTAAATATAAAAGTTTATAATAATATGAAAGACATAATTTTAAGAAAGAGGAAAAAAAAGATAAAAGAGAAGGAAAAGGTAGTCCATGTACAAAAAAATATAATATATTCAAAGCAATAATCGAAAGAAAACAAAATTTAAGTAAAAATTGCTAATTATAATGCAATTATTGTAGTATTCATCACTCAAAAGTGACAAACGAAATTCAAACATTACGTCATTCAAAACTATAAACTGTAAACACCAATAGAAAAAGAAAAATCTATATTCGCCACATTTCAAACTTCAATAACAAAACTTGTTTCCATAAAACACAAAACTTATAGAACAAATAGACTAGAACTAGCAAAACACACTTTAAAACAACTAAAATAGATAAGTCAATAACTAATAAAATTATTCTAATTTACGTCAATAATAATAAAAAATAATTAAAATGTAATTATAACAGTAGGAGAAAACAAATCATTCATCTTCTATTTGCGCGGAAACAACCAACCCACTTACGATAAAGAAATTTAGTCGAATCTAGACATACAAATAATTTAAATTTCATTACAAGCATTCATGATCAAAACAACAAACTCACATATCTAATGTCCACCTAGGTACTCACACTTCTATTGTCCACCCTAGGTACTCACACTTCTAATGTCCACCCTAAATTTGTTTTCCTATACCATGTTTAGTATTACAAATAGAAGTTTGCTCTTATACCAACTCTGTAGCGCCCCAAATTTCCAATAAATAAAATTAGAAATATGTGGCACAATTTTCAGAATCAACTTCAAAGTAATCATAAACACAGTACCTATAGCGCCTCGAATTTTCAATAAATAAAATTAGAAATAAGTGTCACAATTCCCAGCATCAATTTCAATTGCAATTATAAACATAATACAAACACAGGGAAAATTTAAACTTTTATTTCATCAACTCTTTACAACACAGTGGAATTCAAACACTTTAAATTACAAATTTTTTTACAACATGGCGATATTTAAGAGCACCATAATTACAATTTTCTCTTTACAATCATTCCTTTTACAAGATATGCATAAACATTTAAATGTTCTACCATATTCTCCCAATTCCATGCTAATGGTTCCTACCTGTAAAATATGGGGCTAGAGATATCCCTAACCCCCAAAACTACAGGGGTTAGCCATAACTGTGTGAGTATATTCAAAGGAAATACAAACTTAAATGAAAACATAAAGAATAAAATTATAAGTCAACAAGTGGAATTAGACTAAGTGTCAAAGTGTAAGAAAACAGAAAACAAGCATGCATAATACAAGTCAAGAAAAACACAAACGAACATGATGATTACTAATGCATACTTGTTGGATTCTATGCATCCCATTCTACATAGGTCTGGTGCAAGCCCTTATCATTCTCCACTTGATAGGGTTCATTCCCCCATTATGCAACTAATCCTACTACGGTGACTACTTTAAGATTTAGATTATTCTGTGAGTATCTAACCCATGCCCCGATAATTTCGGAGTTCCATCTCTATTCACAGATAATTTCGGAGACTATTTCACTCACACCTAGAAATCTTCGAGAAAACCCTACACCGCAAGCAATGGTGCCTCATCACTCGAATATCCCATGAGCACCCCTCGATCCCGATAATTCCAGAGATCAATCACACACCGTAGGTAATTCTGGAGACTATTTCACTGACACCTCGATAATTCCAGGGATTATCGAATACCGTAGATCATATGAGGCCCCTCTACCCTTGTTTGCACTCATTTCATCACAACTCCAACTAGTGCATGTCCTTAGGTTTATTATTATTAGTTAAGTCACAATTTCTCTCACTTGCCCCACTAGCCAAAATTCAACAAAATCTCACTTGCCTACATGTTAGGGTCCGACTCAACCTCTAGAGCCTTATAACTCCACATATCATCAAAAATCTTTCTAGGGTTCACATCGTAACCTCAATCCTCAAATCAAAACTCAACTTGGTTTAATTATACAAACTATCCTTCATTAACCACATTCCTTTTAATTAACCAAAATTACCATGAGAACACGTTTATATGTATGGAAGCACATTTCATCCACGAAAATATAGATTTTTACAAAATCTGAAAATTATACGATTTTGTCATTCAAAACAGTACACTCTAAAATCATTATTAAATTCTGGAAAAATTAACTTAAACCCAGAACATATCAAGGAATCCACCATAAAAATATGGACTCAAATAAATTAATTTAAAGGGTTGATATTCAATAAATTCTGAAAACTATTTTTCATGCAAAAATCTGAAAGTTACATGATTTCGTTCCTCAAAATAGTACATTCTATAGTCGATATTAAATTCAGAAAAAATCAATTTAAATTCAGCACATAACGAGGAATTCACCATAAAAATCTGGACTCAAATAAATTTGTTTAAAGGTTTCATATTCAATAAATTTCTGAAAACTAATCGTTATTTTAAAATTTTGAAATAACGACAGTACAATGGTAGAAATTGCATATTTTACAATCTATGAGTCGGATTGAGGATCCGTCAGATATTCTGGAAACTAGACACAGTGAGCTACAATTCCTATTTAATAAGTTTTAGGTAATATCATCAGCAACTATGTCGAATTCTCGTTCCAATCTAGAACACACAGTAGTCCAGACCATACAATGTCATTGAAATCTCATCCAAACTCAAACGACCCACTCAAATATATTCGTTTAAACCCATATATAGATGCTCCCATATGTATACTAGAGTCCCCCTAACATAGCACACAAATCCACGTTAGAAAACCACACAAAAACACCAAAAAATTGACCAAACACATCGAAACAGTAGCAGCCATTAGGTTGTGGGTTGAATAGTAACCCTCATTTACTATTCACCCGTGACTCCAACAAACTTAACCTAGGGTTTTGACCTCCAAACCCTAGCCCCAAATGTATTTGAATGTATTTTCATATATATTTCTTTCCATATACTTTTTACATGCATAAATAATTAGGGTTTTTCATCAAGAATTTTATTTGCATTAATATTCATCTTTTAATCTTTTTAAACATGCTCATTGAATTAACCACCAAGATCCAACCACTACAATCACATATATTCTCATTAGATTTATTTCTTTAAGCAAAATATTAATCTTTCTTGCATAAACCACTTTATTCAAAATAAATTATTTTCGATCCATACAACAATTATTCAAACCCTAATATTAAATTTAATTTTTTGATAATTAAAAACAATGAATAACATGGAAAGATTTCAACTTTATAATTAATCAAGCATGAATTTAAGAGCATATAACAAGTTCTAATTATCTCTACATATCTTCATCATTTACAATTAAATCTATAAATCCCAAACTAGATCTTTCATGCATCATCAATATTTAATATTCAAGATTAATAAAACAATGATCATCTCTCATAAAAATTGCATCTTTAGTTCATGTAAACATTTAGAAGTGCATTCATCAAAACATAGATCTACAAATTCACAACAAGCCCTAGCAAGATCTCTAATAGATTCATCATAATAATATAAGTAGAACACATCAAGAGACGAGAAGTATCACCCACCTCAAAGAAGATCAACTTGAAGAACAATAGTAGTAATAAAGAAAAGTTCTCTCCTTGCAAATGTTCAAGATCCAAGCTTTAAACTCCTAGAAAATAATGAGAAAGATATGTTTTGGGTTCACAATAGGGATAGGTGGCTGCTGCCTATAATATAGGTCGAGATTGGCCTTCTAGAGTTTCACAAAGTTGACAAAATTACCCCCCCCCCCCCAAGAAGATTATTTATTTACATATATGGGTTCCTTCCAATTATTAGTTGATCAAATTAATTTAAAATAAAATAAAATAAAATCCCTTCACATCTCCAGATGTGGCCGACCGACACATGCAGCCCAAAATTTCGAAATCTGGAGTTTTTACTCCAATTGACAATTTTGCACAAAAGTCCTTTGTAATATTTGCAAACAAGCCATAAAATATTCGTAAAAATCCAGAAAATTTAGAATTATTATCTACAAATAAAGATTAGATTTTCGAAATAAATTTTTTGACTTTTATTCTCCAGGAAGAATATTTTCAATAAAGTCCCCAATAATCTCAAAGTTGCGTAATTATATATATTTATTCAATTAAGTCAATAAAAATCAATCAAATATGGAAATAATGAAATTCCTTAGAGCCCAAGACTGAATAGCAAGCCCTAAATGCAGTAAATCAATTTCTAAGTTCAATTTTCATCTCTAAACCATTTTTTTACAAAAAGTCTCTTTTTGTTTCGAAAGTTTAGAAAAGTGGTTTCCTTTATTCCGAAATATCCCAAACATTCAAACATACCCAATAACCAATAATAGAATTTGTTCATCAACTCAAAATTCTAAATCCACACTTCGAAAATATTTGCACGCGTTTTGCACGTGTGAAAATGTCAATTTTACAAAATTCAAAATATATAAATAAATTGATTTAAAAATTATTTATTAATTCAAAATATTGCATTAAAAATTACGGGGTGTTACAGTACTAAATACAGGAAAAATTAAATTTTTTTATTACAACTGTTCTTTCTTACATTTGCACAGCGGAAAAATTTATTACATTTATTACAACACAACCCAAAACCTAAACTTTAAACATCTTAAATTCAGGCTTCTACTTTACTTGGGCAACTCACTTGCAAATTCTGATAAACTGAAGAGTGGGCACGTCAGTTGAAGGAAACTGACGTCAACTAGAGTAATAGTGATACTTCTAGATCTCACAACCACAAACTTGATGCATATTAATATAGCAATAATAAATGATTCATAAACAATAATAAATAAAACATAGAACAATAATAAGAAGTGTAAAACAACAAGTGATGCTAGGCTAAGTGTCAAGTGTAGGAAATGAAAATAGAAAGCAAGCATGCATAAAAAAAGTAAAGAAACACAAATGTATATGACGATTTCTAATGCATACTTGTTGGATTCTATGCATCCCATTCTACATAGGCCCGGTGCAAGCCCTTTTCGTTCTCCACTTTGTAGGGTCCAATCACTCGTTATGCAATTAACCTACTACAATGATTACTTTAGATTTAAAATATTCTGTGAGTATCTAGTGCCATGCCCCGGTAATCTCTGAGAATCAACTTTCCATCGTCCTTGATTTTGGGTACACCCCCTCACACCCCGATAATTTTGGAAATTGAAACCCACACCGTCCTCCATTGGTGCCTCATCACACAAATATCCCATGAGCGTCGCCCCGACCCCCGGTAATCCCAAAGATACACCTCACACCGTCTGTGATCACACCCAGGTAATTCCTGAGATTATCTTCTATCGTCCGGTCATATAAGGCCCCCTACCCATGTTTGCTCTTATTTCATCACAACTCCAACTAGTGCAAGTCCTTAGGTTTATAATTATTATTTAGGTCACAATCCCCCCCTAAAGTTGGTGTACCCAATCGGACTTAACTCAACTAAATCATCAACAAGGCCCCATAGGCCAATATCCACAAAAGCCTCATCTGCCGGGATGCTAGGGTGCCACCCAATCTCTAGAGTCCTCACAATTAAAACATTACCACATTCCTTCTCTAGGGTATCCCACATTAACCCTAAACACCCCCCCCCCCCGAAAAAAAACCCCTTAACGGTTCATTCATAATCTTCTCAATTTTCACAAAATACGATTTTCCACAAAACCATATTAATCTCAATTCAATGCATCTCTGTTTATTTCACATAACTCGTAAATCATTAATTTTAGCAAACAAATAGCTTGTAACATTTTTTTCCTAAAAAAAACATCCACTTCCATAATTATTCAATTTCATTTATGGAAACAAATCCAAAATCATCAAAAATATTCTCATCTCATCTTATAACATTTCTTTCCATATTCGTCACTTCAATTATTAAATACTGAGATTCTAATCGACGCAAAAAAACTAAAATAACTCATTTAAAAATCTGGAATTATATGCCATCAAAATCTGCAATTAAATTCTCAAAAAAAAATTGAAGTCTTAGAATCAATAATCCATAACATTTAAAATTCATTAAATTAATTTTTCACCCAACACATCTTTCCTTTTTTTTCTTTTTAAAAAAACTTTAAAACCCCAAGGAACCCAATAGAAAAGAAAAGAAGAAAGATAACACAAAACAGAAGCTTTAAAAACAACAAAAAAACTCAAAAAAATCACACAAAAAAAACAAACTGGGCGTACCCAACAAGAGCGCCCAGCACCCAAATCCACACGGGCTAGCCAAATACCTCAAAGCCACTCACTGACATAAGAAGGGAATTAAAACATTATATATCAAAGGCACTGTACAGACCATGCACCCTGTACAAACCCGAAACCCTATAACTCTAAAATTCTAATATAATAACTTGGGTTACTGTTCACCTCATGAACAGTGACCCGAAACCCAACATATCCCAATTCAACCATCCAACAATATTTCAAACCCTAATGTTAAACTTGAATTTTTAAAACATTAAAACAACGCATAAACACGGAAAATCTTAACTTCAAAAATCAATCCATACATGAATTTAAGGGCATACAATAAGTTCTAATTATCTCTACAAATCTCCATCTCTACAAATCAATCCAAACAATAATTAAAAATTGCAAATTTTTAATCCACCGAGTAATGAATTTGCATGTATTCAATGGTCTATAAATTATCATAACAGATACCCATCAACTATTATAAACTCCATGATCATGCAAGTATTAAAACATGTTCTTTCTGCATCACCTATCTCTAACATCAATAATTAATTTATACATGGTAATCACATCTCAATTAAGGTTCTTATTCATGAAGATGTTATTTAACTACCTTTTCATTAAGATTTATCCTCTAATAGATCTACATCAAGTTTTATAATCATGCAAAAAATATCATATTTGATCAATCATCATCATATTATAAAAGCATATAACAAATCAAGAGATGAGACGTACCACCCCACCTCAAAAAAGATCAATGAAGAACGATAATAATCAAGAAAGAAGATTCCTCCTTGCGAGAGTCCAAAAATTCAAGCTTCAAAACTCCAAGAATAATAAAGAAAAATAATATATATATACTAGATTTGCCTGTGGGTACGCGCCTATGGCATGTCTTCAGAACGGTACAACATATGAAAGTCTTGTAAACAGTAAAATAACAATTATGTAGCTCAAGTTTGAATGGTAAAACAATAATTAGTTGTAAATAAAACTCCATGTTTCCATTAGTATATATGTTGAAAAATAATTATAAATGGGGGTGTAAAATCCCACTTCTTAGAACTTTGAGTGTGGAAAATCATGAAATTTAATTGTTGATAAAGATATTTGCTATTTTCAATATAACATGAGCAATAAAAAAATGAATAAAAAATCTGAAAATTTACAAACCTGAAATCTAAAAATATAAATTTCTGAGTAAATATATATATATATAGAGAGAGAGAGAGAGAGAGAGAGAGAGAGAGGGAGAGAGAGAGAGAAATAAATAAATAAATAAATAAATAAACAAATAAAGGGGCTGTTTTGGGGGATTTGAATTTGAGTTTTGGGAGGGAACTTTTGGGCAGAAAAATATGTTTTGTGAGGTTATATCTGGACCTTTGATTTCAACCCTATTGAATGTGAGCCACTCGACAGCTTTTTTTGTGTTTTATTATTATTATTATTATTATTATTATTATTATTATTATTATTATTATTATTATTATTATTATTATTATTATTATTATATATATATATATATATATATATATATATATATATATATATATATATATATATATATATATATATATATATATATATATATAGGTTTTCAAAAGAAGAGGGTGGTTGTTGTACATATAGGCCGGGAGGGGTCACTTTTAGGGGATTTTGACAAATTTTGCAAAAACATCCCTCACAAATAAATATTTACATACATATATAGATCTTACAAATTAAGTAGTTAATTTAAAAAGTATGATTTTATCTACCCCAATCACAACCAATCTAGCCGGACCTATGTGCAACCCCAAAACTGAAATCTAGAAATTTCCACCCCAAGCGACAAATTTTACACAAAAGTCCTTTATTTTGAAATATTTGCAAACGTTACATAAATTATTCATAAAAATTTAGAAAATTTAGAACTATTATCTACTAATAAATATTGGATTTTCCAAGTAAATTTCCTGACTTTTTATTTTCCAAGAAAACTATTTGCAACAAAGTCCCCAACAATCTCAAAATTGCATATTTACATATTTATTCCATTAAATCAATTAAAATCAACCAAATATGGATAAAATCAAATTTATTAGAGCCTTCTACTGAATAGCCGGCCCTAAATGCAGTCCATAAAATTTTAGTTCAATTTTCACCTCTAAACAACTTTGCACAAAAACTCTTTTCATTCAAAGTATTTACAAAAATAGTTTCTTTATTCAAAAAAGTCTTAAAATTTAGAATATTCTCAATTATAAATAGGAGAATTTATTCAGAATTTTAAAAGTGTAAATTTGCACCTCAAATATTTGCACGTATTTTGGACGTGTGAAAACGTTAATTTTACAAAAATCCAAAATAATTAAATAAATTTATTTAAAAGTTATTTATTAATTCAAAATATAGTATTTAAAATTCTAGGGCATTACATGGTCTTCTTTCTTAAGGCTCTTCACGAGCATATCATCCACATACACTTCCATGTTTTGGCCGATCTGTTCTCTAAAGAGTTGGTTCACCAAACATTGATACGTAGCCCCAGCATTCTTCAGCCCAAATGGCATAACTCGATAGCAATAGTCCCTGACTGGTGATGAAGAACGTCTTTGGGATGTCTAGCAGGAACATTCGGATCATATTATATCCCAAAAATGCGTCCATAAAGCTTAATAACTCATAGCCTGAGGTGGCATCTATCAAGGCATCTATGCTCAACAGAGGGAAGGGATCCTTCGGGCATGCTTCGTTGAGGTAGTCTATGCAGATTCTCCACTTGCCATTGGCTTTCTTAACCATTACAACATTTGTTAGCCACTTGGGGTAACTAACTTCTTGGATAAATCGGGCTGCTAGGAGCTTCTCAACCTCTTCTTTGATGACTTGTTGCCTTTCAGGCACAAATTTGCAGTGCTTCTGCTGGACATGCTTGGCTTCTAAATTCTCACTTAAGCGGTATATAATTAAGTCCTCGACAATGCCCGACATATCTTCAGTTGTCCAAGTGTACATGTCCCGATTCTCCCTGATGCAGGCGATGAGTTGCTCCTTGACTCGGCGGGAGAGTGCCTTGATCACCACGAAACACTTAGCTTTATCCTCTTCAGAGAAAGAGATTTTTGCTAGTTCGTTATAGGTTCAGAGCTGGCTTGTCCCACATCAAGGGGGAGTTCTAGGGCATCAAGGGGAAGGACCGAGCCCCCCATTATAGCAGTGTAGCATGCCCGAGCTACTTCCTGACTCCACTTGGATTCCCCTACTCCTATGGCCGTAGGGAACTTCATTTTCAGGTGGTTTGCTGAGGTAACTGCTTGGAGGGCAGATAACCCCGGGCGACCAAATATAGCATTGTAAGCGGATTTCATATCGACCACCATGAAGTCTAATGCTTCTATGCAAGTAGCCAGATCCTTCCCTAAAGTTACATCAATGGTTATAATTCCTTTGATTATCACGGGGGCCCCAAAGAATCCATGGATGGTGTACCCGGTAGGCTTGAGGCAATCCCGCTTAAGCTTGATGCCTTCGAACACGTTCAGGAAGAGGATGTTGACTGAACTACCATTATCGACTAGAACCTAGCGCACTTTATGGTTTGCCATACACATGCTGATCATGAGTGTGTCGTAGTGAAGTGTTCGAACACCTTTCAGGTCTTGATCCGAGAAGGTGATGCTAGCTCCTGGTCTTTTCGGAGGCGGGATGTTGTGCACTAAATTTACCTCTCTAGCAAAAGCTTTTCTTGACGAGTTCGAGGCTCCCCCCATGGGTCCTCCGTGGATAGCATAAAATATCTCCATCCGCCCCAAACCCTGGGACTTAGTTGGCCTCTCCACTCGCTTGTTGGCTCCCCTTGGAGGAAGAGGTTCGGTGTCATTTATTTAGGAAAATTTAGTGATGTATCATCATCGGAGCAACGCCTCTACCTCATCCTTAAGGGTTCGGCAATCATCTGTAAGGTGCCATGATCTTTTGGAAGGCACACCACTTGGTTTTATCCCGTTACTTGCTCAGGGCATTCATCTTGGGGGGAGGTCAAAGGATCCCATCCTTTTCAACCTCCAGAAGGATGGCAGATATGCTTACATTTAGTGGGGTGTACTTCTTAAAATGAGGCATGGGAGGCAGGTTTCACTGACCCGTGGTATCCTTCTGGAATTTTCGGGGTTCATCTTCGTTAGTGCTTTTCCATTTTCTCTCAAATGGAGACACCATCTGCTCTTGGGGGCAGATTGCCTCTTCGACTCGAATATACTTCTCAACTCTTTTAAGTTGGTCAGAGAAGTCCCGAGGAGGTCTCTTGATGAGGGAAGCTTTGAGGTCATCATATTTGACATTATATCTGAATGCGGCCGTTGCCACCGCAGAATCGAGTGAGGGGATTGATCTGGACTCAGCTGTGAAGCGTTGGGCATAGCTCTTGAGGGACTCTCCGTCCCTTTGCTTGAGATCTAACAAGGAAGCACTGATCTTCTCCAACTTCCGGCTGGTGATGAAGTGTGTGAGGAAGAGCTCCTCAAGCTGGTCAAAGGAAAATATAGAGCGTGGAGAAAGGCGAAAGAATCATTCTTGTGAAGAGCCCTTCAAGGTAGCCAGAAAAGTCTTGCACAGGAAGGAGACAGATACTTGGTGGATTATCATGAGAGTTTTAAAACTCTCAATGTGGTTTACTGGGTCAATCTCCCGGTTATACGGCTCAAACGTTGGGACATTGAAGTTAATAGGGACATGATGTAATGCCCCGAATTCCAAATAAGACCGAATTCGAGATTCCACAGGATCTTTACACTTCACTTCGTACAATTTTACAAGGAAATTTAAACTTTTTATCATACATCAGAGTTCTTTAGAATTTTGTATACAGCGGAAAATAAAATGAATTAAAACAATGAAAAAATATACAACTTGCAACATCTTTAACATGTAACAACATCATAGCAACTTTACTTCTTCATGAAAATGTCCAATTCCTACATAACAAGCTGTGGGCACGTCAGTTATTTACAACTGACAAAAATGTTATACTCGGCCATCCTCTCTATGTCGTACATATAACGATCTCAATATTTTAACAGATCACAAACTTGAATGAAAAGAAAGTGTTAAATGTGACTACACTAAACATGTAAGTGTATGCGATGCCTTAATGCCTAATGCAGAAATATTTTATACTAGGATGACACTAATGCATACTTGTTCTGATTCTATGTATCCCATACTACATAGGTTCGAGGGCAAGCACCTACGTACACCACATTATAGGGTTCGATCCCTCGCCATGAAGACTACCCAGTAATAAAGCAAGGTTTAGATCATTCCACGAGTACGGATCCTAGTCCCGGAGTCCACCGCTCGACTGTTATAACAGACTCCTCATCGTGCGAATCATCCCGCAAGTGCCCATCTAGCCCGGGTATACGCATATACATTGGAGTACGACAAACTATCCGCCCGACTACGCATATTCCCGGATTTAAAATAAAAGCTCGTCTCCCACGAAGCAACCACAGACGCGAAATCCACCGCCTGACAGGGTCTATAGTCCTAGAATCTACCGCCCGACTATATAGAGTGCCCCACTTACGTTTACCCAGGTTTACTACATCTTCACTTAGTGCCTAATCCTTAGGTTCAAGACATGAATAAATTATCTTACCTAGAGTTAGTCTTACCTCCTACCGGACTTAATCACCAATACCGAGATAGCTCCATGGCCATATCTCAACATATAACTCAATTCTTTTTATTTTAACAATGCTGGTACCTGAAGTCTTACTGACTCTAAATCGCAAACTTTCATGTACAAGAATCCATGGGTACACATACCCTTCAATAAACATGTCTTAAACTTAAATATTTTTATCTTCAACTTATTCACAAATGACCAATGTCTTCCCTTAACACTTATTCACAAAGTGATCATTGTCTTATCTTAACACTATTCCTGATTCACTTACTCATTCACAATATTTACAAGACATAATTCCTTTCATGAACATAAATTATTCACTTGAAATCTTACTAGCAATTTAAGCTCATAAAAATTTATCTCAACCACATCAAACATTTCTTAAACCAAGAAAAAGTATAATCTTTTCAAAAGAAATCACTTCACACAACTATATTTTACTCTTCTTCAAAGTATAAATCTCATACTCTTTAATAATTAAATCTTGTCAAAACTCACTTTCTATCTCAATTTCTCCATTTTAACGTCTCGAATATACTTGAAAAATCTACAACTCTTTTTAATAAATTCTATTTCATTTTATAGAAATTCTAGTATTTTTCTTAAATTTTTTATTCTTATTATAATTCCTTTAAAAAAATATTAAAACCCAAAAAAATCAAAATGTGACCTTCAGATTTCGAACCCAGGATCGGCTAAGGGCTACAGTAACCGCCCAAGAATCCAACTGCAAACCACTAAGTCCACATGGACTCTATGTCATAAGGCTACATCGAATTCCTCTTATACCCAAATATTGAGTTCAGATTTTATTTAAATGAAACAAATAAAAATGTGTCGAACAAGTTTTGAACCCAAGATCTCTTACAAGTGCAGTAGTGCTCTGTGGTGCACTAGCTAACCAGTAAGTCTAAGTGTGATTTCTGATTAGGAATCATGCTACTGTAGTTTTGTTCACAACATTCTGAAATTAGTTATTTTTTACAAAACTCGACATATGATCAATCTAATATTTTTTATGAACTTTTTTCTTATTTATACTGATTTTTCCTGAAACGATGATTCACGAATTGACAAACTTGTTTTCTAAACATAGTATCTATATTCAAATTATCTCCTTCTCTTGAATGAACAAAAGTTTCATTTCTTCATTATAATCAAAAATAACATAATGTATCTCTTGCAAATAATTTAAAAAATGATTCTATGTATATTAATTCAATTTCACCTAAAAATTTAATTTTATCAAAAGGGAAATATCTCAAAAAGCAATCTTTCGATTACATTTCTACATAAGCATGTATGGCCATAACTCTTTTTCTCATTTCAAATTAATATGATGACAATTTGTTTCTTTAATCAGATCAAAATGTCTACAATTCATAGCAAACATAAAAGCATGGATTTTGTTCTCTTTCTTTTTCTTATTTTCAATCAATATGTTGACTATAATAAAATTTCTACAATTCATAAATAGCATGAATTTGTTCTCTTATTATCACATTCACTTTATCTTCACTACTCATGTAATATATTACCATGCATGTCTCATAATTTAGAAAAAACATAGGATTACTCACATCACATCAATTGATCTATTTTACTAATATCATGATCTAGTATGCTCAAACTAGAATTTGGAAAATGTTAAGACCACCCACCTCTTATGAAGAATGAAAATCAAGAATGAAGAGACACTTCTAGCTCCTAGCTCTCCTTGTCCTTCTCCTCCTAGCAAGTCTCCAGAGAACAAGAAATACTCTTTTTCTCTCTTTCTTTTCCTCTCTTTATTTTTGTTTAGTCTAAATGTGAAATGAGAAGGAAATTTGGATGAATTTATAGGACAATGTGAGGGTTTAAAGTGCAAATTTCTCCACCTAATAAATTACTCTACTTAATTCTCGAACTCTTTATAATCCTAACTCCCCTAACTCCCAACTGTTCATGTCTCCACCTCTTCAAAACTCAACTCCCGCCCTCTTTATGTTCAAAACCGGCCACCCCTTAGCCCTTTCACCTCCATACGTGCACGTGTTGTGCACTAGTACACACACATACGTAATATTTAATACAATTTCTATAGTTCCAAAAATGTATATTAAAAGTTGTTACATGTCATGTATGAGTCCATGCACAACTTAAAATAGGATTTAATTAATGGGCTTGTCCCATGGGCTTTCTTTTTAATCAATTTAATTAATTAGTCTAGTGGGCTTGTCTTTTAATCTGATGGGCTAAACTCTCTCTTTAGGTCCATGGGTTTAATAAAAGGCTAAATAAAGATTATGCATGCTAAAATTGTTAAATGAGAGTAAGAAATTAGGGATGGAAAAAAAATTAACACTTGCATCATACGTGCAAAAATTGAAAAATGCATTTTTAAAATAAAATAAAAATATGGGGTGTTACAGTACTCCCTCCCTAGAATAGTTCCATCCTCGGAACTACTCTTAAGAGTGAGAAAAATATATAGAAAGAAAAGAAAAGAAAAAGTTTACAAATTTTTAGTTGAAGAGTTCAAGGTGATCTTTCATCATCTTTTCCTCTGATTCCCAAGTGGCCTCCTCAACAAATTGGTTCCTCCAAATGACCTTGATCATAGGTATTGTCTTATTTCTCAAGACCTTCTCTCGACGATCCACAATCTTTGGTTGCGTTTGGCTTAGCTTTTTTTGGGCTTTAAAGCTACTTCAGAAGGAGAAGCCAGAAAGTATAGCTTTGAAATTAAAAGCTGAAGCTGTTTGGATAGTCAGCTTTTTTTTTAACTTTAAAGCTACTTTTAAGCTAGATGTTGTTTGGCATAAGATATCAATTGCAAGCTACTTTTATACTCAATTTAAGCTTTTGATTTTATTTAAGAATAAAATATAAGTTATCAAATTACAAAAAAATCTTTATATTACTAATACACCTGTTGAATTCCTCATCTTCAATACCACATAATCTAATGAAGTTATGAAGTATTGTTGTTGCAACTAAAATTTTTTGTTGTTTTATCAAAGGAAATGGTCTCATATCACATAATATATGCCATCTTTTCTTCGAAACTCCAATTGTCCTTTCAATGACATTTCTTAATGAAGAATGTGCATGGTTGAATACTTCTTATAAACCTTCTGCTTGAATGTCATCTCTGAAATCAGGAATGTGATATCTTTCACCCTTGTATGGTGCTAGATATTCTTTCAGCATCAACTAGATAGTATTTTCCTATACAAAAAAATATATTTAATTATTAGCTTATATTAAAAATACAAATAAAAAAATATTTTAATGACAAATATATATATAAATTGGATGCTCTAGAGGAAGAGGTGGATGCGAATTCTATGTAAAGAATTGGAGAGGAGCTACATATGTGGTTATGGGACCTCCGACTCAGATTTGGAGAGGAACTCTGAGCCTTCAAGATCATAGTTGAAGCTCTGGAGGAAGATATGGATCTGACGACTAACTAAAGGAAGATCTTCAGTGCCCATTGTAAACTCATAAAATTATCCTTGTGATGCAAAATCCTTTTGAAGGGCATTGAAGTCTGCCACTTGGAGACTTGAGCTTTTTTAGAATAGCTAGATCCTGTAAACTCGTGTAGATAAATTTTTTGTTGAAAAAGCTACCTTTGCTACTTCGACAGCGACTCTTCGACAGCGTTCGACGATAGTGTTCCCCGGTCGCGAATCTTCGGCGAGGAAGGCGAAGGGGGGAAATTTTTGTTGTTAGAGTTTGATATGTGGGAAGGGCCAAAAAAAGAGAAAAGGTAAAAAAAAGAGAAAAGGAGAAGCCAGAAGTTGCTCTTGAGGGCTTTTTTGGAAGCTCATTTTCTTCATTAAAAATAAGCTACTTCTCCTTTTGTAGAGCTTTCCAAAATATGTGTTTGGCCCAGCTTCTCCGTCTAATGGAGAAGAGAAGCTAATTTTAAGTTGGGCCAAACGCTACCTCTATTGGACGCTCTGCATAGCTCAAATCCAATTGCAAACCTTCTGGCACTTCTGGCAAATGTTGACACGGATCTGGGATATGACCTCGTAACATAGACACATGAAAGACATTGTGGACTTGGGCTAACTCTTCTGGTAATTCTAACCGATAAGCTATCTTCCCAATCTTTTTCAATATCTTATAAGGTCTAATGTATCTCGGGGCTAATTTCCTCCCCTTCCAAATCGAATCACCCCCTTGGTCGGAAACACCTTCACAAAGACAAAGTCACCTTCATCAAACTCCAGGTCTCTCCTCCAGTTGTCGGCATAACTCTTTTGCCTGCTTTGTGAATCAACTAACCTCTTCCTGATCAGCTCGATCTTTTCTGAGGTCTGTTGCACAATTTCTGACCCATACAGCTGCCATTCCCCTACTTAATTCCAACAAACCAGTGTCCTGCACTTCCTACCATACAGAGTCCCATACGGTGCCATCCCAATGCTCGGTTGGAAACTGTTGTTGTAGGCAAACTCCACAAGGGCCAAATGCTTCTCCTAACTGCCACCGAAGTCCAACACGCAGCATCTCAGCATATCTTCCAGTACCCTGTTGACTCTCTCAGTCTGCCCATCAGTTTGAGGATGAAAGGCCGTACTGAAATCAGTCTTCGTCCCCAAAGCTGCTTGAAGACTTCTCCAAAAATGCAAAGTGAAACGCACATCTCGGTCGGATACTATTGATAGCAGAACTCCATGAAGCTTCACAATCTCGCCCACATACAACTCTGCCAGCTTTTCCATCGACCAAGTAAGCTTCATCGCCAAAAAGTGAGCCGATTTGGTGAGTCGACCACCATCACCCAAATTATATCATTGCCTTCAGAACTCTTAGGCAAACCTGTGATGAAATCCATGCTGATACAATACCACTTCCACTCCGGGATGGGTAATGGCTACAACAAACCTCCCGACTTCTGATTCTCTGCTTTGACTTGCTGACAAAATGCACACTTGGAAACAAACTCAGCCACATCTCGCTTCATCCCTAGCCACCATAAATATAGCTTAATGTCCTTGTACATCTTGGTACTCTCTGGATGCACGGATAACAAAGTAGCATGCGCTTCCTGAAGAATATTCTCCTTCAGTTCCGCTTGATCTGGCACACATAGCTGCTCTCCATACCACAACACTGCATCCTTCACCTGAAACTCTGACAACCTACCAACACCAACCTACTCTATCATCTCCTGGATCTCTGGATCTTTCTTCTAACTGTCGATGATTCTGTCTCTCAAAGTAGGTTGAATCCTCAACTGAGCTAAGGAAGCTCCCAAACCTTGCAAAACCACCTCAATCTCTGCTCGATCAAGGTCCTCTGCCAACTTCACCTGAGTTATAATCAATCGGGACCAACTGCCCTTCCTGTTGAGAGCATCGGCCACAACATTGGCCTTGCCCGAATGGTACTTGATCTCAGGTCGGATGTCCTCCAACACTTCTAGCCATCTCCTCTGCCTCAGATTCAAGTCCCTCTACTAATAAATATACTTCAGACTTTTGTGATCCATGTACATGTTAACCTTCTCCCCGTACACGTAGTGCCTCCACTGCTTCAATGCAAAAATGATTGCTGCCAGCTCCAGATCATGGGTTGGGTAATTCTTTTCGTGCGATCTCAGCTATCTGGACCCATAAGCTATTACCTTTCCTTCTTGCATCAGCACACAGCCCAAACCGCGATGGGAAGTATTTTTGTAGACATCATATTCGACTCCTGCTCTCGGTAAAGCCAAAATGGGAGCGGTAGTCAATCTTCCCTTCAATTCCTGAAAGCTAGCTTCAAACTGCTCCAACCAATTGAAACTCATGTTCTTCCTTGTAAGCCCTGTGAGTCACATAGCTATCTAAGCGTAACCCTGAATGAATCTTTTATAGTATCCAGTTAAACCCAGAATGCTCCTAATCACTTTCACTGTGGTCGATCTTGGCCAATCTTTCACTGTCTCTATCTTTTGTGGATCAGTAGACACTCCCTCTGTAGAAAGGATGTGACCCAGGAAGGTGACTTTAGTTTTCCAGAAGTCACATTTGGACAGCTTTGCATATAGTTTGTGCTCTTGTAGATTCTTCAGTACCCCTGCTAGGTGCTCGGCATGCTCTTCCTTTGACTTGGAATCGACCAGTATGTCGTCGATGAACACGAAGACAAAAGAATCGATGAATGGCCGCAGAACCCTGTTCATCATGTCCATGAAAATGGCCGGTGCATTGGTGATTCCAAATGGCATGACTAGAAACTCATAATGACCATGCCTAGTTCGGAAAGCCGTCTTGTGCACATCATCTTCCTTTACTCGGACATGGTGATATCCTGACTGCAAGTCTGTGAAAAAACACCTGCTTCTTGTAGATGGTCGAACAGGTCATCGATTCGAGGAATTGGATACCTGTTCTGTACTGTAACCTTGTTCAACTCTCTGTAGTCGATACACATTCTCAATCATCCATCCTTCTTCTTCACCAAAAGAACTGAAGTTCCCCAAGGTGATGCACTAGGCCTGATGAATCCTTTGCTCAATAACTCTTCAATCTGCTTCTTTATCTCATCTTCTTCAACCGGCGCCATTCTGTATGGTGCCTTGGAAATGGGTGCACTCCCTGGCTGAATGAATATGCTGAACTCTACATCTCGATGAGGAGGAAGCCCAGGTCGATCTTCAAGAAACACTGCTGGAAAATCTCGAACCACTGGGATCTGCCTCACTTCTTCAGGAACCTTCTGTCCTGACAAGGCTTCTACTAACTTCTTACACTTCCTCTTACCTTGAAATGTAACTACTTGTTCTCCCGGTGCCTTCACCACAACCTCCTTGCTCTTGAACTCAATAGTGGCACTGTAAACTGACATCCAGTCTATGCTAATAATGATGTCGACTCCCAAAACTACCAACTCAATTAGGTAGATGCCAAAGAGCCTACCTCCGATCTCAAGATCACACCCTTCATAATATCGATCAGTAGACAAGTTTTCTCCTAACGGAGTAGCCATAGATAGAACTTTGCCAGGGAAAATTTTAGGTTCAAACTCCCAATCATTTTGCAAATGAGGGTGACACAAATGTGTGTGATGATACCGTATCAAATAAAACTGATGCTTTTATTCCATTTATTTGAATGTCTCCTGTTACATAAGAGTACTCTCATTACATAACATTTATTACATAAGTGAAAAAGAAACAAAGCAACTAAGCATCTTCTCCCATACCCGTGATGACGTTGTTTACATCATCAGCATCTGCCTCGGTCAAAACGAACACTCACCCCTGCCGGAACTGCTTTTGTCCTGGGTTGCATTGCTTCTGACTCGGTCCTTCCCGCTAAAGCTAAGGGCAAAATGGCTTGATGTGGCCCTCCTTGCCACAAAGAAAACAAATCTTGTTCACCTGCGGCTTGGTACACCCAGAAGATATGTGGTCCGTCTCTCCACATTTGTAGCAAGTATATACCCTTCCAGTCACTGCAACTGCATTTTCTCCAGTTGGTTTGAAACGCTGTACTTGGGGCTGTCCCCTGAAATTTCTCAGCACTACAGGCCTCTTGCCCATGCTCCAATTGTTCCTCTTGACCTATACTACCTAGAACTGGTTCATATCTGACTCAGTAGCGATAGACCTCCTGACCAGCTTCTTAAATCTGCGGATGCTTGGGGTATCATGCGGGTCCTCAAGCTTGGCTTCAACCCTTGTTCAATTTTTTGTGCTTTCTTGGCTTCATCCTGTACCATTTCAGGCGCGTACCTTGAGAGTTGGTTGGACTTGGTCTCATACTCCCGCACAGACATACCACCTTACTGCATGCCCAAAAATTCCATTGCCTTCTTCTCTTGAACATCCATTGGAAAATAATGACTCCTGAATTCTTCGAGAAACTCTTCCCAAGTAAGTTGTGCATTGCCCAAAGTCCTTTTTAGTGATTGCCACCAAACACTTGCATCTTTCTCTAGCTGGATAGTGGCCAATTTCACCTTACTGGCCTATGGGGTCTCTAGCACTTCAAAGACTGATTCGATCTGCCTAATCCAGTCATCTGCAGCGTCTGGATTTGACTGGCTTTCAAACACAGGTGGCCTCATCCGTTTGAACGATTCAACCAGCCTGATTTCTTTGGGAACATGCACAGCTGGCCCTAGCCCATGGTTCCCGGTGATGTTTACAGCGACATCATTTAAGGTTTGATATACTCGAGCTAGTTCGGTCTCCAAATCTAGCCCATTCTCACCGCTATGCTCTTCGCCGTTCCCGATTCTTTGTGCCATTTCTGAGTCATAAAATTAAACATTAATCATCATAAATAACACAAATAACATCGCTTCAACAAAATTTATTCATTCCAAAATAAAACTTTTTACATTCAGAAAGAAAAATTTTGTTTCAATACATCCATTACATCCTTTAATAAAGACAATTTAGATTCTACGGTTTCTCTTGGCTTCCCTGATCACTTCCCATAGTTCCTGAATTTCCTTCCTCATATCTTCAAAACTCTGCTGTCGCTCTTGCTTGTCCCAGCGAGTGAGGTGATCCAACTTGGCAAAGTATCGATCATTCACGTGCTGAATCTTCTCGAGTTCGCACACTTGAAAACTCAGCTCCTGAATGCGCTCCTTGTCTTCTGCCCATTGCGATTCCAAGTGATTTACTCTCCACTTTTGAGCATCTAATTCTCGTCGAAGAGAAGCAACAATATCATTTGGGTCATCTGGAACGAGTTCTTCGTCTGAGGGTTCTTCGGGGAAATCGAACGGAGGTGGAGTAATCTCCCCGAACTCGGGGAATTCCTCTTCTATCTCCACTGGTTCTTCTTCTTCCTCGGGGTCTTCTTCTTCCTTTATTGGCTATTCCTCTTCATCTTCGAAGGGGACAAACCAATGCGCCTCATTCTAAGGGTCATGCTGATTGGTCATCTTAGAGGGAAGAGGAGGAGAAAATGTCATCTCATAGAGCAACACAAACATAAGTTTAAATCTCTATAAGTTGAAAACTCACACTCTAATGTACACTCTAGGGTGTCGTTCCTTATAAATTTGTACTACTTATGAAACGTGCTCTGATACCATCTGTAACGCCCTGAATTCCAAATAAGACCGAATTCGAGATTCCACAGGATCATTACTCAATTTTATAAAGAAATTTAAACTTTTCATCATACTTCAGAGTTCTTTACAATTTTGTACACAGCGAAAAATAAAAAGAATTACAACAATGAAAATAATATACAACTTGTAACATCTTTAACAGGGAACAACATCATAGCAACTTTACTTCTTCATGAAAATGTCCAATTCCTACATAACAAGCTGTGGGCACGTCAGTTATTTACAACTGATGAAAATGTTATACTCGGTCATCCTCTCTATGCCGTACATATAACGATCTCAATATTTTAACACATCACAAACTTGAATGAAAATAAAGTGTTAAATGTGACTACACTAAACATATAAGTGTATGCGATGCCTTAATGCCTAATGCAGAAATATTTTTTATACTAGGATGACACTAATGCATACTTGTTCGGATTATATGCATCTCATACTACATAGGTTAGAGGGCAAGCACCTATGTACTCTACATTATAGGGTTCGATCCCTTGCCATGAAGACTACTCAGTAATAAACCAAGGTTTAGATCATTCCACGAGTACAGATTCTAGTCCCAGAGTCCACTGCCTGACTGTTATAACAGACTCCTATCATGCGAATCATCACGCAAGTGCCCCTCTAGCCTCGACATACGTATATATATTAGAGTACGGCAAACTATCTGCCCGACTACGCATAGTCCTGGATTTAAAATAAAAGCTCGTCTCCCACGAAGCAACCACAGTCCCGAAATCCACCGCTCGACTGGGTCTATAGTCCCGGAATTCCCCGCCCGACTATATAGAGCGCCCCACTTATGTTTGCCCAGGTTTACTACATCTTCACTTAGTACCTAATCATTAGGTTCAAGACATGAATAAATTATCTTACCTAGAGTTAGTCTTGCCTCCTTCCGGACTTAATCACAAATACCAAGATAGCTCCATGGCCATATCTCAACATATAACTCAATTCTTTTTATTTTAAAAATGCCGGTAACTGAAGTCTTACTAACTCTAAATCACAAACTTTCATGTACAAGAATCCATGGGTACGCATACCCTTCAATAAACATGTCTTGAACTTAAATATTCTCATCTTCAACTTATTCACAAATGGCCAATGTCTTCCCTTAACACTTATTCACAAAGTGATCATTGTCTTATCTTGACACTATTCCTGATTCACTTACTCATTCACAATATTTACAAGACATAATTCCTTTCATGAACATAAATTATTCACTTGAAATCTTACTAGCAATTTAAGCTCATAAAAATGTATCTCAACCACATCAAACATTTCTTAAACCAAGTAAGAATATAATCTTTTCAAAAGAAATCACTTCACACAACTATATCTTACTCTTCTTCAAAATATAATTCTCATACTCTTTAAAAATTAAATCTTAAGTCAAAACTCACTTTCTATCTCAATTTCTCCTTTTTAACATCTCAAATATAATTGAAAAATTCTACAACTCTTTTTGATAAATTCTATTTCATTTTATAGAAATTGTAGTATTTTTCTCAATTTTTTTATTCTCATTATAAGTCCTTTAAAACAATATTAAAACCCAAAAAAATCAAAAAGTGGCCTTCGGGTTTTGAACCCAGAACCGGCCAAGTGCTACAGTAACCGCCCAAGAATCCAACCGCAAACCACTAAGTCCATATGGACTTTATGTCATAAGGCTACATCGAATTCCTCTTATACCCAAATATCGAGTTAGGATTTTATTTAAATGAAACAAATAAAAATTTGTCCAACAAGTTTTGAACCCAAGATCTTTTATAAGTGCAGTAGTGCTCTGTGGTGCACTGGCTAACCAGTAAGTCCAAATGTGATTTCTGATTAGGAATCATGTTAATGTAGTTTTGTTCACAACATTCTGAAATTAGTTATTTTTTACAAAACTCGACATATGATCGATCTAATATTTTTTATGAACTGTACTTTTCTTATTTATACTGATTTTCCTGAAATGATGATTCACGAATTTCCAAACTTGTTTTCTAAACATTGTATCTATATTCAAATTATCTTCTTCTCTTGAATGAACAAAAGTTTCATTTCTTCATTATAATAATAAATAACATAATGTATCTCTTGCAAATAATTTAAAAAATGATTCTATGTATATTAATTCAATTTCACCTAAAAATTTAATTTTATCAAAAGGGAAATATCTCAACAAGCAATCTTTCAATTATATTTCTACATAAGCATGTATGGCCATAACTCCTTTTCTCATTTCAAAGACAATTTGTTTCTTTAATCACATCAAAATGTCTACAATTCATAGCAAACATAAAACATGGATTTTGTTCTCTTTCTTTTTCGTATTTTCAATCAATATGTTGACTGTAATAAAATTTCTACAATTCATAAATAGCATGGATTTGTTCTCTTATTATCACATTCACTTTATCTTCACTACTCATGTAATATATTAGCATGCATGTCTCATAATTTAGAAAAAACATAGGATTACTCACAACACATCAATTGATCTATTTTACTAATATCATGATCTAGCATGCTCAAACTAAAATTTAGAAAATGTTAAGACCACCCACCTCTTATGAAGAATGAAAATCAAGAATGAAGAGACACTTCTAGCTCCTAGCTCCAACTAGCAACTCCTTGTCCTTCTCCTCCAAGCAAGTCTCCAAAGCACAAGACATACTCTTTTTTCTCTCTTTTTTTTCCTCTCTTTATTTTTGTTTAGTCTAAATGTGAAATGAGAAGGAAATTTGGATGCATTTATAGGACAATGTGAGGGTTTAAAGTGCAAATTTCTCCACCTAATAAATTGCTCTACTTAATTCTCGAACTCTTTATAATCCTAACTCCCCTAACTCCCAACTCTTCATGTCTCCACCTCTTCAAAACTCATCCCCCACCCTCTTTATGTTCAAAACTGGCCACCCCTAGCCCTTTCACATCCACATGTGCACGTGTTGTGCACTAGTGCACACACATACACAATATTTAATACAATTCCTATAGTTCCAATGATGTGTATTAAAAGTTGTTATATATCATGTATGAGTCCATGCACAACTTAAAATAGGATTTAATTAATGGGCTTGTCTCATGGGCTTTCTTTTTAATCAATTTAATTAATTAGTCTAGTGGGCTTGTCTTTTAATTAATTTAATGGGCTAGACTCTCTTTTTAGGTCCAGGGGTTTAATAAAATGCTAAATAAAGATTATGCATGCTAAAATAGTGATGAGAGTAAGAAATTAGGGATGGAAAAAAATTAACACGTGCATCATACGTGCAAAAATTGGAAAATGTATTTTTTAAATAAAATAAAAACATGGGGTGTTACACATGAGCCTCAATAATCTTCTTGGGGAAGGAATGTCTGATGGGATGGTAATCTTTCTCTTGTTTTACTTCTTCCTTCTTCAGCGATGCTAGGCGGTTTTCCACCTTTCGGAGTTGCCGAAAGACGGTGTCCTCCTGCAGATCAAACCTGGTGGATCCGTAGGACTCTTCGCATTGTGGAGGAGTAGAGCGGTGAGTACTGGGATGCCTAATCTTGGGAGGAATTATATTGAGGGCCTGAACGATTTCATCCTTGAACTCTCGGAGTTCGGCTCTAAAGATAGGCACTTCCTCATCCATTCCCATCCTCAGGGCTGTCCTGCTGGTTGGAGTTGCACGTCTCACCTCAAGAGGGGGAGTTCTTTTGCAGTCCCTTAGGGAACGGCGATCCCTTTGCCCCCTATGAGAGGGGGATCTCCTACGTCTTCTGGGAGAGGGAGTTCTTTCAAGCCCCCTTGGAGTGGGAGCTCTCCTGGATCTTGGTCTCCGAGGAGAAGGGCTTCTCCTGCTCCCGTGATGTTTCAGATGGAAGGCTTCTTCACGAGCTCTCCTCTCATTGAGACGAGTTCAGAGGTCAGATCCCTGCTGGCGACTGATGATGACCTGACGAAGGTCGGGTTGTAGTTGAGGGAGTGAGGAAGGTGCGTAGGTGTAAACTGTTCCTCTGTGTTCCACAAAGGGCCTTACGGATGGTTCGGGATGATTCCGACGAGAGCCTCCTGACGCAACTTCTCTGGGTGGAGGCTGGACCTATTGAAGGAGGGGCTCATCTTTCTGAGGTTGCATTTGTTGAAAGGCGGGAGGAAGATCCTCAAGAGGAGGTGGTGGAAGAAGAGGGTTGGCTCGTCAGCTTGAGGCTGCCGCATTCCCTTTCCCCTTATTAGGCATGTTGGAAACTTATTTTCATCTGTGATGTTTGGTCGGATTTTTTTTGTTGTTCCCACAGACGGTGCCAATCTGTTGATGCTTTTTTCGGTATGGGTGCAACCAGTTGATGTGGATTCTTTGGAGGAACAATCAAGAACTTGATCTTTTGACTTTCAACGGTGTTGATTGCTTTTGACTGCAATTGACTTAACGATCTGGCTCGTTTGGACCATAGGATTCGATTCGTGTGGTGATGATCACCTCTGCTGACCTACAGAAAGTCTTAGATACCGGGGTTGATCCCGGCGACAGACCCTTTCACGCTTAAGTCAAAAATCAAGAAGACTTGTTAAAGAGTTTTTGTGGAGAAAAATACTAATTACCGTTTCTTGTGGAGGTAGGGGGTATTTATAGTCATCTTTGGTCAGTTTCAAGATAATAATTTATCTCTAATTCTCGGTGTTTTTGGATTGAATCAGTTATCTCTTCTTTATGAAGAGATAATAGTGGTTGAGGGAGTGATTAAACTTTCTTCAGGATAAGAGATATGGTTTTTGAACCACCTCTTATGGATAATCATGGGTTTAAATCATATTTGAACAACCTCGACCCATTCTCATTGGGCTGGTAGGACAACTCAGTAAGACAGACCCGTTTTTGGATTGTCGGGCTTGGAAGAGACCCAATTTTTATTTATGGTTCCGTTTATAGATGAAATTACCGTTTTATCCTTGAGAGCTTTAAGATTCATGGCCGGTTTGAACAATCCCGATTTTATTTTATTTTTACCCATATCACTTGCATAGGTGGGGTGCTGGCTTTTGGGAGGGTGAACTGAACTGGCTTTGACTAGCAGAAAGCCAAATTATAAGTCAATTGTTCAAAACGGACACAGACAAGGGAAAACGTAGGAAATAAGGGAAGTGTGTGTGTGTTTAGAAATAAGACAAATTTACTTTGGTCAAGAGAAGATGGGTCCTGGGTTGATATCAAGGGTACTGACTTAAGACTCACTACTCTAGGGAAATGGCCAAAAACGAAAAATTGCGTTGTTTAGCATAACAACCGCCTACGACTCAGAAATTTGCTTGAGATTTTCAAATTCGAGGCCAGGACCCCAAAACAGGTTGTCAATAAAAGGTTGTGTTTATATTAGTATTTGTAAACAAGTTTCTTAACATGCAAAGAAAAATAAGAAGTCGAAAATTGAACAATGGCAAATGTCATTACAGCTCTTGGTTAAATCTAGAGTCCGTCGCATGTGTGATTCATGGTATTTAAAGAAACTGTGGGACTAATATATAAAGGTACATGTTTTTAGAGGCTTATAAGCAATTTTTCATGTTTTGAGGGTTTCATCTGTATATATGGTTGAGGTATTCAAAAGAAATCATGTATTTAAATTGGAAGTCTTTAATTGCAACAACTTAAAGGACCGATATGCATATTTTGATGGACTATGGAAAAATCCAATTGTTTGAGTAGCAAGTGCACATATTGGGTGGGTTGTTCACACTCTGCAACCCAACTCTTAGGTTATACATAAAATAATGACAATGAAGATCTGTATAGCCACAGAACCCTTTGAAACTGTGACTTCAAATCAAAAGAACCTCCGTGGTGCCTCATCAAGAACACATGATATGCTCTGAGAGAATGAAATGGCTTGGTAGTAGTTCTCTCTGAGGTTTCTTTTCCGACTGACAAGCTTTCAGCTTAGGAATTTTCATCTACCCTGCTTGTTCTTTCTTTTTTAAAGTTCCTCGGCTGTGGTATCTATAACGTTTTAGTTATGCACACTTCCCCTCATTCACTATTTTCTTATATGTTGAAATATGAAATGATCTCTTGGTCATAACTGTGGAATTTTTTTTTAAAACCTTGCTATACTTAGCCTGGTTACATTGAATATTCAATTATGTTCGACTGGTGGAGGTCAAGCAGGTAAGAAAGATTGTAACAAACCATACTAAAAGAAATATCAGAAATCTGAAACTTTGAGAACAAGTTGTCACTCTAGAAGCTACAGCAAACACTCTAGGACTTGCATTATCATTCTGTCATTCTCGACATTGCTTATCATAGCCGATGATGAACTATATGTTGGAATTAATTTTTGCAGTTTTCCGGGCCGGATTCCGGCAGGCTCCGGCCACCGGCGGTGCCAGAAAATGAGTGGATTGCGATCCTCTCGACGAGTGCTATTCTGTAGTATACTCATTTGCCAAAAACGAATTCCGTATGAATGAGAAATGTTGGTCCAAAGTTGGGTACTTGAAAGGTACTAACTTGGCAACTTGGAAAAAATGGATAGTCTCATATCGAAAATTGGAAAAGATTTTTTCTAGTACATATACTAGAAAACTGGACTAAAGGACGTGGCCCGGGGGTTACCACTAACGTGTAGTAGAGAGAGGACTTAGCCAAAATGACAAACACACACGCGCGTCTGCCCGGCTCGGTTCGGTTTGGCTTAAATTTTTTTTGCCCAGACAAAAACTCTTCCCCTACTGAACTGAAAAGGCTTTTCAGATTCAGTAACTGGTAACCATTACTCTGTAACAGCAAAGTAATGGCTCACCAGTTATGAATCTGATTACTCTGCTGTTACAGAGTAATGGCATCTGAACAGTCTCCAGTCTCCAATTTTTCCTCTATAAATCCAGACAGAGTCTTTTATACAGGCAGAGAAATTTTCATCTGTTCTTCTTCTTCTTCTTCTCTTCTGTGTCAGTGTCAACTGAGAGTACATCACAGACAACGGTTCGCTGAATCTCTGAAGCAAGGGTGCTGCGTTATTTAGAGAAGGTACAGTTGTATCCTGGGAAGCAATTCGCCGGCAACCGTCACACTACGGGGCGAATTCTGCTTTAAGGACAGAAATTATCAGTCTCGACTCTGTGCAAATTCTTTAACTTACTGTTTTCTTCCATGTATTTCATTTCTTCGCAATTTCTGTTGGGATTTTTCTATTATTTATATATTCGGGTTCTAACAATCTTAAAGCATAATTTTTTCCTCAAAGATTCTAATAGTTTTGTGAAGTCTATTTACAGGTGTTGTTCGGAAAAAACAACTAACAGTTTTTGTTTCAAACAATTTCAGAGAAAATAAGAACATGGAGAACACACCAACTGACATTGCTAATGGGCTTCTCACTACCGAAACACCGGTGACCCAAAATGTGACTGCACAATCGGTTGCGGCACATTCGGTCGTTCTGCCCACGCACATAACCGTGGGAGAAAAACCGGAGAAGTTCAATGGAACTGGATTCAAAAATTGGCAAGGGAAGATGCAGTTCTACCTGACCACATTGAAGCTGGACAGATTCCTACTGAATCTGCCCCGATGCTGGCGCCAATGGATGCACACTCCGTTGCTGCAGTTGATGCATGGACTCAGGGCGACTACCTCTGCAGGAACTACATCTTGAATGGCTTGGTAGACCCCCTGTACAACGTCTACTGTATCTTCAAGACGTCCAAACTCTTGTGGGGGTCCTTGGAAAAGAAGTACAAAACAGAAGATGTCGGGTCCAAGAAATTTGTTATCGGCAAATTTCTGGACTACAAGATGATTGACTCCAAAACTGTGGTGAGTCAAGTCCAAGAACTGCAGGTTATAATGCACGACATTGCTGCAGAGAATATGACGCTGTGCGAACCATTCCAGGTTGCAGCGTGATATGGCTAAAAATGGGGTTAAATCGGAACCGTCCAAATCGGGCACGAATCTTGAAGCCCAGGGGTAAAACGGTAATTTCACCTACCAATAGGTCTGAAGCGGGTACTGGTTCTCCTCCTCGGAGGCCCACTAACCCGCGAATGGATCCACCTCAACTGGGTGCGGGTTTCAACCCGCAGAAAACCTGGTCCATAAAGGATAGAATTAGGGTTTCTGATTAATCCTAATCAACGGCCCTGATTCATATCTATCCTTTCACTGGGTGATATGGCTAAAATGGGGTTAAATCGGAACCGTCCAGATTGGGCACGAATCTTGAAGCTCTGGGGTAAAACGGTAATTTCACATACAAGCAGATCCAAAGTGGGTACTGGATCTCCTTCTCACATATCCAATAACCCACGAACGAGTCCACTCCAATTTGGTACGGGTCCCGACCCGAAGCGAACTCAGACCAACAGGAGACAAATCAGGATCACTGATTTGACCAAGTCAACGAGCCTGATTTGCTCTCACCGGGAATCAGGGGTTAGTTTCCTAAACAGGCTGTGAGGATTTTTCTCCTAGCAGTTACACAGGGAATCAAGCCTCTAATCACTCCCCTGGCGACTATAAATACCTCCCCTCTGCCACTGTAACCAGGTAATCACTCTTTTTCCACCTTAAGCTCTTTCTTAATCTCTTCAGATTACTGACAAGAGCGTCGGAGGGTGCATCGCCGGAATCAACCCCGGTGTCTCGCACTTCCTTGCAGGTCGCGGTAGGAGCAAGAAGGCTTGAGTCAGCTGTTCAGGTTTTCTCGAACTCACAAATCTTATCTGTTTACCCCCACACCAAAATCAGCGGTAACAGATTGGCGCCGTCTGTGAGAAAAACCACACGAACAGCCTCAGCCCCTTCCTTGTCGTCCTCTCCAACCATGCCTCCAAAGAAGGTCAGATCTAGAGGGTCCAATCGCGGACCAATCCCGCCGACCCCACAGAGGAAGCCCCTGCCAATCCTATTCCACAGCCCGAACTTCCTCCACCGGCCCCGCAGGGCCAACCTCCTCTTCCCAAACAGCAACCGACCAATGGCCTTGCCGGTCATAACGGTCGGAGACAGAAGCAGCCCCTCAACCCGGACCATGTCTCGGTCCATAATGAGTCCTCGAACTCAATGGCTTCTCATCACCCCGACCTCCGCAACACGATCCTGAACTGCCAGAAAGATGAGGACCTCCGCGCCCACCTAGACGAGAGGCGGGCCCGAGAGGGGGCCTCCCGCCAGCATCGTGGTGAGCGGTCGCCTCACCGCCGAGACGGCAGACGGTCTCCGGACCGAAGGGGCCGAGCGGCATCGCCCGAGCGCCGAAGGAGAAGGCCACATTCCCCCGCGGATCGGCATCATCGCAGGAACAATGACGCGCCCATCACCCGTGCCGAGTTCCTACAATTTCAAGACACCGTACTGCAGGCTCTCAACCTTCGGCAGAACGTCCAAGATGCCCAGAGGGCTCCAACGCCCCCGAGGGCTCCCAGTCCTCGTTGCCGAACCCGAAGTCCTTCCCCGGCTCCCAGCCGCCAGCAGCAGCACTACAGTCCTCGTCGATCCCAGGACTACCGGCACCGCAGTCCCCACTCCTTTTCCTATGAAGAAGAGTCCGGGGGATCGTATGATTACCAGCGGAGGGACGATGCCCTCAACCGCCATCTCCATGAGGTGGAGAGGCGCATTGGTCGCATGGAAAGAGAGGAGGAGTCCCGAGCAGGAACCGTCTGCCCCAGCAGACCCCCTTTCTCTCGGTCGATCATGGAGGCCCACATACCGAGGGGTTTCAAACCTCCACAGTTTGAAACGTACTCAGGGGAATCCGACCCAGTTGATCACGTCGAAAGCTTCAAGACCCTGATGCTGATCCATCAAGCTTCCGACGCTGTGCTCTGCAGGACCTTCCCCGCCACCCTCAGGGGGTCGGCTCGGGAATGGTATTCCAGACTCGCTCCCTCCTCCATCTTCTCGTTCGAGCAGTTTGAAACACTGTTCATAACTCACTTCGTGAGTAGCAGGCGAGCTGAGAAGAAAAGCTTCTCCCTACTGAACCTACGACAGGAAAGGGAAGAGAAGCTGCGGGACTATGTGAAGAGATTCACCGCAGAGGTCAGGTCTATCACCTCCTTAGACCAGTCAGTGGCGACCGTGGCGTTCCAGTCGAACGTCCTCAACGCCAAACTCCGATCGTCCCTAGCCAAGAAGCCCCCGCATAACTTCGCCGACCTCCTCCTGAGGTGCGAGAAGTATATCCGAGCAGGGGAGGCTGAATCCCTCCCGAGCTTCGGGGGGTCCTCCTCCGGGTCGAAGAGGAAGGCGACGGGGGAAGAGGGGTCCAAGAAAGCGCAGAAGGGCAACGGCGGTCAGCGCCGTCCTCCCCCCAGGTTCGAGAAGTTCACTCCCCTCACCACTAACGTCTCCACCATCCTAATAGAAGTGGAGAAGGAGGGAGTCATCTCTCCAGCTCCGAGGATAAACACCCCGGCAAAGAGGAGGAACAAAGATAAATGGTGTCGTTACCATCGGGACCACGGCCACGACACGAACGACTGCCGGGCATTGAGAGATGAGATAGAAGCCCTCATCCGGAGGGGGCAGTTGGTCAAATTCGTAAAGGCTAAAGATCGGGCGGATCGCAACACTCCTCCGCCTCGGGGGGCTAACAAGCGCTCCGAGCGACGCGAGGAGACGCCCGAGTTCGAGGAAGAACGGGTTCTGCACCTGATCCACGGAGGCCCCATGGGAGGCTCCTCTAATTCCTCTCGGAAGGCCTTCATCCGAGAGGTCAACTCGGTTCATAGTGCTCCTCCTCCCAAAGGCCTCGGAGTCACGGTGACTTTCTCCGATGAGGACCTCGAAGGGGTCCGAACTCCCCACTGTGATGCCCTCGTCATTGACCTTCGCATGGCCAACTTCAAGGTGCATAGGGTCCTAGTAGATAACGGGAGCTCGGTGAACATCCTTTTTCTCTCGGCCTTCCGAGGCCTGCAGCTATCCCGGGACCGTCTCAAGCCGGCTGGTTACACACTCCACGGGTTCACGGGGGTCCCAGTAACTGTCGAGGGGGTGATAACCCTAGACGTGACTGCTGGAAGCACCCCTACTACCCAAACCGAGCCGATGGACTTCATGGTCGTCGACGTCTCGGCAGCGTATAATGTCATTCTGGGCCGACCCGGCCTAGCTGCCCTGGAAGCTGTCCCCTCGGCGTACCATCTTAAAATGAAGTTTCCCACTCGGTCGGGAGTAGGGGAAGTCAGGGGAAGCCAAGAGACAGCTCGGAAGTGCTACATGACTTCCACAGGGGGACCGGTGCTCTCCCTCGAGACACTAGAAATCCCCGAGCCGAAAATCCAACCCACGTCCGAGCCGGCGGACGAGCTAGAAGAAGTGCTCTTCTCGGACGAGGACCCGAGCCGAAAGTTCCTCATCAGCAAGTCCTTGCCGACCGCGCTGTGCTCTGACCTGATTAAATGCATTCGGGATAACCGTGACCTGTTTGCATGGTCAGCCGCGGACATGCCCGGCATTTCCGAGGAGTTGCTCGTCCACCGCCTAAGTGTCGAACCGGGGTGCAAACCGGTTCAGCAGAAGAGACGAAAGTTCGCTCCCGAGCGACAGCAGGCCATCAAGGAGGAGGTAGATAAACTGCTGAAGGCCAAGTTCATACAGGAGGTAAACTACCCCGAGTGGCTCTCCAATGTTGTAATGGTCAAGAAGTCCAACGGCTCCTGGAGAATATGCATTGACTTCACCGACCTGAATAAGGCGTGTCCGAAGGACCCATTCCCTCTTCCAAACATCGACACCCTCATTGACGCCACCTCGGGCCATGAGCTCCTCAGCTTCATGGATGCCTTCTCAGGCTATAATCAAATCTGAATGTTCCCTCCGAACATTCCGAAGACCTCCTTCATCACCGACCAAGGCCTCTACTGCTACCGAGTCATGCCGTTCGGGTTGAAGAATGCGGGCGCCACCTACCAGCGCCTCGTCAACAAGGTCTTCTAGAGCCAGATAGGCCAGAACATGGAGGTGTACATTGACGACATGCTCGTCAAAAGCATCCGAGGCACTGATCACGTGGCCGACCTCCAGGAGGCCTTCGGCGTGTTGAGAAGGCACAGCATGCGGCTGAACCCGAACAAGTGTGCGTTCGGGGTCTCTTTGGGAAAATTCCTCGGCTTCATGGTAAGCCAACGAGGAATCGAAGCTAATCCCGAGAAGATTAAGGCCATATTAGACATGGCCCCGCCTTGGAACATCAAGGAGGTGCAGAAGCTTACTGGTCGGCTTGCCGCTATCGGTCGGTTCCTCTCGAAGTCGAGAGAAAAGTGCCTCCCCTTCTTCAAAGCACTCAGGGGGGCTAAGGGTTTTGAATGGGGCCAACCACAATAAGAATCGTTCGACCAACTGAAGGCCTACTTGGTGAACCCCCCTCTGCTCAGCAAACCGGTCTCGGGCGAGATTCTCTTCATCTACTTGGCTGCTTCCGAGCAGACCCTAAGTGCTGTCTTGGTGAGAGAGGAGGACCGGGCCCAAAGGCCTATCTACTACGTGAGCAAGGTGGTTCGGGATGCCGAGCTCCGCTATCCGAGGATAGAGAAGATGGCCTACGCCCTGGTAATGGCAGCGAGAAAGCTTCGGTCGTACTTTCAATCCCACTCGATCATTGTCCTCACCGACCAACCCATAAAGCAGATCCTCCACAAGCCTGAGACCTCGGGCCGGCTAATGAAGTGGTCCATAGAGCTGAGCCAGCATGACATCTCTTACCAGCCTCGGACGACAATTAAAGCGCAGGCCCTCGCCGACTTCATCGTAGAGTCCACTATCCCTGAGGTCGGCCACGTCCCGAATGGACCCCCCATTTGGACAGTCTTCGTGGACGGATCCTCCTGTAATGAAGGAAGCGGCGCCGGCATCATCCTGAACGGCCCTGACGACTTCGTCCTCCAGTACGCGATCCGTATGAGCTTCAAGGCCTCGAACAATGAGGCGGAGTACGAGGCACTCATTGCTGGTCTCGGACTTGCACGAAGTGCTGGGGCGCAGTGCCTCCGAATCCACAGCGATTCCCAGCTTATCGTGAACCAAGTCTTGGGCGAGTACGAGGCCCGAGACGAGTGGATGGCGAAGTACCTCGCTAAGGTTCGGGCCCTCATGAGCCGGTTCGAGGAGGCGCTCATCCAGCGGGTCCCTCGTGAAGAGAACTCACAGGCCGATGCCCTCTCCAAGTTGGCCTCATCCTCCCTACAAGGTCTTGAGCAGACCGTACTGATCGAAGTCCTCTCTAGGCCGAGCATAGAAGACGAGACACCCGGCTCGGTGGAGTCGCTGCCAATCATGTTGTAGGATAATTGGATGAAGCCGTTGGTAGAATTCTTGAGGGATGGGGTTCTGCCCGAGGATCCCAAGGAAGCATGCCGAGTCAGAACTCGGGCCGAGCGTTATGTCTTGATCGAGGGTATCTTATACAAACGCTCCTTCTCCCAAATAGACGGCCGACCATACCTAAGGTGCCTCTCTCCAGAGCAGGCCGAATATGCCCTACAAGAGCTCCACGAAGGCATCGGCGGGGCACATTCAGGGTCCAGGTCCTTGGCCCGAAAAGCTTTGAATTATGGATACTTCTGGCCGACCCTCCTTCAAGACGCCGAGCGACACGTTCGGCAATGTAGCTCTTGTCAGAGACACTCCAGCATCTGTCGCCTCCCTCAGGCCAACCTCGCCTCCCTATCAAGTCCTATCCCCTTCGCAATGTGGGGGATGGATTTACTAGGGCCTTTCCCTCCGGCTCCGGGTCAGTTCAAGTTCTTGGTCGTAGCCATCGACTACTTCTCGAAGTGGGTCGAGGCCGAGCCCCTCGCTACAATAACCGAGAACAAGGTGGTACAATTCTTCTGGAAGAACATCATCTGCAGGTTCGGCGTCCCCTGTGTCCTCGTGACGGACAACGGGACTCAGTTCACTGGCGCAGCATTCTGAGCTCTGTGCGACGACCTTGCCATCCAGCAGCGCTTCTCGTCCGTCTCCCACCCTCAATCGAACAGACAGGCAGAGAACGCTAATCGGCAGATCCTCGCAGGCATCAAGAAAAGGCTGGACAAAAGTTCCAAAGGCTTATGGGTCGACCAACTCCCCAACGTCCTATGGAACTACCGCACGAGCAAGCGGACCCCCACAGGCGAGTCCCCTTTCAACCTCACCTACGGGTCCGAGGCCGTGATACCCCTCGAGGTCGGAATACCTTCCCTTCGGCTTGTAGCTACGACGAGGAACAGAATGCCAGGGACCTCAGGGCAGACTTAGATCTGATAGACGAGCTGAGGGAAAGAGCGTCGATTCGGCAGCAGAATTACCGAAGAAGGGTTGAACTGGCGTACAACAAGAAGGTCCGACCCACCAACCTTAAGCAAGGGGATTTAGTCTTGAGAAAATTGGCCATATCCTTCCCCAATCAGAAGAGCAAGCTAGCTCCGAACTGGGAAGGGCCGTACAGGATCACGAGGGCAGTTCGGCCCGGAGCATATCGTCTTGAAGACCTAGAGGGCAGAGAGCTTCTGAGGACCTGGAATGCCGACCACCTCCTAAAATACCAAGAAAGCGCCCCGGCGCCACTCTAAGTATTATAGGATATCGAGCTATTCCTCTCCTCTAATTTGTAATCTATTTTCATGAGCTGTAACATGTAAAACGGTTCGCCGACGATTATCAATAAAGAATGCTCTTTCCTGCTTACAATCTTGTTTACATATCTCCTCCCCTATTTCACTGTTATTTGTTACTTTTCAACCAATGGTTCGGAGTCCATGTCCGGCTCGACTTTACCTCCTCGGCTCGTCCCCGGACGAGCCAGAGGTAGATCGCCATTCGAAACTGCTCCCACAACCGTTGAACTCACCGATGGTTCGGAGTCCAACACTCGGCTCTACTTTACCTTCTCGGTTCGTCCCCGGACGAGCCAGAGGTAGATCGCCGTTCGGAATCGCTCCCACAACCGTTGAACTCACCGATGGTTCGGAGTCCAACACTCGGCTCGACTTTACCTCCTCGGTTCGTCCCTGGACGAGCCAGAGGTAGATCGCCGTTCGGAATTGCTCCCACAACCGTTGAACTACACCGATGGTTCGGAGTCCAACACTCGGCTCGACTTTACCTCCTCGGTTCGTCCCCGGACGAGCCAGAGGTAGATCGCCGTTCGGAATTGCTCCCACAACCGTTGAACTACACCGATGGTTCGGAGTCCAACACTCGGCTCGACTTTACCTCCTCGGCTCGTCCCCGGACGGGCCAGAGGTAGATCGCCGTTCGGAATTGCTCCCATAACCGTTGAACTACACCGATGGTTCGGAGTCCAACACTCGGCTCGACTTTACCTCCTCGGCTCGCCTCCGGACGAGCCAGGGGTAGATCACCATTCAGAATTGCTCCCACAACCATTGAACTACACCAATGGTTCGGAGTCCAACACTCGGCTCGACTTTACCTCCTCGGCTCGTCCCCGGACGGGCTAGAGGTAGATCGCCGTTCGGAATTGCTCCCACAACCGTTGAACTACACCGATGGTTCGGAGTCCAACACTCGGCTCAAATTTACCTCCTCGGCTCGCCTCCGGATGAGCCAGGGGTAGATCGCCGTTCGGAATTGCTCCCACAACCATCGAACTACAACGATGGTCCCGGAGTCAAACACTTGGCTCCCAGTCCCCCCAAGCTTGCTTCGCAGCAGACTGGGAGTCGTCCACCCCTCAGCTTCGCCAGTGGAGGGATGTCGAAGCTACGTTTGGCCACATAATCCGGAGCAATCTTGCCTAGCAGCCGTAGCCCGAAGCCCTACGCCTTCGGTCGGCTACCGAGCAAGTGCCTTCCCGAGCTCGCAAACAGAGAAAACTCACTTTCTCCTCAACTTTCGCGCATGATCTCGATCAGACGGCCCAGATCTTGCCACCGATGCTAAACGAAAAGATAATGTTCTCTTGGGAACTGAGCCGCCTCGAGATTCGTGCTAACATCCAACGGTTCAGATCTTACCACCGACGCTAAACGACAAGATAGCGTTTTCTTGGGGACTGAGCCGCCTCGGGATTCGTGCCGTACCTTGTCAGAGTCGCTAAACGACAAGATACTGTTCTCATAGGAACCGGTTCGGTTCGATACTCTCACCGACGGAACTGACGCACTCGGTTCGTAGACCTCGACACGACTGACACACTTACACGAGATCGATACGCATAGCAACAAGAGAGATGCCAGTTCTTAAAAGAAATTTTATTAATGATCTGGGCATAGTACAAAGCAATCTTTCTATAGACTCAAAGTGCTATTAGAAAACAAAAATACAACGCCGACCCACAACACTTGGCGTTCAAACAGAAATATCCTCACTGGACTCTTCGGTCGCCAACCCTTCCACTTCGGCTGTTAGCTCCTCCGCCTCCTTCCGAAGTTTCGCCTCCACAGTCTGCAAGTGATGGATCTCATAGACCAAATCGTCTAGCTCGGTTATTATCTTCGACTGATTGTGCTGAATACATTGGACCCGAAGAGCGTTGCTAAAAGCAGACTGCGAGTCTTCATCCTCCCCTGCGGGAGTCACCTCGACGATCCTGCCCTCCAGGCGTTGGATCTCGGCATCCCGTTGGCCGAGGACGGACTGAAGGTGGGCCCGCTCGCTCTCAGCCCGGCGCAACTTCAGCTCCATGCCACGAAGCCGCTCTCGGCACTTCAATGAGCTGAGCTTCTTCACCCCTAAAATCACCTTGGTCTTAGCGCCCTCATTCGTGCTGTCGGAATCCGAGTCATGGACTGCCACCACGAGCTGAAAAGAAGGGAAAACGAATAGCAAAATTTCAATATACTGCCGAAGTCCAACACTTGGAAATTTTCTAAAGAAACTTTCAGATTCGCATTCAGATATAATAGTGTTACAAACGGCCGAACCGACCCTACAATTAGGTTTTACAACAACCAACAAAAATAAAAAAGACATGATTAGGGCCTCTTCGGAAGGGGAACGCTTCGGTTTAGGGAAACGCGAGGACGACGAGGCCTGCCTGTAGAACCCCGTATTTTCAAATATTATTTTAATTATTTGAAAATGAATTTAAGTAATTTTTGAGGATTTAAATAAATATTTTCTAAGAAATTTATCTTTTGTACACGTGCAAAACACGTGCAAATGACTTTTGAGAAGTTTGAAAAATTAAGTTTTCTTTATGAATAATTATTATTTATTATTTGAAGATTATTTAGTATTTTTCCAGATTTTTCTGAAATTAATTAGTACTATTTGCAATTTTTGAGAAAAGAAGGACTTATTTGCAAATTTGACATTTGTTTGGGTTAAAACGCAAAAGTGGCATTCTGGACGTTTTGAGCAGTATTGGCATTGAGGTTTAAGTTATATTTCATTATTAAATCCTGGCTTAAATGATATTTGATGAAATTTCAAGACTAATCTATATATATGTAAATTATATTTTGGGAAAGGATTATTTTGCAAATCGGGTGAAAACCCTAATATTTTAATCCGGCATATATATAAGGGATTTTCCTATTCCCAGCCGTCATTGAGTATACACAGGATTTTGAGATTTATTTTGAGGAGCAAAAGAAGAGGCTTTTGGATCTAGCAAGGAGAAGAACTATTTCGTGGATTTTCTTCAAAACAATGTGAGTTGGTTTGTTTTGTTTTGTTTGCTTTGTTTGATTTGAATGATGAATGAAGTAAGATTTTTGTTATGCCTTGTTCGTGATCGTTACACTATTGATTTGTTAGTCTCATTGTATGTATGACATGGATCTATTATTTAATATGAAGGATGAAAACTTTTATTGTTACTTGGATCATGATGAGAGAAATATTAAGATTTGTTGAGGATATGTTGATTTTGAGATCGTATTGTTGGGAGATATATTAAAAATTGATGGTGTTATGATCAGATGATAAACATCTAGATCTGATGGTAATAGTTCAGATTTTGATTAGTTATGAAGGAAGTTTTGTTGAGGAAACCCTAATGGGAGAATTGAGAATTATGATCATGAGAATATGAAATTTGAGTATTTGAGTGTTTGAGTAATGTATCCATGATGGAGATTATTGAGAGATGTCTATTGGCCTGAATACAATTAATTTTTATGATCAGTGAATCTTTAGAAAACCCCTGGTTGATTTGTGTTCGGACCTATTGTTGGGAACCTGTAGCCGACAGTCGACTGGACCATACAGCAGTGGACTGGCACGAGCCTGTGTGAATTTTTAGTCTTTGAGGTTTGTTCGGGACAGTCGGCCTAGACTGTGGTCAGTCGACTGGTCCTCTGCTTGTGATTTTGTTCAGTTCTTTCGGGACGGTCGACTGATAACTTACCCAGTCGACTGACTTTTCCTTAGTTTATTTTTGTAAAATGTTGGGATATGTCCTCTGGACAGTCGACTGGACCATCAAGCAGTCGACTGGTCCTGAAGGAATCTTTGTATTTGATTGTGAGATATTTTGTTTAGTGTTTGACTTTGAGACATTTGTTCAGTATTTGATTTTGGGATATTTGTTCAGTATTTGATTTGAGATGTTCAGTTAAGAACATGATTGGAGATATTTTGTTGAGCCACTTGTTTAGTGGAAATTTGTTCAGATATTTGTTTTTGAGTCTCTAGAGGTAGGTGACCCTAGTATACCGGTGTTGTTCATTTGTTGAGGCCCATCGAGGCAAATTTTCAGTTATTCAGATTTTTAGTCCGGTAGGGTACACTACTCTAGGAGATTTGTTCAGTAACCCAAACTAATAAGGACAGGCATTAGTAGTGTCATGACGAATGAGAATATGAGTTATGCACCTCAGTATGGCTTTTGATGTAGGATTTAATCTCCTGAATTATCCAAGTAGTTAACTTGCGATGTGTGATTTATCTCCGGAATTATCCAGGTAGTTAACCTGAGATGTGGGATATTTCTCCGGAATTATCCAAGTAATTATCTTGAGATGTGGGATTGAACTACGGAATGATCGGAGTCGAGGCGACACTTTTGGGGTATTATTGTGGTGATGAGTCTATGTTTAGATGTGGGATGATCTCCTGAATTATCCAGGGTAAATACCTGTGATGTGGGATCAATCTCCGGAATGATCAAGCATGGGCAAATTATCATAGTTTATCTTCATCTCTTAGTAGTCATCGTTGTCAGCATGTAGTCATGATGTTTTCTTGAATCACTTTTATGCATTTGGATTTCTTGTTTTTTGGCACACACTTGGCTTTTGGTTTTGGTATCACCCCTTATTCTTTTGTTGTACTTCATACTTTAGTGTTTGATTATTATTTGTTGGATATTATGTTCTAAGTTCATTTATGTTATTGTTTTGATTAGTCGCCACTCACACCATTTTTATGGCTGACCCCTTTAGTTTGGGGGTTAGGGTTCAACTCTAGCCTCACATGTTGCAGGTTATTGCTTAGATTGGAGGTTGGATGCTTGAGTGGGCAATTTGAGATTATTGGATTATTTAGTGTTTGTTGTGAAATTGTAAAGACTTATTTGAGATCATTATTGAGCTGTAAATAAAGATTAATTTGTGTTGAGATGTTTAGACTTCCGCTGTAATTGTAATAATTGTTGTAATAAAGAAGAAAAATTTTAGTGGTGTTGTTGGTGTTTATTGTTGTATTGAAGTGGATTACTGGGATTTCGCCACTTATTTTCTAAGCTCTCATATTAGAAATTTGGGGCGCTACACTGCCCTCCGAGCTCAATCCTAAACCAACGAAGTGCGACCCCCCTTCGCTGCTGGCTCTAACTGCGGCGCCGACCGAGGCTCCGCTCGACGAGACGGCCACACTGCTCTGAGCGTCAGCTGGACTCCGCCTGGTCATAGGCAAGCGTGTCGCAAGTTCGTAAAATGTAATCCCTCTCTCGCTCTCTTCGCGGGTACACGATGTGCTCCGGACGTTGGCTTTCTCGGGCAGGGGCTTGAGCGATGTCCCTCGAAGCATCGTCCTTTGCCAACTTCTTCAGTCGAGGGAGCCTCGACGAGCCCGAGGCGTTGGCACTATCGGTCGCAAGCCGTCGGTAATGGGTGACCTCGACCCCCCTATCTATAGTAATCCTCCTAAGCTTGTCGACCTCGGCTAGCAGCTTCTTGCGCTCGGATGACACCTTCTCCAGCTCGGAAGCAAGCTTCTCTTCTTCCACCGAACGGCCTCGCCCCGCTACCTCCAAGTGTCGGATTTTGGCCGAGAGCTCTTCGTTCCTCCGCTCGACGACGGCGAGCTCCCCACCTAGCCGCTCGACCTCGCCCTCAAGAGCAGAGACCAGGGGTCATTTTCGTAGCTGCGCCAACTCGCGACACTTCCCCCTGGCCAGCGCCTTTACCTCCTCCAGTTCCAAAAATAAGTAAAAGCGCTTATCACGGCTCAGTGACAGCTCTCGCTTCGTCTTGACCAACTCTTTACGGAGGTACGAAACCTCCGTGATCGGACCGAACTTCACCTGAAAAGCAGAGATAAATCCGATGGGACAATACATGGAAACATCTACAACTAATCACACGCAAATCCGAGACTCAACACTTGGATAAATTTTGGCCAAACACACTGTTTTCATTTAAAACCGAGGAGAAAGTTTTACAAAAGCGGTGGCCAGTCCGCAGTTAGGCTTACAAAAAGAGACAAAACAACAAAAGACTAAAAGAGACAACCGAGTCAGGGGTCGACCTTTTTGTCGCTCGGGTCTGTCGACCCCCCGGTCTTGTCCTCACCATCGCCCTCGCCTTCGCCTTCGCTCCCGCTCTCCTCCTCGGAGTCGTCCTCCTCCTCGCCCTTGGCCTCGGTCTCTCCTGGGCCTTCGACACCGTCCGTCTCTCCCTCAGGGTCGAGCAGCCCCTCGGGAACCTCCTCCTCCCCTTCCACGGGGTCGTAAAAACGGTAGGAGGACATGTCGAAGCTCGGGTTCTTGGCGGCTACGTGGAGCAAGGCTCGACCGTAGGCATCCTCCATGTTCTGGAGCATGTGTTGCGCGGCCTCCTCCTGCACGGCCTTCTTCACCTTCTTCACCCTCTTCTGGTGTTTGGCCATGATCTTCTCGGCCCTCTTCCGAGCCTTCTCCGTGTCCGACCAAGCATTGGCCAGCGCTTCCTTCAGCTCGGCAACCTCCTTCTCCGAAGCCTCAAGCTTGGCCACCGCGTCCTTCGACAGCTGAATGGCGTCGGCCAGCTGCTTCTCCAACCCCGCCACTTCAGCAGCCCTTTTTGTCGAGAGAAGCTGCTCGGCATCAAGCTGTTTCGCGACCTTGACGCGCTCCACCCTCTCCCGCTCATATTCCTGTTTCTTGCTCGCGAACCCCTCGAGCAGGAAGTTGAAGTGGCAGAGGGTCTGAAAAAAGAACGGCACATCAGAACCCGAACCCAAGAACTTAGAAAAATTCTAAGAAAGAAATTTGGATGAGGGAGAGCTCGGCCTACTTATCGACATGGTATTCCGAGCAATCTGCATCGCGGCGTCCCCTGCTAGCCCGGCCTTTAGGGTCGCTCGATCTTTTGGGGTCGGCAGGTGCCTCACTGCTTCCATGCAGATGTTGCCGTCGCCCAAGAAGCCGTCGACATTCATCACCTGCCAGTCAGGGACGAAGATCTGCTTATGACGCTCGGTCAAAATCATCTCCGCCTCGGAAGTGAGGGGCGGAACTTGGAGGGACAGCACCTCCTTCATGCCGAACGCACCGCTCGATGAACCGGGAGCATCCCCCTTCGGGGTCGGTGTCGGCGCACCCGAGGCAGGGGGGTCGAGGACCATGACTTCCCCCTGCTCGAGGACCATAACCTTTGGCTATTCGGCGACCTTCGCGACCGAAGGCTTCTTCGAGGCTCGGCCGTCCTGAGGCCCCGCCGAAGGCCTCTTCTTCTTCGCCTCCTGCTCCGACCTGCCCTTCGCCATCAGAGCTTTGTAGTCCAGCTTCATCGTCTCTGCACAAGCCGAATGAAAAAACTTAGAAAAATTTTCATGAACTTTAAGCAAAGAGTATAAATACCAGAAGCATACTAGGGTCGATCGGACTGAGACCCCCTCGGAACAAATCCTCCTCGGTAATATCTTTCCAGCTTAGCGCTGGCAGGGCGAGGAGCTTCTTCTGGACCACCGCCTCCTCGTCGCTCAGCACCGTCTCCTTCTTGGTTCGCTTGGGCAGACCATCCTTCGTCCAAACCGTCGGGATCACCCACAGCGCAGGGGCTCGGATGATGAAATACTTCTCCTTCCAATGTTTGATCGAGTCCGGATTCTCGATCAGCTTCACGCCCGTCCGGGGCGAAAGGTAGAATCTTTGTTCGTCTCGCCTTGGCTGACAAGGTCGGTAGAGGCTCCAAAAGAGGAACATACTCGGCTCGGCACCAACTTCTTGGCATCGGAGGACGAATGCCATGACGTGCCTCCATGTGTTCGGCATCAGCTGGGCGGGGCTCAGACCGTACCATGTCAAGACATCAACAACGAACGGGTGGAGGGGAAAACGGAGTCCGGCAATAAGGGAGTCGACCGAAAAGATTCACACGTCTGACGAAGACTTCGTATTAGCTCGGAAACCCGGCCCGGGGAGGAGCAGTCCGTAGTCGGCAGGGATCCGGAAACCCTCTCGGATCAGGTGAAGGTCGGTCTCGGTAAGAGACGAGATGGTATGGTCCACCTCGGACAGCTCTCTCGGTTCATTCTCCTCCACCAACTTAGCCGTGCCTTGGGTCACTCTCTCCAAGGTGTCCTCGGCATAGTCCCGTACACCTCCCACGCTCGACAGAACAATGGGCTGTCGACCGAACGCTCCCGCTGTCTTCGGCGTCTCAACGATAGTGACCACGGCTTTACCCTTCCGGGACGCCGCCGCAACCTCCTTAGGCAGCTCGGCCACTTTGCCCTCTCTATCCGGACGTACGATGTTCTGATCGCTCGGCTCCACCACCTCCTTCCCTTCGCCCCCTCGGCCTACTGCTTGCTCGGAGGCGGGGGTCTCATCCGAGGACGTAACCTTAACCATTTTCTAAAAGAGAAGGGAGATAGACTGACCTTGAAGTGATAGGTACGGTCGGAAAGTTCACCGGAGACAAGGAACGCCTCACCGCGACAGCTAGAACCACCACCAGGGAGCTAAAAACTTCGAAGATGAAAGTAAGAACTGAAGAGAGAGAGTAAAAGTAAAAAATGAGACTTGGTCTGAGGGGGGGGGGAAGATTTATAGTAAAAAGGAACGTCCCTTGGACTTCCAAACGAAAAAGTGCGACTTTTGGGCCGCTCTCGAAACATCGCGAAGGCCCAACACAACTACCTTCTTCGCCAAGACAACTAGCGCGGTATATCGAGACCGGGAGCCAAACTATACGCCATCCGACCACGCCAGCAAAGAGACCGGTCGGCTACCGAGCAAGTACCAATCCGAGCAGGCAAACGGAGAAAACTCCCTTTCTCCTCAAACTTCGCGTAAAATCTCAATCAAACGGCCCAGATCTCGCCGAGAACACTAGACGACAAGATAGTGTTCTCTCGAGAAATGTGCCCGTCTCAAGATGCGCGACGCCATCCAACGCTACAAATTGCTTCAAGTCGCTCGGATGGCCTACACTTCCTCCATACCCCACCTCTGTCTGAAGAAACCAGAAAAAATTTTAATTCAAAGTTTTAAGGCACCGCCTTCGGCGTGCCCCCCAGGCCCCATGTCTCGGTCGGTGTTCCGCCAACCCACGGGGCCCAGTCAAAAGCAGATCGGTACTCCCCCCATCTCTAACTCCTCCGGATTGACATCCATCAGAGGTCATCAGCCCGGAAGGAAAACAGAGAGGGGAGGAGACCCATCACTCTGAAGCTGTTGCAGACTCTCGGATCCGGACCCAGGTCATCACCTCTTCTACCATGACCTTCCCCGACCCTGACACCCATGTTGGAGCCCTCAAAATCCGGAGAAGATCATGGTGGAAGAATGACCACCCATCCTACCTAAGCAAAGTCGTCCCTCTGCTCCGGACAAGGGTCATCACCTCTTCTACCATGACCTTCCCCGACCCTGACACCCACGATGGGGCCCTCAGAATCGGGTGAAGATCATGGTGGAAGAACGACCACCCGTCCTACCGAAACACACAGTCCCTCGGATCTGGGCTTCGGTGGTCTGCCCTTCGGCCCAAACCTCCCCTGACCCTGACACCTCCACCCGGGCCATCAGAGTCAGGAGAAGATTTGGGCGGAAGAACGGCCACCAATCCTTTCGAAGTAGACCCCTCCGTCAGATCCGGACTACAGTCATCACCCCTTCTACCATGATCACCCCTGATCTTGACACCACCATCGGGCCAGTCAAAATCGGGTGATGATCATGGTGGAAGGGTGACCACCCGTCCTTCCGAACGAACTCACCCCTCGGATTCGGTCATGGATCATCACCTCTTCCACCATGATCTCCACCGACCCTGACACCCACTGTGGGGCAACCAGAGTCGGCAGAAGATCTTAGTGGAAGAACAACCACCCGTCCTTCCGAGGAAGTTCACCCCTCGGCTTCGGACATGGATCATCACCTATTCCACCATGATCTCCCCCGACCCTGACACCCACGTGGGAGCAGTCAGAGTCAGGAGAAGACCATGGTGGAAGAACGACCACCCGTCCTTCCGAAGTAACTCGCCCCTCGGGTCCGGACTACGGTCGTCACCACTACTGCCTTATCCTCTCCCGCTCCTGACATCCCCTTTCGAGCCGTGAGGAACGGGAGAAGAACAAGGCAACAGAGCGACCACCCGTCCTTCCGAAGTAACTCATCCCTCGGGTCCGGACTATGGTCGTCACCACTACTGCCTCGTTCCCCCCCGCTCCTGACATCCACTTTGGGGCCGTCAGGAACGGGAGAAGAAAAAGGCAAAAGAGCAACCACCCCTTCGGACCTCGAAAGATAAGTTACCAAAGACCAATACCTCCGAGGTTTGAAACTCTACATTGTTGCGATTGAAATGACAAAGGGAGTGGGGTACTTATAAGCTCTCCTCCAAGGTCTGGCCATTATGACCCTCGGAAGTTGAAATGCCACGCATTAATCAAAGGAGTTATCCTTAATGACCTGGGGAAGGTGGAACGCCGCGCAAACCCCGGAGCACCATTAATGCCCTTGGGAACAGGATCGTTCGAGACAGATTGCGCCACGACGCTCAACTTGCCGAGACCCCCTGTCTTCGATCGGCTACCGAGCAAGTGCCTTTCCGAGCTCGCAAACGGAGAAAACTCACTTTCTCCTCAACTTTCGCGCATGATCTCGATCAGACGACCCAGATCTCGCCGAGGACACTAAACGACAAGATAGTGTTTTCTTGAGAAATGTGCCCGTCTTGAGATGCGCGTCGTCATCCAATGGCTCAGATTGCACCATGTCGCTCGACTTGCCGAGACCCCCTGTCTTCGGTCGGCTGCCGAGCAAGTGCCTTTCCGAGCTCGCAAACAGAGAAAACTCACTTTCTCCTCAACTTTCGCGCACGATCTCGATCAAACGGCCCAGATCTCGCCGAGGACACTAGGCGACAAGATAGTGTTTTCTTGAGAAATGTGCCCGTCTGGAGATGCGCGTCGTCATCCAATGGCTCAGATTGCGCCGCGTCGCGCGACTTGCCGAGACCCCCTGTCTTTGGTCGACTGCCGAGCAAGTGCCTTTCCGAGCTCGCAAACGGAGAAAACTTACTTTCTCCTCAACTTTCGCGCATGATCTCGATCAGACGGCCCAGATCTCGCCGAAGACACTAAACGACAAGATAGTGTTTTCTTGAGAAATGTGCCCATCTTGAGATGCGCGTCGTCATCCAATGGCTCAGATTGCGCCACGTCGCTCGACTTGCCGAGATCCCCTGTCTTCGGTCGGCGGCCGAGCAAGTGCCTTTCCGAGCTCGCAAACGGAGAAAAAAGACACCGAGCTACTACAACCGCTGGATCTCTCAAAAATTCGCGCCCGTCTATGATCGACGGCCCAGATCGATCCACGTCATAAATCGGTATTTAAAATCATTTTTTATCTATTTTAATCGATTTATTTATTTAAAAATTGTGAAAAATTGCTAAAAATTTGGGAAAATTAACTAAAAATTCTAGAAAATAATTAAAAATTCGGGGATATATTTTTGAGCCCCTAAAGGAACAATTATTGCCTAGAATGCACTATTAAGGCCCCCGAACGATTAGTAAACACATCGCAAAATTAAATAAATAATCCGAAAAAATAGATAAAAGCCGTCAAATACTCGATATGGCTAGAGAACAGCACATAGCATCAAAAAATTACCTCACTGCCCCCTTCGAGATTCAAAATCCTCCATTTGGACTCCGATACAACTCCACTAGCCACCAAAACGGTTAAACTACTCCTCAAAGGCTGATCACACTCAGTCTTTAGGAGTGGGGGGCTCGTGATATGGCTAAAAATGGGGTTAAATCGGAACCGTCCAAATTGGGTGCGAATCTTGAAGCTCGGGGGTAAAACGGTAATTTCATATACAAGCGGATCCAAAGCGGGTACTGGATCTCCTTCTCACAGATCCAATAACCCACGAACGAGTCCACTCCAATTGGGTACGGGTCCCGACCCGAAGTAAACTCAGACCAACAGGAGACAAATCAGGATCACTGATTTGACCAAGTCAACGAGCCTGATTTGCTCTCACCGGGAATCAGGGGTTAGTTTCCTAAACAGGCTGTGAGGATTTTTCTCCTAGCAGTTACACAGGGAATCAAGCCTCTAATCACTCCCCTGGCGACTATAAATACCTCCCCTCTGCCACTGTAACCAGGTAATCACTCTTTTTCCACCTTAAGCTCTTTCTTAATCTCTTCAGATTACTGACAAGAGCGTTGGAGGGTGCGTCGCCGGAATCAACCCCGGTGTATCGCACTTCCTTGCAGGTCGCGGTAGGAGCAAGAAGGCTTGAGTCAGCTGTTCAGATTTTCTCGAACTCACAAATCTTATCTGTTTACCCCCACACCAAAATCAGCGGTAACACTGGGGATTAGGAATTACATTCCTTATCTAACCACAGGGATTAAATTCCTAATTTGATCCCAACGGTGCCTATAAATACCCCCCACCCATCTCCATTAAGAGGTAATCAATCTTTTGCCAGTTTTACGCTCTTTCATAATCACTTCTGATTACTGACTTGAGCGTCAGGGGGTGCGTCGCCGGGAACAACCCCGGTGTCTCACACTTTTTGCAGGTGAACGGCGGGAGCAACGGTGAAACTCCGGTGGAACAGATAACAGGTTTGCTATTCAAAGTTTTCCAAGAATCCACAAATACTATCTGTTTGCCCCCACACCAGATTTAGCAGCAACAGATTGGCGCCGTCTGTGGGAACAAACGAATAGTTGCCTTCCCTCTTCCCGTTGGTCAGATCTTCTCCAGCCATGCCTCCTAGGAAAGCCAAATCCAGAGGGTCCAACCGAGGACCCAACCCCGATCAGCAACAGGAAGTCTCCATCCAGCCCGCTCAGCAGCAGGGGCAACTCCCTCCTCAAGCAAAGGACCCTCTCCAACAGGATCTGCCTCCTCCTCAGAATCAACAACCTCCTAAGGGTCCCAACCTGCAGAAACAACCTCTCCATCCGGACCACATCTCCATCCACAATGCCTTTTCGTATTCTATGGCCTCCCACAATCCCCGAGCTTCCGACCTTCGCAACACCGTCCTCAATCGGCAGAAAGATGAGGATCTTCACTGCTGTCTGGATGAAAAGCGGGCCCAAGAGGGAGCCTCCCGCCAGCAATGTCCGGATGAGCGATCTCCTCACCGCCGAGACTACAGAAGGTCCCCTATCCGAAGGGGGCGGAGAGACTCCCCCGAGCATCACAGGAGACGACCCCATTCCCCTGCCAGTCGGCAACATCCTAGGAACGATGAGGCCCCCATCACCCGTGCCGAGTTCCAGCAGTTCCAAGCAACTGTCCTACAAGCTCTCAATCTTCGTCCTAACAACACCAGTGCTCCCAGGATTCCCACTCCTCCTCCGGTCCAAAGTCCTCGTCGACAGTCCCTATCTCCTCCCCCAGCTCCAAGCAACCCCCGGCACATGCCAAGCCATCGCCGCTCCAGGAGCTACCATCGTCGTAGCCCCCGCTCTCCCTCGTACGAAGACGAGTCTAGAGGCTCGGCTGATTACCGTCGAAGGGATGACGCTGTCTACCGCCGTCTCCATGAAATGGAGAGGCACTTGGGTCAGTTAGAACGAGAAGAAGAGCTTAGAGGAAGGACCCTTCGTCCTAGTCGACCTCCCTTTTCCCGAACCATAATGGATGCACCCGTACCAATCGGCTTTAAGCCTCCTCAATTCGAGACTTATTCCGGAGAGACTGACCCCGTCGATCACATCGAAAGCTTCAAGACCCTCATGATCATCCATCAAGCTTCCGATGCTCTGCTCTGCAAAACCTTTCCCGCAACTCTCAAGGGTCCGACTCGAGAATGGTACTCTCGCCTTACCCCATCTTCAATATTCTCCTTCGAGCAATTTGAGACACTCTTCGTCACCCACTTCGTGAGTAGCCGTAGAACTGAGAAGACCAGCATTCTGCTACTCTACCTCCACCAGAAGATGGGTGAGAAGCTGAGAGACTATGTAAAAAGGTTCACAGCTGAAGCCAGGTCCATAGCATCCCTCGACCAGTCGGTCGCTGCAGCAGCATTTCAATCCAATGTCCTCAACTCCAGCCTCCGCTCCTCCCTCGCCAAGAAGCCCCCACAGAACTTCTCTGACCTCCTCCTCCGGAGCAAAAAATGTATTCGGGCCGAAGAAGCTGAGCACCGCCCCAATTGGGAGGGGTCCTCCTCCAGGTCTAAGAGAAAGGGAAAAGAAGAGGAAAGGACCAACAAGCTTCAGAAGGATAGTAGCGGCCAGCGCCGCCCTCCCCCCAGGTTCGAGAAATTTACTCCTCTCACTACCAATGTCTCCACCATTCTAATGGAAGTTGAGAAGGAGGGGGTCATGCCTCCTGCTCCGAGGATGAACATGTTGATTCTTGATTTTGATGATCACAACACATTACAACATGTATCTATGCTATACTTTATAATTGCAGGTGTTATACACAAAGGACTCCTAAAAAAAATGAACAAGCATAAAGCTCCAGATAAAATAATGGTTAAAGCTTCACTCAAGACTCAAGACTCAAGCCAAGACTCATGCTTCAAGTGTCATTTAATATCATGTCTTGTAAACAAATGTAATTTTGTTGTAATTGAGTCTTAGTATGATGTAAAGCCTTGTCACACACACATACACTCACTCTTTTACAAATGTGTGTTTTTCAAAACATCAAAGGGTCAAAACAGTTTGAAATAGTTTAACTGTTGAGTACCAGTCGACTAATACTCATACCTGTCGACTGTCGGTACAAAACTGACTAAACTTATTCAAACTCTGACCAGTCGACTCATTATGGCAACCCAGTCAACTGTTCGAGTGCGTTTGACCGTTTTCTGATTTTAAAATCGTTTTTCAAAATTCAAAGCTGATTAGATCCGTTGGTTGACAGTTGGAATAACTGCCTCCCAACGTCCAGTAACTCTAACTCTATAAATAGAGTTCAGAGTTCACTGTTAAAAGATCTAACATTTTTTCGAGCATTCTTTTGAGATTTCTTAAGTGTTACATAGTTCAAAGAGACAAAGCTTTCAATTTTCTAAGTTTCGGTTCTCTACATTCAGTCCAGTATAACATCTGACTTCGTTCTGGACTGGATATAGAAATCAACCTCTTTTAGCCACGTACTACATCACAAATCACATACAAGGCTATAGGTTGATTGTAAACTTTTTCTTATTTTTCTTTTACTCTCGGTTGGAGAGTTAGACTCTAGGGTGTAGAGTCAGTGGTTTCACTCTTGGTGGAAGAGTGGGGTGCTTTCTCTGGTTGAGAGAAAGGACTACGGGTTAGACAAGGTTGTTGTCTGAACACCGTAGGGTATTCTTGTAAACTTGTTTTCAAGAATAGTGGAAATCTCAAGTGGGTTGCTTGGGGACTGGATGTAGGTCGGAAGGACCGAACCAGGATACATCGTGTGTACTCTGTGGTTGTATCTCTTGAACTTGCATTTACATTTTTCTGCTTGTTTTATTACTGTGAAACTTGTCTGGACAGTCGACTGACTCCTTTATAAGTCGACTGGTCAGACTTGTACTCTGTTAGTTTATTGTTTAAATAAGTCGACTGTCTCTACTTTAAGTCGACTTCATAGAGTTGTTTGAATTATCTCTTATTGAGTTAACTCAGTCGACTGGTTCACTCCTAAGTCGACTGCTCAGAAGAAAAAAAAAATTCCACAATTTTATTTTGATAAACACTATTCATCCCCCCTCTAGTATTTGTTGCCTCGCCTACAGGATCCAACAGAACACCCCATCCAAGAAGAGGAACAAGGAGAAGTGGTGCCGCTACCACCGGGATCATGGCCACGACACCAACGACTGTCGGGCGCTGAAGAACGAGATAGAGGCCCTCATCCAGAGGGAGCAGTTGGCCAAATTTGTGAGAACAGATGATCGAACCGATCGCTCCCCTCCCCCACCTCGGGGGGCTAACAAGCGTCCCGAACGCGATGAAACGCCCGAATTCGAAGAGGAACGTGTCCTACACCTCATTCATGGGGGCCCAATGGGGGGCTCCTCCAACTCCTCTCGAAAGGCGTTTATAAGGGAAGTCAGTTCGGTTCACGCCACACCTCCTCCTAAAGGCCTCGGAGTGCCCGTCACGTTCTCAGACAAAGACCTTGAGGGTGTCCGAACCTCCTATTGTGACACACTCGTCATCAATCTCCATATGGCGAACTTTAAGGTGGAAAGGATCCTAGTGGACAATGGCAGCTCCGTTAACATCCTCTTCCTCGCCGCTTTCAAAGGCCTCAAGCTATCACGAGACAGACTCAAGCCCGCCGGCTACACGCTCCATGGGTTCACGGGAGTGCCAGTGACTGTTGAAGGGGTGATCACCCTCGACGTAACCGCTGGCAAAACTTCTACTACCCGAACGAAGTCGATGGACTTTATGGTCGTGGATGTCCCTGCAGCTTACAATGTCATTTTAGGTCGGCCCGGCCTAGCTGCCCTTGAAGCCGTCCCTTCCGCCTATCACCTCAAGATGAAATTCCCCACCCGGGCAAGAGTAGGGGAAGTAAAAGGCAATCAGGAAATGGCCCGCAAGTGCTACATGACCTCGACTGGGGGTCCAGTCCTCTCCCTCGAAACTAGAGATCCCCCAGGAGAGTGTCCGACCAACGTCCGAAGACCTCGAAGGCAGAGAAATCCCAAGGACTTGGAATGCCGACCATCCTTCAAAATACCAAGAAAGCGCCCTAGCGCCTATCTAACTATTCGGGGATGTCGAACCATTCCTCTCCTTTCCCATGTATTTTTCCTCTTCATTTTTCATATGTAATAACGGCTCGTAACTCAGAAGCAGCCGACCATTAGTCATCAATAAAGAAAGCTTTTTCATATTTAACTTGTAAAACTGTTTGCATCTCTCTGCTTTTACTCTTCACCCTAACGATGGTTCGGAGTCCAACACTTGGCTCGACTCTACTTTGCAAGTTCGCTCTTAAGCGAGCTAGAAGTAGGTCGCCATTCGGAACTGCTCCCACAACCGTTGAACAACTCTAACGATGGTTCGGAGTCCAACACTTGGCTTGATTCTACTTCGCAAGTTCGCTCTTAAGCGAGCTAGAAGTAGGTCGCCATTCGGAACTGCTCCCACAGCCGTTGAAAAACTCTAACGATGGTTCGGAGTCCAACACTTGGCTCAATTCTACTTTGCAAGTTCGCTCTTAAGCGAGCTAGAAGTAGGTCGCCATTCGGAACTGCTCCCACAACCGTTGAACAACTCTAACGATGGTTCGGAGTCCAACACTTGGCTCGATTCTACTTCGCAAGTTCGCTCTTAAGCGAGCTAGAAGTAGGTCGCCTTTCGGAACTGCTCCTACAACCGTTGAACAACTCTAACGATGGTTCGGAGTCCAACACTTGGCTCTATTCTACTTCGCAAGTTCGCTCTTAAGCGAGCTAGAAGTAGGTCGCCATTCGGAACTGCTCCCACAACCGTTGAACAACTCTAACGATGGTTCGGAGTCCAACACTTGGCTTGATTCTACTTCGCAAGTTCGCTCTTAAGCGAGCTAGAAGTAGGTCGCCATTCGGAACTGCTCCCACAACCGTTGAAAAACACTAACGATGGTTCGGAGTCCAACACTTGGCTCGATTCTACTTTGCAAGTTCGCTCTTAAGCGAGCTAGAAGTAGGTCGCCATTCGGAACTGCTCCCACAACCGTTGAACAACTCTAACGATGGTTCGGAGTCCAACACTTGACTCGATTCTACTTCGCAAGTTCGCTCTTAAGAGAGCTAGAAGTAGGTCGCCTTTCGGAATTGCTCCTACAACCGTTGAACAACTCTAACGATGGTTCGGAGTCCAACACTTGGCTCGATTCTACTTCGCAAGTTCGCTCTTAAGCGAGCTAGAAGTAGGTCGCCATTCGGAACTACTCCCACAACCGTTGAACAACTCTAATGATGGTTCGGAGTCCAACACTTGGCTCGATTCTGCTTCGCAAGTTCGCTCTTAAGCGAGCTAGAAGTAGTTCGCCATTCGGAACTGCTCCCACAACCGTTGAAAAACACTAACGATGGTTCGGAGTCCAACACTTGGCTCGATTCTGCTTCGCAAGTTCGCTCTTAAGCGAGCTAGAAGTTAGTCGCCATTCGGAACTGCTCCTACAACCATTGAACAACTCTAACGATGGTTCGGACTCCAACACTTGGCTCGATTCTGCTTCGCAAGTTCGCTCTTAGGCGAGCTAGAAGTGGGTCGCCATTCAGAACTGCTCCCACAACCGCTGGACAACTTTAACGGCGAGTTCAGAGTCCAACGCTCGGCTCGACTGCACTCCCTCAGTATCCCGAACCGAGCAGACGAGGAACCGACCTCCACATATGGAGAAAAATTCCGTCGAACCAATTTCGCCGTTGGATCGTCTCAAAATCCGTACCAGAACATGATGAACGGATCAGATCATGCCACGTATCCACAAAACGACAAGATAGTGTTTTCTCGAAACTCGAGCCTCCCGCCTCGTGATTCGTGTCACGATCTTGATCGACCGTCCAGATTGAGCCACGTGGTTCGGGTCTGAAATCTGAGCTACCACACCACCGAAGTGCAAAGTTGCCTCGGTATACTCCGAGCAAGAGATAAAGTTCTACAGCTAAGGCAAGAGTTCTATGGCTAGAACGCTCGAAGAAGCTAACTATTGATTTTTATGGTTCGTTTCAAGAGTAAGGCAACTACGACACAACAATGGGCAGACGAACTTCGATTTCATTAAAACAACTTGATAAATTTACAAGGCAAGAAGTTACAACAAAAAAGCAACTTGATAAATTTACAAGGCAAGAAATTACAACGAAGAAGACGATGCAAGAAATCAAAAGCCCGGTACAACTAGTTCAGCGCCACCTCGGAATGGGGACATTCCGATTCAGGGACACTCGGCATTTTCGTCTCTTCATCTCCGAGCTCGTCTCTAGGCCGACGAACTGGGACGCCTCTTCGCCACTAACCCTAACAGTGGCTCCGACCGAGGCTCCGCTCGAGCTAACAGCTACACCGCTTTGGGCATCGGCCGCAGTCCGACCAACGACGGGAGCACGAGTCGCAAGCTCGTAAAAGGAGATCCCTCGCTCTCTCTCCTCGCGAGTGTACGAGGTGCTGCGGACGTTAGCCCTCACGGGCTGAGGCTTCAGACGAGCCACTTCCTCTTCGAGCTCAACGATCCTGTTTTTCAAAGTGTCATCCTTAACTAGTATCTTGAATCGAGGGAGTTTTGCCGAACTCGGGTACTCAGCACTATCAGATATAATGCGACGCAAATTGGTCACCTCGATGCTCTTGTCGACCGTGACCCTCTGCAACTGCTCGACCATCTTCGCGAGCTCGTCTCGCTTGGTTAGCGCCGAGGCCAGCTCTTCTTCCTTCGTCGAGAGCTCCTCTTCGACTATCTGTAAGTAGTGCACCTCGGCCAGCAGCTCGCTGTTCTTCTTCTCTACATTGAGTGACACTCTCCTGATCAGCTCGATCTCACCCTCGAGGCGAGCCTCGCGAGACTGCTTAAACAGTTCAGCACGACGCCGAGCTACTGTGGTATCTAGAGCATGTTCGAGGATCCGAAAGATGAGAACATCACATTGAAAGACTAAAGTCCGTGCCAAACACTTAGACAAATTTGAATTAAGATTTTCATTCATAAAGAAGAGGCGGTGGCCAGTCCGCAAAAAGGCGTTACATTCTAAAAAAGGAAAAACAAAATTACAAAAGACGAGGAGATCAGGGGTCCACCTGCATCGTCGGCTCGACCACAGGCACCTCGCCAGACAGCCCCTCATTCCCCATCGCCCTGGCCTGGGGGTCGGTCACCACAGTCTCAGGGACCACCTCCTCCTCCTCGTCGCCTTCCTCCTCTTCGCCTTCCTCCTCTTCGCCCTCTGCCGCAGTTCCGGGCCACAACCTGTATCCGACCCACTGAAAGCCAGGGACGTGGTCCTGGACATGGTTGAGCGCCCTCTCGTAGGACTTCTCCATGTTGGAGGCCATGTGCGCCTTTGCCTCGGCCTCGACTTTGGCCCTAATCACCACCGCCACGGCATCCTTCTCCGCCTTCGCCTCTGCCAGGGCCTTCGCCGATGCTGCCAGCTCCTCGGCAGCCTTGGCAACTTTGGCAACCTCCTCAGCAAGCTGCCCCTTCGCTCGCTCCAGGTCCGCCTTAAGGTCGGCGACCCGGACCTCCAAGCAATCCGCGCGTCTCTGCTCTGCCTCGAGCTGCCGAACCGCCCTCACCTTCTCTGCCCTGTCCTTGTCGCTGGCGACCTTCAACTCCCTCTCCTGTTCGGCGAACGCTCGAAGGAGATGGTCGAAGTGACAAGTGGCCTGCCGAAGGAAAAAGGGAATAAGAACAAAGTGAAAGCCGAACGGCAGACTTAAGAAATTCTCAAGAAAAATGAATGCGAAACTTACCGACACAAGCGACCGAGTGACTTCGTAGGTGTCATCACCAGTCGTCCCCGCCTTCAGTGCAGCTCGATCCTTCGGGGTCGCCAAGTGCTTGACGGCTTGCATACACATCTGCGAGTCCCCGTGGAAGCCATCGTGGTTCTTGACTCGCCAGTCCGGGACGAACAACTTCTTATGCTGCTCGGTCAGGATCTCCTCAGCCTGAGTGGTTAGGGGCGGAGCCTGGAGCGACAGCGCCGCCGAAACATTGAAGGCCTCACCGGTCTTGGCTGACGTAGCAGGAGCCGAGGGGTCAGCGAAAACGACCACCGCTGGCGAGGGGACCTCAACAATGGTAATAGGCGGAGCAACTGCCGAAGGAACCTTAGAGGGCCGGCCGGACGAAGCCTTCGTGCTCGGCCTCTTTCTCTTCCTTCCGTCGGCAACCTTGTCTCGCTCATTCATCATCCCCAGAAAGTCCATCTTCGGCGCTTCTATTCCAAACAACAAAACAAACAGAAAGTTAGCGAAACGAGCTAAAAACTTAGGAAAAGATATATATTACGAGATGTCAGGAGCGTACTCGGGTCGATCGGACTAAGGCCTGACCCGTATAGCACCTCCTCGGTCATTTCTCTCCAGCTCAACATTGGGAGAGCCATGATCTTCCCCACCACTTCCTCCTCGGCCGCAGTCAGTACCGGGTCGACCCTTGCAAACTTGGGCACCTCTACTTTCCACTGAGTCGGAATCTTCAGCATCGAGGGCTCCCTCAACAAAAAGAACTTCTCCTTCCAACCTTTGATCGAGTCTGGATTCTCTATAATCCTAACGCCTTTCCGGGGTGACAGGTAGTAGCGATGCTCGGTCTTGTGCATCCGGTGAATCCGATACATGCTCCGAAGGATCGTCAGGTCTGGCTCGACCTCGGCGTTGCGGTACTGAAGCAAGAAGGCATTCACATGGCACCAGGTGTTCGGCATGAACTGGGTCGGCACCAGACAGTACCACTGGAAGACCTCTAATACAAAGGGGTTCAGAGGAAAGCGCAATCCGGCGTTCAGCAAGTCGTAGTCGAATATACACATATCCGACGGCGACAGTTTGGAGTTCACTCGCATCCCAGGGCCGGGGAGGATCATCTTGTACTCTGGAGGGATAGCAAACCCTTTTCTGATCCGGAGCAGGTCCCTCTCAGATAATACCGACGTAATCTCGTCCGCCTCGGTGGTCAGAACCGGGATGTTCTCCTCGTAGACTGCCGACCGACCTATGATCGCCTTCTCCAGAAGATCACCCTCGTATTGCCTGACTCCGGCATGGCCGGACAGTACACAAGGGTACCGGCCCGACTCAGGGGCTTGCCTCACGGTCTCCATGATCTCCTCGAGTACAGGAGATCGGGCCACTACATTCTTCTTCTTCTTCACCTCGGCCACGGACGGCTCGGCCACCTCCTTCCCCTTTCTTTGGCACCACTATCGCCCGAGGACGAGGCCTCACTCCCCGAGTCTACCCTTGACATCTCTAAAAAAAGCTAAGGCAAATAAACTGACCTTGATGTGACGTGTCCTTGAAGTGACGTTCACGGTCGGAATTAGTTCGCCGAAAATTGCCTGGCCCACACGACAGCTAACGCAATAGCCTTGGAGCTAAAATCGCCGCTAGCAGAGCATGCAGAGAGTAAAAGTGAAAACTCGGAGTGAAAAGTGAGAAATGAGCTATGGGGTGGGGTAGTAAGAATTTATAACCGCGAAGCGACGTTTGGGCTTCCTTGGGCATTTAAAAGCCCATTAAGAGAAGGCAAAGCGCCAAAACGGAGAGTTGCGACGTTTCAAAACAAAAACTCCTCAAATCGCTTAAGTCCATGACTCAGCCACCGGTGTGCATAGCCGAGCTACCAAACAGCTTGGCTAAATAACCGAGCTACTGGGTCATGGGATGGCGACGGGTCAGAACCAGGACTCTTCAAAATGTCTAACTCCATCCCTCGGCAAACAACACCTCGACGTGCCACCAAACAACTGTTCTAACCGAACCGAGGTGCCGAGGTACTGACCTCCACATATGGATAAAAATTCTGCCGAGGCCGAATCACTGTCGGATTCCAAAGTTCGTGTCAAAACTTGATGGACGGTTCAGATTGTGCCACGCCCACAAAACGAAAAGATAACATTTTCTCGTGATCTGAACCCCGTCCTCGTGATGCACGCCGTGATGGACGCTCCAGATCTAGCCACGCACACCTTCCGAGCTTCCGACCACCGGTGTGCCTAGCCGAGCTACCGAACAGCTTGGCTAAGCAACCGAGCTACTAAGTCGGAGGGTGGTGACGGTTCAAAGCCAGAACTCTTCAAAGCAACTAACTCCATTCCTCGGCAAACAACACCTCGACCTGCCACCGAACAACCGTTCTAAATGAACCGAGGTGCCGAGGTACCGACCTCCACATATGGAGAAAAATTCTGCTGACCCTCCTCAGCCGTTGGATCTTGTCAAAAAATGTGCTCGACATGATGGACGGTTCAGATCTTGCCACGTTCACTAAACGACAAGATAGTGTTTTTTGGGGATCCGTGCTGAGATGGATGCTCAGGATCTTGCCACATAGTTCGGCAGATTCCGAGCTACCGAACAGCTGGGCTGGACCACCGAGCCCCTAATACCGTAGACAACGAATTGAGGCACCGGAGTGCTTAGCCGAGCTAACGAACAGCTTGGTCGAGCCTTCGAGCTACTAGGTCGAACCGAACGGAGCACTGATTCGGCCCACAATGTCGAACTGCCGAGCCGAGGGGACAAGGAACCGACCCCCACATTTGGAGAAATAACTCGCCGACCCTCCTCAGCCATTGGATCCTGTCAAAAAATGCGTTCGACGCGATGGACGGCTCAGATCTTGCCACGTTCACTAAACGACAAGATAGCATTTTTTAGGATCTGCACTGAGATGGACGCTCAGGATCTTGCCACGTTGTTCGGTAGATTCCGAGGTAACAAGCCGAGCTGCCGAGGAGATGAGCCGAGCGACCGAGGCACCGACCCTCCCATACGGAGAAACTATCTGCCGAGCAACATGGATCGTCCGATCGCCCAGAAAAATGCGCTCGACGCTAATGGAGGGCTTAGATCGCACCACGCCATAAATCGGTATTAAAAATTAGTTTTTATTTATTTTAATCGTTTTATTTATTTAAAAATTACGAAAAAAATTACTAAAATTCGGGAAAATTAACTAAAAATTCTTGGAAATAATTATAAATTCGGGGGTATATTTTGGAGCCCCTGAACGAACAATTATTGCCTAGAACGTGTCGTTAAGACCCCCGAACGACCAGTTAACACTTCGCAAAATTAAATAAATAATCCGAAAAAATAGATAAAAATTACCAAACATCCAGAAAAGCTCAAGAACAACTTAGAGTGCAACCAACTTGAAAGATCACCACACTACCTCCTTCAAAGATTCAAAACCTTCCATTTGGACTCCGATACAACTCCGCCAGCCATTAAAACAGTGAAACTACTCCTCGAAGGCTGATCAAACTCAGTCTTCAGGAGTGGGGGGCTCGTGATATGGCTAAAAATGGGGTTAAATCGGAACCGTCCAAATCGGGCACGAATCTTGAAGCCCAGGGGTAAAATGGTAATTTCACCTACCAATAGGTCTGAAGCGGGTACTGGTTCTCCTCCTCGGAGGCCCACTAACCCGCGAACGGATCCACCTCAACTGGGTGCGGGTTTCAACCTGCAGCAAACTCGGTCCAGAAAGGATAGAATTAGGGTTTCTGATTAATCCTAATCAACGGCCCTGATTGATATCTATCCTTTCACTGGGGATTAGGAATTACATTCCTTATCTAACCACAGGGATTACATTCCTAATCTGATCCCAGTGGTGCCTATAAATACCCCCCACCCATCTCCATTAAGAGGTAATCAATCTTTTGCCAGTTTTACGCTCTTTCATAATCACTTCTGATTACTGACTTGAGCATCGGAGGGTGCGTCACCGGGAACAACCCCGGTGTCTCGCACTTTTTGCAGGTGAACGGCGGGAGCAACGGTCAAACTCCGGCGGAACAGGTAACAGGTTTGCTATTCAAAGTTTCCCAAGAATCCACAAATACTATCTGTTTGCCCCCACACCAGATTCAGCGGCAACACAGCGTTCATTGAAAAACTTCCACCAGGGTGGAAAGACTTCAAGAACTACCTCAAACACAAGCGAAAGGAGATGTCTCTTGAAGACCTAATTGTCAGGTTGCGGATCGAAGAAGAGAATCGCAAGGCTGACAGGTCCTATGGAAATCAGTCCATAGAAAAGGCCAATGTGGTGGAGCACGAACAGAAGGGCAAGAAGAGGAAGTTTCTGCCACAAGCCTCAAACAAAAAACCTCTTGCAAAGAGGTTTGCTGGGAAATGCCACAAGTGTGGTAAGCTGGGGCACAAAATTTCTGAGTGCCGCAGTAAGGACAGTAATCATTCAGGAACAGGACATGTAAAAGGGAATGAAAAATCCCACGCACACATTGCTGAGAACTTGTCCACTGGTCTCTCTAACCTGGACCTCTGTACTGTAGTGTCAGAGGTAAATCTTATGGGGAGCAATCCTCGTGAATGGTGGTACGATATTGGGGCCACCAAGCATATCTGCTTGGACAAGGAAATGTTCACCTCATACCAGAAGTGCAACAAAGATGAACAGCTGTTCATGGGAAACTCTTCCACCTCAACAATTGAAGGAATAGGGAAGATAGTGCTGAAAATGACTTCAGGCAAAGAGCTAACACTCACAAATGTGCTGCATGTTCCAGACATTAGAAAGAACTTAATATCAGGTTCTTTGTTAAGCAAGAATGGGTTTAAGGTTGTTCTTGTTTCTGATAATTTTGTACTGTCTAAGAATGGGGTATACTTGGGTAAAGGATATGTAAAGGATGGACTGTTCAAGTTTAATGTAATGACAGTCATCCCTAAAACTATTGTTCCTGCTGTTCCCAAAGTTAATGAAAAAACTCCTATTGCCTATGTTGTTGAGTCTTCTTCTGTTTGGCATGAAAGACTAGGCCATGTTAATGTAAATTCTATGCGTAGATTAATTAACATGAATTTGCTTCCAAAATTTAAGGTAGATAACTCAGAAAAATGTGAAGTTTGTACGGAGGCCAAACTCACTAAAACTCCATCACGTTCTGTAGAAAGAAATACAGAAACTCTAGGTCTAATTCACACGGATCTGTGTGACTTAAAATATGTGTAGACCAGAGGTGGTAAAAAGTACTTTGTGACTTTCATAGACAATTGCACAAAATTCTGTTATGTATATTTGTTACATAGCAAAAATGAGGCTTTGGATAAATTCAAAGAATATAAACTTGAGGTTGAGAATCGACTTGGCAAAACGATTAAAATCGTTAGAAGTGATAGAGGAGGAGAATATGATGCACCATATAACATGTTCTGCTCAGAACATGGAATCGTTCATCAGACAACTGCTCCTTACTCACCCGAATCAAACGGTACTGCCGAGCGCAAGAACCAAACTCTAAAGGAGATGATGAATGCCTTGTTGTTGAATTCTGGCTTACCCCAAAACATGTAGGGGGAAGCGTTGCTGACTGCCAACTACATTCTCAACAAAATACCTCACAAGAAAATCGGCAAGACACCATATGAACTGTGGAACGGTAACTTACCTTGGTATAAATACCTCAAAGTGTGGTGGTGTCTAGCAAAAGTGACAGTACCTAACCCGAAACAGGTCACCATCGGACCTAAGACGATTGATTGCATATTCATAGGCTATGCACACAACAGTAGTGCATATCGGTTCTTGGTATACAAATCGGATATACCGGATATCCATGTAAATACCATAATGGAATCAAGGAATGCTTCATTCTTTGAACACATGTTTCCATGTAAGGATACTATGTACCCCAAACGTACACGTGAACAAGGGAATGCAAGCACTTCAGTTGATGAACTAGAACATGATACTGATGAGCCTAGACGAAGTAAACGGGCTAGAACATCAAAATCATTTGGTCCTGACTTTGTGACGACCTTTCTGTTAGAGAATGAGCGCAGAACTTTCAAGGAAGCCATGTCTATGCCTGATGCTCCTATGTCGAAGGAAGCAATCAAAAGTGAAATAGACTCCATTATGCAAAATCATACATGGGAGTTAGTCAACTTGCCTTCTGGATGTAAAGCTCTAGGATGCAAATGGATTTTCAAACAAAAATTGAAACCAGATGGTTGAATAGAGAATCATAAGGCAAGAATTGTGGTACAAGGATTTAGGCAAAATGAAGGCCTAGATTTCTTTGATACATATTCCCCAGTTACAAGAATAACATCCATAAGAATGTTGATAGCTATTGCAGCTCTACGTAACCTGGAAATACATCAAATGGATGTTAAAACTGTATTTTTAAATGGGGACTTAAAAGAAGAAATATACATGAAATAACCTGAGGGGTACGTAGTTCCTGGACAGGAAAACAAGGCGTGCAGGCTTGTAAAATCACTGTACGGCCTGAAACAAGCTCCAAAGCAGTGGCATGCAAAATTTAACAATGTCATGATGTCAAATGGTTTCAAAATAAATGAATGCGATAAATGTATCTACATCAAAGATACTCCAAATGGATACATTCTGGTCTGTCTGTACGTAGACGACATGCTCATTATTGGAAGCAATAACGACATTATCAAACAAACTAAGAGCATGCTTAGTGGCAAGTTTGACATGAAAGATTTGGGAGTTGCAGATGTCATACTAGGAATCAAAGTTTCTAGGACATCTGAGGGGATTATTTTGTCTCAAACTCATTATGCTGAGAAAGTACTTGAAAGATTCAAGAATTACTCCAATGGGACAGCAAAAAGTCCCGTTGATCCAAGTCTTCACTTGTTCAAAATACAGGCGAAAGCATATCACAACTGGAATATGCACGTGTAATTGGTAGTCTGATGTACCTAAAAAATTGTACAAGACCGGACCTAGCACATTCGGTAAACGTACTGAGCCGATACACGAGTAATCCAGGACGAAGTCACTGAAAAGGAATAACTAGAGTATTGAACTACTTGTGACATACTCAGAGTTATGCGTTGCATTACACCAGATGTCCAGCAATACTGGAAGGCTACAGTGATGCCAACTGGATATCGGACTCCAAGAATTCAAAATCCACAAGTGGATATGTCTTCACACTTGGTGGTGCAGCTGTGTCATGGAAATCCTCTAAACAAACGCTATTGTCCAGATCCACCATGGAATATGAGTTTATTGCTTTAGACAAAGTGGCAGAGGAAGCAGAATGGCTTCGAAACTTTTTAAAGGATATTCCTATGTGGAAAAAACTAGTGTCTGCCTTATGTGTACACTGTGACAGCCAATCGGTTATAGCACGGGCACTGAGTTGTATGTATAATGGTAAGTCTCGTCATATCAGAAGGTGACACAAAATCATTAGACAACTGCTCTCAAATAGAGTAATCTCTATAGAATATATAAAATCGGCCGACAACCTAGCAGATCCATTTACTAAAGGTCTGTCGCGAGAGCAGGTTGTGAGATCATCAAGAGGAATGTGTTTAACGCCTATGACGAAAAAGGATACTTGATGGAAACCCTACCTAGGAATTGGAGATTCCAAGATCTAGGTTCAAAGGGACAACTAAATCTTGTTGAATCGAAGGAAGCACTAAGAGATTAACATCTCATACCCACTCTTAGGATGATAAAACAAGTGCTGCCTGCAAATAGTTAGGATAAGCTTGGTTTTTAATGATTCCCATAGCTTTGAAATAAAATTGGGGTATAGCATGATACTCTTTATGGGCAATCACCTTGTGAGTGTGAAATGGGGCCGTTTCTAGGAGAATGAAGAGAGGCTACATTCTCTAAGTTCACTCACGATTAACCAGGGATGTTCAAGGCCAAAATGAATATAACAAGAGAACTTAGTTCTGTGAGGAGATGAAACTGTGTGATAGTTATTGTCTAGGTTCACATCAAAGCCCGGGTAGTTCAAGACATCATGATCACTACCTGGTCAATTGAATCCGATAGCTAATTACTAAGGGTGGTTCAAAGTTGAAAAATTACTACCATTCCTGATGCAGTGATTTTCCAATTGTACTCACAGAGTCTTTCTGTCATGTTTTTTGTTTTTCTGTCGTGTCTGGATTACATGGTCTGGTAATTTCCATTCATGTGGGGGATTATTGGAATTAATTTTTGCAGTTTTCCGGGCCGGATTCCGGCAAGCTCCGGTCACCGGCGTGTATTGCGATCCTCTCGATGAGTACTATTCCGTAGTATACTCACTTGCCAAAAACGAATTTCGTATGAGTGAGAAATTTTGGTCCAAAGTTGGGTACTTGAAAGGTACTAACTTGGCAACTTGGAGAAAATGGATAGTAATGGCTTTTCAGATTCAGTAACTGGTATCCATTACTCTGTAACAGCAGAGTAATGCCTCACCAGTTATGAATCTGAAGAGTCCCCATTACTCTGCTGTTACAGAGTAATGGCATCTGAACAGTCTCCAGTCTCCAATTTATCCTTTATAAATCCAGACAGAGTCTTTTATACAGGCAGAGAATTTTTCATCTGTTCTTCTTCTTCTTCTTCTCCTCTGTGTCAGTGTCAACTGAGAGTATATTACAGACAACGGTTCGCTGAATCTCTGAAGCAAGGGTGCTGCGTTCTTCAGAGAAGGTACAGTTGTATCCTGGGAAGCAATTCGCCGGCAACTGTCACACTACGGGGCAAATTCTGCTTTAATGACAGAGATTATCAGTCTTGACTCTGTGCAAATTCTTTAACTTACTGTTTTCTTCCCTGTATTTCATTTCTTCGCAATTTCTGTTGGGATATTTCTACTATTTATATATTCGGGTTCTAACACTATACTTGTTGCAAAACTAATTCTTAAGAACCGTTTTTAAGACTATGAGACATACACAGACAATAAAATAAGTAACTAATTTAAGAATGTAGAAAATCTCATATGGTTATAATGATAGTCTATTTTGTGTCAAAAAAACAAAAAAAAATTAAAAAAAAAACTTGTGGATCTTTTAAGTTTTCACAATCTTGATATTCGTAGTTTCAAATGCCATAAAAAATTAAATCATTCCTTTGCTGGGTTAGAAATCAGTCTATAAAGGCGCATTAGAACTTGATCAGTGGATAGTTGCTACAATTTTCAATGTGGGGGCAATTAAATGTTGAGAATTCTTTTTGGAAACAATAAAAGAACTGATCTTTTAATTTTCGCCGAAATTGATTATTGCAAGCTGATCTCGATTCTCAAATCTGACTCGTTTGAACCATTGGATCTAATATGAATGATGGCGATCACTCTGATTGACCTGTAAAAGTCTGAAACACTGGGGTTGGCCCCGGCGACGGACCCTCCAACACTCAAGTCAGAACTCAAAAATATATAAGAGTTTTTAGTGGCAAAATACTGATTATCAGGTTCCTGTGAAGGTCATAGGGTAATTTAGTCGCTTTAGGGACTAGTTTCAAGATACTGATTGATCTCTACTTCCCGGTATTTTGATAGAACTGGTTATTCTCCTTTTCATAAAGAGATAAGGTCGGTTACCCTCCTCTTGATAAAGAGATAGGGTTAGTTGACTTTTTTCTTCATGAAGAGATAGAAGTAGTTGTGGATATTGAGTTAGGACTCTTCTCTGGTAAAGAGAGATGGTTTTTACACCATCTTTTGTGGAAAATTATGAGTTTAAAATGATATTTTAGATAATAATGAACTCCTTATACTCGGCCACTATGGCAACTCAGTTTGACTAGCCTATTTTGGGTCGTTGGGCTTAAAAGAACCCCAACTCATTTCTACAGACCCATCTGTGGTTGAATTTACCGTTTTGCCCCTGAGAGCTTTAAGATTCATGCCCAATTTCAACAGTCCAGATTTGGTTCTATTTTACCCATATCACAAGCTCCTCACACCTGAAGACTAAGGTTCACAGCCTTTGAGGAGTAGTTCGCCCATTTTTAATGGTTTACAGAACTTATCGGAGTTTTCAAGGACATTGGAATCTTGCTTGGGGTGTGACGGTGTTATTCTGAGTTTTTAATATATCCAAAATTATTTTTACAACTTATTAGAATTTTTTTGATTTTTCCAGATTTTTCTGAAATTTTTTCCAAATTCTAAACATTTTCCGATTTTTTAATACAATTTTCTAATTTTTATAATTAATTTTCAAATTTTAATATTTTTGGAATATTTTAAGATTTTTCTAATTAATAACTATTTTCAGAATTTTCATTAATTAATTCGATTTTTAATTATTTTTTTGAAATTTTTAAATACAAAATCCAAATTATAATATTAAAAAAAAGAAATTAATTTATACCTTGGCGACATGGTGCGATGTGGGCCATCGATCATGGTGGGATCAAGCGTTAAAGAGATCTACGGTCGGTATCACGGGCCTAGCTTCCCGGTGGAATCCATTCCTGGTGTGAAGCACCGGGTACGATATCGAGGAGATCTGAGCCATTGATCGAGATGAGTGCGGAAATCGGAGCGATCTGATGGTCTATAAGCGCTCTCTCCTTCAGCCTACCAGGAGCCCATGTAACCCAATGTAACACTGGGTATGGAAGGAGTGTGGACTGACATGGCCCGCGGTGGTGGTGCCACATGGCCCGTTAACAGGTCAACGTTGACTCAGTGACCCAGTCAGGGTAAAAAAAAAAACTTTTTTTTGGCGTTGGGCTTCTTGGGCTTATCTTCTTTTTTTTGTGTCTCTTGGGTTTAACGGTTTATTGGGGGCCCAACAAGGGGAAGCCCGGGGTCGGGGTCTCAGGGGTTTAAAACCGCCGACCCTTACCTCCTTCTCATCATTCCACTTCTTCTTCTTCTTCGACAATTTTTTCTCACAAAAAACACCAGGGGATTTTTCCATTATCTAGCGAACTATTCTGACTGTACGGGTCACTTCAGGTAATTTATATTATTTTATTAGGATGTCTAGGATTTTATTGGGCAACGACTCCTCTTTAGATCGATCTGTGGAATAAGTCTCTACCTTTTGACCCAGTAGAAGAGAGAAGGGAAAGGGGGTAGCGGAACAGTCTTCTATGAAGTTGGAGACGATTGTAGTGGTGGATAAGAGGGCTGGCGAGTTTGGTAGATACTCATATCCTCTAACGAGTCTTACCCGCATTAGTCAGTACCCCCAATAACTTGGGGATCTAGTGGAGCACGATCTTCAATATGAGGAGCCCGTGTTTCATGAGGTGACTGAGGTCGACTCTGTTCCGAATATCTTATCAGAAGTAGATCTTCATCTAATTAGAGATAGTTTTGCGATTCCTTCTCGATTTGAGCTTCTTTTGCCTTGCCCCAGAGCTAAAAGGTGTACAACACTCCCTAACAAGTATTGTTTCTTCTCATTTGATGCCCTTCATGTTGGCCTTCGTTTCCAGATACATCCTTTCGTTAGGGAGGTTTTGAGGTGGTACACGATCAGCCCGGTACAGATTGTCCGAATATATGGAGGCATGTGAGCGCCTTCATTCTGCAGTGTTGGGCAATGGGTGCCGAGCCAAGTTTAGCGGTGCTTTGAGCACTTCTTAGGCTTCATCAAATAAGCAAATTGGAGTTCCACTTTTACCTTACTCCTCGTTCCGGGGTGAAGCTAATCAAAGTCCCTGGTTCGTTCAAGTTTTGGAATGAGAAGTTTTTGTAATGCGTAACTCGGAGCCATTGGGGATCCCCACTAAGTGGCTGACGACAGTGCCAAGGCGAGTTAGGGAAGACCTGATATTGGGGGAGGCAAAGAACAAGTTGTGTGAAGCCCTCCTTAAGCAAGAACCATTGATGTGGAGGCAGGTCACGGAGGAGGTTCTATTTTAAGGTGGTCTTATCGCGATATACCCTAGTACGAATTTAGCTCTTTATTTACTTAAGTATTTAAGCATCGTGTTTCCCCGTATTTTACTTCTTATCTTGACATCTTCCTTTATTTCCTTTTGGCAGATACCGAGGGTATGGACTTTGCGGCGATCATGGCGAAGTGCACATGACTCAGTTCTAAAGCACCTGTGCAGAAGAAGAGGAAGCGTACGGTGACCCAGCCTAGGGGTGTGGTGATGGCAAGGGGCTTGTCACCCTCTATTCCTGCTGCAGACCTGGGCTCACCCCAGGCGTCTTCTAAGAGTCCTGCTCCGGGGGGCGCTTCTTTGGCATCTGTGCTCGAGCTGGAGCCCCCGCCCCTAACTGCTTTTGCTAACATGACTCTCTCAGATATGCTCAAGACGATCTATGCCCCAGATTGGACAACTAAGATGCACAGTGGTTTTCTCAGGGATGGAGATAGTTGTATGCAGGCAATTCGGCGTCTCCTGACCCTGATGGACAGGGTTAGGATGGCCGGAGAGGGGCCTGGCTCTTCAACCTTGGAATTGGCTTGGGATAACATGTCAGTGAGTGTTTTTTTTTTGCTTTCTTTTGTTCATTCTTTAAGTTGTCGTATGCTTCTCCCAAGTTCTGAAGTTCTTTATTTTCTTTTGTTAGATCACCTGCATTTTTAGAAACATGTTTATACATGTTGCAGTGGATGAGAAGCGCTGAGTATCGTATGTCGACAAGGCCAACTTAGAGAAGGCGAAAGCCGTGAAGGCTTGGGAGAATGAGGAGATGGAGCAAGGAGAGACTGCTGTTGTGGAGGTAGAGAGCCCTGTAGGGGGTGCAGGAGCGAAGGGAAAGGAGGTTGTGCCCCCCTCCCCTCCCCCCCCGACCCCCCCGGCTCCAGCTAATGAGGTGGATCATTGACTTTTCTTCTTTGCTTTTGACTTAGTTTTTGTTTAGTTGCTTGTTGTATGTGCCTAACAGCAGACTGGCCACCGCTTGATGTATCTTTCTCGTTTTGAATTGCAATGAAAACTCTTTTAATATTCGACACTTGTGTACATCTTTGCCGGCGAATGTTATTGATGTGTTGGATTTGAACTCTTGAGTCTTCACATCTTTTGTAGATTTGATTACCACCGTTGTAGTGACCATCTGCTATTTCCTTTTGTCAGGTTGTTATGTATGTTGGGAGTGATCCTCGCGATGATGAGATTGCCCGTCTTCGTACCAGGCTCTGCGTGGTGGAGTTGGGTCTTACTCATTTACGGGATAAGCTATTCAAGGCGGAAATGGAGGTCGGCTACTTGAGGAAAGTGTTGACCAAAAGGAATATCGAAGCAGGTTGCCTTGATGACTGTCCGTGGCTAACACCTCCACCCAATGTAGAGAGATTCTTCCGCGATGGTGAGATTCCTCTTGCTTAGATGATCATTGGGAGGGACTTAGAGATTAAACCCTTCGTCAGTCTTTATTTGCGGCTACCACCGAAAGGGTTGAGTTGAAAAACGTATTGCTTGAGAAGAGCTTAGAGGTTTCTCATCTAAAAGAGATCATCCCATAATTCTCGGGTGAGACTCATCCAGATTGTTTAGGGCGCACTCGCATGGTCCGCTGGAAGATTAGGGTGAAGGATGCACATCTCAAGAAGAGGCTTGTCAAGCAGGAAGTGGAGATCCATTGGTTGAAGAGACTTCTTGAGGGGGCTAGGACTATGACAACTTCTTGCTCTCGTAATGAGATAAATCAGGGGAGGTCATTTCATGAACTGAATTTACGTTCACAGGGGTTCTCGAGGAATCGGAGAGATTCCCAAAGCAGAGTGACCAGTTCATCAAATGCTGCCTCGATCGGAGCAGTGGCGCGTGTTGATGGCCACGTGGCTCAGACTCAATCTGCGGGTTTGGTCAACACTTCAGATCCTTTGAGAGATCGAGGTGGTGATTTAGTAGTCAAGGGACGTAGGCTACGCATATCCCTTAACAGGAATATCCCCTTGCCACAAGAGAGTAGTGATAACTTTGAGGAAAACTTGTAATCTTATTAATTGCTTCTTTTGAACTTGTATTGAGATGTTGATGTGAAATGAAAATCTTCTAAGTGTTCAAACATTGTCTCTTGTTCTTTTTGAGTAATAGCACTTTGTGTTAGAGTAGTTGTAGCGACTCTAGTAGAGGGCTGGACCTCCTATACTCTTGTTGTGGTAAGTTGCGGGAGTGCCCTTCGGGAGGGGCTTGACCTCATTTTTGTTAGTCAGAGTTGCTAATGCATTGTGATAGCTTGCTCCGAATTTTGAGCTAAGCTCTCTAACTCAGTTGTTTTCACGTTGCTAAAGAAACTTCGTGCTAGGGGTGTAAAGTCCAGGCTTGTTTTTAAGCATTTTTGGAGCAGATCGAGTAGCGATTCTTTGAGCTTGCTCGGGTGTGTGCTACTAGACCAAGTCTATGAACCACGAGTATGGACTCCGAATGGGTTGACAATGGGTTTTGGGAGCAATTGAATGGCGAATCGAGCCCCGCACTCTTACACGGTGGAAAGTGGCTAGAGCGACTTTATAAACCATGAGCATATACATCGCACTTGTCGGGGGATTATTTTGGGAGCAGATCGAATGACGAGGTGTGCCTTGCCCTCGCTCAGTGGCAAGTGGCTGGATAAACTAGTATAGACTCCCAACAGATTGACAAGTTTTGGGAGCAATCGAATGGAGAGGCGTGCCCCACCCTTGCTCAGTGGCAAGTGGCTACAGTGACTCTATGAACCATGAGTATGGACTCCACACTTGTCCGGAGGTTATTTTTGGAGCAGATTGAATGGCGAGACGTGCCCCACCCTTGCTCGGTGGCAAGTAACTAGAGCGACTCTATGAACCATGAGTGTGAACTTTAAATAGGTTGATGACAAGTTTTGGGAGAAATCAATTGCCGAGAAGTGCCCTGCCCTTGCTCAGTGGCAAGTTTCTAGAGCGACTCTATGAACCATAAGCACCGACTCCGTACTTCTTCTGGAGTTATTTTGGGAGCAGATCGAATGGCGAGGCATGCCCCCGCCCTTGCTCGGTGACAAATGGCTAGAGCAACTCTATGAACCATGAGTACGGACTTCGAATAGGTTGACGACAAGTTTTGTGAGCAACTGAATGGTTTGGCATGCCTGCCCTTGCTTGGTGGCAGGTGGCTAAGGTGACTCTACGAACCATGAGTATGGACTCCACACTTTTCTGATGGTTGTTTTAGGAGTCGATCAAATGGCGAGTCATGCCCACCCTTGCTCGGTAGCAAGTGTCTGGAGCGACTCTATGAACTATGGACTCCACTCTCGTCTACTGGGGTGCTCAATGAGTAGTTGGTGTCGTTCTGGGCGAACCATGTGTATGACTCATTGTTTGCATCCCGTAGAATTGTACAAGAATTTTGCAAAAGAAAAGACCAAAAATCAATTGAAAAATGAAACTAAGCGGCAGCTTGGATTGCTAGTCTTTATTACATGTTGTGACCGTTATAAGTGTCGGCCTTTATTACATGTTTTAAGCTAACTACTAGGGGAGGACGTTAAGCATCCTCATTGTACTTCATCAAGTGCTAGCTTTCAATGGATGAGGTCTCCCTCTTTGAGGTTGGCTGGGCGAAGCTTCTTGTTGTAAAACTTCTATGCCCTTTGCTGGTAGATATGTCTTCACAGTGTGGACTTCTCTCAAACTTCTTCAACGAGATTTAGATTGGCCTGCAGGTCATTTGAATTATGCTCTTCTTTGAACAAGAGAAGGCAATGGGAAGGTAATCCTACTTCCAGAGGAATGAGAACTTCTGTGTCGAAGGTGAGGTTGAACAGGGATTCTCTTTATGGTTCTGTAGGACCAGAGCACGCTTGGGAGTTATTTGACCCATAGCCCCTTCGAAGCTTCATCAAGTCTCTTCTTGAGGCCATCCAAGATTTGTCAATTGGCGTTCTCGTCTTGGCCGTTGTTCTGGGAGTGTGAGTTAGAGGAAAAGCATTGTTCATTCCCCAAATTGGTACAAAACTTGTAAAATCCCTGGCCAGCAAATTGAGTTCCATTGTCAATGACCAGTGTGCGAGGAATCCCGAATCGGCAAACAATGTTCTTCCAGAAGAATTGTTGTACCTTATGCTCTGTAATGGATGCTAGCTGTTCTGCCTTGACCCACTTTGTGTAGTAGTTGATGGATACCACTAGGAAGTTCCGTTATCCAGTAGCGGGAGGTAATGGTCCGAGCAAGTCCATTCCCCACATGGCGAAGGGGATGAGACTTGACATAGAGCTGAGGTTGGCTTGGGGTACCCGCTTGATGGAGGAGTACTTATGGCAAGGGATGCATTGATAGACGTATATTTGGGCATTATTGAGGAGAGTGGCTAATAGTATCCATGGTTGAGAATTTTTTGTGAAAGAGGCCTCGCTTCTAGGTGATAGCCTCCTATTCCTTCATGTACCTCTTTGAGGGTGTAATCAGCTTCTTCGGAGGAGAGGCATCGTAGGTAAAGTCGGCCATCAACCTGGGTGTAGGATCACTTGTAGAGGACTCCCTCAACGAGCATATATCTTTTAGCTCTCAGCCGAATCTTTCTTGCTTCTTTGGGGTTCGATGGAAGGACTCCCTTGTCGAGGAAGTCGTTCAAGGGTTTCATCCAACAATCTTTGGGTGTTTGGGGTGTGATGAACATGAGCTCTGCTGACTCATCCTCGATGCTAGGCTTGAGTAGGACCTCGATGAGTACAGTATGGTCGAATCCATTGAATGATGAGGAGGCTAGCTTAGAGAGGGCATCTGCTTGCCCGTTTTTCTCGTGCAGGATGCAAGTGATTACGGCTTCTTTGGAAGTAGACATGAGTTTCTTCACGTAGGACAAGTACTTGATCATGCGATCGTCTCTGGCCTCATATTCGCCCCGGATCTGATTTAGTACCAGTTGGGAGTCGCTGAATACCCTGACTCTTCATGCACCTGCTTTTCATGCTAGGAGGAGTCTGGCGATGAGGGCTTCATACTCGGCCTCCAGAGGTTGGAAAGTTCAGGCACAACGAATACTGGAGAGTGAACTCGTCGGGACCAACCAAGATGACTTCGGCTCCACTCCCTTCAAGGCAGGAGGACTCATCCACATAAACTTTCTAAAGTGGGTGGTTGTCTCCTTCCTCAAGGGGATCAGAGATTGTGCTTTCGACAATGAATTTGGCTAAGGCTTGATCCTTGATTGTTGTTCTTGGTCGATAAGTGATATCATGTTGACTTAACTCGATAGACTACTTCATAAGTCTCCTGGAGATTTCTAGCTTGTGGAGGACTTGTTTAAATGGTTGATCTGTGATGACCGAGATGGAGTGCGCTCAGAAGTAGGTTCATGATTACTCCTCCATGTCGAACAAATCAACATCTTCGAAATCGTGATCTAGAGTTCCACCTCCATTATCTTCGCCAGCATCTGTTTCTCAATATTGCAAACAATAATTTCATGAGTCAATTCTCTTAGAATTCAAACAAATTGCATAAAAGTATCTAGTTCAACCAAAAGAACTTAATACGATTCAATTTAGCTTAGCAAAATTATAACACAATCATCACAATCAAGTATCTTTAACAAATAAAGTACATGTACATTTACAGTTTCTACACAAGAACCATACTATGTTTCATATTGAAATAAAAATTCTGTCTATCAATCATAATTAAACACCGAATCATCAAAATTTGAAGGAAACATGTATTCATAAATGACATATCATCAAATTTGGAATGATATATAAAGACAATTTAATCATTAGAAACATGTCGACAAGTTTTCTTGTTTCGTTTGGAATAATATGATAATTCTAACTAAATTATTAAAATATATAGTACCATCAAATTGGAATAACATTATATATTTGTGAAATTTACATGGAACTTTTCAAAATTATTTAAAACATGTTAACTATCAAAATTGATGCTTAAGTTTGACCTCCTCTATGGCTCCAATGAGTTCTAGTTTTCAAAATAACTAGGGTGTTAAGGCTTTTATAGCTCAATAGCTCTTAATACCATTTCCCCTTAGTTGTAATGCCCCGAATTCGAAACACAACTATTTCGTAGAAAATACATGATCTTTTACTTCAAATTTACAAGAAATTTAAAACTTTTTTTATTACAACATGTTCTTTACAACAGCACAGCGAAATTAAAATGAATACAATACAATTTACAATAATAAGAATTCTTCAATCTTGTGACATATCATCATATTGACTTGAAGTCCATGCCAAGTTCAATCCTGCACCTAAAAACTAAGGGCACGTTAGTTGTATACAACTGACGCAATGCTATAATACATCGATCTCATTATCTTAAAAATCTAAGGCAGAAAGAGAAAAAGTGACTATCCTAAACATGATAGTGTATGAAATGAACTTAATGACTGATGCAAATGTTACACTACGATGACAATAATGCATACTTGTTCGGATTCTATGCATCCCATACTGCATAGGTCCGAGGGCAAGCACCTACGTACTCCACATTATAGGGTTAAATCCCTCGCCATGCGACCTACTACTATGACAACTACAAGATTTAGACACTGAAAGTATTGGTTCTCTCCCCAGAATATTGGAGATCAATCCCGCTCCGTGGATCATTCTGTGGCCTATTTCATCCATCATCCCGGAATACTGGGGATTGTCTCACTCCGCGAGTCTACGATGACAATAATGCATAATCCGTGGATCATTCTGTGGCCAATTTCATCCATCGTCCCGGAATACTCGGGATTTTCTTATTCCGCAGATCATCCTGGAGTCCATAACTCACGTTTGCTCTTATTTCATCATATCTCCAACTAGTGTCTGTCCTTAAGTTTAAATTGTAGTTATTAAGATATAGAGTTCGCTTACCCACCAGGCTTAAACAAAACACTAAGAAAGTTAGCCCACACTGGCCACTCCTCAAGAGAAAGTCAATCCATACTAGTTACTTCTCAAATTCCATATATCACAACTGCCGGTATTCTGGGTCCCGCTCACTCTAGAACAAACAATCATCTCAAAAGAGACCCCATATGTTACATCTGACCCCCTCATAGATAACTCATTCATTATTCATAATTTCTTCTTATTCATTTTCCTAAGGTTTATCAACCATGAAATAACCGACTTCAATGTTAAAAAATGTTTGAATCAATTAAAATTGTTGTAGACAAACCCAAATTATTCACTTCAACACTATTCAATGCATTTTAAGTTAATAGAACCTTGTCGTACATTTCTATATTCCAAACACATTTCTTAATACAAAATTCTTTAAGATTAAAACGACTAGAAATTCCGTATTTCAATCCCATAATTGTATTTTTATTCTATTATAATCCATCTCAACCCTTTGCTTAATTCAATGGATTAATATCCATGTAATTTTACAAAGATGAGTCTAAATTTGTATTCTACTTTTAGTTCTCTTTAATCATGCGCAATCCCCTTTTAATTTAAATTCACAAGTTCCTCTAGTACATTATTTAAAGTGAATATGACCTTTAATGCCCAAAATATATCTTAGAATAATATGAAATTATTTCCAAGGGTTCTAATAACATTCTGAAATATTTCTATAAAATTTCCAAATTTTAAAACTTGAAAATCTCAAAAAATATAATTTAAACACATTTCTGTTCAAGGCCGGGATCGAACCCGAGGTCAGCAACCAGCCAACCGCAAGCCCAACCAACAACTGAACTCTTCTTTTGTGAAAGAAAACCCCTTCAGTTTCTTATATAGTTCGTCTAATGTAAATCTATAAAAAGTCAAATTTGGAAAAAAGGCAGAGCCTCCCAAGGCTCAATCCCACGACCCATGCCCCTATGCCCAGCGCCCTAGACTCACGCCAAGACTAGTACATCCAAGGTCGATCTCTGATTATATATGATTAAAATCCTTTTCTTTCAATTCTCTGTTTCTAAATCTCTTTTGTCAAATTTGTTGATTTCTAATTTGCTTTGTATTATCATCTCTAATCACTTCCAGAATTTAATACTCCCAAATTTCTGTGTATTTGCACCAAGATAAAATCCTATAATTATTTATTTTTATAAATATAATAAAATCCAACTCCCAATTTGTATGATTTGCTCATATTTCTAGAATTTGAATTGTATCAATTTTTTACCTCTTATCCAACTAGATTCTTGAGAAATGTTATACTATTATAATGCCTTTAATCCCAATAGGTTCCTTTTTATAAACTTCTCACCATCTAAATATTTATAAAAACTACTACACATACATTAATCCAATTTGTCTACTACATGAATAATTTAGCATGCACTAATTAGATTTCTTGGGGATCTCTCCCCACATAAAACTCATTAATTTCTTCTTTCACATCTTTTAACTAACATGAATATTTGTTAACTTATTGGACGTCAAAAGCATCTACTCAATCTCACATTAATTATACTAATAGTGCACAATCTATATTCTAAATTACTTGCACATTTAACAAATCAAACCAAATTTAGCAACTACTCACGGTAAAATTAAGCACACACAATCTACAAAATTAGAAGGTAATAAGAACACCCACCTCTTTCTTGATGCAAATAGTAAACAGAACTCCTAGAAAAATGCTCCAAAGCTCCAACACAAGTTTGGCCTTCTCCTCCTCAAGCAAAACCGAAATCCTCTTTCGTTCATTCTCTTTTAATTTTTGTTTAGAGTTGGTGTGTTGTACATAGTAAAGGAGGGGGATATTTATAGGAATAATGAGTGGTTGAGATGACTCCCACTATCCAAAATAACTCTCCACTCTCACACAACACTCCCCACTCTCTCCTCTCTCTCAACTAAGGCCGTCCAACTCTTCTCATGTGCACAAGTACGTGCACGTGCACCCTATGTGCACACTCTTCTCATACATTTAGATGTAGGTGTGTGTTAAACATGACAAGTGTACTAGATTTTAAATGTTCATTTAAGTGTAGAAATAATTATGGGCCGCCATTTGTAATTAATTTTGAGTGGCCTAGAAAATGAATTTAGGCCTAATGGATTATTAAAACAAATCACAAAATTTGAATTAAAAAATGAGAAGAAAAAATCCCATGACTCAAGAAAATTTTAGAAATAAAAATGTGCATAAAATTTTACGTTCAATGCACATTCTAAATATTAAAATTAATTTTTCTTGGATGTTACAACGCTCCCTCCTTAGAATTATTTCATCTTCGGAACTACGCTTAAAGAGTTAGAAAAGCAAAAGAAATAAAATTACAGGGTTTAAGCAAAAAGTTTGGGATGGTCCTTCATCATCCGCTCCTCTGATTCTCAGTGGCTTCCTCGACCAGCTGATTTTTCCACATAACCTTGATCATGGGTATAGTTCTATCTCTCATAACTTTTTTACGTCGATCCACAATCTCCACGGGATGCTCCTTGTAGCTTAGATTTATCTGCAGACCCTCTGGCACTTCTGGCAAGTGATGACTCGGATCAGAAATGTAACCTCGCAGCATAGACACGTGAAAGACATTATGCACTTGGGCTAGCTCTTTTGGTAATTCCAACCAATAAGCTGTCTTCCCAATTCACTTCAATATCTTGTATGGTCCTATGTACCTTGGGGCTAACTTTCCTCCTTTCCCAAATCGAATCACACCCTTAGTTGGAGATACTTTCAGGAAAACACAGTCACCCTCTTCGAACTCCAGATCCCTTCTCCGATTGTTAGCATAGCTCTTCTGTCTGCTTCGCACTTCAACCAGTCTCTTCCTGATCAACTCGATTTTCTCTTAAGTTTGTTGTACTATCTCCGGCCCGTACATCTGCTTCTCTCCCACTTCATACCAACACACCAGCATCCTACACTTCCTCCCATACAAGCCTCCTATGGTGCCATACCGATGTTAGTCTGAAAACTGTTATTGTAGGCAAACTCTACCAGAGCTAAGTGTTTCTCCCAGCTTCCACCAAAATCCATCACACAACATCTCAACATGTCCTCCAATACTCGATTGACCCTCTTAGTATGCCCATCATTTTGAGGATGAAAGGCAGTACTGAAGTCAGTCCTGGTTCCCAAAGTTGCCTGAAGACTTCTCCAAAAGTGCGATGTGAACCACGCATCTCGATCTGACACAATCGATACGAAAATTCCATGCAGTTTCACAATCTCCCCGATGTACAATTTCGCCAACTTCTCCATCAACCAGAATATCTTCATTGCCAAGAAATGAGGAGACTTGGTTAGTCGATCCAATATCATCCAAATCGCATCATTCCCTTTAGGATTTCTAGGTAATCCAGTGATGAAATCCACACTGATGTTCTCCCATTTCCACTTCGAAATAGGTAAAGGCTGCAACAACCCTTCGGGTCTTTGATTCTCTGCCTTGAATTGTTGACAAGTTGCACATCTTGCTAAAAACTCCGCTACATCCCTCTTCATTCCCAACCACCCAGAAATGCTACTTAATATCTTTGTACAATTTGGAACACCCTGAATGCACTGATAATAGAGTAGTGTGTGCCTCCTGTAGTATGCTCTCATTCAATTCTACTTAATCAAGTACACGCAACCTTTCTCCAAACCACAACACTTCATCCTTCACTTGAAATTCTGACAATTTTCTTGCGCCGACCTGCTCTTTCATCTTCTGAATTTCTGAATCAAAATTCTGATCGCCGACAATCCGTTCTCTCAGCGCGGGTTGAAGCCTCAACTATGCCAAGGACGCTCCTAATCCTTGCAACTACTTCGATCCCAACTCAATCGAGCTCCTCTGCTAGTTTCTCCTGAGTTGTAATCAAACAGGATAAGCTGCTCTTCCGACTGAGAGCATCTGCCACCATATTTGCCTTTCCTGGGTGATACACTATTTCTGGATGAATATCTTCTAGCACTTCCAACCACCTTTTCTGCCTCAAATTCAGATCTCTCTGCTGATAGATGTACTTCAAACTCTTATGATCTGTGTACATGTTGACATTCTCTCCATACACATAGTGTCTCCACTACTTCAAGGCGAATATAATCGTTGCCAACCCTAGATCATGGGTTGGGTAATTTTTCTCAAGCGGTCTCAATTTCCTAGACTCATAAGCTATTACATTTCCCTCTTGCATCGGTACACAGCCCAATCCTCAATATGAAGCATCGCTGTAGATATAATAATCCATCCCTGCTCGTGGCAAAGCCAGTATTGGAGTGGTAGTCAACCTCTCCTTCATCTCTTGGAAACTTGCTTCGCACTGTACGGTCCACTTGAAACTTACATTCTTCTTCATAAGTCCTGTGAGTGGCACGGCTATCTGAGCATTGCCCTGAATAAACCTCCGATAATAACCAGTCAAGCCCAAGAAACTTTTGATCTCCTTCACTGACGTGGATCTTGGCGAATCCTTCACTGCCTTTATCTTCTGCGGATCGGTGGTCACTCCCTCCTTAGAAAAGATATGACCCAGGAACGTGACTTCGGACTTCCAGAAGTCACAGTTAGATAACTTGGCATACAGTTTCTGTACATGCAGTTTCTTCAATACCTCTGCTAAGTGTCCAGCATGCTCTTCTTCTGATTTGGAATATACTATAATATCGTCGATAAACACTACGACGAAAGAGTTGATGAATGGTTGCAGGACCCTATTCATCATATCCATGAATATGGTCGGTGCATTCGTCACTCCGAACGTCATAACAAAGAATTCGTAATGCCCATGTCGAGTTCGGAATGCTGTCTTATGCACATCCTCTTCCTTAATAAGAACTTGGTGATAACCCGACTGAAGATCTATCTCAGAGAAAACTGCTGCTCCTTGAAGTCGGTCAAACAAGTCATCGATTCGCGGAATAGGTTTTATTCTGGATAGTCACCATGTTAACTCCCTGTAATCGATGCGAATCCTCATTGGTCCATCCTGCTTCTTCACGAATAAAACTGGCACTCCTTAAGGCGACGCACTCAGTCTGATAAAATCCTTGTGCAAAAGCTCTTCAATCTGCTTCTTGACCTCATCCTGTTCCACAGGGTCCATTTTGTAAGGTGCCTTGGATATCAATGCACTTCTTGGCTGAATGGAAATGCTGAATTCCACATCCTATGAGGTGTTAGTCTAGGTAGGTCCTCCAAGAATACTGTCGGAATGTTCCGGACTACAGGAATCTTCTTAACGTCCTCAGGAATCTTCTTGGTCAAAGCTGACACCAACTCCTTACACTTTCTTTTCCCCTGAAATGTTACTGCTAGCCCTCCTATTGCCTTCACCATAACTCCCTCGCTCTTGCATTTGATGCTAGCACAGTAGATCGACGTCTAGTCTATGTCAATGATGACATCGACACCCAAGACTCCCAACTCTATGAGACCATTCCAAAAACACTTCTTCCGATCTCAAGGTCACAACCAACATAGTACTAATCGGTGGTCAATGTTTCTCATGAAGGACTAGCTACTGCTAGAACCTTGCCAGGAAAAATTTGCGGTTCAACTCCCAACCATTTTGCAAATTTAGGCAACACAAAAGTGTGGGAAGATCCAGTATCAAACAAAACAGTAGCTTTTATTCCATTTATTAGGAGTTCTCTGTTACATAATGAATACTCTTCAGTACATAACATTCCTCTAATACAAGACTTCTGAAATAACAAAAGTAAACTCTATTCAGATGCTCCCATACCTGTGATGACATTGTCGGCATCCTCAGCGTTTGCTTCTGTCAGAGCGAATACTCACCCTTGCCAGTATGATTTCTTCCCTGGGTCGGCCTGCTTTGGATTCTGTCACGCACCGCTTCCTAAAAATATAGAATAAGAGCACGTAATATTGGCCCAGCTAATGACTAACATCACCCATAAGCTGTTTAACCGATCAACTCAACAATATTACAAATACAGAACAATTTCCCAGGCAATAATAATAATCTCATGAACAATAATACTTGGAATGAAGCAATAAAAATATTCAAATACAATGATAATCCAACGTCTGGAAATAAATAGCAAAATTCGGGTCATAAGCCTAAAACAATGAAATAACAATAGTTCAATAAAACAATAAGCAACTAGAAAATATTAAATCTTCAGAATCTCTGTCCTCCAATTCCAGCAGGCAATTTTCCATCAACACCTGTAAATACTTCATCTAAAAAGAAGAGAAAATTTGTCCTTAGAGTAAGTCATGGACAGCAAGTAGAGAAAGCAAGGAATAATGGAATAACGGTATAACAATGATGTCAATAGGTCAATAGGAATCAATAACATGGCACGATAGTAATAATCAATAACATGGTAATCGATGCAACGGTTCGGGATCAATAACACTTAGACAATAATCGATATCAACATGAACAATGATGAACAAAATGCAATGTCGATGTGATGCAAACCCTTAAGTCTATTATTCATTTTAATGCTAACTAATGCACATACTACTGCATCCCATACTACAGGATCGATGCATACAATCAATTTCGTTTAGATCGGGTGGTGAATTCTAGAGATCATCTGTCGGTACGGTAATCACTGGTACGATACAATATTGTTGCTCGATAAATTACGGTGATTCACTAATTTATTGATACATTGGTACATTGATACATTAGTACATTGGTACAATGTACATTGATACATTGATACGATTTATTGATGCAATACACGAGAGATTGTTGTGCCATAGTCAGTGCTCCACAATTAATCGATAAATACTGGCCGACACATTCACTATATTATTCACTACTCAAGTCATTCCCTTAAACCCCGGCTTATTAATTATATTATTAATGTAACAATACAATATGTAATCTAGATATTTAATGGACGCTGGTAACAATAGGGAAACAATAGGATGATAACATGGATAGGACGATTAGAATGGTGACAATAAATCATTGGGATCATGCAATGCAGCATACATACATTAATTCATGCACTAGTACAATATAAGAAGAATTAATCTATTAAAAAGTAGAATTTAAAATTCTGAACAGCAAGCACAGTCTATACAAAAATGCAGTTTTCTGCTGATGCAGAAATCGAAAGTTGAATCCGTCAGAAAATTTGGAAACTAGACTTTCACACGGTTCCATCGCATATTTAAAGTTCAAACCCGACAATAGTAGCTAGGTCAAACACATTGTTCTTTACAGATTTTATGTTCATGCAGAAACTCGACATCTTGTTGTTTTTATTTTTAGAATCAGTAAAAACTCATTATTAAAATCTGTAAAAATATAATCTAGACTCCTAAACATGTTAAGCAACAATCTGGAAATTTTCAAATTAAAATTTTATCATTTGATCAGCCTTTTTACTGTTTAAACATGTAACGTATGATAATCTGAAAATCTGAAAGTAAAAAACACAGCTGTAGTAAAACGTGCATAACTTTTGCTACAAAACTCAGAATTCAAAAATTTAAGATGTTCTAGAAACTAGAAAGATAAGGCTATAATTCTTATTCAGAAAATAATTCATTTTAAGTTCGTTTACTGGTTCAAAAATAGCAGTCAATATACAGGTCAACAAGCAATATACAGGTTTTGTGTAGTTTTCTTGAAAGTAAATTAATTAACATGATGGATATCGATTCTTTAGTCAATAAATTATATAATCAGCATGATGGGTGTCAAAACATGATAAATAAATTTAGAACACGCTCATACATCAATTTATCATCAATCAATCATCAATCGATCAAACAACATACAACCTAACAATTGCATCTACAATAATTTATTTGTGTGACGATTATATGAACATCCCTTTTATCAATTCTATAAGCACTTATGAAAGCTCCAAACTTTAGAGTCAAAAGTGGTACGATGTCAAGAATATTGACGCTAGTTCGTGTAAACCATCAATAGACCCAATGAAGAAATGAACAAAGGATAATATGATATCAGAGAGAACTACTTGCAAGAGTTTCAATGAGACTTGAATTTGATACAATTAGCAATTCAAGAGGACGGTGACTTGCCTGTTAGATGGTTAATTTGAATATAAAGAATAACGGGATAAGAATTCCGAAGCAATGAACCCACGAACTAGCACAATCCACCAATAGCACGTGCAGAATATACATGCACCAAAAGAACCAAAATAACAACAACAACAAGAGACAACAACTACAACAGGAGAGAGAGAGAGCAGCAATGGCTACAACGACAGTCGATGGGGCAGCGACGTCGACGGCGACTAGTGGGGGCGACGGGCGGCAAAGCCAACGGCACTATGCTGACGGGAAAAGGAAACGACAGCAGCAACTGGGGTTGGGTCTGCTGTCTGTCGACGAACGGGGAAAAGGGCAGGGGGTGCCGGTGCGCGTCTGGGGACGCGACGGAGGAGGAGGCGGCGCTCGACGGGAGGTCGGGGCTCGCCGGAGTTGGTCGGGAGGGCTGAGGAGGACAGTGAACAGTAGAGGTTGGAGTTTGGGAGGGAAATTAATGGTCGGGGAGAGATAACGGGGAGGAGAGAGAATAAGCTGCTAGGGTTTCAAAATTATGCAATTTTTAGGGTTTTCATTAGGGTTGTATTTGTTGGGTACAAATAGGGTATTGGGTTGGTGGTTTAGGGTCCAATAAAAGCGGATTAGGGTTAAGAACACAAGAAATTGGGTTTTAGGGTTCAATTAAAGGATAAATCCAAATCAATAAGGTTCAAATAAAAATACCCACAATTAAATATAAGAAGATAGAATAAACAAAGATAGCTCAATCAAGAAGAACGAAAATTTCATGAATGAAAATTTAAATCCAAATAAATAAATAGATAATACAAATGGGAAAAATATAGATTAGCTTGGAAACAACATGGAATTCGCCAGGAAAAATCAGATCAAATACGAAAATGAAATAATTCGGTAAATGAAAATAAATTAAATAATCAGAAGTAACAATTAATAATCATAATAAAAATATATAACAAAATAGTATTCGGGTTTGACGAACTCATTAAAATAATCCAATACTAATAATATATTTGTTTTAGGCTCAAATATAAATGGCCGGTCAATCAGAAAAAGAAGTCGGGTTAAAATACACAATTATTCGAAATAATTAAAATTTTCGATTCGAAAACACTTTAATAAAATATCTGAAATAAATTTAGCACAAAATAAATTTATAAAAATCAAATTGTAGAAAATACACGGAAAATACTTATTTTCGGAATGGGGTTTACAATCCTACCCACCTTACAACAAAATTTTGTACTCGAAACTTTCTCAGGCGGTACATAGGACAAAGCAAAATCAAACTTGTGAAATAACAAAACACAGAATAAAGAAAAAGAGACAAAATTGTGGGTAACAAAATATGGAATTCAAAGGGAAAGACAAAATGGTGGCAACACCAGAATAAGAGAGAACATGGATATGAATGGAGTGATCAAGAATGATGTTGAATAAAGATCCAATGAATGATGATAATGCAAATGAATGAATAATGGAGCAAAACATGCAAAGAAAGATAAACAACAAGAGAATCTTCGGACCTGTGGGTTATGGGCCAACCACGCTTCTGCTGCGCTACTCTAATAGTGGAACTCCAAGCTGTAGACATGTCGTTGTAGATCAAGCAATACCGATCGATAGACCAAGCAGTAAGGAGAAGAACGAATGATACCGGAAACAAAAGAATATGGGTATGAAAAGAATGAAATCATACCCAATAAGGAATCAATGAATCGAAGAGGCAAAAGACGACAAGGAATGAAGGAACTGAATGTGAAGGGATCAAAAAGGAATCAAAAGAGACTAGTTTCCAGATCATAAGTTGGATATCAATTGTTCACGTGATTCCTGTATTGCACATACTGTTGAGTCAAATCGATAAAATCCCAAATCTGATTAATATATCAATCAAAGCCAAACTTCCTTTCGTTAGTCACGTTTGACTGATATATCATCCAAACCAGAGCGCTGAAACCACTAAAAACCATGTTACGTCCCGCTTTCCAAAAATACGGAATACAAGCATGTAACATTGGCTCAGCGAATGACTAACGTCACCCATAAGCTGTTTAACCGATCAACTCAACAATATAACCGATACAGAACAATTGCGCAGGCAATAATAATAATCCCATGAACAATAATACTTGGAATGAAGTAATAAAAATATCCAAACACAATGATAATCTAACGTCTGGAAACAAATAGCGAAATTCGGGTCATAAGCCCAAAACAATGAAATAATAATAGTTCAATCAAACAATAAGCAACTAGAAAGAATTAAATCTTCAGAATCTCTGTCCTCCAATTTCAGCAGGCAATTCTCCATTAACACCTGTAAACACTTCATCTAAAAAGAGGAAAAAATTTGTCCTTAGAGTAAGTCATGGACAACAAATAGAGAAAGCAGGGAACAATGGAATAACGGTATAACAATGATGTCAATGGATCAATAGTAATCAATAAAATGGAACGATATTAATAATTAATAACATGGTAATCGATGCAACGGTTCGGTATCAATAACACTTAAGACAATAATCGATATCAATAGGAATAATGATGAACAAAATGCAATGTCGATGTGATGCAAACCCTTAAGTCTATTATTTATTTTAATCCTAACTAATGCACGTATTACTGCATCCCATACTACAGGATCGATGCATACAATAAATTTTGTTTAGACCGGGTGGTGAATTCTATAGATCATGTGTCAGTACGGTAATCACTGGTACAATACAATATTGTTGCTCGATACATTACAGTGATTCACTGATTCATTGATACATTGGTACATTGATACATTGGTACATTGGTACATTGATATATTGGTACATTGGTATATTGGTACATTGATACATTGGTACATTGATACATTAATACGATCATTGATATGATTCATTGATGCAATACATGAGAGATTGGGGTGCCGTAGTCAGCGCTCCACAATCAATCGATAAACAATGGCCGATTCAGTCACTATATTATTCACTACTCAAGTAATTCTCTTAAACCCCGGCTTATTAATTATTTTATTAATGTAACAATACAATATGCATTCTAGATATTTAATGGACGATGGTAACAATAGGGAAACAATTGGATGATAACTGATGAACCAAATATTATTCACATTTAGGAGCAATAATCTTAATGAAATTAGACATTTAAAAGCTCTATATGTGGTATTTACGCTTCTTTTCTCTTTTTCCATAGGAAACAGCCTAAAATAGCAAAACGAAGCAGATTCAGGATTTTAAGGATGAACTAAGAATATTACAGAGCATCAGTCGACTGAGTCTTCCACACAGGCGACTGGACAGAGAAATCAAGTTTACGCAGATGACTCGGCACAGTCGACCTACTACACACCAGTCGACTGGGCTGATCAAGTAAGAAATCTTCAAAAGTCTCGATACAGTCGACTGGTACGCGGCGAGTCAGAAGATAAGAACAGATACATCCTCATCCAAATCCGAATCAAAATTAAGTTATCCCAACCCAGGTGTTTTCTGCGAATAACAACTTCTCAAACAATCAAAGCAAGAGCACGTGGTGAGCAGATCAAGATAAGGAAAGAAATAACAAAAGAAGAGGACTTCTCTGCAAAAAGTACAAACCCTAATTCTCTTCTCTTGTTCTATAAATACCAATCAAGAAAGAAGCGAAAAAAACTCTCTCGAGGAGGCCGGATCCATCATCAAGAACCAATCGTCGACAGCATGCAACAAGAAGGGGAACAAGACGATTACTGATTGGGCTCAACGTCAACATCATAAAAATCAGTGTTCTTCTGTTCTTTCTTCTATTTTTATTTCTATTGTAGCCATGAACTCTATTACATTAATCAATAAAAGTTTTATTATGTGGAACTAATTTCATAGTTGGGTAGATTGAAACCGTAGTTATGTAATGCTCATCTTCTTCTGAATACTACTCTATTACTTATTGATTAAACCTAAGTGAATTGGAATAGATTTATAATAATCAAACTAGTTCAGAATCCTAAGGACAGTCGACTGAAGTGACAGCCAGTCGACTGGTCCGAATCTGGGCTTATAAGTTTGTGCAGTGTAGATCTGAATCTGTTAGATGAGCATATTGAGACGATCCGTATCTCGTGTTCATATCTTGTAACAAGGAAATCTTTAGGGGTTCTTGGTTTAATCAACTTGAGGGATCTAGATCTGATACCAATTTCTAGGACCTTGAGTGTTTGTTCGTTTCCACTGTTCTTATATTTTCTTTAAGTGCAACTTAGTAGATACCATGCTAAATACTTAAGGAAAGAAACGAATTAGAGTAGATACCATGCCTAATTCTTGGCCTAGGGAAACATTACTTTAAGGAGTAGATACCATGCCCTTGAAGAGAACAAACATGAGTAATGGATGTAGTATATGACTTAGCATTACTGACTATTGGTGGAAATCAAAACCCAACTACTTTAATAGAGATTTGTGACTCAACTTGTGATGCTACTTATTTAGATTTTTATCTTTTCATTTCTTTTAGACTTTTAGAACAACTCTTTGCGATCTTATTTCTGTTTTATTGATTAGTAAGTTAGAATCTACAATCTCTGTGGGATCGACCCTTGCTTGCCGCTACGCTTCTCCAAACGATTCGTGCACTTGCGAGGTTTTAATTTGTGTCTAGTTTATCTATTTATTTAGGTATCTAGATTGTACAACAAGTTTTTGGCGCCGCTGCCGGGGATTGTTTAGTATTTTAACTTACAAATCAGTAAAATCTTTTTCTGTTTATTTTATTTTATTTCTTCTTTTTCTTTTCTAACATTTTCTTTTAGTTTACTTTCTGCACAAACAGACTCTGACCAGTCGACTGTCCCAAGGACCAGTCGACTGTACAACGAAGAATTCCAGAAGCAACAATGGGTGAAAATGTATTAAATCGAGTACCAATGCAAGACAAATTCATTCCAAAGAATATTGAACAACCGTCTTGCATAGCTTTTCAACCCAAAGTCACAGGAAACATGCATTTATCTCCTCAGTTACTTAGAATGGTTCCCCACTTCAATGGTAGACTAGATGAAGATCCGCACCTACATCTGCAAGACTTCTTTGATCTTTGCAGGACACAAAGCATCCAAGGGCTTACCTCTAAACAAATCAGGTTAATCTTGTTTCCTTTTTCTTTAAAACTTAATGCTAAGTTGTGGTATAATTCCTTGGAACCAGGATCAATTAATTCATGGGAGCAGTTGGCGACAAAATTCTTGAAAGATTTCTTTCCAGCCCAGAAAACCAGACAACTAAAAAGGGAGATTCTACTTTTCCAACAAAAAGATGGCGACTTGTTTTTCGAGGCATGGAAAGACTTCAAAAACAAGCTTTTCCAGTGTCCTACGCATAACATACCTAAGGATGACCAGGTACAATCATTTTATGAGGGTTTAAATGACACTCACAAAGCAATTGTAGATGCAGGTTGCAATGGAATGTTGATGAGAAAGAGTGCTGAGGAGGCCATAGAGTTATTTGAAGAACTCAGCGAGAACTCACAACAATTCTCAACTAGGAGGGGTTTTTCGAAAAAACAGGGAGTATATGAAATTTCTGATAATAATAACATGCAATTAGAAATGGAAACCATGAACAAAAAGATTGATATGCTTGTAAATTCAACGTTGGGTGGCATAAAAAGTCAACCAACAGAAATTTGTGAAATTTGTTTTCAATCTAACCATACAACTAATTCATGTCCCATGTTTTCTTTCACAGATCAGGAGCACATAAACTACGAAGAACAAGGAATGTACCCGCCCCAGAACAATTTTTTTTCAAACACGTATGACCCAGGGTGGCAAAACCATCAAGGCAATCAATTCACACCAGGGCATATGCAACAATTCCAGGGTGGGAATGGGTATGATAGGCCAGAACAAGAAAAGAATAAGTTGGATTTTGAAACCACCATTCTTCAACTACTCCAACAACAACAGCAAACAAGTAAGCAACAAGGACAGGCCATTCAAAAATTGGAAATGCAACTTGGTCAAATTGCTACGGAGTTAAGTGAGAGAAAGGCCGAAGAATTCCCATCACAAACCATACCTAACCCTAGAGGACAAGAATAGCTCCAATCAAGGACAACACTTGAGGAAGAGATTGAGTTTAAAATGTTTGATGCACCACACTTTCCACACGATGATCATGAATGTTATAATGTTGATGTGGTTCAGGAAATTTGCGACCAAACATTTCAGGAACATGGTGTTGATCCATCACAAGAAACAACTACACTCCCTCTAACATTATTTCATGTTGAACAGGAATACGATGACGGCAGGATTGCAGAGACAGTACATCACTTTGAAACTCCAAAGCCATATTCAGGTAAACTCGCACCTGCATGTGAAAATATTATGACTGATAATGCTTTTGTTCCCGCAGATCAGTCGACTGGTGGACGGGATAAGTCGACTGTCCCGACTGCTACCAGAATCCTAGACGTGGAGCTGAAGCCACTACATGAACACCAGCAGTATGGATCTTTGCGGGGAGAACAGACATTACCTGTGACAGTTGCTACAAATTTTAGGATGCAGAAAGAGGATAGGCTGCAGGGATTCTTTCAAAAGCACAATGGTGCATTAAGATGGACCATTGTTGATAAACTAATGTCAAGATGGTACGGTCCATAAATTGTTGCACAGGTTTCCCCCACATGGAGCGTTGGCGAAAAATCAACGTTCAAGGTGAATGGGCAGAGGGGGAAGCCTTATAATAAGATGAGTTTTGAGCCGCGATCCATTCAATACTTCACATAAACTCATCCAGTCTAGCTGAAGACAAGAAACACAGCGCTTATTGGGAGGCAACCCAATTTTTCAGGGAAGTATTTACACTCTTTTCCTTTATTCGTTCTTTAGTCATTTCTTTATTTCTTTATTTCATTTTCTTCAAACTAGGTGGTAACACATGCCTATTTATTTTAAATTTTGTGCGAACATTGAGGACAATGTTCCATCTAAGTTTGGGGATATTTAGTTATTTGGAGTCTTTTGATTTTTTTTAAGATAAACAAGTTCTTATAAAGTAAGACTAAGAATACTTATTTACTTTAGGATTGTTGAGTTTCATAATTCCTTACAAAATTGTATGAGTCATGCGATTATACATAAGAAACAATTGTGATGCTTTTTCTAGTGATTATTTCCTTTTGATCTAGTCCTAAATTGAGTTTAAGTAAATAGAGTGATAAATCATATATATATATATATATATATATATATATTTGAATAAAGTCAAGCTACTCCAATGTTTTGAGTGCTCAGTAACTAGGGCTATTCATCACCAATGTTTACATTTACGTCAAACAGCAACTTGGAATATGAGTATGCAAAGCACTTTAAAGTTTGTGACTTGTTGAGTAACCGGGTAGATTCATCACAAATGTTTTGCATTCGCGTCAAAAGGCAAGTGACAATTTTAGAGAAGAGACTATAAAAAAAAAAAAAAAAAAAAAAAAAAAAAAAAATCTAGTTTGCTACTCGGTTTGTAGTAGAGATAAGGGATAATCACAGATTGAGTAGTTGCATACTATAACTACATTAATTGCATGACAAATATGATTAAGTTTGGGGGTTATGAATAAACAATTGCACTGGAGAAAGTGGGGATGCTTAGTTTTACTTTATCTGAAATTGTTTATACTTTTAATTACAATTTTGATGATTGCATAATAAGAATTCTTGGTCTGGTAGTTGAGCCTATTATTATTATTTTCCCCTTGTTCATAATTCTAGTTTGCTTGAGGACAAGCAAAATCTAAGTTTGGGGGTATTTGATGAACACAATATTATTCACTTTTAGGAGCAATAATCTTAAGGCAATTGAATATTTAAATGCTCTATATGTGGTATTTAACTCTTATTTTCTCTTTTCCATAGGAAACAGCCTAAAATAGCGAAACGAAGCAGATTCAGGATTTTAAGGATGATACTCAGAATATTACAGAGCATCAGTCGACTGAGTTGTCCACACAGGCGACTGGACAGAGAAATCAAGTTTACGCAGAAGTCTCGGCACATTCGACTTACTCCAACACCAGTCGACTGGGCTGATCAATTAAGAAATCTTCAGAAGTCTCGACACAGTCGACTGGTTCGAAGACGAGTCGACTGGTAGGCGGCAGAGTTAAAAGATAAGATATTTAAAGATTCGTCCAAATCCAAATACAAATCAAAGCAAAAAAAAGGAAGGAAAGAAGAAAAGAGAAAGAAATAAAACGCAACATAAAAGACGGAGGGAAATAAATAAAAGAAGAGGGCTTTTATGCAAAAGAGTGCAAACCCTAAATCTCTAGCCGTGTTCTATAAATACCAAACAAGATGCATTATTCGGGGGATGCTGGGAATCTCTGGAGGAGGCTGGACCGACCAAGAAAGGCCATCGACAGCAAGCATCAAAGAAGGAGAACAAGACGACTACTGATTGGGCTCAAGATCAATATCATACAAATCTGTGTTCTTCTATTCTTCTTTTTACTTTTATTTTATTGTAGTCATGAACTCTATTTTATTAATCAATAAAGGTTGTATTATGTGCAACTAATTTCAGAGTTGGGTAGATTGAAACCGTAGTCATGTAATGTTATATTATTCTGAATGCTACTTTATTACTTATTGATTAAATCTGATTGAATTGGTGTAGATTTATAATAATCAAACTTGTTCAGAAGTTCACAAAGCAGTCGACTGAAGGTGACAGCCAGTCGACTGGCTTACAGAACTCGAGTTTACCATGTTTGCATGTTATAGATTTGAATCTGTTATATGAGCATATTGAGACGACCCGTATCTCCTGCCCATAAATTGTAACAAAGGAATCTTTAGGGGTTCTTGGTTTAATCAACTTGAAGGATCTAGATCTGATACCAATTTCTAGGACTTCAAGTGTTTATTTGTTTCCATTGTTCATATGCTTTCTTCAAGTATACTTAGTGGATACCATGCTAAAATACTTAAAGAAAGAAATGAATTAGAGCAGATACCATGCCTAATTCTTGGCCTAGGGAAACATTAACTTTAAGGAGTAGATACCATGCCCTTAAAGGAACAAACATGAGTAATGGGAGTAGTATATGACTTAGCATTACTGACTATAGGTAGAAATCAATGCCCAACTACTTTAATAGATATTCGTGACTCAACTTGTGACACCTCTTAATTTAGTTTTAATCTTTTCATTTCTTTTAGACTTTTAGAACAACACTTCAATATTCTTATTTCTTTTTATTGGTTAGTAAGTTGAAATCTACAATCTCTGTGGGATCGACCCTTGCTATTGCTACGCTTCTATAAACGATTCGTACACTTGCGAGGTTTTAATTTGTGTCTAGTTTATCTATTTATTTAGGTAACTAGATTTCACAACAAGTTTTTGAACAGGAACATGGTGAAATCTAGTTTGCTACTCGGTTTGTAGTAGAGAAAAGGGATAATCACAGAATTGAGCAGTTGCATACAATAACTAATTTAAGGGCATGACAAGTATGATTGAGTTGGGGATTATGACTAAACATTCGCACTGGAGAAAGTGGGTATACTTGTTTTACTTTATTTGAAATTGTTTATATTGAAATTTTGATGCTTGCATAATAAAAATTCTTGGTGGTTGAATACTATTATTTTCCCCTTGTTCATAATTTTAGTTTGCTTGAGGACAAGCAAAAGCTAAGTTTGGGGGTATTTGATGAACCAAATATTATTCACATTTAGGAGCAATAATCTTAATGAAATTAGACATTTAAAAGCTCTATATGTGGTATTTACGCTTCTTTTCTCTTTTTCCATAGGAAACAGCCTAAAACAGCAAAACGAAGCAGATTAAGGATTTTAAGGATGAACTAAGAATATTACAGAGCATCAGTCGACTGAGTCTTCCACACAGGCGACTGGACAGAGAAATCAAGTTTACGCAGATGTCTCGGCACAGTCGACCTACTCCACACCAGTCGACTGGGCTGATCAAGTAAGAAATCTTCAGAAGTCTCGATACAGTCGACTGGTTCGAAGACAAGTCGACTGGTACGCGACGAGTCAGAAGATAAGAACAGATGCATCCTCATCCAAATCCGAATCAAAATTAAGTTATCCCAACCCAGGTATTTTCTGCGAATAACAACTTCTCAAACAATCAAAGCAAGAGCACGTGGTGAGCAGATCAAGATAAGGAAAGAAATAACAAAAGAAGAGGACTTCTCTGCAAAATGTACAAACCCTAATTCTCTTATCTTGTTCTATAAATACCAATCAAGAAAGAAGCGAAAAAAAACTCTCTCGAGGAGGCCGGATCCATCATCAAGAACCAATCGTCGACAGCAAGCATCAAGAAGGGGAACAAGACGATTACTGATTGGGCTCAACGTCAACATCATAAATATCGGTGTTCTTCTGTTCTTTCTTCTATTTTTATTTCTATTGTAGCCATGAACTCTATTACATTAATCAATAAAAGTTTTATTATGTGGAACTAATTTCATAGTTGGGTAGATTGAAACCGTAGTTATGTAATGCTCATCTTCTTCTGAATACTACTCTATTACTTATTGATTAAACCTAAGTGAATTGGAATAGATTTATAATAATCAAACTAGTTCAGAATCCTAAGGACAGTCGACTGAAGTGACAGCCAGTCGACTGGTCCGAATCTGGGCTTATAAGTTTGTGCAGTGTAGATCTGAATCTGTTAGATGAGCATATTGAGACGATCCGTATCTCGTGTTCATATCTTGTAACAAGGAAATCTTTAGGGGTTCTTGGTTTAATCAACTTGAGGGATCTAGATCTGATACCAATTTCTAGGACCTTGAGTGTTTGTTCGTTTCCATTGTTCTTATGTTTTCTTTAAGTGCAACTTAGTAGATACCATGCTAAATACTTAAGGAAAGAAACGAATTAGAGTAGATACCATGCCTAATTCTTGGCCTAGGGAAACATTACTTTAAGGAGTAGATACCATGCCCTTGAAGAGAACAAACATGAGTAATGGATGTAGTATATGACTTAGCATTACTGACTATTGGTGGAAATCAAAACCCAACTACTTTAATAGAGATTTGTGACTCAACTTGTGATGCTACTTATTTAGATTTTTATCTTTTCATTTCTTTTAGACTTTTAGAACAACTCTTTGCGATCTTATTTCTGTTTTATTGATTAGTAAGTTAGAATCTACAATCTCTGTGGGATTGACCCTTGCTTGCCGCTACGCTTCTCCAAACGATTCGTGCACTTGCGAGGTTTTAATTTGTGTCTAGTTTATCTATTTATTTAGGTATCTAGATTGTACAACAATAACATGGATAGGACGATTAGAATGGTGATAATAAATCATTGGGATCTTGCAATGAAACATACATACATTAATTCATGCACTAGTACGATATAAGAATAATTAATCTATTAAAAAGTGGAATCTAAAATTCTAGACAGCAAGCGCAGTCTATACAGAAATACAGTTTTCCGCTGACTCAGAAATCTAAAGTTGAATCCGTCAGAAAATCTGGAAACTAGACTTCCACATGGTTCCAACGCATATTTAAGGTTCAGAAACCGACAACAGTAGAAACTTGACATCTTGTTGTTTTAATTTTTAGAATCAGCAAAAACTCATTATTAAAATCAGTAAAAATATAATCTAGACTCCTAAACATGTTAGGCAACAATCTGAAAATTTTCATATTAAAATTTTATCATTTGATCAGCCTTTTTACTGTTTAAACATCAAAGGTAAGAGAAACTAAAAATCTGAAAGTAAAAACACACCTGTAGTAAAATGGGTATAACTTTCGCTACAAAACTCGAAATTCAAAAACTCAAGATGTTCTGGAAACTACAAAGATAAGGCTAAATTTCTTATTCAGAAAGTAATTCATTTTAAATTCGTTTACTGGTTGAAAAACAGTAGTCAATATACAGGTTTTGCGTAGTGTTCTTGAAAGTAAATTAATTAACATGATGGGTATCGATTCTTTAGCCAAAAAATTGTATAATCCACATGATGAGTGTCAAAACATGATAAATAAAATTAGAACATGCTCATACATCAATTTATCATCAATCAATCATCAATCGATCAAACAACATACAACCTAGCAATTGTCTCTACAATAATTTATTTGTGTGACGATTATATGAACATCCCTATTATCAATTCTATATGCACCCATGAAAGATCCAAACTTTATAGTCAAAAGTGGCACGATGTCAAGAATATTGGGGTTAGTTTGTGTAAACCCTCAATAGACCCAACGAAGAGATGAATAAAAAATAATATGATAACAAAGAGATCTACTTGCAAGAGTTTCAACGAGACTTGAATTTGATACAATTAGCAATTCAAGAGGACGGTGACTTTTCAGTTAGATGGTTAATTTGAATACCAAGAATAACGGGATAAGAATCCCGAAGCAACAAACGTAGGAACTAGCACAATCCACCAATAGCATGTGCACAATAAACGTGCACCAAAAGAGCCAAAATAACAAAAACAACTAGAGACAACAATTGCAACAGGAGAGAGAGAGAGCAGCAATGGCTACAGTGATGGCCGATGGGGTTGTGGCATCGACGACGACCAATGGGGGTGACGGGCGACGAAGCCAACGGCGCTGTGCTGACGGGAAGAAGGAACGACAGCAGCAACTGGGGTTGGGTCTGCTGTCTGTCGACAACAGGGGAAGAGGACAGGGGGTGCCAGCATGCATCAGGGGGCACGACGGAAGAGGAGGTGGTGCTCGACGGGAGGTCGGGGCACGCCGGAGTTGGTCAGGAGGGCTGAAGAAGACAGTGTACAGTAGAGGTTAGAGTGTGGGCGGGAAATCAATGGTCGAGGAGAGAGAACAAGGAGGAGAGAGAATAGGAGAGAAAGAATAAGTGGCTAGGGCTTCAAAATTGTGCAATTTTTAGGGTTTGCATTAGGATTGCATTTGTAGGGTACAATTAGGGTATTGGGTTTGTGGTTTAGGGTCCAATAAAAGCGGATTAGGGTTAAGAACATAAGAAATTGGGTTTTAGGGTTCAATTAAGGGATAAATCCAAATCAGTAGGGTTCAAATAAAAATACCCACAATTAAATACAAGAAGATAGAACAAACGAAGATATCTCAATCAAGAAGAACGAAAATTTCATGAACGAAAATTTAAATCCAAAAAAATAAATGAATAATACAAATGGGAAGAATATAAATTAGATTGGAAATAACTTGGAATTCTCCAGGAAAAATCAGATCAAGTACGAAAATGAATTATTTCGTTAAATGAAAATAAATTAAATAATCAGAAGTAACAATAAATAATCATAATAAAAATATATAACAAAATAGTATTCGGGTTTGATGAACTCATTAAAATAATCCAATACTAATGATATATTTGTTTTAGGGTCAAATATAAATGGCCGGTCAATTAGAAATAAAAGTAGGATTAAAATACACAATTATTCGAAATAATTAAAATTTTTGATTAGAAAACACCTTAATAAAATATCTGAAATAAATTTAGCACAAAATAAATTTATAAAAATCAAATTGTAGAAAATACACGAAAAATACTTATTTTCGGGAATGGGGGTTACAGATTCGGTCCCCCTGCTGGAGTTGCGGGCAATGCGGCTTAGCATGGCCTTCCTTCCCACAGTTGAAACAAGTTATGGGATAACGTGACTTGGCACACTCGGACTTGTAATGACCCACCTCTCCATAAGTTTAACAGGTCACACCTTGTGGTCTTGTCCCTCTGTTGCTCGACTTCCCAGTCACAGCAATGGTATTTGCCCCAGTCGGTCTGAACCTCTATGCTGGGGGTTGTCCCTTGAAGTTGTGGGATGTTACGAGCCTCTTGCCAGTATTCCAGTTGTTCTTCTTGTTCTGCACCAACTGATACTGCTCCATATCTACATCTGTGGCTGCAGCTCTCCGTACCAGCTTATCGAATTTCCTGAAACCGAGGGGTATCATTCGAGACCTCAGACCTGGCCTCAGCCACTGCTCAAACATCCTCGCTTTCTTGGCCTCATCGATCACCAATTCAGGCGCATACCTTGAGAGCTGAGTGAACTTCGTCTCATACTCCCTGACTGACAAGCTTCCCTGTTGCAGACTCAGGAACTACATAGACTTTTTTGTAGCGCCCCGGATCCCCGTTACCGGACATCCGTGACACCTTCCAGAATCTTTACCTTCAAATGCATCTCAACACAGTAATAACACAGAAATTTAAAAACTTTTTATTTGCCAAATAAGTCATTAAGTCATTGATTACAACCGATAACTTGTTCTTGGACAAGGAGTACAAATTATATCAATTTATTACAACTTATTGCAAGTATTTACAGACTCCACTTGTAAAGCTATCAGCTGCCTCCTGGAATGGTAATCGATCGATTACTTGCAGAACTTCGCTGAGCGGCCCATCGTCTCCCCCGGGACTTGCTCCTCAGCTTCAGGCTTCTACTGCGCGACTCTGACATCTCTGTACCTGTTTGGAAGGTATAACCGATACCTAAAAGGTGGGAAACGTCAGTACTTCGACTGACGCAAAGCTGGTGATAACAGCGATCCTCTAAAATCAATCACAACCAATAATTTATGCAAAAAAAGAAAACTGTTGTGCCAAAACAAGGGTTTAGTGGATTCGGGTTCTAGTGCAGTGTTATGACATGACCCTATGACTAGATGCAGCAAACTCACATGCCTAACTTCTAATGCAAGCAAGACTTTGGAGCACGAATGCATCCCATACTACATACTCCCCCAAATCTAGCCGTCTTTCTCCACAATTTAGGGATTCGAACCCTCGCCATGCACCCTACTCTTGTACACACTCCAGTTCCCAATAGACTGTCCGACGCCCAAGGAGATTGCAGCGGTCGGTCTAATTCCGCCCTGCAGTGCCCAAGTGGTCACCGCCAGTTGGTAACCGCGTTGAACCTGGTCCTTACGACCTTTGGTTCCACATGTCCACCCATGGACTAACGCATGTGTGTTCAACCCTCATCGGGTAATGAACTGATATATACCAAAAAAACCACAAAACACAAAACCCGCGCTTTAGGGACGTGAGCACCACGGGAGGTCAAATCCTCCGGGCCTCCCGTACCTTACTTCGGCAGAACTTTGGGAATCAACAGATCGAGATACGATCCGGGGACGCAATCCGTTAGCTACCAAGAACGTATCCCTACGACTGGAAGATGCAACACCGACTATGGTTTACTAGGACTAATGCAATTTCCCAACCCCTTAATAAACCATTCTAACCCCCACCTTACTCTAATTATTTCAGGTAAGAATTACTACTTCCATACTTGCCTATCAGCCTCTGGCCCCTGGCGATACCGGTCCGGTTCGCCACTTTCCCTGCTTGGACTCGTCCAGCATAATGGCCTACGCCTGCTGCTACTCCGGCAGTAAATATATAATTGCCCCGTGAGCTCCACTCACTGGCATGCTCGAACGTCCTACGCTCGGCAGAATTTTAATAATATAGGCTTGATAGGTGCAGGGTATCCTTTACCCTAGTGACTAACTCGAGTCACACATCCCACTCGGGGAGTCAACAACCTTAATAACAGAGATCCACCACTCCTAGACATGAGTCATCGACTCAAATAACACACAAGGGAAATATGCTTTCACAACCCTTAGTCCAAACCCAGGCTAAGCGACCTACGGGTTTCTGCCCGAATCTCAAAATGGTCATAACTCTCTCGATACAACTCCGATTGGAGTGTATGAACCCAACCCTGGAAAGGTACTATCCTAGGCTACAACATCCTAGTTGATCACGCACTTATATTCAACCATCTAAGTCCTCGAAATAGCTTTTCAAGCTCCAGCCTGCGTGCTTCCTGCGCACGGGCTGCACCTTACCAGTAACACAAAATCCTACTCGTTCATCAGAACGACACAAACTCAATTTCTGTAGAAGGGTGTGGGTGTCCTCAACAATTCTCTAGTTGGTCATGAGTACAAATTATACCATTAAGTCACCCTAACACACTCATCTATCATCAATACACCAATTCACACAATTGGTCTCTCCAATTCAGAGCACTCAGCTCTACTCTAGTCCCCTGTCCAGTCTTACAAAAATCATAATAATTCAACCGTTTACTTGAATTGCCTCAAATTAATTTTGTTAGAAAGTTCTAGGTTTTCCCTACAACTCTCTACTGGGTCATGATCCTCAAAATATGCCTCTAACAGGTCTCAATTTCCAAATCTTTACAGAGTGTCAAAACTGGCTGAAAACAGCACAGTGCTCAATCACAAAATCACAGTAAATTTCAAACTTGTTCAATTGACACAAAATTTATGTTGGTGACACTAGACATCATACCTAACATCATGCAAAAGACCTCATGTCAAAATTCTAATTATACAGTGAGTATTAGCTATTGCAAGTTAGCACAGAAACCATCATGTTTTCTAATTCAACCTCAGATACTGGTTATAGATAGATTTTTATCATGCCTCTAAAATCATCCAATTAATTTACTGATTTTTGTAGATAATCAACATGAATTCAGAAAAATTGAGTAAAAATTTCAGATCAATATCATGCTTCAATAAATCACGAACATTCCTACAATATCAGCCATCCTGTTTTTCTTTTTCTGAGTCTGTCTTACAACACATATCCATCTCACAATTTTATTAGCATATCAAATGATCATAGAACAATCTGAAATAAATCATGAATAATCCTAACACATATATGAACAAACCATTTTAATCTTGTGGTCTAATTCAACATATTGTGCTCTCTAAAAAATCCACAAAATGGTACTCCGAACCAGCTTTTCCTGGTTCCAATCTAACTTCTACTTCTAACTTTTAGACTAGCAATCCTATGCATTATAGCACACAAGCATGCAACCAAATTTAATTAAAAGACAATAATTTCATGTTTAGAGAAACATCCCACCTTAGGTTGTAGTAGTAGAAGGAATTTCTTGAAGGCTCCTCTTGGAAATCTCCTTTTCTTTCTTCTCTTTTACTTCCTTCTTCTTTTCTCTCCTCCTTCTCTTGTGGTGTTCTCTTCTGAAAATTCCAGAGCAAAAGGGAGAAATGAAGTGGAAAATGAGGGTGATGGGAGGTGGGGGTCGGATTTGACGCGGGGGGCGGGGGGAGGGGGGGTAGGTTTAGGCTATAGGTGGTTTTAGGAAAAACCATGGCTTAGCCCATTGGTTTTGTGTATGTTAGGTTGGCTGCCCAACATAACTCTTAACGAGCTCCAACGAGTGTGAGACGCATGTTTTAACGAGCGCACGCAACCTATATTCACTGTAGTACTATACCGTGTTATATTTTCATGTGCGTCGTGCCGAAAACTAGCAGTTATACTAGTATCGGTCCGTCTCGTTCTCGTACGTCTTTGGAATTCAATTCACCTAAAAACCGTCCCGTAGCCCTAACCAACACCACAATGGCAAAATTGACCCATAATACTACAATCAATTGCACGCATACTAACAATATACATACACATATGCATATATTCGGGTATTGTACAAAAACGGGGTGTTACATTTTTCTCCTACACATCCATCGGGAAATAGTGGTTGCGGAACTCTTCCAGAAAGTCTTCCCAGATAATATGTTCATTTCCCAGGGTTCGCTTCATGGACTGCCACCTGACCCCGGCGTCCTTCTCCAACTGAATGGTCATTAGCTTCACCTTGCTAGCCTCAGGAGAGTCCAAGACCTCAAACACTGTCTCAATTTGCCGAGTCCAGTCATCGGTTGCATTAGGATCTGCCCTGCCCTCGAAAATAGGTGGTTTAATCCTCTTGAAGGATTCCACCAATCTGATAGCCTCCAGGACTTGCATTGCCTGCCCTGCCCTTGGTTTCCTGTTCACACTTGCTGCCACAAATGTGTTGAGTGTCTGCTACACACGGGCCAGTTCTGTCTCCAGATCAAGGCGATTACCTTCACCGCTAGATCCTTCACCATTTCGAATTCTTCGTACGACCATTTCTGGGTCATAAAATTTCATTAATCACCAAAAGCAGCAACAACATATACTCTTTTTCTAACACAATTTATTTATTTCAAAAAATAAACTTTATACATTCAGAAATAAAATTGGTCCATACATCCAATACATAAAACACCAAAAAACTCCAAACAAAAAGTAGCCTAGATTCTACAGTTCCTCTTGGCTTCTCTGAGCTCTCCCCATAGTTCATCTATTTTCTTCTGCATCTCTCGCATCTTTGATGGCATTTTTCCTTTCCCCAAAGAGTTTTGTTGTCTAGCTGGGTGAAATGCTGAGCATTCCTATGTTAACACTTCTCCAGTTCCCAGACTCGCTGGCTCAGAGCTGTGATGTTTTGCTTGTCCTCCGCATGATGAGCTTCCTGTGGTTTACTCTCCACTTATGGATGATCTATTGCTTCCGGAGAGAAGCGATGATGTGGTCCTTCTTGTCTCGAACAGACTCTTCATCCGAGGATTCATCTGGAGAATCTAATGAAGGTAGAGTGATCTCCCGAGATTCAGGCAGTTCCCCCTCTTCTTCTTCTGCGTTTTCCTCTTCTTCGGGTTCTTCCTCTTCTTCGGGGTCTTCAAAGAACAATTCAACTTCATCCACTGTGTCTTGGTTATCAGCCATCTTATAGGGAAAGGGAGGAGAAGACATTAGTGTATAGAGCAACACGAATGTAAATCAACTTACATTTAGATCTCTATAAACTGAACTCACACTTCTAATGTCTACCCTAATGTGTCGTCCTTGTAATTTGGTACTACTCATTGAAGTTTTCTCTGATACCATCTATAACGGCCCGAATCCCAAACACAGGTTATTCGTAGCAAATACAGGATCTTTTACTTCAAATTCGTACAAATTTACAAGGAATTTAAATCTTTTTTATTACAACATGTTCTTTACAACAACAAATTTGGAATTAAAATGAATACAATACAATTTATAATAATAAGACATTTTCAATCTTGTGACATCTAATATGATTGACTTTAAGTCCATGCCAAGTCCAATCCTGCAACTATAAACTGTGGGCACGTCAGTTGCTACAACTGACGCGATGCTATAATACAGCGATCTCGTTATCTTAACAATCACAAACTTGAATGCAGAAAGAGAAAAAATGACTATCCTAAACATGTCAATGTATGAAATGAACTTAAAGACTAATGCACATTTTACACTACGATGACACTAATGCATACTTGTTCGGATTCTATGCATCCCATACTACATAGGTCCGAGGGCAAGCACCTACGTACTCCAGATTATAGGGTTAAATTCCTCGCCATGCAACCTACTACTATGACAACTACAAGATTTAGATACTCTACAAATATTGGTTCTCACCTCGGAATACTGGAGATCAATCCCACTCCGTGAATCATTCTGTGGCCTATTTCATCCATCGTCCCAGAATACTGGGGATTGTCTCACTCTGCGAGTCATTCCCTCATCGCACAAATGCCCTATGAGCGTCGCTTTCGTGCTGAAATACTGGAGATCAATCCCCATTCCTTGGATCATTTTGTGGCCTATTTCATCCATGTCCAGGAATACTGTGGATTTTCTCACTCCGCAGATCATCCTGGAGTCCATAACTCATGTTTGCTCTTGTTTCATCATATCTCCAACTAGTGCATGTCCTTAAGTTTAAATTATAGTTATTAAGACCGAGAGTTCGATTACCCACCATGCTTAAACAAAACGCTGAGAAAGTACGCCCACACTGGCCACTCCTCAAGAGAATGTCAACCCATACTGGTTACTTCTCATATTCCATATATCACAACTGTCGGTATTCTGGGTCCCGCTCACTCTAGAACAAACAATCATCTCAAAACAGACCACATAGGTTACATCTAACCTCATCTCATTCATTATTAATAAATTCTTCTTATTCAATTTCCTTAGGTTTATCAACCATGAAATAACCAACTTCAACGTTCAAAGACATTTGAATCAATTGAAATTCTGGTAGACAACCTCAAATAATTCACTTCAACACTATTCAATGCATTTTTAGTTAATAGAACATTGTCGTACATTTCTATATTCCAAACTCATTCCTTAATGTAAAATTCTTTAAGATTAAAATGACTAGAAATTCTGTATTTCAATCCCATAAATGTATTTTTATTCCATTATAATCCATCTCAACTCTTTGCTTAATTCAATGGATTAATATCCATGTAATTTTACAAAGATGAGTCTAAATTTGTATTCTACATTTAATTCTCTTTAATCATGCACAATCCACTTTTAATTTGAATTCACAAGTTCCTCTAGTACATTTTTTAATGTAAATATGACCTTTAATTCCCAAAATATATCTTAGAATAGTATGAAATTATTTTCAAGGGTTCTTATAACATTATAAAATATTTCTATAAAATTTCCAAACTTTAAAACTTGAAAATCTCAAAAATTAAAAATTTAAACACATTTCTGTTCAAGGCTGGGAACGAACCCGAGGTCAGTAGCCAGCCAACTGCAAGCCCAACCAACAAGCCAACTCTTTTTTTTGTGAAATAAAACCCCTTCAGTTTCTTATATAGTTCGTCTACTATTAATCTACAAAAAGTCAAATTTGGAAATAAGACATAGCCTCCCAAGGCTCAAACCCACGACCCATGCCCCTGTGCCCAGCGCCCTGGTTTCACGCCATGACCAGTACACCTAAGGTCGATCTCTGTTTATATGTGGATTAAAATCGTTTTCTTTCAATTATCTGTTTCTAAATCTCTTTTGACAAATTTGTTAATTTCTAATTTGCCTTTTATTATCATCTTTAATCACTTCCAGAATCCCAAATTTCTGTGTATAAGCACCAAGATAAAAATCTTATAATTATTTATTCTCTAAATATAATAAAATCCAACTCCTAATTTGTATAATTTGCTCATATTTCTACAATTTGAATTGTATCAATTTTTTTTATCTCTTATCCAACTAGATTCTTGAGAAATGCTACGCTATTATAATGTCTTTAATCCCAATGGGTTTCTTTTTATAAAATTCTCAACATCTAAGAATTTATAAAAACTACTACACATACATTAATCCAATTTGTCTACTACAAGATTAATTTAGCATGCACTAATTAAATTTCTAGGGGATCTCTCCCCATATAAAACTCACTAATTTCTACTTTCACATCTTTTAACTAACATGAACATTTATTAACATATTGGAAGTCAAAAGCATCTACTCAATCACACATTAAGTATACTTATAGTACATAATCTTTATTCTAGATTACTTGCACATTCAACACATCAAACTAAATTTAGCAACTACTCACGGTAAAATTAAGCACACACAATCTACAAAATTAGAATTTAATAAGAACACCCACCTCTTTCTTGATGTAAAAAGTAAGAAGAACTCCTAGAAAATTGCTCCAAAACTCCAACACAAGTTTGACATTCTCCTCCTCAAGCAAAACCGAAATTCTCTTTCTTTCCTTCTCTTTTAATTATTGTTTAGAGTTGATGTGTTGTTCATAGTAAAGGAGGGGGCTATTTATAAGAATATTGAGTGGTTGAGATTTCTCCCACTACCCAAAATAACTCTCCACTCTCACACAACACTCCCCACTCTCCCCTCGCTCTCAACTCAGGCCGACCAACTCTTCTCATATGCACAAGCACGTAAACGTGCACCCTATGTGCACATTCTTCTCATACAATTTTATTTTTATTAAATTAGATATAGGTGTGTGTTACACATGACAAGAGTACTAGATTTTAAATGTTCATTTAATTGTAGAATTAATCATAGGCCTCAATTTGTAATTAATTTTGAGTGGGCTAAAAAATAAATTTAGGACTAATGGATTTAATTAAAACAAATTACAAAATTTGACTTAAAAAATGAGTAGAAAATTTTTCATGACTCAAGAAAAATTTTAGAAATAAAAATGTGCATAAAATTTTACGTGCAATGCACGTGCTAAATATCAAAATTAATTTTTCTGGGATGTTACATTTGTGTTGACAATTAGACCGCTTTGCAGTCTCTTAGTAAGAGCATTAGACATATTCTGTTTGGACACATCAATGAGAATATAATCCCTTATTTAATGAGATAGTTCAACTTCGCCTATCAAAGGCCTACAATTCGTCTCTTACCATTGTAAAGATTATTAGATGCTATAGTTTTTGTAGCTTGGTTGTCACAGAATAGACTAAGAGTGGTTACTGTAAAACATCTCATTGGAATATCTAGCAACAGATCTCTCATCTATTACGCTTCTTCACCAGCAAAAGATAGCGCAAACAATTCAAATTTCATAGATGAGAATGCAAGGCCGGTTTGCCTTTTTAGATTTACATCACATAGCTGCTCCTCCTAGTATAAACACATAGCCACTAGTGGATCGACTTTCACCAAATTTTGTGCATCGTGATGCATCAGAATATCCTTCCAAAACTGAAGGATGTCTAGAGTAGCACAAAGTCAACTCTTGAGTTCCACTTTGGTAACCCATTAGCCTCTCAAGCGCACTGTCACGGACAAATTCTAAAGTCATCCCGTGGCAGCACACCTACCGCAAAGGTTATGTCTGATCTAGTGCAGATAATTTCGTAAATTAGACTTCCAATTACTTTAAAATAATCCAACTATCTCACAGCTGCACCATCATGATGTGTCATGCCCCGCTTCCCAAATACGGAAATACAAGCACGTAATGAAGGCCCAGCGAATGATTATACATCATCCATAAGCTATACCAGTCTAACTCAACAATATACAAGAGGAAACAACCACGCAGGAAGAATATATTCACATAAATAAAGAATAAAATCCAAAATAATCATGAAATAAATTCACTAAATAATAATCCAACATCTTGGATAAAACAAACTTCGGGTCATAAAAGCCCAAGAATACAAAGTATGATGAAAAGAAATACAATAAGCAAATAATGAAAGATAGATAAGTAATCTAAAGTCTAGCTCCGATCTTCAGAGAGTTTGCTCACCAATTTCTTCTGGTATTGCTCCTTCGGTACCTGTTAATTCCTGATCTAAAAAGAGAGAAAAGAGTACCCTTAGAGCAAGTCGTGGGTAGCAAGTAGAGAAAAATAGAGGATAAAGGAAACATGAATATCAAAGGAAATGGACATGATCAAAGTCAAAGAACAAAGCAAAGGCAGGCAACAATATCAAAGGTCTACAGTAATCACACATGTAATGCGTGATGTCGAGTCAAGCATGCAGGTTATTAGTCATTTTATTAGCTTATCTAGTGCACGTACTACTGCGTCCCACTCTACAGGTTCGGTGCAAACACACAATAAACATTTTAGACTGATGGTGAATTCACAGATCGTGTACTCGGACAAGAGATTATCAGGCAGTATTTTATGTTCAGGGACGGTGTTTATCAGGCAGGTGTTTCATGTTCAGGGAATTTCAGGTCAGGCAGGTCAGGCAGGTCAGGCAGTAGGGCCCGGCGGAGTATAGTTTCCGATTGTTCACTACCAAGTCTACCCATAATACTCCAACTTTTTATTAGTTTATTTTCATTCTATGTGAGCATGCAAGAGGGTGTCAATGTTGTATAATACTAAGTGTGAGTAGTTCTATGCATTACAGACAAAGCATGAAGCAAACAAGTCAATTACATACAATTTACAAAATCAGGACAACATGACCTTGCTGTACCAAAACATGAATTACTACTACTACAGAAAAGAAAATCTGGATCCATTGAAAGTTCTAGAAACTAGACTTCCACGCGGTTCCAACGAATATATTTAAGGCACATAAAAGATACAGAAACCATGGTGACAACTCTATTCTATTTAGATTTTATGTTCAGTCAGCATGATGTAATCTGTGTTCACCTATTTGTTTCGGGTTAGAAAACTCATCAAATAAATCTATAAAAATTATGGTGCATTCCTACATATGTCTAGGTTCAGCCTAATTTATTTTAGATTTTTATTTTACTATTAACATGGTTAAAGAAATTATAGAAGAGCAAAATGCACATGCATTTGTGAATCTAAAAGTTCTAATACAGCTGTACTAAAATGATGATATCTAACAAACCACATATCGGAATCCAAATCCACGGAAAGGGTAGTAAACTAGACATCAGAGGTGAAATTTCATGTTTAGAAAGTTATTTCAAATTATGACAGTAGCATAGATGAAAATCTGATTCAAAATGAAATAACTAGCAGTCCAGAATTTGTTTCAACATAAAATGGGTAATAAATAAATCATGCAATCATATATTTCATGCAAATTGGTAAGCAAAGTAATCCTAGGTGTCAACACGCATATTTCTATGTTTAAGATACAATTTCACAGGTATAGTTTTAATTCATCAATCAAAGTAATCTAACATGTATACAATTCATCAACAAGCCTATAGCATGGATCTAGTTAATTATATGTATTTGTGCATATGCACTGAAACAAGGGGGGACTAGATTTTAGATCAAAGAAAGCGGCACAATGTTAAGAATACCTCGGGTTAGCTCGTGTAAACCCTCGATAGACTCAACGAAATTGTCGATACATCATGATAAGGAAAGGACGGTATCTACTTGCAGAGATCAAATAAACTTGAACAAAACAAAATATTAGTTCAAGGAGAGACTTGCCTGTTAATTAGTAGATTCGAATAATATGGAATAACGGGATAAGAATCCCGGGTGATGATCCACAACAACACGAGCGAGACATGTGCAAAACACCAAACGGCGAACTCCAAACAGCAAACACGTACATACAGCGGATCTAACAGCAAGAGCAACACACGCACACTGGATCGGGGCAAAACAACAAACAGCAACTCCGGATCCCATGTGCCCAGAACACCGAACAACGGATCCCACCAATCACACCCCGCCTCCTTCCTTACCTCGACAGAAATGGAGAGAGAGAGCGCGAGGGAACTTCGGCTACGCTGGGACCACGGCGACGGCACGATGACCACGGCGATGCGAGGGCGGCTGGTCACTGGCGGTTGGGAAGAGATGCAATGATGAGAGCGATAGTGACACGAGCTCTGTCTTCGCTCGAAAACAAGGGAAGACGATGCGACTGGGTGCCCGACTTGGACGACGACGAGGATGTGCTAGGGGATCTGCGGTGGATGTAGGGGGTGCACGGAGGGGGAGATGTTGACGAGGGGACAGGGAGGACGAGATGGCAAAGACGAAGGTGTGTTAATGGCGAAGTGGGTTTGGCAATGGGGGAGGTTGAAGGCAACGAGGATGGGGGAGATGGAGACGGGGGTGGTGGTTGGAGGCGACGAGGGTGAGGGGATGTAGGCGAGGGCGATAGGGAGGAGGAAGGTGGCGATCGGGAGATTGGCCGATGGATTTGTTTAGATGGAAAGAGGGAGAAGCAGAGAGAGTTGGGGATAGCACAGTAAAGGGGAGGGGTGGCAGCAGGGGTTAGGGGAAAATAGGATTAGGGCTAGGGGATTAATAGGAGATTAGGGTATTTGTAGAGAAAAAGAGAGAGATATTTGGTTAATGGATATGTGGGTATAGATCCAATAATTAAAAATACATTGTATATAATACAATTGATCAACATAAATCCAAATACAAGGAATAAGATATGTGATAAAAATATAATTTGTGTTATATAAATTATTTGAGACAATTATAAACACAATTATCAAATAAGAAGGGATTTGTTTTAATAATCAATCATAATAACAAATAATCACCATGACCATAAGTACACTAAAATAACCATGTCAACAAAATAATAATATTAGTAATATCGATCAGTCAATAAGAATAAAAAGACTATCAATAATAATAGTGACAATAGTAATAATAAAATAATAATAATAATAGTAATAACAAAATAGCAATATATAATACCAACAACGACAATAGTAATTATCAAAATAATAACAGCATATGAAAATAGGAATTTTTGGAAATAGTCCCAACAGTAACAATATTTTTTAGGGTTAAAATGCAATTAGTTGACCAAGTAGAAATGGAAACAAAGTTCATTTGAAATAATTATAATTATTGTTTAGAGAAATGCTTTAACGAAGAAACTCAAACGAATTTAACAATAACAATTTATAAATATCGAGATACAAAAAAATACTCAGGAAAATACGTATTTGCGGAAATAGGGGTTACAAATCCTACCCACCTTCCAAAAAGAATTTCGTCTTCGAAATTCATTATGACAGGCAGTAGGGCAAAACAAAAGCAAACTCGAGAAATAACAAGGCAGAAAAATTAGAAAAAGAGATAACTCAAGTGATGGAAGCACCGGAATAAGAGAAGAACATAAGTAAGATTGATGTCGAATAATAAATCGACAAAAGATGACTAGTGAAAAAGAACGAACAAGAACTAAATGATGCAAGGAAGAAGGAACAACAAGAGAATCCTGGGACCTGTGGGTTATGGACCCACCATGCTTCCGCTGCGCTACTCCGATGGTGATGTCCCAAGCAACATACATGTCGCTGTAGATCACATGACACCGATCGACAAATTGAGCAGGGAGACAAGAATGAGACACCATGATCAAAGAGAGTATGGGCTCAAGATAGATATAAGCAAATAATGCAAAAGAATATAAAATTGAGCTTCAATTTAAATAATCAAAAGATATATTATAGATCAAAACCAATCGCTTTAACAAAAATAATAATAACGACAAATATTAATAATAAAAATAATTTCAATATTAATAAAATAATAATAACAATAATAAAAACAATAATAAAACTAATAATAACAACACATATTAATAGAAAACGATAATAATAACAATGATAATAAAAATAATAACAACAATAATAATAAAAAATAGTAATAACCATAATATAAAACAATAATAACAATAATAATAAAAATAATAATAACAATACTAATAAAAATAATAATAATAATAATAATAATAATAATAATAATAATAATAATAATAATAATAATAATAATAATAATAATAATAATAATAATAACAATAACTGTAACAATAATAATAACAATAATAAAAATAATAATAACAATAATTGTAACGCCCCGCCCCAATACGCAGACAATTTTAATATTTTTAGAATACAAATTAGATACTATGTGGTACAACTGCCCACCACAGGCTGCCTCTCAAAAGGTGGTTAACCAATTAGGTGACTCTTGATCATTGGCTAAAAGTATTTATACTCAAATTATTCTTGCAAACTTCCCATGTGGGACTAAATTTCTCAAATCCTTTCACAAATCTCCTCGAATCCCGTGTACATAGTGTACACGTTATATAGTAACTGTCTACTGCTAGATATACCAGTCGACTGTTCGCGGAAATACGGGGTATTACATACACCCCACCTTAGAAATCAGCGTCCTCGCTGAGTACAGGGCACACATCTAGTGTAGGATCTGCCTTTCTAGTCGATGTAGCGTCGTCCTTGATCCCACGAAATGTGCAGATACACCCGGTACATACAAATGCACCCTGCCTATCCGGAGAATCATCTCCCTGCCTATCCGGAGAATCATCTCCCTGTCGTGTACCCCACGAAATGTGCAGATCATAGGCCCTCTTCTACACTCGGTGTCGAAAGTCGGCTCTGATACCATTTGTAACGCCCCGCCCCAATACTCAGACGATTTAATATTTTCAGAAGACAAATTAGATACTATGTAGTACAACTGCCCACCACAGGCTGCATCTCAAAACGTGGTTAACCAATTAGGTGACTCTTGATCATTGGCTAATAGTATTTATACTCAAATTATTCTTGCAAACTTCCCATGTGGGACTAAATTTCTCAAAACCTTTCACAAATCTCCTCAAATCCCGTGTACATAGTGTACACGTTATATAGTAGCAGTCGACTGCTAGATATACCAGTCGACTGTTCGCGGAAATACGGGGTATTACAATCATAATAAAAATAATAGTAATAACAATAATCAAAATCATCATAATCATACTGGTAATAATATATATAATAAAATAAAAAAATTAACAATACTGATAATAATGATAATACATACATGACAGAATAGAATTCGACACATTCATGAAACTAATGCAAAAAAAAAAAATAATAGCTTTAAAAATAATAATAATAATAATAATAATAATAATAATAATATTAATAATTATAATTATAATAATAATAATAATAATAATAATAATAATAATAATAATAATAATAATAACAATAAAAAAAGTAACAATAATAATAATAATAACAATAGTAATAACAATAATAATAATAATAATGATAGCAATAATAATAATAATATCAATAATAATAAAATAACAGTAACAATAATAATAATAATAATAACAACAATAAAGATAATGGAAACAGTAATATAACAGCAATAGTAATAACAATAATAATAACAATTGCAATAATAATATTAGTAGTAAAACATTATACAATAAAATAAGAATTTGGCTTATCAACCTTAAATTTAAAATAATCCAAACATGAATATATATAGTCGATCGACTATAAAATGGAAAGTGAAGTCAAAATACACAATTATTCGAAATACATAACTTTTGTTTACAAAACATTTTTATAGAAGATCCAAAAAAATATATAACAAATAATAATCAAAATACATAAAATATTTGGAAAAAATAATATAAAGAGAAAAATAGGTAGGAGAAAATAAATTTATACCCAATAAAGAGCCAAAGAAAAGGGTGACTACAAGGAATAAAAAGGAAAAAAGAAATAAAAAAATTGAATATGAAGGAAGAGGAACAAGGGGCAAAATCAGAATTGAAGAGAATATGGCAGGGAAGAAATAACTAGCATGATACTCAATATTGAATTGACTAAAATATGATGAATGCAAGAACAGAAGAATAAATGACGCAAAACTGGAATGCAACAGAATAGCAAAATACCTGCAATAGCACCTTCGGCAGTCTCTGCTTCATCTGCAATCTGGTTGTGGGCATGATCACATTCTCCAGCCTGTCCTCCACTGGGAGCTGATCCTCTAGTTGGTGCATTTCTCCTGCTCCTTGGACAGTCCCGAACCTTGTGACCATTTGCTCCGCATACAAGACATCAACCGTTGGCTTTCCTGCAATCTTTGCGTACATGACCAATCAGCGGCAAAAGTTACATGTCAAGCCCTTCCTTCTATGGGTCTGTCCCATGATAGTGAAGGCATGATGCTGGTGCGCAAATATACTCAGTCGGGTGAGTTGCACGCTCACCTAAGCTCTTTCCAGACTAGCTCTCATCAGCTCAATGTGCTCTCATTGTAGCTCCATCATTCACTGCATTGCGTGGAGAATGGCAGAATTCGCATATGTTTCAGTCCTGGGCGGAGGAGCAGAAGAATCTTCACGAGCCATAGCCTGCAAAACCATCCAGTTGGTGAGTACCCAGACATACATTGGTTATTTCGTATTTATGTGATCAACGTGGTGCGCATATTATTGAGTTAACCTGGCTTGATGTAGCGCCCCGAATTTCTAATATAATATCTTAGAAAATACGTGGCACAATCCCAGCATCAACTTCAATGTAACATTAAACACAACCAACACCAATGAAATTTTCAACTTTTATTACAATAATCTTTTCCATAGCATAGCGGAATACAATACATCTCAAATCACAAAATTTCAAACTCTTCTCTTTACAACCCTTTACAATTACATGAGTCACTATATAAATTGAACTCAAGCATCCAAACCTCCAAACTCTAAGCAACAACCTGCAACACATGAGGCTAGATATGATCCCTAACCCCAAACTAAAGGGGTCAGCCATAAATGGTGTGAGTGACATAAAAGCAAACAACATAAATAAACATTAAGCATGGATTCTTAAACAACATGTAATAAACAAGAAAACATAAAATATGACATAGCAAAGAAACATGTAAACAACAAGTGGAACTAAACTAAGTGTCAAGTGTAGAAAACAGGAAACCACATGCATAAAACCAAGTCAAGAAAATACAAATTCTATATGCGGACTCTCTAATGCGTACTTGTCGAAGTCTATGCATCCCACTCTACATAGGTTCGGTGCAAGCCCTTAACGTCTCCACATCATAGGGTTCAATCCCCGCTATGCAACTAATCCTATCACGATGACTACTACGAGATAAAGATAAACTGTGAGTATTAGCCCATGCCTCGATAATTCCGGAGATTAGATCCCACACCACAGGTATTTTACTTGGATAATTCTGGAGATTATCCCACACCGAAAGCAATGACCTCATCACACGAATACCACATGTGCGTCGCCTCGACCCCGATAATTCCGGAGATCAATCCCACACCACAAGTAATTACCTGGATAATTCCGGAGATAAATCCCACACCACAGGTAATTTACCTGGATAATTCCGGAGATAAATCCCACACCACAAGTAAGTTACTTGGATAATTCTGGAGATTAAATCCCACACCGAAAGCCATACTGAGGTACATGACTCATGTTCCCGTTTATCATATCACCACTAGTGCCTGTCCTTATCATTTTTGGGTTATTTAATTACTTATCGAATCACCTAGAGTTGATGTACCCTACTGGACTTAACTCAAAACTGGACAACCAAAATGCCTCAACAGGCCTAAACATAAACAACTCACCTGCCGGTATACTAGGGTCACACACACCCTCTAGAGACTCAAACTCAAAAATCTCAACCAATCCTACTTCATAAACTATTCAACTCAACATCTTGAAAACATAAGTTCAATAGAAGATAAGGTATAAGTAGTTATAAATCAAATATCTAGATAATAAACCATTTGCAAGAACCTTCATAAATATAAAAATACATCAGTACCAGTCGACTATAGAAAGCATAAGTCGACTGTCCAGAAAGAATGTTCCATGATTTTAAGAAAATGAGCTAAGTGTTATAAGTTGACTTATCAAAATCATAAGTCGACTTACCAGAGTGTTTTAAGTTGACACAAGAGAAAAATCTACGGTAACTTTGAAAAATAAATTCTAAGTGTGCCAGTCGACTGAAAAGGGTCTAAGTCGACTGTCTGATGAACTCAAGAATATTCACATTTAGGAGCAATAATCCTATTACAAATGTACATCTAAAAGCTCTATATGTGGTATTTTACTCTTCTTTTCTCTTTTTTAATAGGAAACAACCAAAAGCAGCAAAACGAAGCAGATTCCAGACTAATACAGACTGAGAAGATGATATACATGGAACTGCAGTACAACAGTCGACTTGCTCTCCATCAGTCGACTGAACAGAGAGTTTGCTGGGGCTCGGCACAGTCGACTTACACTCAAGGCAGTCGACTGGTATGCGGCGGAGTGAAAAGATAAGATGCAGCCGTATCTAAATCCAAATCTATGCAAACCCAGGCTATATGCGAATAATAACTTCTCTAAAAAATCAAAGCTAGATACAGGGGATTGGAAAGAGCACGTGGTTAGCAGATAAGGAAGAAAAGCAGAAAAGAGAAAGAAATAAATCGTCGATCAAATAAAGAAGTGTAATACCCCGATTTTTCCTAATATATAAAGATTATTTATTTTGTTGCACGTGGTATGCACGTGTAATATTTTGGCTATTATTTTCAACATGATGAATAAGCATATTGTTTATATAAGGATTTTCCCTAAAGCCCAAATGATAATTTACTTATCTTTCTTTTAAAAATATTTATTTCTGGCCCAATTAATTTTAGCCCATGAATTTAAACCCTTTATTATTTTTCTACAACTTGCAACTTGTAGCATCCTTTCTTTTAATCACCGGGTATTTGATGTACAAATTTGTAGAGTGGTTTGTGTGTACACGTGCACTCAATGTACACGTGCACAAGGCACAAAGCTTGGCCGGTTGGAGTAAGTAATGGGATAGGATCATGGGCGGTTACTTTGGAGGTGTGGGTAGTTTTGCAACTTCCTAGTGAATTCTAGCCCTTGATCTTCCAACTCCCTAATGCATCCTAACCCTCCATCTCACTCTAATTTGTGTATAAATACCCCCTCCCATTCTCTATTTCTTTTACACTAAAATTATTATTGTAAGAGAAGTATTTGTGAGAGTTGTGTGTGTGCTTTTCTGTGGGAGACCGAGTAGCATTCTGAAAGTGCCGGTGTGGAACAAAGAGCAAGGAGCAAGAAGTGCTGCACTGCATTGAGGAACTTTGCTGGATTCGATTATTTCTTCAAATAAGGTGGGTGTTTCTCAGGACTTCTAATGTAGGAATTATACCATCATTATTATAATTGCTACCATGTTACAGAAAGTAAATTCAATGTATTAGAAATGCCTGAGCATGCTGTTGATAATAAGAACGAATGAGTTGGTACAGTCGACTGTCGCATGAATCAGTCGACTGGTACGAGACAATTATTTTTGTGATGTGGTGATAAACATGTATGCAAATAGACATAACGGTGTGATTACTAAGTTTGTTTCTCCCTATGACACATATGATGGAGGGAAGGTAAATGGATGAAAAGAACTAGCGATGATTAACAAAATTAAGAACTGTCGGAGCAGTCGACTGACAGTGTGTTCAGCCGAGTGGTGCGTCGATTTAATTATGATTATTTGGAAATCCCATGTAATGTGATATTCCATCATGTTGATCTAGCGTAATGATTTGAGAATTATATCTTCATCTTCGTAAGGAAGTTATGAATAGTGTCAATGCCTGTTTAAAATATTTCTTTAAAGAAAAGGGCATATTAGTAACTTGAAATTCCATGCTACGATGTTTCTGAACGAGTAAGGAGTGTGATGTTTATGAAATATGAATGTGTGTATGATGTGATGAAAATGCATGTGAGAACGGTGGAAAAGATAATTACTGTTTTGAATTATGGAACTGATCAGTCGACTTAGTGCGTGTAGCCAGTCGACTGAGCTTAACTTAGAATTGTACTATTAAAAAATCCCAGAACAGACGACTGGTGGATGAACAGTCGACTGTCACGTAGATGATATTGTGAACATGAAAAGTTGTGGGACAGCCGACTAGTCGTGTACAGCAGTCGACTCTCCCGAGTATTTATGATGAACCTGTATTTGACTGTATGAGTCGACTGGTATTCTTCCAAGTCGACTGTACAAAGTGGACTTTGATATGTATGAGATTTCGTTTTATTTATTGCTGTTGGAAGTTGTGAACTTTATGATTGAAGTCAATGAATTTTTATGACTGTATGGATTTATGTGAAAAGAATCATAGATATGAATTGAGAATTAAATGAACATGAAAGGCTAAGATCATGATAAGAAAGTCTGTGAGACTCTAAGATGAATTATGAGCTGAGAGTGCTCAATTGGAAATTGTGAACTTGAAATTGAAATGAAAGAGTAGCTAAGTCTCCCCCGGCAGTGAAATGAAATGATATTTTAAAGAAGACCAAGGTTGGTCATGTGTAAATAAAATGATAAGTCCGGTTTGGTGGAGAAGCTAACTCTAGAGCTTTGATTTTGATTCATGATTCTAATAATTTTAGCACATAGTGAGGAGGTGATGAAAGTGAGAGAAAAACATGAGTATGAGAACTAGAGTTTACGGTGCGGGTGTGTGAGCCGCAGAATGCATGCTTGATGAGTCAAGACATGGCGCGGGCACAACTCAGAATGATCGGACTCTAGTCACACTTGTAGGATGTTTGGTGACTGCAAGAGGATCGTGTTCAGGGAGGAGGCTTGAATTGCCACAGAATGCATGCTTGATGAGTCAAGACATGGCGTGGGATTCCCCTCCAGGGTCCAGTGCACGAGCTTGTACTCATAGACCATTTAAGATACTCACCGTAATTACAGAAGTAGAGTAAATCATGGCGAGGAATTGAACCCTATAAAAATGAAGAATGATTAAGAGGCTTGCCCTCGGACCTATGTAGTATGGGATGCATAGAATCCGAACAAGTGCGCATTAGTGTCATGTAAATTAAATAATTGCATTAAGGATCAAGTGCACAATCACGACACGACATCATTAAAAGTTCCCTTTTGATTTATATTCTTATTATGAACAAGTTTGTGATTTGTTAAGAAATGAGATTCGTTATACTGTTTCTGGCATAGAGAGGATGGCCATGTATAACTATCGTCGGTTGAATAAACTGACGTACCCACAGTTTTGTATGCAGGATGAATTACATGTAAAGAGGAATGGATGCATAAAGATTTTATCATGTTGTTGTACATTCATGTAAATGTTGTATATTTTGCTTCCGCTGTGCAAACGTAAATGTAATATGATGTAAACTCTGATGTAAAAAGAAAAGTTTGAATTTCCTTGTAAAATTGTAGTCAAAAAAAGTGAAAAGATCCTGTAGAACATTTCGAATTCAGTGATTTGGGATTCGGGGCGTTACAGAGTGGTATCAGAGCCACGCTTTCTACACTTTCCACACTTGTACAAATTTATAAGGAACGACACCCTAGATGTGGACATTAGAGTGTGTGTTTGAGTCTAGAGATTTAAATGTAAGTGACTTACATTTGTGTTGCTCTATGATTTATGCTTCTTCCTCTCTATTTCTAAGATGGCTGATCACTTCGACCCTGCTGGAGGCGACGACTGGCATATCATTGAAGAAGAGTACCATCCTGGACAGGCTGTATCTGAGGACGAGTATCACCCTGGGCAAGCAGATTCTGATGATGAGGAGTGGCCTGAATCTCGAGAGATTACCCCACCTCCAGATTCATCTGACGATTCTTCTTCCGATGAAGAAGAGGGACCAGCTCTGAGTGGCACTGTGGCTTCTCTTCAGAGGCAAGTGGAGACCCTGAAGGAGAGAGTTGGAGTTTTGGAAGCTCAGCTGGCACAGCGGAAGGACGATTTCTCTATTCTCAGTCACCGAGTGTGGGAACTTGAGAAGAGAAAGAACCTGACGGATGTGCTGAAAGAGGAAGTGGATGAACTGCGGGAAGAACTTCGAGCAGCGAAGAGGACCCATAGGAGTTAGATTGTTGTAGCTTCTATTTTCTTCATTTCTGATGTCAAAAATGTTTTTAATTCGAATGTATAAACTTTGGAATTCAATGAAATGCAAGTTGGTTTAAATTCTTGTCTTATACTTCGAACTTAATGGATCTTTTGTATCAGAATATGTCGAGAAGAGGGGCTAGGAATGGTGAAGGTTTGGACCTGGAGACCGAACTTGCAAGGGTTTACCAGACGCTGAATGCAGTGGCTGTGAACCAAGGAAGGGGGCCAGCGAATCCAGTGCCCGAGGCAATTAAGCTAGTGGAATCATTCAAGAGAATGAAACCACCAGTATTCGAGGGAAAGTCAGACCCAGATGCGGCTGACAATTGGATTCGGCAAGTGGAAACGATCTTCGAGGTGTTGGAGACACCGGAGGGCAGCAAGGTCAAGTTGGCGACTTTGCAGTTGGAGAAGGATGCAGCTGGTTGGTGGCAGTCGATGAAGAGGACCATGGGAGGCATGTTGCTCGGCTGGGAGGAATTTCTGGAAGAATTCCGCAGCCACTATTTCCCCTCCGACGTCCAGGAGAAGAAGGCAATGGAGTTTCTGTCACTTCAGCAAGGCAGCATGTCAGTGAGGGAGTATGAGACTAAGTTTACTCAGCTCTCCAGGTATGCTCCAGAACTGGTGATGGATGAGGCGAAGAAGGCTCGCAAGTTCGAGCATGGGTTGAGGCCAAGCTTGAGATCCCGGATGATACCCCTTGGTATCAGGCGATTCGACAAGCTGGTCAAGAGGGCGGCAGCGACAGAGGCGGATATAGAGCAGTTCCATGTTGTTCAGAACCGGAGGAACAACTGGCAGTCCGGGAAGAGGCCTGCACAATCGGGGAGTTTCAAGGGGCAACCATCTGCACAGAGGTTCAAACCGACAGGGGCGAACGCTATCAGTGTAGCTGGAGGACCTGGAAACAATATGGGGAGACCTTCTGCAGTCACCTGTTGCAACTGTGGGGAAGTGGGACATTACCAATCTCAATGTCTCAAACCACGGGCTGGCAATCACAATGTGCCAATACAGCAGACTGGGAAGAGGCCGTACCAATCAGGGCGAGTATTTGCTTTGACGGAAGCTGATGCTGATGAGGCAGATCAGGTCATCTTTGGTACGAGGGCTGATGTTTAGTGGTTTCGTCATTTCTTCTTCCCGTTTATATTGTGAAACTGTTATGTAATGGTATGTATTATGTAACAGGCGAACTCTACCTTAATGGAAAGAAAGCTGTTGTGTTATTCGATACTGGATCCTTTCATACATTTGTGTCTCCTAGATTTGCTAAAGTGTTGGGAGTTGAACAAAAGATTTCTCCAGGCAAGATCTTAGCAGTAGCTACTCCATCAGGGGAAACTTTGACCACTGATCGGTATTATGCTGATTGCGAGATTGTGATTGGGGATAGAATCTTTGGCATTGATCTGATCGAGCTGACTATCTTGGGAGTCGATTTTATCATTGGCATTGATTGGATGTCGGTGTATAGTGCAAGCATCGAGTGTAAGACCAAGACCGTAACAGTGAAGGCTCCAGGTGGACCTGAAGTCACTTTCCAAGGGAAGCAGAAATGTTCTAAGCTGGTGGCAACTATCCGCATGGAAGAGACTCCTGTGGAATTGCAAGGAACCCTGTGGTTCGGGACTATCCGACCGTGTTCTTGGAAGATTTTCCTGGGTTACCACCGCATCGTAATGTAGAGTTCAGCATCACTGTTCAACCGGGAAGTGCACCCATTTCTAAGGCACCGTATAGGATGGCTCCAGTGGAACAGGATGAGGTGAAACGACAGATTGAGGAACTATTGGGGAAAGGCTTTATTCAACCTAGTGCGTCACCTTGGGGAGCACCAGTGCTTTTGGTAAAGAAGAATGATGGATCGATGAGGATGTGTATCGATTACCGAGAGCTGAATAAGGTCACTGTTCAGAATAAGTATCCGATTCCTCGAATTGATGACTTGTTCGATCGTCTACAAGGAGCAGCTGTATTCTCCAAAATAGATCTTCGATTAGGATATCACTAAGTGCGAGTGGAAGCTGAAGATGTGCACAAAACTGCATTTAGAACTCGGCATGGGCATTACGAATTCTTAGTTATGCCATTCGGAGTGACAAATGCACCCGCAATCTTCATGGATTTGATGAACAGAGTTCTGAGGCCGTTTATTGATTCTTTCGTCGTGGTGTTTATCGACGATATTCTCGTGTACTCCAAGTCAGAGGCGGAGCACACCGAGCATCTGGCAGCAGTTTTGCAGAAGCTGGAAGAGCAGAGGTTGTATGCCAAGTTATCCAAGTGTGATTTCTGGAAATCTGAAGTGGCATTCCTAGGTCACATCCTTTCTAAGGAGGGAGTGGCAACTGACCCTCAGAAGATAGAGGCAGTGAGAGATTGGGCTAGGCCTACTACAGTGAAGGAAGTCAGAAGTTTCCTTGGGATGACTGGATACTACAGGAGATTCATTCAAGGTTATGCTCAGATAGTTGTACCGCTTACTGGACTGACCAAGAAGAATGTGAGCTTCAAGTGGATTGAGCAATGTGAGGCGAGCTTTCAGGAGTTGAAAGATAGGCTGACTACTGTACCTATTTTGGCTTTGCCTAGAGCAGGTGTTGAGTATGATGTTTATAGCGATGCTTCACATCGGGGGCTTGGTTGTGTCTTAATGCAAGAAGGTAGAGTAATCGCTTATGGGTCTAGGCAATTACGACCACATGAGAAGAATTACCCGACTCATGATCTGGAGTTGGCTGCGATTATCTTTGCTTTGAAGCAATGGAGGCACTATGTGTACGGAGAGAAGTTGAACATGTACACGGACCACAAGAGCTTGAAGTATATTTATCAGCAGAGGGATCTCAATCTGAGGCAGCGGAGATGGTTGGAAGTACTCGAGGATATGCGACCTAAGATTAAGTATCATCCTGGAAAGGCTAATGTTGTTGCTGATGCACTTAGTCGCAAGAGCAGTTTGGCCAGTCTGATTACAACTCAGAGGCATTTGATTAAGGAGTTGGACCGAGCAGGTATTGAGGTTGTCTTGCAAGGATTGGGAGCATCTTTGGCTCAGTTGAGGCTTCAGCCTACTTTGAATGCAAAGATCATTGCAAGTCAGGAGGTTGATGCTGATATCTTGGAGATGAAGGAGCAGGTTAGTGCTGGCAGGTTGCCCGGATTTCAAACCAGGGATGGAGTGCTGTGGTTCGGAGATAGGCTGTGTGTTCCAAATCAGGCGGACCTGAAAGAGAGTATTCTTCAGGAGGCGCATGCTACTCTTTTGTCGGTACATCCTGGGAGTACTAAGATGTACAAGGACATCAAACAGCATTTCTGGTGGTCAGGTTTGAAGCGGGATGTGGCTGATTTTGTCGCGAAGTGTGAGGTTTGTCAGCAAGTCAAGGCCGAAAATCAGAGACCCGGAGGTCTGTTACAGCCGTTACCTATTCCGGAATGGAAGTGGGATAACATCAGTATGGATTTCATCACGGGATTGCCTAAGAGTCCTAACATCAGTATGGATTTCATCACGGGATTGCCTAAGAGTCCTAAGGGCAATGATGCGATTTGGGTTATAGTCGATCGACTGACCAAGTCCGCTCACTTTTTGGCGATGAAACTTACTGCTTCGATGGACAAGTTGGCTGAGATGTATGTTGGCGAGATTGTCAGACTTCATGGCGTTCCGTCAACTATTGTGTCTGATCGAGATGCGCAGTTTACTTCGCATTTCTGGAGGAGTCTTCAGACAGCTTTGGGTACCAAGACAGATTTCAGCACTGCTTTTCATCCGCAAACCGATGGGCAGACCGAGAGAGTCAATCGTATTCTTGAGGATATGCTTCGGTGTTGTATACTAGACTTCGGAGGCAGTTGGGAAAGGCATTTACCTTTGGTAGAGTTTGCCTACAACAACAGTTTTCAGGCTAGCATCGGGATGGCACCGTACGAAGCTTTGTATGGTAGGAAGTGCAGGACTCCTGTTTGTTGGTATGAAGTTGGGGAGCGGCAGTTGTTTGGTCCTGAGCTTGTACAGCAAACTTCTGAGAAGATTGATCTGATCAGGAAAAGGTTGGTGGAAGCTCAGAGCAGGCAGAAAAGCTATGCAGACAACCGGAGAAGGGACCTTGAGTTTGAGGTTGGTGACTTCGTCTTTCTGAAGGTATCGCCCAGTAAAGGCGTGGTTCGATTTGGCAAAGGTGGTAAGTTAGCCCCGAGGTTTATAGGCCCATATAAGATATTGAAAAGGATCGGGAAAACTGCTTACCGGCTTGAATTACCGGGAGAGTTGTCTCAGGTGCACAATATCTTCCATGTGTCTATGCTGAGAGGTTATATTCCAGATCCGAGTCATGATTTGCCTGAAGTGCCGGAAGGTTTGCGGTTAGACCTGAATTACATCGAGACTCCTGTCGAGATTGTTGACCGTAGGGAGAAAGTTTTGAGGAATAAGACGATACCGATGGTCAAAGTAGTCTGGAGAAACCACTTGGTTGAGGAGGCTACTTGGGAATCTGAGGAGAGGATGTTGAAGGACTATCCTGAGCTTTTTGCTTGATTGTATCTTTGTATCCTTGTATCTTTGTATTTTAGTATCTTTTGTCTGCTGTTGTTGTTATGTTGTATTTCGTGTTTTTCTCGCTCTTGGCTATAGTTCCGGGGACAGAACTATTCTAAGGAGGGAGTGATGTAATACCCTGATTTTTCCTAATATATAAAGATTATTTATTTTGTTGCACGTGGTATGCACGTGTAATATTTTGGCTATTATTTTCAACATGATGAATAAGCATATTGTTTCTATAAGGATTTTCCCTAAAGCCCAAATGATAATTTACTTATCTTTCTTTTAAAAATATTTATTTCTGGCCCAATTAATTTTAGCCCATGAATTTAAACCCTTTATTATTTTTCTACAACTTGCAACTTGTAGCATCCTTTCTTTTAATCACCGGGTATTTGATGTACAAATTTGTAGAGTGGTTTGTGTGTACACGTGCACTCAATGTACACGTGCACAAGGCACAAAGCTTGGCCGGTTGGAGTAAGTAATGGGATAGGATCATGGGCGGTTACTTTGGAGGTGTGGGTAGTTTTGCAACTTCCTAGTGAATTCTAGCCCTTGATCTTCCAACTCCCTAATGCATCCTAACCCTCCATCTCACACTAATTTGTGTATAAATACCCCCTCCCATTCTCTATTTATTTTACACTAAAATTATTATTGTAAGAGAAGTATTTGTGAGAGTTGTGTGTGTGCTTTTCTGTGGGAGACCGAGTAGCATTCTGAAGGTGCCGGTGTGGAACAAGGAGCAAGGAGCAAGAAGTGCTGCACTGCATTGAGGAACTTTGTTGGATTCGATTATTTCTTCAAATAAGGTGGGTGTTTCTCAGGACTTCTAATGTAGGAATTATACCATGATTATTATAATTGCTACCATGTTACAGAAAGAAAATTCAATGTATTAGAAATGCCTGAGCATGCTGTTGATAATAAGAACGAATGAGTCGGTACAGTCGACTGTCGCATGAATCAGTCGACTGGTACGAGACAATTATTTTTGTGATGTGGTGATAAACATGTATGCAAATAGACATAACGGTGTGATTACTAAGTTTGTTTCTCCCTATGACACATATGATGGAGGGAAGGTAAATGGATGAAAAGAACTAGCGATGATTAACAAAATTAAGAACTGTCGGAGCAGTCGACTGACAGTGTGTTCAGCCGAGTGGTGCGTCGATTTAATTATGATTATTTGGAAATCCCATGTAATGTGATATTCCATCATGTTGATCTAGCGTAATGATTTGAGAATTATATCTTCATCTTCGTAAGGAAGTTATGAATAGTGTCAATGCCTGTTTAAAATATTTCCTTAAAGAAAAGGGCATATTAGTAACTTGAAATTCCATGCTACGATGTTTCTGAACGAGTAAGGAGTGTGATGTTTATGAAATATGAATGTGTGTATGATGTGATGAAAATGCATGTGAGAACGGTGGAAAAGATAATTACTGTTTTGAATTATGGAACTGATCAGTCGACTTAGTGCGTGTAGCCAGTCGACTGGGCTGAACTTAGAATTGTACTATTAAAAAATCCCAGAACAGACGACTGGTGGATGAACAGTCGACTGTCACGTAGATGATACTGTGAACATGAAAAGTTGCGGGACAGCCGACTGGTCGTGTACAGCAGTCGACTCTCCCGAGTATTTATGATGAACCTGTATTTGACTGTATGAGTCGACTGGTATTCTTCCATCTAGCCGAACTATTGGTCGACTGTGTGACAGCCAGCCGATTGGTCGACTGTGTGACAGCCAGCCGATCCATCTAGCCGAACTACATCAGTTTATTCCTTCTCTTTCTAATTCTTTTATGTTAATCATGTATTCGAACTTGTTGATCAATAAAAGTCTTATTATGTGGAACTAATTTCATAGTTGGGTAGATTGAAGCCGTAGTTATGCAATGCTAATTTTTTTCTGAATGTTACTCTTTTACTTATTGATTAAACCTGATTGAAAGAATAAAAATTCACATGAATCAAACTTGTTTGGAGTTCTAAGGACAGTCGACTGAAGTGACAGCCAGTCGACTGACATACAGAACTTGAGATTATCAAGTTGTGCAGTGTAGATCTGAATCTGTTATATGAGCATATTGAGACGATCCGTATCTCGTGCTCATAACTTGTAACACAGGAGACCTTAGGGATTCTTGGTTTAATCAACTTGAGGGATCTAGATCTGATACCAATTTCTAGAACCTTGAGTGTTTGTTCGTTTCCACTGCTCTTATGTTTTCTTTAAGTGCAACTTAGTAGATACCATGCTAAATACTTAAGGAAAGAAACGAATTAGAGTAGATACCATGCCTAATTATTGGCTTAGGGAAAAATTACTTTAAGGAGTAGATACCATGCCCTTGAAGAGAACAAACATGAGTAACAAGAAGAAGTACAGAAGGTGACTTAGCATTATTAACTATTGGTGGAAATCAAACCCAACTACTTAATAAATATTTGTGATTCAGAACTTCTTGATTTAGTTTTAATCCTTTCCTTTTCTTTTAGAACAATCCTTTACCATCCTTATTTTTGTTTTATTGGTTAGTAAGTTAAATTCTACAATCTCTGTGGGATCGACCCTTGCTCGTCACTACGCTTCTCCAAACGATTCGTACACTTGCGAGGTTTTTAATTTGTGTCTAGTTTAGATCATCTAGATAGCACAACAAGTTTTTGGCGCCGTTGTCGGGGATTGTTAGCATTTTAACGTACGAATCAGTAAATCTTTTCTTTTATTTTCTTTTCTTTTATTAATAAATATTTTCTTCTAGGTTACAAGATTTTGGTGGATGCACGGAAGGAGATCACTTCGTCCAGAGCTACTACCTATTGATGCAGAAACAGAACGCACACTGCACAGACTAGGTCGGCTGTCTACGTCGAACCAGTCGACTGCTACACGGAACCAGTCGACTGCACAGAGACCCAATTAACGAGCAACAATGGCTGAGGAAGTACCATATCGAGTACCAATGTAGGACAAATTCATGCCTAAGAATATTGAGCAACCTTCCTGCATTGCTTATCAACCGAATGTCACAGGGAATATGCATCTGTCTCCCCAATTACTTAGCATGGTTCCCCACTTTAGTGGCAAACCAGATGAAGAGCCTCACCTCCATCTGCAAGACTTCTTTGATCTTTGCAGAACACAAAGTGTCCAAGGGCTTACCCCTGAACAAATCAGGTTAATCTTGTTTCCATTCTCCTTAAAACTTAATGCTAAACTATGGTATAATTCTTTGGAACCAGGATCAATCAATTCATGGGAGCAATTGGCAACAAAATTCTTGAAAGAATTCTTTCCAGCCTAGAAGACCAAACAACCGAAAAGGGAGATTCAACTCTTCCAACAAAAAGATGGAGATTTATTCTTCGAAGCATGGAAGGATTTCAAGAACAAGCTTCTCAAGTGTCCTACACACAACATGCCTAAAGATGATCAGGTACAAGCTTTTTATGAGGGTTTAAATGATACTAACAAGGCAATTGTGGATTCAGCTTGCAACGGGATCTTGACGAGGAAAAGTGGTGAGGAGGCCATCGAATTATTTGAAGAACTTAGCGAGAACTCACAGCAATTCTCAACAAGGGGAAGAGGCATTTCTAAAAAACAGGGAGTTTATGAAATTTCTGGTAGTAATAACATACAATTGGAAATGGCAAACATGAATAAAAAAATTGATATGCTTGTTAATGCAATGACAACAATGGGAAATGCGAAAAATCTAACAAAAGAAATTTGTGCAATTTGTTCCCATTGTGATCATACAACTGATACATGTCCCATGTCTTCGTTCACAGATCAGGAGCATGCAAACTATGTGGGGCAAGGAGTGTTCCCACCAAAGAACAACCCATTCTCGAGTACATACAACCCAGGATGGAGGAACCATCCAAATTTCTCATGGAGCAACAATCAAGGAACTCAGTCTTCACAAGGAAATGCACGGAACTTCCAAATGGGAAGTGGGTTTGATAGGCCAGTTCAAGAACAGAAGAAGTTGGATTTTGAATCCACCGTTCTTCAATTGCTCCAACAACAACATCAAACAAGCAACCAATAAGGGCAAGCAATTCAGAAATTGGAAACTCAAATCGGGCAAATCGCAAAGGAGTTGAGTGAGAGAAAGGCAGGAAAACTTCCTTCACAAACCATACCAAATCCTAGAGGCCAAGAACAGCTCAAATCAGTAACAACTCTGAGAAGTGGTAAGACAATTGAAAACAAGGTTGGAACACACACCGAAGAAACAGAAACACAACCATCAAAAGTTTTGGGATCCAACAAGGTAAGTGAAAAAGAAAGAACAGTTTTGCCACCATTCCCTCAATGGTTAGTCAAGCAAAAGAAAGAAAAACATTTATTTGACATCTTTGAAACTCTCAGAAAGGTAGAAATTAATATCCCCCTACTTGATGCTATTAAACAAATTCCTTCTTATGCTAAATTTTTGAAAGAATTTTGTACTCACAAAAGAACATTTCAGGTTAGGGAGGATGTGGCTTTGACAGAAGAAGTGAGCGCTGTTTTGTTAAGGAAATTACCTCCTAAATTAAAGGACCCAGGTAGTTTTACCATTCCTTGCAGGATTGGTGAGCACTTCTTTGAGAAAGCACTACTAGACTTGGGGGCAAGCATCAACCTCCTCCCATACATCGTGTATGAAAAGCTAGGATTGGGGGAACTCCAACCAACATCCATCACGTTGCAGTTGGCGGATCGCAGCATCAAAAGACCTAGAGGTATTTTGGTAGATGTCCTAGTTCAGGTAAACGATTTCATTTTGCCTGCTGATTTTGTTGTGTTAGACATGGAGGACTCTTCAATGCCATCTTCTCTACCAATCATTTTAGGTAGGCCCTTTATGAGTACGGCTGATATAAAAATTTGTGTTAAAAAGGGTACTATAAGCATGAAAATAAATGGAGAGAAGGTTGAATTTAAAATGTTTGATACACTAAAATTACCACATGATGATCATGAATGCTATAATGTTGATGTGGTGCAGGAGATTGTTGATCAAACATTTCAGGTACATAGCATAGAACCACTACAAGCCGCAATTACACAATCTCTAACATTGTCTAATGTTGAACAGGAACACGATGACTGGAGGATAGCAGAAACAGTACATCACCTTGAAACTCCAAAGTCATATTCAGGTAAACTCGCACCGGCATTTGAAAATATTGTGACTGATGACATTTGTGTTTCCTCGGACCAGTCGACTGGCGGACAGGATAAGTCGACTGACCCGACCACAACCAGGAACCAGTCGACTGTACCGAGACTTCCAGACATAGAGCTTAAGCCGCTGCCTGAACACCTGAAGCACGCATATTTGGGTGAGAACCAGACACTACCAGTGATAGTTGCTGCAAACTTGAGTGCACAGGAAGAAGAGAAGTTGCTGAGGGTACTGCGAGAACACAAAGGTGCAATAGGATGGACCATTGCAGATATCAAGGGAATAAGTCCATCCAAATGCATGCACAAAATACTTCTTGAAGACAACGCAAAACCAAGCAGGGAAGCACAGAGAAGGCTTAATCCACACATGAAGGAAGTGGTAAGAGCAGAGGTCTTGAACCTATTAGATGTGGGCATCATCTACCCTATCTCAGATAGCAAGTGGGTGAGCCCTATACATGTAGTGCCTAAGAAAAGTGGAGTCACAGTGGTGAAGAATGAAGAGAATGAGCTTATCCCTACTAGAGTGACTACAGGATGGAGGGTATGCATTGACTACAGGAAGCTGAATAACGAAACAAGGATAGATCACTTCCCTCTTCCTTTTATTGATCAAATGTTAGAAAGATTAGCAGGATATAGTCATTATTGTTTTTTAGATGGGTATAGTGGCTATAATCAAATTGCTATTGCTCCAGAAGATCAAGAAAAAACCACTTTTACATGTCCTTTTGGTACTTTTGCATACAGGAGAATGCCCTTTGGATTGTGCAACGCACCAGCTACTTTTCAGAGATGCATGATGAGTATATTTTCAGACATGGTGGAAAGGTTCATCGAGGTATTTATGGATGATTTTAGTGTTTTTGGATCTTGTTTTGATGAATGCCTTAACCATTTGCAGCTTGTGCTTAAGAGATGTGAAGAATGCAATTTGGTGCTGAATTGGGAAAAGTGCCATTTTATGCTACAACAAGGTATTGTGTTGGGACATGTGGTGTCAAAAAGAGGCATAGAGGTGGACAACGCAAAAATTGACATCATATCAAAGCTACCCCCTCCCACTACAGTCAAGGGTGTGAGGAGTTTTCTTGGACATGCAGGGTTCTATAGAAGATTTATAAAAGATTTCTCAAAAATATCCAAACCCCTTTGTGATTTGTTGGCTAAGGATGTTGAGTTTGCATGGACAGAAGAGTGCACAAATGCTTTTATTACATTAAAAAATCTTCTCATTTCTGCACCTATTGTCATGGCACCAGATTGGAACCATCCTTTCGAGCTTATGTGTGATGCAAGTGATTATGCTTTAGGAGCCGTTTTAGGTCAGAGAATCAATAAGGTACCCCATGTTATTTACTATGCTTCTCGAACTTTAAACGATGCACAGCTAAATTATTCCACAACTGAAAAAGAAATGTTAGCTGTTATTTTTGCTGTAGAGAAGTTTAGATCATATTTAATTGGTTCTAAAGTTATTGTTTTCACTTACCATGCTGCTTTGAGATATTTGTTTGCTAAAAAGGATGCTAAGCCTAGGTTGATTAGATGGGTGATGTTGCTTCAAGAATTTGATCTTGAGATTAGAGACAAGAAAGGAAGTGACAATGTTGTGGCAGACCACATGTCCAGACTACTGCATGAGGAAGAGAGAATTGTGCTCCCACTTAATGAAAATTTCCCAGATGAACATCTATTTGAAATAAACATACAACGGGGACAGTCGACTGGTAACAGAACCAGTCGACTGGTATCTCACTGCTCATATTTTCCATGGTTTGCAGATATTATAAATTATCTCACTGCTCATGTTTTCCCTCCAGGTATGACAAGTCAGGAAAGAAAGAGACTGGTGGCCATGTGCAGGCACTATTATTGGGATGATCCTTATTTGTTCAAATTTTTCCCTGATCAAATTATAAGAAGATGTGTGGCAGAAGAAGAACAAATGAGTATTCTACAACATTGCCACCAATATGCATGTGGAGGACACTTTGGATCTAAAAGAACAGCACTCAAGGTATTACAATCTGAATTTTATTGGCCTAATGTATTCAAAGATGCTTTTTCTTTTTTCAGGACATGTGACAAATGCCAAAGGACAGGCAACATCTCTTCTAGAAATCAAATGCCACTGCAAAACATCCAAGTAATCGAGCTTTTTGATGTTTGGGAAATCGACTTCATGGGTCCCTTTCCTAACTCATTTGGTTATTTATATATCCTTGTGGGTGTGGATTATGTGCCTAAATGGGTCGAGGCTGTCCCCTCAAAAACTAATGATCACAAAGTTGTTGTCAAGTTTTTGCAGGAAAACATTTTCAATAGGTTTGGTACACCACGAGCAATAATTAGTGATAGAGGGAGCCACTTCAATAACTTTCCATTTGCTTCTTTGATGAAGAAATATGGTATCACACAAAGAGTGGGCACCCCATATCATCCTCAAACTAGTGGGCAGGTGGAGATTAGCAACAGAGAAATCAAGAGCATTTTGGAAAAGACAATAAATGCAAGAAGAAAGGATTGGTCGCTGCCCTTGAACGATGCATTATGGGCCTACCGAACAGCATACAAAACACCCATCGGCATGTCACCTTACCGTTTGGTTTTTGGAAAAGCCTGTCATCTACCAGTGGAGTTGGAACACAAAGCCTATTGGGCCATTAAAAGGTTCAATTTTGATATGAAACAAGCAGGCGACAAAAGGAGATTACAATTGAATGAGCTTGAAGAGTTGAGGCACGACGCATATGAAAATGCAAAACTGTACAAGGAAAGGACCAAGTTGTACCATGATAAACAGCTAGCAAGGAAGGAGTTTTATGAAGGACAGAAGGTATTGATATACAACTCAAGATTAAGACTCTTTCCAGGCAAGCTTATGTCACGATGGTATGGCCCATACATTGTCACAAAAGTCTTCCCACATGATGCATTGGAGGTTCATAGCAAAGAGAAAAATCAAACATTCAAGGTGAATGGGCATAGGGCAAAGCCGTACATTGAGATGAGTTTAGAGCCGCACGAGGAAGATGTGAATCTTCAAACCATTCAATACATTGCATGAACTCGTCAAGTCTAGCTGAAGACAAGAAAACACAGCGCTTATTGGGAGGCAACCCAATTTTTCAGGGGAGTACTTACACTCTATTTACTTTATTTCTTTAATCATTTCTTTATTTTCTTTCCTTCAAACTAATTGGTAACACATGCCTATATTTTAAGTTTGTGCGAACATTGAGGACAATGTTCCATCTAAGTTTGGGGGTAGTAGTTAGTTACATTTGGAGTCGTTTGATTTTAAAATTTTTAGGATAAACAATTTCTTATAAATTAAGAGTAAGGATACTTATTTACTTTAGGATTGTTGAGTTTCATAATGCCTTACAAAATTATATGAGTCATGTGATTATACATAAAAAAATTGTGATGCTTTTTCTAGTGATTATTCCCTTTGATCTAGTCCTAAATAGAGTTTAAGTAAATAGAGTAAAAAGGAAAAGAATATATATATGAATAAAGTCAATCTACTCCAATGTTTTGAGTGCTTAGTAACTAGGGGTATTCATCACCAATGTTTACCTTTACGTCAAACGGCAACTTGAAATATGAGTATGCAACGCACTAAAAGTTTGTGACTTGTTGAGTAACCGGGTGGATTCATCACAAATGTCTTGCACTCGCGTCAAAAGGCAGGTGACGACTTAAAGAAGAGGCTTAAAAAAAAAAAAAAAAAAAAAAAAAAAAAAAACTCTAGTTTGCTACTCGGTTTGTAGTGGAGGAAAGGGATAATCACAGATGGAGTGTTACATACTATAACTATAATTAATTGCATGACAAGTGTGGTTGAGTTTGGAGTTATGAATAGACAATTGCACTAGAGAAAGTGGGTATGCTTGTTTTTATTTTATTTGCAAATTGTTTATAATGCTGATGCTTGCATAATGAGACATTTTCTTGGTATGATGGGTTGAGACTATTATTGTTCCCCTTGTTCATAATTTCACTTTTTGCTTGAGGACAAGCAAAAGCTAAGTTTGGGGTATTTGATGAACTCAAGAATATTCACATTTAGGAGCAATAATCCTATTACAAATGTACATCTAAAAGCTCTATATGTGGTATTTTACTCTTCTTTTCTCTTTTTTCATAGGAAACAACCAAAAGCAGCAAAACAAAGCAGATTCCAGACTAATACAGACTGAGAAGATGATATACAGGGAACTGCAGTATAACAGTCGACTTGCTCTCCATCAGTCGACTGAACAGAGAGTTTGCTGGGGCTCGGCACAGTCGACTTACACTCAAGGCAGTCGACTGGTATGCGGCGGAGTGAAAAGATAAGATGCAGCCGTATCTAAATCCAAATCTATGCAAACCCAGGCTATATGCGAATAATAACTTCTCTAAGAAATCAAAGCTAGATACAGGGGATTGGCAAGAGCACGTGGTTAGCAGATAAGGAAGAAAAGCAGAAAAGAGAAAGAAATAAATCGTCGATCAAATAAAGAAGGAAAGGTGAGGATTTTCCTAAAAAGGGGGCAAACCCTAATTCTTGTGCCGGGTCTATAAATATTAGTCAAGAGGCATTATTTTGACTCTCCTCCTGCAACTCTCCTCCGACGCTCCTCCGAGTTCCTCCGCACACACCACCAGCCGAATCACAGAGTTCCAGAATCATCAACACATCAACCAAGAGCAATACTTTATCAGCATAGAAGAAGGAGAAAGGAGATCAAGTACTAAGAAGAGAACGATTGGTCGACTGTGTGACAGCCAGCCGATCCATCTAGCCGAACTACATCAGTTTATTCCTTCTCTTTCTAATTCTTTTATGTTAATCATGTATTCGAACTTGTTGATCAATAAAAGTCTTATTATGTGGAACTAATTTCATAGTTGGGTAGATTGAAGCCGTAGTTATGCAATGCTAATTTTTTTCTGAATGTTACTCTTTTACTTATTGATTAAACCTGATTGAAAGAATAAAAATTCACATGAATCAAACTTGTTTGGAGTTCTAAGGACAGTCGACTGAAGTGACAGCCAGTCGACTGACATACAGAACTTGAGATTATCAAGTTGTGCAGTGTAGATCTGAATCTGTTATATGAGCATATTGAGACGATCCGTATCTCGTGCTCATAACTTGTAACACAGGAGACCTTAGGGATTCTTGGTTTAATCAACTTGAGGGATCTAGATCTGATACCAATTTCTAGAACCTTGAGTGTTTGTTCGTTTCCACTGCTCTTATGTTTTCTTTAAGTGCAACTTAGTAGATACCATGCTAAATACTTAAGGAAAGAAACGAATTAGAGTAGATACCATGCCTAATTATTGGCTTAGGGAAACATTACTTTAAGGAGTAGATACCATGCCCTTGAAGAGAACAAACATGAGTAACAAGAAGAAGTACAGAAGGTGACTTAGCATTATTAACTATTGGTGGAAATCAAACCCAACTACTTAATAAATATTTGTGATTCAGAACTTCTTGATTTAGTTTTAATCCTTTCCTTTTCTTTTAGAACAATCCTTTACCATCCTTATTTTTGTTTTATTGGTTAGTAAGTTAAATTCTACAATCTCTTTGGGATCGACCCTTGCTCGTCACTACGCTTCTCCAAACGATTCGTACACTTGCGAGGTTTTTAATTTGTGTCTAGTTTAGATCATCTAGATAGCACAACACTGTCCAGAGCGGATTTTCAAGGAAACTAAATATCACATCAGCCGGGTCGTACCAGTCGACTGAAAGGTCTGCCAGTCGACTGTCGGCCTACAGACTGCACATTTAGGTTGAACATGATAATCAAATTAGAGTTTTCTAAAAGAAATCAATGTTTACTAAAATAATTTGTATTCAGATAAAAACGTCGATCTCAAAGAATCCCCAGTTTGTGTATATTTCCTCAATTCAATCAATTTCTCAAAAACCTTAATTTTCATGACAAGATTCTCTTGATTCATAAATCTTCCACTCAAAATTCTCAAAACTGAATTTCTTCCATGACTTATAACCAAAATCTGATTTGTAATCACAAGATTCAATTGTTCATCCAATCCCTTATTGTCATAATCATACTCAAATCCTAAACATGCTTTCTAGAAATAAAATTTATCAATCAAGATCTATTAAGCATTCATAGATTTCACATACATAATACAACAACAACCATTGCATCGCTCACATACAAAATACACTAAATGAACGAAGATACAAAACAAACAACAAAACAATCACGCACATAATTCAAAACAACAAACCAAATTTACATCACTCACATAAAACATACACAAAGCAAAACAACATGTCACTCACCTTAGGAATGAAGAGATCCAACAAGAAAGCCTCTCTTTTTGCGAGATCCAAAATCCTCCTCTTGTTCCTCCCAAAAAATTACAAAATTCTTTGTTGTACAGCGAATGACAGCTGCAAATTTCTTTTAAATACCCGGGATAAGAAGTTTAGGGTTTCCAAACACTTTTACAAAATAACCCCCTTGAAATGCAACTTTACATAAATGGATCTCTATTCTTGGAAAATCAATAAAAATCATTTAAATCAGGATTTAAAGGTAAAACATACCCATTAATCTTAACCGGTACTGTTCAAAATGTCCAGAAAGTAAAATTTGTATTTTAACCCCTAAAAATGACAAATTTGCAAAAAGGTCCTTCTTTTCTCAAAATTAGATCCAATTAATCTCAGAAAAATCTGGAAAAATAATAAATAAATCTCAAATATTAAATAATGATTTTTCATGAAGAAAATTTGACTTTTGAAATTCTCAAGAAAGTATTTGCACGTGTTTTGCACGTCTAAAAAGATATATTTTCAGAAAATATTTATAAATTCTCCAAAAATCATTTTAATCATTTATAACCCTTTAAAAATAATTTTTAAAAATACGGGGTTCTGCACTTGAGCCAAACTTGACTAATATATCAATCAAAGCTAAACCTCCATAAACTTAGTCATGTTTGATTGATATATTACTCAAACCTGGGGCTCTGATACCACTGAAAAATCTGTCACGCCCCGCTTCCCAAAATACGCGAATACGAACACGTAACGAAGATGCAGTGAATGATTATACATCATCCATAAGCTGTACCAATCTAACTCAACAATATACAAGAGAAAACAACCACGCAAGAAGAATATAATCACATAAACAAAGAATAAACTCCAAAATAATCATGAAATAAATTCACTAAATAATAATCCAATATCTGGGATAAAACAAACTTCGGGTCATAAAAGCTCAAGAATATAAAGTAAGATAAAAAGCTATACAATAAGCAAATAATGAGATATAGCTAAGTAGTCTAAGGTCCAGCTCCGATCTTCAGAGAGTTTGTTCACCAATTTCTTCTGGTATTGCTCATTCGGTACCTATTAATTCTTGAGCTAAAAAGAGAGAAAAGAGTGCCCTTAGAGTAAGTCGTGGGCAGCAAGTAGAGAAAAATAGAGGATAAAGGAAACATGAATATCAAAGGAAAGGGACATGATGAAAGTCAAAAAACAAAGCAAAGGCCGGTAACAATATCAAAGGTCTACAGTAATCACACATGTAATGCATGATGTCGAGTCAAGCATGCAGGTTATTAGTCATTTTATTAGTCTATCTAGTTCACGTACTACTGCGTCCCATTCCACAGGTTCGGCACAAACACACAATGAACGTTTTAGACTAATGGTGAATTCACAGATCGTGTACTCGGCCCAGAGATTATCAGACGGTATTTTATGTTCAGAATGGTGTTTATCAGGCAGGTGTTTCCTGTTCATGCAATTTCAGGTCAGGCAGGTCAGGTGGTATGGCCCGACGGAGTACAGTTTCTGATTGTTCACTACCAAGTCTACCCATAATTCCTCGGCTTTTTATTAGTTTATTTTCATCCTATGTGAGAAAGTAAGAGGATGTCAATGTTGTATAATACTAAGTGTGACTAGTTCTATGCGTTACAAACAAAGCATGAAGCAAACAAGTCAATTACATACAATTTACAAAATCAGGACAGCATGACCTTGCTGTACCAAAACATGGATTACTACTACTACAGAAAAACAAGTTTAGATCTGTTGAAAGTTCTAGAAACTAGACATCCACACGGTTCCAGCGAATATATTTAAGGCACATAAAAGATACAGAAACCAGGGTGACAACTCTATTCTATTCAGATTTTATGTTTAGTCAGCATGATGTAATCTGTGTTCACCTATTTGTTTTGGGTTAGAAAACTCATCAAATAAATCTATGAAAATTCTGGGGCATTCCTACACATGTCTAGGTTCAGCTTAATTTATTTCAGATTTTTATTTTACTGTTAACATTGTTAAAGAAATTATAGAAGAGCAAGATGTGCATGCATTTGTGAATCTGAAAGTTCTAACATAGATGTACTAAAATGATGATATCTAACAAACCACACATCGAAATCCAAATCCACAGAAAGGTTAGCAAACTAGACATCAGAGGCTAAATTTCATGTTTAGAAAGTTATTTCAAATTAGGACAGTAGTATAGATGAAAATCTGATTCAAAATGAAACAATTAGCAGTCCATAATTTGTTTCAACATAAAATGGGTAATAACTAAATCATGCAATCATATATTTCATGCAAATTGGTAAGCAAAGTAATCCTAGGTGTCAACATGCATATATCTATGTTTAAGATATAATTTCACAGGCATGGTATTAGTTCATCAATCAAAGCAATCTAACATGTATACAATTCATCAACAAGTCTATAGCATGGATCTAGTTAATTACATGTATTTGTACATATGCAATGAAACAAGGGGGACTAGGTTTTAGATCAAAGAGAGCGGCACGATGTTAAGAATACCTCGGGTTAGCTCGTGTAAACCCTCGATAGACTCAACGGAATTGTCGGTACAGCATGATAAGGAAAGGACGGGATCTACTTGCAGAGATCAAATAAACTTGAACAAAACAAAATATTAGTTCAAGGAGAGAGTTCAAGGAGAGACTTGCCTGTTAATTAGTAGATTCAAATAATATGAAATAACGGGATAAGAATCCCAGGCGACGATCCACAACAACACGAGCGAGACACGTGCAAAACACCAAACGACAAACTCCAAATAGAAAACACGTACACACAGCGGATCCAACAGCAAGAGCAACACATGCACACTGGATCGGAGCAAAACAGCAAACAGTAACTCCGGATCCCCTTGTGCCTAGAACACCGAACAGCGGATCCCACTAATCACACCCCGTCTCCTTCCTTCCCTCGACAGAGAGGGGGAGAGAGAGAGCGCGGAGGGAACTTCGGCGACGCTGGGGTTGGCAATGGCACGGCGACCACAGCGAGGCAAGGGCGGCTGGTCGCTGGCGGTCGGGAAGCGACGCAACGAAGAGAGCGACGGTGATGCGAGCTCTGTCTTCGCTCGAAAACAGGGGAAGACGACGCGACTGGGTGCTCGGCTTGGACGACGACAAGAATGTGTCAGGGGATTTGCGGTGGATGTAGGGGGTGCACGGAGGGGGAAAGGTTGACGAGGGGACAGCGAGGACAAGATGGCGAAGACGAAGATGGGTTGATGGCGAAGTGGGTTCGGCAATGGAGGGGGTTGAAGGCGACGAGGATGGGGGAGATGGAGATGGGGGTGGTGGTTGGAGGCGACGAGGGTGAGGGGATGCAGGCAAGGGCGATGGGGAGGAGGAAGGTGGCGATCGGGAGATTGGGCGATGGATGTGTTTAGATGGAAACAGGGAGAGGTAGAGAAAGTCGGGGGTAGCACAGTAGAGGAGAGGGGTTAGGCGGCGGAGGTTAGGGGAAAATAGGATTAGGGTTAGGGGATTAATAGGAGATTAGGGTATTTATAGAGAAAAAGAGAGAGATATTGGGTTAATGTGTATTTGGGTATAGATCCAATAAATAAAAATACATTGTATATAATACAATTGATCAATGTAAATCCAAATACAAGGAATAAAATATGTGATAAAAATATAATTTGTGTTACATAAATTATTTGAGACAATTACACAATTATCAAATAAGAAGGGATTTGTTTTAATAATCAATCATAATAATAAATAATCACCATGACCAAAAGTACACTAAAATAACCATGTCAACAAAATAATAATACTAGTAATATCGATCAATCCATAAGAATAAAAAGACTATCAATAATAATAGTGACAATAGTAATAATAAAATAATAATAATAATAATAGTAATAACAAAATAGCAATAAATAATACCAACAGCGACAATAGCAATTATCAAAATAATAACAGCATATGAAAATAGGAATTTATAGAAATAGTCTCAACAGTAACAATATTTTTGTGTGTTAAAACGCAATTAGTTGATCAAGTAGAAATGGAAACAAAGTTTATTTGAAATAATTATAATTATTTTTTAGATAAATGCTTTAACGAAGAAACTTAAACGAATTTAACAATAACAATTTATAAATATCGAGATACAAAAAAATACTCAGGAAAATACGTATTTGCGGAAATAGGGGTTACATTATGTGTCAACTTATTGTTATAATCATAAGGTGTTTCAAAAATTTTGCAGTTATTGTATCCCTACTTTTGTAACACATTATTAATGCAATGGGATTTACTAAGAATTATTCCTTGCCTAACAAAACCCACTCTCATACCTAATATGGTGTCCACAATACCTATGTCTTTCATGTTGAATTCTTTGGATAGCATAATTTTTACTTCAGTTACAGAAGAGAGGTCACTCCCAACAACAAGCATGTCATCAACATACAAGCAAATTATAGCAATTTTATCTGATAGATCACGAAAATAAAGGCATTTATTAGAATTACTAGATTCAAAACTTAAGTTTTTTATTGTTGTATCAAATTTTTAATGCCATAATTTAGGATCTTGTTTTATTCCATACAAAGATTTTACCAATTTGCAAACCTTGTTCTCTGAACCTTTAAGTACAAAACTTTCTGGTTGTTTCAAATAGATTTCTTCATTAAGATCCTCATTTAGGAAAGTAGTTTTAACATCCATTTGATGAATAACAAAATTTTCAACAGACGCAACAGCAAGAAGAATCCTTATTGTAGCAATATGACAAACACTTAAGTAGACATCAAAATAATCTACTCCGCTTTGTTGATTATGACCATTAGATATAGTCGTGCTTTATACTTAGCTATAGATCCATTTGGATTAAGTTTCTTCTTCAAACCACACTTACTTCCTATAATTTTAGTCCCTTTTGGCAAATCAACTAGTTTCCAAATTTTAGTTGGTAATAAAAAATCCATTTCATTATCAATAGTCTCTTTCCAAAGCAAATCATACCTAGACCAAAGAGCTTCCTTCACAGTAAGTGGATCAGCTAATAGTGCATATGTTACGTGATCGTCGCCATAAGTTCTAGGTGTCTTATCTCTAGTGAAAATTCTTCTTAGCTCATCTTCTTTTGAAGTTTCAGTGTCAGTTATACTAGGTCTAGATTCCATTTGTGAATTATTGACTAAGTCCGTGTGGCCAGATAATGTTATACATTTATCTTTGATGAACACATCTTCAAACAATTCTGCATCTCTAGATTCTTTTATTCTGTTAAGAGATAGGTCTAAAAATTTGTATGTTGCACTATCAACTGCACTTCCTAAATACACACAACTATTTGTTTGAGGTCATACTTTAGGCCTTCCAGGGTAAGGTATTCTCACAAAAGCAATACAACCCATGTTTTTACTTTATCAAAATTAGGTGTGTGTTTATGACATAACTCATAAGGTGTTGCAGATAGTTTAGAGTGTGGTAACATATTAAAATATTATTTGCAGTCAATACAGCCTCTCCCAAAAAACTCGAGGGTAACCCAGCAGTCAATAACATAGAATTTAACATTTCAGTGAGTGTTCGATTCTTTTTTTCGACAATACTATTTAGCTGTGGTGAATAAGGTGCTATTGTTTCAGAGATAATACCAAGTGAAGTGTAAAATTCTCTGAAACTCATTGAGACATATTCCCAACCTCTATCAGATATAAACCTTTTTATTGTAGCATTATACTAATTTTTGACATGGTCATTAAATTATTGGAATTTTGTAAGTTCTTCATCCTTAGATTTTAGCAGATAAATGTGACAATATCTAGAATAATCATCTATAAAGGTGATTAAGTACTTCCGACCTCCTTGCGTTACAAAATTTTTGAAATTGTATATATCAGAATGAAGTAGCTCAAGAAGTTGTGTACTCCTAGAAACGGGACGAAAATGTTTTTTTAGTGATCTTTGTATGAGCACATACACTTTGATTTTTTCATATTTCAAGGAAGTATAAATCAGCAGATTAAAAGTTTTAGCAACAGCAAGTAATTTAATATAGTTCACATGTCTCAACCTATTATGACATGTAGAAGGACTACACAATTTGGAACTAATAGCTTTAATCACTTCATTTGCTAAACTAAGTCTATACATGTCATTGAGTAAGTAAGCACAACCAAATTAGTATGAGTTAACAGATAATATAGCTCTACCACTGATGTGATTTATTTGCAAGTGTACAAAATCACAACAAGTAGTATAGTTAAGTGAAAAGAGTGTCGAACCCATAAGGACTAATTACTTTATCAAGTACCGAAATTTACTAGATTAACTACTATTTGAAAAATCGAAATTCAATAAAGAAATCAACTAAATTAAATTAATCTAAAAAACTAACTAAATTAATTAAAATGAGCAGAATCTGAAATTTTGTTGTTTATTAATTGTAACACAAATCCTAGGGCTTTTGATTTCACCTAGTTAATCCCACACAATTCATAATTTCATGTGAATAAAAATATTATTTTTCCAAGTTGTAGACCAAAATTCTCTAATTATTCAATGTTTTCTCTTGAACAAGATCAAAAATATCTCCAACTAACAGTTTGTCATATCTCTATTCAAATTTAATTAATTGAAGACTCATTAAGTTCTATGGATTTCTTTATACACTACAAGAAATTTGTCATATACCAACGGACACCTATAGTGACGGATCACTAAAACCGTGGGTACAGACATTGTATACCCACAGACGTATAATAAACTGTGGGTATAGGTGGATATATTCTATAATTTATTTTTCCCCAAATCCTTTTATTCCCCCTCCCCCCCAAATCCCAAATCCCAAATCCCAAATTCTTTATCGCGCTCGATCCCGCCCCATTTTCCGCCCACCCAAACCCTATTTTCCTTCACCCTCGCATCTCGCCCCTATTTTCCTTCACCCTCGCATCTCGCCCCTCACCCTCTGTACAACTCCCCACCTCTAAATCCCTCACTCTTCTCCAACAAGGAGATATTCCTTCGCGAACTCATCAGCAACTCACCGTCGACGGAGTCCAGTCCATGGAAGGTACTGTGCTTCCCCGATCTGAAAACCCTTGAAATCGCTGTGTTTTTTGATTTCTTGATTTCTTGATTTCAGTAGTCCGAGCGGAGCCAGCGGTGGCGGCCGGGACTGTGGAGGGCGAGCAGAAGGCGGCGGCGGAGGACGCGCCGACGACGTCGAGGCACACGTGGAAGATCGAGAACTTCTCAAGGCTTCACCCGAGGAAGCACTACTCGGAAGTATTCATGGTCGGAGGGTTTAAATGGTATGAGTTTTGATGATCTACGACGACCCCAGGTTCCCAGTTGGACTTTCTTACGGCTGGAATAGGGAAACAATTTTTTAGAATATACATACTAGTGAGAGATTACTTTTAATGGAAATCTATTGGAAGCAGGGAAATTTGATAATAGGATGATATGTGCTATTTTCTGGTTCAATAAACTGAAGTTTAGGAAGAACATATACAAGGCTCTATCGGAAATTAAATTGTTATCAAGTGTTTGATTGCTATTACAAGCTCAAAGAGATGAAATAGGTGCTTGATCCATAACCCTTGGATGCCCTTCAATCCATCCAACAAGTAATATTTGTGTCCCTTGGTGAAGACTTTTGGTCAGGGAGGTACTAAGTTGAGTTCTTGTCCATTGCTTTTGGGGTTGATCTTGTATTAGACTATAGTCCTTTGTTCCAATTAATTGATAGAAGTTAAAACGAAAGTTGTAATTTGCTATTCATTTTACACCTTCCATTGTTATTTCAGAGTTTTCTTTACGAAAATTATTCTGGATTATGGGGCTTCCTATTTGTTATGAATGAATTCTTTGCACAGTTCTTTTTTCCCTCCCTTGATAATATGAGTTCTTTATTTAACGTTGGATTGATCAATTTATTTAGTTGTAACAATGATGCAAAAGAATCGATCTTTCTTATTTAATTTGTTTTCCGTTCTTTATTTCAGGCATTAGGTCCTGGATTTTCTCAGTATGCTCGACCAGTTTTCTAGAGATGCATTAGTCTTATCCAGACTCAACAAGTGGCAAAGGTATTTAGATACATAAATATTAGACATTAATTGCCCTAGATTTTCTGTATTGCATTTCTATACAGATAATTTATGATACCGTATCTGTTTCATTTCTTCAGTCTGTACAATTGTTATGGTTTACATGCTTGATCATCTCACAAATAGTTCCTAATGAAGCCTTGTTACTAATAGGAATATATGATGGTTTACCGAGATGATTTCACCCGTTTTCCTAATGAAGCTTGGTTATAAATTGATATCAATATTAAATCTATGAATTTCACTGAGACAACCCTTTATCGTTTAAGTCTATTCATAATGATAGACTTATGGTTAAATCCTTACTTATTCTGATTAAGAAGTCTTGCCTTCTCAATCAGCTTAACAATTAAGTTCTTTGCTTGGTTTCTGTTTATGAGCATATATTAGGAGTTGGGGAAGGGGGTGAGTTGTTTTAGTCATATATCCCTCACTTTATGAACATGTTAGTGTGATTGGGCATCATCATATTTGAATGCTTGAGATCTGTACTGGAGTCTCCAAGAGATGCAAGAGTTCTTATTGCAAGAGATCTGTACTGGAGTCTTGTGATCTTGCCTATGCCTTTATGTTTGCAGATAATTTTAATCTCTACCTTCAAAATTTCCCTTCTTTTGTAATTTATTTTTTTACTATATTTGTGCTAAAAGGATTTTGACCTAGAGCTACTAAAGTGCCTGGACAATGCAACGATGGATGTGTGCTCAAAATTATATCGAGTTGGTAAAAGAGAGCCTAGACGAAGTGTTGGTGCTGAGACTAGAGAGTGCTAAAGAAAAGACTACAGGTATAGATTGTAAATGCATTTGACAATTGGCAAAGAGAGATGCTATCCTAATAGATTATTTGGGAAGAGCAACTATTGTACAGTATATGGAAATATAGTATGTGCAATTTTATCAGTGCACTTTTATTTTTCGCTTAAATCACAGCGTGTGGCATAAATCTGAAATTTAAAATTATAGATGTTGTGCCATACGGTAACTATTTATATGCATGTACCAGTATATTTGGTATCTTCTTGGTGTGTCTGGTGGTGTAATTACAATCCAGATAGGCAAGTTTCTTTTCAAGTTATTAAACTAACTACTCATATGAAAAACCTGACAAACATACTAAGTTATTATTCCTATGCATAAATATGTTGGTGTGCTTCAAGGTAATCGTCGTAATTGTTATAGATCATCAATATTTTTCAGGTATTATATTGTAAAAACTAGAAAGATAGTTCTCATTCTATTATTGTAATCTTTATTGCTAATAATCAAACTGATTTCAGATAAGTAAAAGAGGTGACACAGTGGATGAGAAGATAAGAAAGCTTGACACTGAGCTGGCTAGATAGAAGGAACAAATTAAGAAGACACAGCCAGGTCCTGCTCAGGAAGCTGTTAAAGCTCGAGCTATGCGGGTGCTCAAGCAGAAAAGGATGTAGGTCATTTTTACTCATTATTGTTATATAGGAGCTCCTTTTTCTAGGACCACCTTGATATTTTCCTTTTAATTTGGAATGTTACATGAGTTTCACAGTTGATATTTTTGTTTTTAAAAAATGGTTCATTTTATTTGTCCATTAAATTGATTTAACTTGTGCATCATCTCGAATCATTGCCTAGGGTTGTAACTTGTGCTTCATCATGATATTTCGCTATACATTCTTCATTGTTTGCATGGAGAAGTAAACATGAATTAATTCTAATGAAGTTGAGGTTATCCTTCTCTATTTGTTACATAATCATGTCCGTCATGATCCTACAAAAAAAAATTGTGTTTTAAAAATTTCACCAAGTAATCACACATTGACACTTCCAACTCAATGGGATTGCTAAAGGAACTCTTTAAAGGCGAGTCGCTAGCCGCTAGGTTGGTAGATCTACCTATATCTCGGTGGCTCCATTAGTTGTCATCCTATGGCTGCTGTTAATTAGTTATATCATCTGTTTTCATCCATCTTCATTGCCCATGAGGCATTTTCAAATCATCTTGAACATTTCACTTACACCACATCTTATATTTGATATGCTATCTCTAACTTCTCATGACTGCTCTTGTTAATAGTTTAGGATATATATATATATATATATGTATGTATGTATATATGTATATTTGTGTGTGTTGGGGGGGGGTATTGGTTGGGTTTTTTGTTGTTGTGGGTGTGTGTGGGTGTGTAGGGGGGGGGGGGGGGCATGACCATTGCAACACACCCACACTTTACCCCCACATATATCTATATTAATTGGGGAATTTTTGGTGCAAGCGGGATTCAAATTCCTGACCTCTTGCTCACTAGCGGAGAGGCTTACGAGACAGACTTGCATAGCTTGCATAGCTGAGGATATTTTCAGTTCATACATCTCAACATTTTCAGCTTTGTTCTGTACCCATATTATCCATAAACGCATTGTAGTCACGTTTAAAAAAATTTACAACTTCTTTTTTTAGTTGTATATCAAGTTATGTTTATACTTTATATCTTTATATTAGTCCGAAATCAACTAAATCTATTGGTTTGTGAGCTAACAATGGATATCAAAGCCAACAATTTATAACTCACAATATTGCATCTTACTGCGCGGGAAAATAAAGGCATAGGCAAGATGCAAGAGTAAGCATGCTTCTTTGTGCTAAGCCTAAAACTGTTTACTTTTCTATTTGTCTTGTTTTTGGATACTTTCTAAGAGATCACACTTGGATTTTAAATGTGTTGGCTCTTCCTTCTTTTCATTACAGTTAAACTGGGATTGTTAGAAAGAACTGTTAGGTGATGGCAGCCATCATAGTTCTGAATTTAACCATCTCCATTATGAATCCATTCAATTATAGGCTAGGAGAGAAAAGATAAGCGAGCGGATGAAGATTCTTCAGGATCTTGTTCCTGGTTGTAACAAGGTAATTATTAATGTTTCTCATGTTTACATTAAAAATCTTCGGATAATCGAATTTGCCTTTAACTGTACTCGAGATTTTTCTGATTTTTTTCTTTGCAAAATTGTTTTAATGAGCAGGTAATTGGAAAAGCATCAGTTCTCGATGAAATTATTAATTACATCCAGGCATTACAACGTCAAGTTGAGGTGTGCATACTTAAGTTGTTTAGAAAGTTGTTTAGCCTTTGTTCTCATTTTCCTTCTCTGAATTGTAGTTGTTCTTGGATTTGCAGTTTCTATCGATGAAGCTTGAAGCCGTCAATTCCAGAATGAATCCTTGTATTGAAGTCTTTCCAACCAAAGATGTAAGCCAAACATATGTTCTTGGATTCTTTCCAGAATGAATCCTTGTATTATAAAAATGAGCTTCATGTGGATTTAAGTATGCAGTATACATAGGAGTTTGTATTTAATTGAATCAAACATATGCAATTAGGGCTTTTAAAGCAATATGCAGTATACATAGGGGTTGGTAAATATATGATGTGTGTAAAAATATGCAGTATATCATTGAAGTTGGAATTAAGCAATATGCAGTATATGCAGTATAGATAGGAGTTGGAATTAAGCAATATGCAGTATACATAGGAGTTGGTAATAGGGAATCTAAGTAAAGTTTATATTTTCCATATATTATTCCAGGAACGTTAACTCGTAACTGCATTGTGCGCATGTCTTTCTTATTTTCCTTTTTCGTAGATTGATGGTAAATTTTTTGATGGTACAGGAACTTGCTGAGATGATTTTCCGGTCGGCATTGTAGATCGGAGTTATTTATTGGCGAGTTGTAGATGTACACTATTTATTGGCAATGGAAGCTAATTTTCTGTTGATGGAGCAAACCTTGAAATTAAGTGGACGAGATTGTTATAAGACTTTATATACGTATTATATGTCAGTATGGTACTCTTAGGTTGACATTTTAACTATTTTGTAATTTGAATTTGACATGCTTGTAATACATTTTTAATTTTTAATATGATTGAAGTTTAATTTTATTTAATTTTGTTTCATAAACACATGTATTTATTTCATTGTGTATTTGGTTTATAATTGAATTAATATTATAAAAGAAAATATTAAATTATCATAAGCATAATTAATAAGAAAAAAATGTGTATAGAGCAATTGGTATATATTTAAATAATTGGATGCGAAAATCATCGCTAAAACCTATAGCAATGGAGCTTCAACCGTGGGTATAGGCAAGCAAAATGTGTCTTTAAAACCTATACCAACGGATACGAAACCGTGGGTATAACACCGAGGTTTTGTCCAACGGGTGAAAAAACCGTCGCTATAGGCTATAGTGACGGCATTTTGCCGTGGGTATAGCTAATTAAAAACGACGAAAAAATATGTCCGTTGGTATAGGTTTTATGTGCTATACCTACGGTTTTTCGCCTTTTACCCACGGATTTTTGCCGTCACTATATGTCAAATTTCTTGTAGTGATAGTCACATCAATCACGGTAAATTATCTCTAATTTCGCTCAATCAATGATGTTTAATTTTATAGTTCTAAATCATAAATTACCTCTCGGTCTCTCCATGATCCGATAAATTATACAAAAATTGGCCAAACAATTGTAAGCATTAAACACAAAAATTAAACACACAATCATGGAAAAATAGAAAAATAATATGGAATTAAAATTGTGTTCTCAAAACTAGACTACATCAAAGTCCTAGAAAAATAAAATTAGTTCATAATAAATTTGCAACTAACAAATACGTTCTTGGATTGCATAATAAAAATTAAAAGAGAAGAAGAAGAAAAACTCTGTTTGTTGCCAAAAATCAAAGTCGAACGCATTGAATTCCGCGCCACAAATAGTGCATCAGCACTTTCTCTCTCCTCTGTCCCCCTGACTGACACTGACTAGCCGCTGACGTCGACACCTCGACTTGCGCCCCCATGTTAGAACCTCCTCCTCCTTTTCCGTCCTTTCTTTTATATATTTTTTTTCTTTCCTCTGATCTCCACGCCGCCACCTACCCACTTCTGCTCCTTTTCGCCTTTTGTGCCCTGCTTCCCAGCCGCCTTCACATCTACATATATATAGGATGTAAATAATTTGGGTTAGTTTAATTTTAAAATTAGGTTTAGTTAATTATTATTAGCTAATTAATTAGAATCTTAAGATTAAGATTAATCTTAAACTAATAATCATTAAAAAAAATCTTATTGTGCATTTTTTTCCTTTTATTATTATTATTATTATTATTATTTAATTACAAAATTTTATTCTAACCCCTACTTGACAATAATATTTCTATTTTGTTTTTCACATGGCCAAATTGTAAAATTCAAAATTCCACAAATCAACAAAAATTATTCAATCATTCTCCTTATTTTGTTTGTTGATTTTTACCAAAAATCTTCACCTTTTGCATCAAAAAAATCTTATTCCTTTAAAAATAATTAATTAACTAAAATCTATGGAAATAAGATGAATTATTAAAAAGATAGACGAATACAAGCAATTTTTATGGATAAATGAGTACAAATATTTATATAAAAATTAGACATATCAACCACTAATCATAGAAACTACCATGCTAGTATGATTCAGTAAGCTTATAGAGATTAAGTTCTTTGCTAAAGAAGACACATATTTAACATTACGCAAAATTAAATTTTCACCTAATGTGAGACTAAGATTTGTAGTTTCAACCTGAAGCACCTTAACTGGCTCTCCGTTCACGATAGAGAGACTTATTTGCATCCTTGAAAGCAGTTAGCAGGCTCTTATTGTTGCAAGCATGGCATGTAACTCCCGAATCCAACAACCAACTAGTAAAGGTACTGGTCTTATCATCACCAAAAACACACCGAAAACTACTGGGTTCAGTATTTCCCTTTAACAAGTTCCCATTTTCGTTTTTGGGTTGTTCCTTTTTGGGTAGCCTATGTTCGAAAGCATGATGGCCCAATTTTCTTCAGTTGTAGCAATTTCCTTTCTTTTTAACAATCTTCCTAGTGACTCCCAAATTACACGGTTCACCCTTAGTGCTAAGCTTGTTCTTCTTAAACTTAGGAAAATATTTGGTATTGGTTAACACATTAGCAGTAGAAAGCTGTTTCTTGGCCAATTCTAAATTGATTATAGTTCTAGTCTCATCTTCAGCTTTAATACATCGTTTAAGTTGTGCTAGCTTAATTTGTTCCAGTATTCTATACATTTCAGACTTAAAAGTAAGCCATGATGCATGTAATTTAAAAATTATTGCTCCCGTAAGAAAATCATCAAACAATATGATATCCTAGTTTTCAGTTCAACTAGTAAGTTTTCAAAATCAGTTACCTGAGGGAGAATGACACTCTTCTATGAATTCGAAGTCCATGAACTTGTCTACCAAGTCATGGAGACCTTCTCCTCCTTTTGAATTCATCCAATAGATTATCCCATATCTCCTTAGTAGTCTCATACTTCATGTACACATACGCTAGACGATCTAATACACTGTTCAGTAGAAACTCTCTACACAAGTCCTCACTCTTATCCAAATTGCATCATTCACATCCCCAGTGCATTCATCATAAGTCGTTTAATAGTTATAAAATATTTTCATAAATTTCATCCAATATTGTGATTTCCTCTTACAACTGTTAAATTAAAAACTATTGAACGTCTTTAGTTTAGGAACATCGTCCAGACAATCATGTTTTTTCATCCTCAGGAATAAACAATAAATTCCTTCAAAATTGAGAGTATATTATGAATAATTACCAGATCTTATTATGATGGAGTGGTTGGTTGGTTGCGAGTTGGATTCGGGTTCAGATCCAACAAACAAACACCAACAGCTACATAGCAAGCAGCTAATTTCGATCCAAACAACAAATAGCAAACATATCCAATGGAAGTGCTCCTTTGCGATTTGGGTTTGCCGATCGATTTTGCGGGTCGTGTAGGGGTTCTGAATGGATCGCGCTGACAAACTTACCCAATCAAACAAAAAAGGAGAAGAAGAACCAGCGGCGGTTGGGTTTGAGCTTGCGGGTCTGCGATGGCGCCAGAGGTTGGCGACGATGGCGACAACGAGCAATGGCAAGGCACGGCGACGGGCATCGGGTCCTGACAATCTCTTTCTCTCTTTATAATTCTCACAAATTATTAAATCTAAATATCTCAGGATTGCTGAATATTATGAGAAATAATAAAAGAGAAAATCAGGGTTAATATCTTAGATGTAAGGTACCTGAGATATTTATCCTAGGTATCAATATTGGAATACCTAAACTACTATCATAAGTCAGTATTTATAGGACAAATACTAGTTTGGGTACTAGATTATAAGCTCACTCAACTCGTTGCCCGATATTCATACAATTTATATATCTAACACGCGTGTTATGCATAAAATAATTTTATACATATTCTTGTTTATATATACAGAATATACCTATATATCCAACAAGTATTAGGTGCAACCAACAACTGACTATGCTTGATTGGGGAGGAGTGGGTAAAATCGTATCAGTTAGTCCCTTGTGTGGGACTGTTTTGTAATTTTGTGTTTGATAATTGTTACCCATGTTTTAGGAAATTTTTAGGTTATATCAGTTATTTAGTTTAAGATTTTCACCTGTTTAGTTTAGTTTATGATAAGGATAAAAATCTCACACATATATATCAATGACACTGATCATAACTCATAAGGGTAAAATCGTCAAGTTAGACATCTGCTTGGGTTACAACCCGATATGGGTCAAACTCCAGAATCCAATGTGGGCCAAAATTCGAAACCCAAGTCAAAACCTAAAACCCAATAAAGATATATTTAATTTGTGATTGGATAAGTAATTCAAATGATTAATCTTATCCTCTAACTATTGGATCTTATCTCATAACTTTTGGGCCTTATCCTCGAACCTATGGATTTATTCCCTAAAAAATATCTTACTTCACCTCAGTTATGGGTCACCAACAAATAATTCCAGCTCTTTCTCTCCCATTCACATTTTCTTTTGTTGACTGGAGTGTGGGAAGGCCAAACACCGTAGCCAACTCTGGTGTTTTAGCTTTTTGCAGGTATTTGAAGTAAACGATAATCATGTCGGGATCTAAAGGCAGAGATCATAGTCTTCCTAACTTTATCAACATCGAACTCACATCTGTTGCATCTATACTGATTTGTGCAGCAACATTTTCTATCTTTAATGATGCTAGTTATTTTAATTTTTCAGAAAAGGTGGAGTATGGCCACCCTAATGATGCTAGTTATTGACTGGAGCAATCCATGTGCTATTTCTCAGTTGTGGACATTATTGCAACAACTTCAATAATTTATAGGACTTATTTACATGTTTTTTTTGGGTGAGCTATATGCAAAATGTTTTCTAAGAAAAGGGCGTTTATTGCAAAAACTTAAAGAAGATGAGGAACTTCTGTGCATATATGCTTGTAATGTGGTAAGTATCTAAACAAGACCCAAAGATGTGCAGTCGCACGTAAAAAAGAATGACTCCTGTGCAGCCATGCATTTCCCGCAGTTCTTAAAATAGGAGAGATTCGGTGGATAGATCTAAAAAAAAATTTCTTCCATTTAAAACAAATTTTGGTCTACGGGTCTGCATTAAAGATTTATACAAATGCATATATGAGGATTTTAAAGCTCCTATACAATTCCAGCTAAGAGCATCCACGGACGTGTGCTACTTATCCATAAAATGCATTTTATAGCAAAGGATCAGCTGCAGTCGTTTGCTTTATGCATAAATAGCGACGGTAGATTGCTATAAATGAGAGTGGATATGAGAAAAATGAATATTATAAAGGACGCAACTTCACTTTCCGTCCAAGTGAAAAAAAAAAAATTTTAATTCTCCGGCGCAACTTCACTTTTCGCCCCTCACCAAAAAAATAAAAAAACGTAATAAAAAAAACCCAAAACGTAATATAAAAAAACCCAAAAATTGTCGGACGGAACTTCATTTTCCGTCTGAGCCCCCCTTAAAACCCGGACGGCACTTCACTTTCCGTCTGACCATTTTTGTAAAAAAAATTTCTTCCGACGCAAGTTGAAGTTCCGTCTATCATTTAAAAAATAATCAAATCCCTCCGACGCAACTTCAAACTCCGTCAGATAGGGAATTTTTATTATTTTAAATTAAATTGCTATAAAATATCATTCGACCACTGCAGCAAACAGTCAAAATGCGATATGTAAATATGCATTTATGCATTTTCTCACAGTCACAACTGTGGATGCTCTAATAAGATGCATTAATTAACAACTGAGGAACTTTGGGCATTTAACGGTGCAATAGCACAAATGCTGACTTCAGTGGCTTCACTCGATGTATCAACATCTACTTCCATTCCTCCCTTCTTCCTATTATGAAAATTTTGCCGCACTGCCCCACTTTTTGAAAATATTTGGCGCCTTGCCCCACTTCCGAAAACATAGCGATATGCCCTTGTTTAGGACACGTCAGCAAGAAACGTTATTAGAAAAAACGGCATCGGTTATTTCAATGTCATTCTTCCCAATAACGGCATCTGTTTGAAAAAAAGTGTCATGCCGTTATTTGGAATAACGGCATAAGTTGTTTCGTTTTTTGACAGCTTGTAATCTCCACTTAGAGAAAAAATTGCAAGTCTAAAAACTTTATAACAGATGTCGTTATTTCAAATAACGACATTCTCTACTGATGTCGTTATTTGAAATAACGGCATCAGTGCAACATCATATCATATGGAGATGACAGGCATGGAGGCATGATAAATACAGTCAAGATGTTAAAACCAAGATGAGATGACAGGCAAGGGGGGTGTATTTATCAAGATGAAATGAGACGACAACCAAGATGATAAATACAGTCATGAAGTTGGTTTGACTAAAACGAGATGACAGGCAAGGGGGGTGTATTTATCATGCATGCATGCATGCCTGGATCTCTCTTTAAGTAGCAATCAAAGTTATATTTTTTTAATAAATTTTTTTATAAATGATGCCATTATTCCAAATAACGGCATCAGTTATAATTTTTTTTTTTTATAAAAAATTAACTTCATTTATAAATAACTGATGCTGCTATCTTCAATAACGGCATCAGTTATTCAAATGCCATTATTCAGGATAACGACATTATTTATAAGGCTTTTTTTACACTTAGAATTTTTTAAAGTTAGAAGATTCACACTTGTAAGAGAAATATACTGATGCCGTTATTCCAAATAACGGCATGAAAAAAAATGTAAAATAGATGTCGTTATTAGAAATAACGGCACGTAAATAACCTATGCCGTTAATTTTAATAACGGTTTATGATGACGTATCCTAAACAGAGGTAGATCGCTAATTATTTTCAGAAGTAGGATAGAGCACCAAATATTTTCAAAAAGTGGGCCAGTACGGCAAAATCTTCTCCTATTGTCTTCCAAATTGTTGCACCTTCTGTCTCCCTCCCTTAGAGATGGTAGCCCGAAAGTGTCAAAAGATGATGGCATTGCCAACGGCCTCCAGTCCAACCTCATTGGAGGAGGGGCCACCGTTGCCGATTTTTTTATATGGTGTTTCATCACCAAATTCTTATTCCTGGAAAGGTATAATTTATTGGGCGGTCGTCGTTTATCACTAGTCCCCCATTTAATGGCTTAGAAACCTTCAGATAGATTTGGGTCCAGACCTACAGAAGCCACCAAACGTGAGTCAACCTTAGAATCTACAGGCCTAGCTTTATCTAGTCGTTCTCCAGCACAAAGTGGGCCATCAGAGGGCTGACCCACTAAAGAATGTTCTTCTTTAGGATTTTCCTAGGGGTGGGGAACGGGTCATTCAGGCCGGGCCGGGTTGGTATCTTATACGGGCCGGGTTAATTTTTTATTTGGGTGGCCCACCCAACCCGTGAACCCTTTAGGCCTCAATCCGGGTTGGGCCGGATCGACCCGCGGGTTGGCCCGTTTAATAATAATAATAATAATAATAATAATAATAATAATAATAATATATATATATATATATATATATATATATATATATATATATATATATATATATATATATATATATATAATTTTTTTTTTGGTAGCTTAAATTGAACTAATAATAATAATAATTTTACAAATGATGTATACAAACAACCATATTTTTGTTTGATGAATACTACATTTCTTAAAAAATTATAATACTAAGTAAGTAATAATACTACAATTCTTCAAATATCCCCAAATGATGTTTAATTATAATACTAAGTATGTAATTCAGTAATAATACTAATAAGTAATAATACTACAATTCTTCAAATTGAATCAAATATCCCCAAATGATATTTAATTATAATACTAAGTAAGTAATAATACTAATAAACAAAAAAAATCGTAATAATAATAATAATAAGATTGAAAGAGTGAAATTGACAACAAATTTTGAAATTTTATTCATATGAATTTAAGTTATACAATTTAAACAATTTATAACGAAATGAAGAATTCAATTCACAAATAAGTTTTATACAATAACATATTTCTTATGTACAATTTTAATTGACTACAATTTTTCTAATTTAACATAAGAAGAAAAGCTATTGTTGTTGTTGTTGTTGTTGTTGTTGTTGTTGTTGTTGTTGTTGTTATTCTTTGGGCGAGTTGCTCCCACTTGTGGAACTTGATAGTGCTTTCCCTTGCATCCTATCTTCAGCCTTCAGCCAGTCTTTTGTGCAAACGAGCATCTCCAACGCCTCGGGCTTCAACCGATTTCTGTAATCAGATAGAACCCTGCCACTTGTAGAAAATGCACTCTCAGAAGCAACTGTAGAGACAGGAGGAGTTAGCAAATCTTTAGCCATAATAGACAGAATACTAAAAGTGTGTTCATATTCTTTCCACCATTGTAAAATATCTAGTGGGGAAAGAGTAGGCTTAGTATCCTGTTGGTTATACCAATTTAATTTATTTGGTTGATTAGTCCTAGGTTTTTTAGATTGAATTTGTTCAAGTAGACTAAATGTTCTATCACCAATTCTACTTTTATCCTTACCTTTAGAACTACCAGAAGAAGAACTAACTACAGAAGTTGTACTACTAGAAGCAACACGTCTATCATAATAATCATACAAGTTATTTAACGTAGATTCAAACTGAACTAAAAAAGTAGTGCAATCAGTTGTTAATTCTACATTGTTCTCTAAATATCCAAAAAATATTTCTATCAAATTCTTCGTACCTTCTAATTTGATACGAGGATCCATAACAGTAGCAACACAAATCAACATAGGAGGAGGAAAATAATATTTCAAAAATTTTTGAAATGCAGGTATTACAATGTCACTAATATAGGGATCATTTAACATTTCGTTAAATATTTGCATCATGCTAACTAATTCAATAAAAATACTACTAGAAGTAGATTCATATGTTTTTGAAAACTTTAAAGTTGCGGTTTTAAAAAGTTCTAAAAATTTCAACAAAAATTCGGCAAAAAACCAATCGTTGGGAGTCATTTCAAAATTGTGCATATTTTTTGCGATACAAAAATTATTTACAACTGCTTTATAATCGGTGACAACATTTAGTAAATCAGAAGTAGAATTCCATCGGTGTCTAACATCCTTTGGAAATTTTCTAAAAGGAATATTTCTAACCCTACACCAAGCTTTCCATTCTTGTAAAATGCTTGGACTTAATGCAATGAAATGTACACAATTTCTAATTTTATGTATATATGGATCAGCTATTTTTAATGCATCTTGAACACATAAATTTACAATATGACATGCACATCTAACATGAAAAATATTGTTAGATGGAGGGTTTAATACAGATTTTAAAGTAGTAATTGCTACATTGTTGTTAGATGCATTATCAAAACTAATAGCCATAATTTTATCGCGAATATGAAAAACATCACATATTTCTATAATACGGTTTGCTATTTCTGCGCCACTATGGGGATACGGCAACGACGCAAGTGATATGATTCTTTTATGAAGAATCCAATCATTGTCGATCCAATGACAGGTTATTCCCATCGTTGGAATATTGTTGACACCCGTCCAACAATCCAAAGTTAAACTAACCCTACAAGTTAAACTCCATAAAATTGCAATCAACGCGTCCTTCATTTCAACATACATTTTAAAACAATCCGATTTGCAAGTATTTCTCGGAATTCTTTTAAAATGAGGGTTTAAGGCCGTTTGATTAAAATTTTCCAGGTTCCTACTCTCGGGATAGGAAAATGACAACTCTTCCTTAATGACTAATCGGGCCATTTCCCGACGAACAAGTTCGGGATCATAAGGGTGGCTATCTACTTGACCGGTCCTAGGGTTGATTTTTTGTTGGCCTTGTATTTGATCAAAAAGTTCTTTATGATTATGTTGTATGTGCCTACTAATTGTACCGGTGCCGTCACCCCTCTTGAATTTGTATGTTTTACTACATGTTTTACACACTTTCAAACCTACACCCGGAGTATGTTCGTCTGGAATATACTCATAAAACTTGTGCCAATCGCTAGTTTCTCCTATACTTTTTCTACTACTACGGGGTTGTGTGGTTTCGGGTTGTTGTTGTTGTTCTTCTTCTTCTAATTAAATGTCACCTACAACATCCATGTCGTGTGTACCCCATTGTTCCATAGTAGGATCAATGTAATCTTGGGCGGGCTCACTAATTGGGACAATTGGTGGCCTACGTGAAGAGGAGGAGGAATCTTGTCCGCTACGACCACTACCGCGTGATCTAGACATAATGTGGTAATGTGCTAAAATATGTAAAAAAAAAAATCTACAATGTAGGTGCGGTGAATTATACAAAAAAAATCTAAAAAACAAGAGGGTTGAGATAGAGAAGTTCAAAAAACAAACAATAATTTTAACTACAACGCAAAAAAAAATTTAACAAGAGAGGTAGAGAAATTTTGATACCGTTCACCGTAGAATACGCGTATGTAAAAAAAAACCATGAAAATAAGAATATAATAGAAAAGATGGAGGAGCGCTTTGCCGATTCCGCAATTGAAGAGTTGAGAAGAGGTTGAAGTAAATTTGACGAGGATTGAAGAGAGTTGAAGACGTTGAAGACGGTGAATTTTGTTTCCGATACGACCAAAATTTGATCGTGTATATGCCTCCTTGTACAATTATTTGGTGAATACTACAGTTGTTCAAAAATTTCTTTAAATTGATGTATAATAGTAGAGAGAGTAAGAGATTGAGGTGTAATTTTTTTTGAGATTTTTAGGCGATATTTATAGGCTTATTAGTGGGAAAAAACAAAAAAAAAACAAAAAAAAACGTAACAACGGCTCTAAGACCCGTTTGCAAGCAACGACAGCAAGACAGCGTGCGGCAGGGGGTTTGACCGTTGGGTTTCGACCCGTTCGACCCGGGTCGAAACCCGCGGGTCGAACGGTCGACCCGTCACGGGTCGAACGGGTCGAAACCCGCGGGTTAACGGGTCCAATTCGCAGTTTTGAACGAGTTCGTGGGCCGGGTTTCGCAAATTCGATTCGCGTAAATTACGACCCGGGTCGACCCGGTACTGTTCACCGGGTTCGACCCGAACCCGCGAAGTTCTTAAGCGGGCCGGGTTCGTGGGCCGGGTCGCGGGTGGGTCGCCGGTTGACCCGGCCCAGTTGCCATCCCTAGATTTTCCTCAGGTTGGTTCCTAACAAATATTTCAATTTCATATACCTCACTCACAAATATTTAATTCCATATAACTCACTTATAATATAAAATTCATTCTAAATAATCACTTTTGTTATCAAAATTTAATACTATATAACCCTCTAAATAATATTTATATAAAATTAAGTATTTGCAAGTGAGGTACATTGAATTAAATATTTGCTAGTAACTCATATGGGAAAAATACATTTTTTTAATTATATGGCTCCCCACAAATGCGGCCAAAGTACCCATCTTTGATTTGGCAGATAAGTTTTGCAGCTCTTGATTGGTATCCAACTGACGTAGTGCACCTGCTTGGTCCATATATGGGGTTGATCATCTAAACGGATTAAAAGCAGCATGTTGGCGATTGACAAATTTTTTTCCGTACTGACCCATTTTTTAAAATATTGAGCGATCTGATCCACTTTCGAAAATCTATACCCAACTGACGCAGTTTTGGACATATCAGCATTAATAGTTATTGAAAATAACTGCATAGGTTATTTATATGCCGTTGTTTCCGATAGCGGCATCTGTTAAAATAAAAAATTCACATACCGCTATTTGGAGTAATGACATCAGTTAACTTATTCTCAATCGGATACTCTCCATGACTTGAAAAAAAATGCGAGTGTGAAAAATTATATAACTGATGTCGTTGTTTGAAGCAGCGGTAACAACATTACAGATGTCGTTGTTAGGAATAACATCATCAATTATAATATTCATTGTTAGAAATAACTGATGTCGTTGTTTAGAATAGTGGCAATAATTCATTTTATTACTTATACTTGGTTAATCTATTTTTGTGAATTGTGGCCGTTGTTTCTAAGAACGGCAACAGTTATCTCATGTCGTTATTTGGAAGAACGATTGTACAAGAAAAGAGTTTAATGAGTATTATAACTACTGTCGTAACCTTAACAAAGACATCAATACTGATGTCGTTGTTGGAGATGACGACATTATTTATAAGTTGTTTCAGCACTTAAAATTTTTTTAAAGTAAGAAGTTTCACACTTATATAAAAAATGTACTGATGTCATTTTCCAAACAGCGGCATGCTAAAAAAAAATAAACTGATGCCGCTTTTTGGAAGAACGACATGATTTTAATCTATGTCGTTATTTTCAATAACAATTAATGTTGACGTATCCAAAATTGGGTTAGTTGGATAAATATTTTCGAAAGTGTTAATATCGTTCAATATTTTCAAAAATTGGGTCAGTAAGGGAAAAAAATTGGCCATTGACAGGCGGGCGCATAGCTCCAAAAATGTCATTAAATTCCCCACCATCTGTGGGCTTGTTAGCGCCTGGAGATATTCATCCCTGCACTCCCCCTGATTTTGAGGGATCCAATCTCTGAGATCTCAAGACTTTACTAGTATATTGGTGACTTCTCTTCTCACCACCCACCGCTGGTTATTTTCGATGCCGACATTGAACAAACACCCCCCCCCCCCCCCCGAATTTTTTGCCGTACTAGGCCACTTTTAGGCCAGTTCCCAAACTATTAGCGTTCTTAACAGATTTTAGGCCACATCAACAGTGCCAGCTATTGGGAATAGTAGTATCTTCATAGCGACCAACACATTATACTCCCACAGTTGGCAGATTTGGGTGCAGCTGAGGTCTCTATTGTCAATAGCGGCCTCTTCTAAACGAGATCGCTATTCCCAGTAGCGACCTCGTCTAAAGATACTTCACAATTGTTTGCTCCACCTGAGGTTGCTATTGGAAATAGTGACCTCATTTAGAATAGGCCGCTATTGACAATAGGTACCTCAGTTATATCCAAATCTGTTAAGTGTGGGAGTACACCCAAATCTGTCAAGTGTGGGAGTACAATATGTTGGTCGCTATGAAGAGGCCGCTTGATGTGGGTCAAATGACGTAGCCCCTCCTGGGCCACAGGATCCCCTCAAAATCCATTCACCCCCGATCATCAGGCTAGCCAGGCCAACCCTAAGTCTCCTGGGCTTCCGCCATGTCAGGCCCACGGGCAACCGGGTCCAGACCCCGTTGGCACTACCTATAAATACCAGGCCCTCTCCCCCTTCAAAAGGTAATCAATCTCTCCCCTCTAACAACCTTAGCTACTGTTACTCTTCAGTGACTGACTAGACCGTCGGAGGGCCTGTCACCGGGATCAACCCCGGTGTTCCTAAGCCGAATGCATATACACGAGACTTCTGGATCCGAGCTTCCAGGTCCGAGTTGAGCCTCCAGATCCGAGCCGAGCATCCGACCTCCACCTCACTCCCGCCTACTCCCAAGACATTCCCTTAGCTGAGGGTCAGTCGTACTGTCAGTACCGAAGCTTCTGTAAAAATAAAAATTGATAGAACTCACACCTGGTGCAGCCACCCCCCAAAAACAAATCACATCAGGTTGGTACCGTCTGTGGGAAATCTCGATACGGACACCAGTCTGAACCTAGCTATTTACGACATTCCATCAATCCGAGCTCACATAGCACCCAAGCCCAGGAGAGCTGTCACCTCTACACATCGTCAGGACGCTCCTCCTCGGGACGCCCCCACCAACACTTATGGATCCAACAATCCGAGGGTCAGCCTCGGACCCGAGTCGGGCGCCTCTCGGTCGGTCGTACCCGACCTGCGTTGGGTCATCCAGAACCGATAGGCCAGTCGAACTAAGGGAGGGGCCACTTCCAACTCGGTCCCGAACCATCCCAGGCCTCCGCCCCGAGAGCCGGAGCCAGCACTCAGCCGCATCGACAGGATGCCGCCACCCCAACGTGACCAAACCGAATGGGCTCCAATCACCACAGGGAGTTCTAAGACTTCCGGAACGAGATCCTAGAGGCTATCCTAGGGACACCTGTCAAAGAGACACTCCACCGCTCTCACTTGCGGTCGAATGTCAGAGCCAGCGCGTTTCGCTGCCTGACAGTCCCGCCAGAGTATGACGAGGACGTCCTAAGACGCCTCCAGGAAATGGAGAATTGCCTCGACCACATCGGCGATGGCGGCGCGAGGCCAGCTCAAGGCCATAGGCCGACCCAACCTCCTTTCTCCGCTGCAATCTTACAGGCGAAAATACCTCGGAATTTCTGACCTCCCCAAATCGAGACCTATGACGGCGAGGGTGATCCTGCTGATCACATGGAGGGTTTCAAAACTCTCATGATGATTCACAGCGCTTCGGATCCCCTCCTATGCCGTGCCTTCGCTGCCACCCTCCGGGGTCCGGCTCGGGAATGGTTCTCCAAGCTCGTCCCCAGTTCGATCTACTCATTCGACCAGCTGGAGGCCAATTTCCTGGCCCACTTTGTGACCAGCAGGAAGGCCGAGAAGACGAGCGCGTCCCTACTGGACCTTCGACAGAAGGAAGGGGAGTCACTCTGGTAGTTCGTCTGGAGGTTCACCATGGATGCGAGGTCAGTCTCCTCTCTCGACGCCGGGGTCGCCTCGGCGGCGTTTAGGCACAATGTCCGACATGGCCAGCTGAAGGCTTCCCTGCCCAAGAAACCTCCCCTCGATTTCCCTGACCTGCTCAATCGGGTCGAAAAGTACATCCGGGCCGAAGAGGCCCTAAATCCCCAGGACACTAAGGAGATTCAGGGAAAGGGGAAGCGCAAGGCTGATGAGGCAGAGCCAGCAAAGAATGTCCCAAAAGACAGAACCATCATCAAGGTCCCTACGATCCCACACTTCGAGAGGTACACACCACTGACACATAACGTGTCGGCTATCCTCTTAGTAATCGAGAACAGGGACCTCATCCAGATGCTGCCTCGGCCGACCAACAACAAGAAAAGAGATCAGCCGTTCTACTGCCACTTCCACCGGGACAACGGGCACGACACCGACTACTGTCGGGCCCTAAAGGACGAAATCGAGGCCCTCATCCAATGAGGGTACCTCCGGGAATTCACACGGGAAGACGCCCGGGACCGAAAAGACACGAGGAACCGGAGGCCTTCCCCTCCTCCTCGCGCCCCCAAACCACGTCCCGAGCGGAACCCTGAGCCTGAAGAAACCAAGGGTCAAGCCATCCTGCACTGCATCCATGGGGGGCCCATGGGAGGAGAGTCCAGCACTTTCCGCAAGGCATTCATCCGAGAGGTAATTGCTGTCCGGGGTCTCCCTTCCCCCCAGGTCCAGTAGCTCCCTGTCTCCTTCTCAGGGGAAGACTTGGAGGGAGTCCAGCTCCTGCACTGCGATGTGCTCGTCATCAGCCTCAGCATGGCAAACTATGAGGTCCATCAAATCCTCGTAGACAATGGAAGCTCGGTGAACATCCTCTTCCTGGAAGCATTTGAGAACCTCAAGCTCTCCCGGGATAAGGTGAAGCCAGCCGGGTATACCCTGCACGGGTTCTCTGGCGTCCCGGTGCCAATAGAAGGGATCGTGACCTTAGACATCACCGCCTGTACGACCCCTCACAGATGGACCGAGTCGATGGACTTCATGGTTGTAAACGTTAAGGCGGCTTACAACGCCATCCTCGGCCGACCAGGGCTCTGCTCCCTCCAGACTGTTCCCTCAGCCTACCACCAAAAGCTGAAATTCCCCACCAAGTCAGGTATCAGAGTCGTCCGAGGGAACCAAGAAGCAGCAAGGTCATGATATATGATGGCGGTCGAGGGCAGTGTGTTTCCCCTGGATGCCGTCGAGCTGCAACCCGAAAGAAGCCAGCCCGAGCCTGAGCCGGCGGATGAATTAGAGGAAGTCTCGTTCGAAACAGGGGACATGTCGAAGTGGTCCCACGTGAGCTGCTCCCTCACTCCCAACCTCAAGTCCGACCTGATCGATTGCATTATCCGCAACATCGACCTCTTCACCTGGAAGCCCTCCGATATGCCCGGGATCTCCGAAGACCTGATCATGCACAAACTCAACGTGATCCTCGGCTCGAAGCCAATCATCCAAAAGCGACATAAGTTCGCCCCGGAGAGGCAGCAGGCAGTGAAAGCGGAGGTGGAAAAACTCTTGTCCACCCGTTTCATACAGGAGGTCAGCTCCCCTGAGTGGCTAGCGAACATCGTGATGGTCAGAAAGGCAAGCGGGAGCTGGAGGATCTGCATAGACTTTACTGACCTCAACAAGGCATGCCCCAAAGATCCATTCCCTCTCCCCAGCATCGATGCTCTGATCGACGCAGCGTCGGGTCACGAGCTCCTTTCTTCCATGGATGCCTTCTCAGGATACAACCAGATCCGAATGTTCCCCTCTAATATAGCCAAGACGTCCATCGTCACAGACAAAGGTCTTTATTGCTAATGGGTTATGTCCTTCGGGCTGAAGAATGCCGGTGCTACTTATCAGAGGCTCGTCAACCGAGTCTTCAAGGATCAGATTGGTCGCAACATGGAGGTGTACGTCGATGACATGCTCGTCAAGAGCCAGCGAGGGCAGGACCACGTCACCGACCTGGAAGAAGCCTTTGGGATCCTTCGGACCCACAACATGATGCTCAATCCGGCGAAGTGTGCGTTCGGCGTCTCCTCGGGAAAATTCCTCGAGTTCGTCGTCAGCCAGCGCGGCATCGAGGAGAACCCCGAGAAGATCCAGGCCATAATAGACATGGCTCCTCCTAGAAACATCAAAGAAGTCCAGAGGCTCACGGAAAGACTGGCAGCCATCGGCCGTTTCCTCTCCAAGTTCGGAGAGAAGTCCCTCCCATTCTTCAAATCTTTGTGCAGAACCGGAGGCTTCGAGTGGGGTACTCAACAGCAGGAGGCGTTCGCCCAATTGAAGAAGTACCTCGCCAACCCTCCTCTCCTCAGCAAGCCCGAACCGGGCGAGCCCCTCTAGCTTTATCTCTCGGTCTCGAAAAATATGCTCAGTGCTGTTCTCGTTCAAGAAGAGGACAGAGTCCAAAAGCCACTGTACTATGTGAGCATGTTCTACTTGCTGCCGAGGCTAGATACTCAAAAATGGAAAAGGTGGCATACGCCCTGGTCATGGCCGCATGGAAGCTCCGTCCCTATTTCCAGGCGCATTCAATTTAGGTACTCACGGACCAGCCTCTGAAGGCCATACTCTACATGCCTGAGAGCTCCGGATGATTGGTCAAGTGGTCGATCGAGCTCAGTCAATATGACATCGGCTATCAGCCAAGAACGGCCATCAAGGGGCAAGCCCTCACCGAGTTCATCACGGAATGCACCATCTCTAAGCAACCCAAAAGTGGGGAGACTGACCAGACGTGGGAAGTTTACGTCGACGGCTCCTCCTTCAAAGCCGGGAGTGGTACGGGCATCATTTTGCGAGGACCTGACAATTTTCTTCTTCAATATTGCCTCCGCCTTAACTTTCCAGCCTCCAACAATAAGGCCAAATATGAGGCCATGATTGCCGGGCTCAACCTAGCACATTAGGCAGGTGCCAGACATATCAGGGCTTTCAGCGACTCTCAGCTCGTGGTTAATCAGTTCACCGAAGAGTACGAGGCCCGTGATGATCGGATGATCTGGCACTTGGCCATGGTCGAGCGGCTCTTGGCGTCCTTTAACGAATCCGCAGTCTTAAGGATCCCCAGAGAGCAAAATGCCCTGGCCGATGCTCTGTCAAAGTTAGCCTCCTTGTCCTTCGAAGGTCTCAACCGCACCGTCCTGATCTAAGTACTCCTGAAGCCGAGTACTGACCTCCCCGAGACCCTATGGATCGAAGACGGAGCTCAGCCTGACGATTGGACCACTCTCATCATAAAGTTTCTAATCAAAGGAGAGCTCCTCGAAGACCGAGCCGAGGCAAGGCAGATCAGGGTCCATTCAGAGAGGTTCACCATGATCAGCGAGACCCTCTTCAAACGGTCGTATACCACGATGGACGGAAGGCCCTACCTCCGCTACTTAACCCCCGACGAGGCAAAATACACTCTCAAAGAGCTCCATGAAGGAATTGGCGGGTGCCATTTGGGAAGCCAATCGCTTACGCGAAAGGCTCTAACTCACGGGTATTACTGGCCTACAATGCTGCAAGATGCCCTGGCCCTAGTAAAGAAGTGCGGCCCTTGTCAAAGGTTCTCCTCGGTGAGAAGAGCTCCGCAAGTGAACCTGCGCTTCCTGGCCAGTTTGACCCCCTTTGCTATGTGGATGATGGATCTGGTAGGCCCATTTCCGAGGGCAACCGGCCAAAGAAAGTTTCTCATAGTGGCAATCGACTACTTTACAAAGTGGATCGAGACCGAGCCCGTGGCCACATTCACCGAGCAGCAGACCCAATAATTTTTCTAGAAACACATCGTCTGCCGATTTGGGATTCCACAAGTACTCATCACAGATAATGGGACTTAATTCACGGATAAGAATTTCTGAAAGTTCTACGAGGATCTCGGGATCCAATAGTGTTTCTCTTCAGTATGCAACCCACAGTCAAACGGCCAGGCCGTGAATGCGAACCGTCCTTGACGGTCTCAAGAAACGACTTGATAACTCTCCAAGGGGTTATGGGTCGACGAGCTACCGAGCATTCTCTGGGCCCACCGAACGACGAAAAGAATCCCTACGGGAGAGTCGCCATTCAATTTTACATATAGCACGAAGGCCATAATTCCCCTGGAGATCGGGCTCCATTCTCCCTAGATCATGGCCTTCGACGAAGCAAGCAACTCGGCACAGCTACGTGCCAACCTGGATCTCATAGACAAGGTCAGGGAGAAGTCTGCCATCAGAAGAAACACCTACCAGCAAAGGATCGAAAGTTTCTACAATAAAAAGGTTCATCCCACTGACATCAAGCTAGGGGATCTCGTCCTCCGGAAGCTGTCGGTATCTAACCCCAGCCAAAAGAGGAAACTGGCCCCAAACTGGGAAGGCCCGTACAAAATTTCTGAGGTTATATGCCCGGGCACGTACCGCCTCACCGACCCGAAGGGCAAGGCTGTTAAGAGGCCCTAGAACGCAGAGCACCTCATCAAGTTCCTCGGAGGGGAGGATTAGCCTGTGCAGATGCCCCCTTGTAAATTATAAAAAATGTAATCGACACGATGTGCCTGGTTTTGTAAAGTTAAAATATGTTGTAATTATGCTCTCGTATTAGCTCTCTTAAAAAACATGTCTTGGGCTCGACCTTCAGAAGAAACCGCGAGCCACAAAAAGCTTCCCTTACAAGCTTAGGGCTCGACCTTCGGAAGAAACCGCGGGCCATAAAAAGCTTTCCTTACAAGCTTAGGGCTCGACCTTCGGAAGAAACTGCGAGCCACAAAAAGCTTCCCTTACAGGCTTAGGGCTCGACCTTCGAAAGAAACCGCGAGGCACAAAAAGCTTTCCTTACAAGCTTAGGACTCGGCGCTTAGAAGAAACCGCGAGCCGCAAAAAGTCACTCCTAAGAAATGGGGGCTCGGCATCGACCTCGAGCATGGCATGGGCTTGATCAAGTCCATCAGCCCAGCTACACCCATGCTATCTTTCCGAGAACAGGTGTGGGGGCTCGGCATCGACCTCGAGCATAGCTTGGGCTTGTTCAAGTCCATCAGCCTATGCGCTCAGCGATGTCATCCAGCTACACCCGTGCTATCTTTCCGAGAACAGGTGTGGGGGCTCGGCGTCGACCTCGAGCAAGGCCTTGGCTTTTTTCATAGCCACGCGTCCTTTACGCTTGGCGACAACCTTCAGCCATGCCCATAACCAGCTTCTCTAGGTATGGGGTCTCGACATCGACCTCGAGCACGGCTTGGCCTTGTTCAAGTCCATCAGCCTATGCGCTCGGCAATGACCGCCAGCTACACCCGTGTTATCTTTCCGAGAATAGGTGTTGGGGCTCGGCGTTGACCTCAAGCAAGGTCTTGGCTTTTTTCAAAGCCAAGCGACCTTTACGCTCGGCAACGACCTTCAGCTATGCCCATAACCAGCTTCTCTGGGTATGGGGGCTCGGCATCGACCTCGAGCATGGCTTGGGCTTGTTCAAGTCCATCACCCTATACACTCGGCGATGACTGCCAGCTACACCCATGCTATCTTTCCGAGAATAGGTGTGGGGGCTCGGTGTCGACCTCGAGTAAGACCTTGGCTTTTTTCAAAGCCACCCGACCTTTATGTTTGGCGACGACCTTCAGCTATGCCCATAACCAGCTTCTCTAGGTGTGGGGGCTCGGCATTGACCTCAAGCATGGCTTGGGCTTATTCAAGTCCATCAGCCTCTACACCCGTGCTATCATTCCAAGAACAGGTGTGGGGGATCGGCATCGACCTCAAACAAGGCCTTGACTTTTTTCAAAGCCACGTGACCTTTACACTCGGCGACGACCTTCAGTTACGCCCATAACCAGCTTATCTAGGTATAGGGGCTCGGCATCGACCTCGAGCATGGCTTGGGCTTATTCAAGTCCATCAGCCTATGTGCTTGGCAATGACCGCCAAATACACCCGTGCTATCTTTCCGAGAACAGGTGTGGGGGCTCAGCATCGACCTTGAGCAAAGTCTTTGCTTTTTTCAAAGCCATGCGACCTTTACGCTCGGCGACGACCTTCAGCTATGCCCATAACTAGCTTCGGTAGGTATGGGGGCTCGCATCGACCTCGAGCATGGCTTGGGCTTGTTCAAGTCCAGCAGCCTATGCGCTCGGCGATAACCGCCAGCTACACCCGTGCTATCTACCCGAGAACAGGTGTGAGGGCTCGGCGTCGACCTCGAGCAAGGCCTTGTCTTTTTTCAAAGCCTTGCGACCTTAACACTCGGCGATGACCTGCAGCTACGCTCATCACTGGCTTCTCTATGGTATGGGGGCTCGGCATCGACCTCGAGCATGGCCTGGGCTTTTTCAAGCCCTGCAGCCGATATGCTCGGCGATGACCTTCAGCTACACCCATACTATCTACCATGGAGCGCACCTAATGACTTGGTGTCGACCTCGAGCAAGGCATTGGCTTTTTCAAGCCATGCGACCTTTACGCTCGGCGATGACCTTCAACCACGCCCAGCCCAAAAAAATTTCATTAGAGTTAGGGTGCTCGCCTTCGGCAAATGCCCCATGCCCCGGACCGTTGGTTGACACACCTGTCACCCGCAAACAACTCGGGGTTTAACGACCTTCAAAACCAAAAATCCTGAACAGTTTGAGGGCGGTAGGGGAGCCACCGACCCAGGACTCTCGCTCCGAGCCCCGGACCGTTGGTTGACCCACCTCTCACCTGCGAACAACTCGGGGTTTAACGACCTTCAAAGCCAAAAACCCCAAATTGTTCGAAGGCGGCAGGGGAGCCACCGACCCCGAACTCTCGCCCCAAGTCCCGAACCTTGGGTCGGCCCACCTCTCACCCACTGGCAAGTCGGGATAATTAGCCCTCGTAGCCATTTACCCCCAATTGTCAGAGGGTAGCAGGGGAGCCACCGATCCGAAACTCGATCAAAGATTCCACTTGTGGGTGCCCACCTTCGGCAGGCACCCGAATTGTCAGAGAGAGACAGAGAAGTCAATCTCAATTCCTGATGAAAAACATTGAGGAGATGGGGATTATATAGTCCCCGGAGCAGCGCATTTATTACATCGGGAAGTCCAAACGGCGGAAGGCGAAACGTCGTCATTAATGTTTATTGGAAGGCAAAATATCCCTCATTGGGCGTTGTCTGCAAGAAATTACAGTTCGGCTCCCGAGCAAGCCGCAGACCGACTGCCACTTCTGTCTCGGTGGCAACCTCCAGCAAGTCCAGGCTCAGCAATGACCTCGAGCTACACTCCAGCCCTCACTCAACAAATCATCAAAGAAAAGAAGTCGAAGTTTTTATTACTCATAGAGCGCCAGAAACGGCCACACAATACAATGAAAAGTTTATAAATTGCTCATCGCTCGGCTTAAAACTCAAACTCGGTGCTTCCCACGAGATCCTTCACGCGCTTGGTCGGCCCGGCCAGCGAGGGCACCCCAGCAACGAAGCTTTCCGCATCTGCAGGCTGGGCCTCCTCCAAGAAAAAGGTCGAAGAAGGTCCCAACATGGAATTGCTCGCCTCCTCGACCAGACCAGTGCCTAGCACGAGCTTCAGCCTATGGATCTCCAACTCTTTCTCTACAATGACCTTACGAAAAAAAGACTCCGAAGCCGATCACCCACTCGAGGCATCTGAGATCGACCAGTTCGTCTCAATTGCCCACCAGTTCCGGTCGGCTATGGCCTTCTTCAGACGAGCGACCTCCAGGCTGAGATCTCTAGACTTGTTCATAAAGTAATTTACTGCGGCCTCTCGATCCCGAGCCTGCTTATGTTGGCGAGCCAGAACACTTTCCATTGCCCCCAGCCCAGCTCGGACCCAGGAGACCTCGGCAGAACCAAGGTCGGCGCCGAGGACCTCATGCGTCTATCAAAAAGATGGGAAAAACAAAAGGTCACAAAAGGGACGAAAAAGCACAAGTCATACAGCGTCGGCCAAAAAATTCTTCTTTTATAAATTCAAAAATTTTTTAGTTACAAAAAAGCGGTGGCCAGTCCACGTTCGGCAATTACAAAAAAAGAGAGAAGGAAATTCCTAGACTACTGATTAGGAGGGGGACGGCACCTCTTCGTCACCATGGTCGCCCCCGGCCTCCAGTTGAGCGTCCCCCTGCTCCTTGTCCTTCCCGTCACGGGGCGTCAGCGGAAGCTCGGGGAACTGCCACCCGTAGTGGAGATGGCCGATCCGAAGGTCTGGATAGATCTACAGGATGTGCTCCCTGGCCTTGTTATAAGCCTCATCCTGCGAGGCGATCAGGGTGTCCGCCATGGCGATCGCCGCCTCCTCACTTTCCTTCTTCGCCTTCGCCTTGAACTACGCCAGCTTGTTCGCATAATGTTCCGTGATGGAGACCATTTGGGCTTGGGCGACCACAAGGGTAGACTACGTCGCTGTCAGCTCATCCTTCATCTGAGTGGCTTCCCAAAGATAGTGCTCGGCATTCTTCCTCTCGATGACGATCTCCTTCTCGAGTTACTTATGAAAGTGCTGCGCTTGCTGCATCGCCTGGCCGAGGAGGATCAAGTTAGAAGAATTCTTCGCAAAGCTAAACCAAAATGCAAAAGGAAGACTTACCGCAAGGTGGGCCTGAGCGAACCTCATGTAGAACGTATCAGCAGTCTCCACCACCAGATTCATACGATCCCGCTCGGTGGCGAGGTGCTCCACCACCTCCACCGCAACCGGGCCCTCGAGAAGCGTATCCCCTGATTTGACCCCCCCTGTCGGGAGCATACGACCTCATTCCCTGCCGATCCACCATCTGCTCAGCAGTCGGGCGAAGAGGTGGGAGAGGCTCCCTCGCGACCTCGGCCACCTTTTTGCTGCCAAAGCTCGCCCCCAGATCTTTCGTCGACTTCGACGAATGGTGGTGGTTCTTCTTCACACTCTTCGGGGTCGACTCCTTGGGCCTTGGAGTCACGGCTTGGCTAGTTCCCGCCCCTAAGGTGGCCTTCTTAGCCATGTCGGTCCTCCTCTTGGCGGCCAGGGCTACTACAGCATTTCGGTTGTCGAGCTCCTTGGCAGACATTTCTACAAAAAGAAAAGTAAACATGTTAACGTGAAGGCAGAAAGAAAGACAGAATGGAAACAAAAACATACTAGGGTTGGCTGGGCTCAGTCCGGCTCGGGTGAGGTGTAGCTCCGTGACGCGAGGCCACCGGATGCTGTGCCCCTTAACAATCTTATCAACCTTTGCCCGCTGTTTTCCGGTCAAGTCCCTACGCTTTGATGGCTTATGGTTCGGCTTCCCGAAATTCCAAACTGTGGGGATTTCCCAAGGCTTCGTGCTCCAGACTATGCAATACTTCTCCTTCCACCTCTTGATGGAGTCCGGATGTCCGTGCATCACCTTCTTGTAAGGGCGGGGCGAAAGATAGAAAACCCTCTCCTGGTCCACGAGCGAGCTCATCCCAAGGATGGCTCGGAAGTACGTGAGCCTCGTCGTGATCCCTTTCTCCTAACACTTCAAAATGAAACACACTAAGTGTTTCCAAGAGTTGGGACCGTACTGCATGGGGCTCTGCTTCCCCCAATTCAGCACCCTCTTGATGACAGATGCAGCGGAAGTCTCAACCCCGAGATGAAAGCATCCTCAGGGAACATGCAGAAGCTCGACTCAAGCGCGGTGGTCAGGTGATTCCTGGGTTCGACACAAGAAGCTCAAACTCCCACGGAATGAAGTAAGCCGCCCTCAAGATGGGCAAGTAGTCCCTATGCAAGGCGCACTTCACGCTGTCCATCTTGATCATGGACCGGCCCTTGTCCCTCAGCAGCGAGGTGTATGCCAGAAGATCCTCCACGTCGTCAGGGTACATCCTGATTGATCCTGGATTTCTGCTGGAGAGATGGGGGTAATTAAACCCAGAGCCAGACTCATACTTGTCCTTCTCGGCCGGACTGTCGGGCCGTATCCACTTCCTCTTCCTCCTTCGGGGGCGATCCTTCCTATCGGGGGAAGGGGTCACTAGGGAAGGAAACAGTGGGAGGTCTGTCTCTTCTTCCTCTACCTCTTCCGCGATCCCTCCGATCTCGCCATGATCATCGCCCTCCTCAACCTGCTCCTCTTCTTTCGGGCCTCCTTCCCCGGACTCATTCTCCTCCTCCACGAACCCCTCTCCCTCGGGGTCTCTTTCTTCGTGCTCCTCCTCTGTTGGCTCCTTACCCGTCCTACGGGATTGCAATGGCTCTACGATGAAAGCTACGTCGCCCTCGCTATCCAACCCTCCAACTGATAGAACCTCCTCCTTCACCGAGCGCAAGTCACCCGACGACCAAGATATCGAAGACGAATGAACTTCCTCCTCGGGGCGACCTGAAGTGCCTGCCTCGGAGCCGGACTGAGACCGTGACATTTTAAAGCAAAAATACTAACCTGTTTCACCAAAGAATGCAAAGGTCAACGAAAAGTGGTCGCCGGCGGTGTGCAAGGAAACTTCTGTTGTGAATAGGATGAAAGCTAAGTGAAGAAGTGGGGTGGGGGAGGGGGATTTATAAGCACAGATGAAACTCCTCGAATTTTGCAAAGAGATCTGGCCCTTTGATCTTCATCATCAAGAACTAACGGCCACTAGGATCTTGATGATGTCAGCCTGGAGAGCAAAAATACCTTCTTACCCTCGGCTCTTCCGACCAATGCGGCGGCTCGGTGCACAGGATCAACTTCTTGGGTACCTCGCCCTTATTCACCCAAGTTCCTCCTAAAAAAGCCTCTCAACGGCTTTAGGGTCGACGCTCGGATGTCATCGCGAGCCCCAAAAAAGTTTCTCTCAACGGCTTGGCATCTGACGCTCGGGTGTCACTGCGAGCCCTAAAAAGTTTCTCTCCATAGCTTGGCGGTTAACACTCGGATATCACCTCGAGCCCGAAAAAGTTTCTCTCAACGGCTTGGGGGTCGACGCTTGGATTTCACCGCGAGCCCCAAAAAGTTTCTTTCGATGGCTTGGGGGTCGACGCTCGAATGTCACCGCGAGCCCCAAAAGTCTCTCTCAATGGCTTGGGGGTAGACGCTCGGATGTCACCACGAGCCCCAAAAATTTTCTCTCAACGGCTTGGCGATCGATGCTCGGATATCACCGTGAGCCCCAAAAAGTTTCTCTCAACGGCTTGGGGATCAATGCTCGGATGTCACCACGAGCCCCAAACAGTCTCTCTCAACGGCTTGGGGGTCGACGCTCGAATGTAACGGCGAGCCCCAAAAAGTTTCTCTCAATGGCTTGGCGGTCGACGCTCAGATATCACCGCGAGCCCCAAAAAGTTTCTCTCAACGGCTTGGGGGTCAACGCTCAGATGTCACTATGAGCCCCAAAAAGTTTCTCTCAACGGCTTGGCGGACGACGCTCAGATGTCACCGCGAGCCCTAAAAAGTTCCTCTCAATGGCTTGGGCCTCGACGCTCGAATGTCACCGCGAGTCCCAAATTATCCCCCAACCAGTGAGGGGGATCGTCTCCCGACCCTAGATGCTCGGCATGAAGTGCTCTTACTCCACAGGTCTCGACATCCCCTTGCTTTTCCAACAAGTAAAGGGGCTCGTCTGCAGAACCACGACGCTCGGCAAGAAGAGCTCTTACTCCACAGGTCTCGATGTCCCCTTGCTTTTCCAACAAGTAAAAGGGCTCGTCTTCCGACCCTCGACGCTCGGCATGAAGAGCTCCTACTCCACAGATCACGACGCCCCCTTGCTTTTCCAACCAGTGAGGGGGCTCGTCCACCGACCCTCGATGCTCAATGACGACCTCGGGGTCGATGCTCGGATGGCACCGTGAGCCCCAAATTATCTTCCAACCAGTAACGGGATCGCCTGCCGACCCTATACGCTCGGCAAGAAGAACCCCCCCTCCACAGACTTCTACATTCCCTTGCTTTTTCAACAAGTGAGGGGGCTCGTTTACCGACCCCCTACGCTCGGCCAAGTGACCTCGGGGTCGACGCTCGGATGTCACCGCGAGCTCCAAATTATCCCCCAACCAGTGAGGGGGCTCGCCTGCCGACCCTAGACGCTCGGCAAGAAGACCTCCTACTCCACGGATCTCGACGTCCCATTGCTTTTCTAACAATTGAGGGGGCTCGTCCACCGACCCTCGATGCTCGGCAATCCGAGCTCCGACTCTTCTGCACGCGGCACCCCTCGTGACTCCAAGAGGGGATCCCCTTCATCCTACCCCACTGACCTCTTCAGGAAGATACAGATCCCATTCTTTGGCGTACACACCACTCCGCTCTTCCTACAGAGGCAAAAAACCAATCCTACATGGCTGGATTATCTGCCCCTCCAAGAGTGGGGGGCTCCTGATATCGGTCAGATGATGTGGTGCCTCCTGGGCCATAGGATCCCCTTAAAAGCCATTCTCCCCCAATCATCAGGCCTTCCAGGTCAGCCCTAAGTCTCCTGGGCTTCCGCCACGTCAGGCCCACGGGCAACCGGGTCTAGACCCAGCCCCAAACGGGTCCGAACCCGGTTGGCACTGCCTATAAATACCAGGCCTTCCCCCTTCAAAAGGTAATCAATCTCTCCCCTCTAAAAACCCTAGTTACTGTTACTCTTCAGTGACTGACTAGACCGTCGGAGGGCCTGCCACCGGGATCAACCCCAATGTTCCTAGGCCGAGTGCAGGACACGAGACTTCTGGATCCGAGCATCCAGGTCCGAACTGAGCCTCCAGATCCGAGCCGAGCATCCGACCTCCACCTCACTCTCGCCTACTCCTGAGTTGTTCCCTTAGCTGAGGGTCGGGCGTACCGTCAGTACCGAAGCTTCCGCAAAAATATAAATTGAGAGAACTCACATCTGGTACAGCCACCCCCCAAAAACATCTTCAATTATTCATCTTAGGTACTTAATAGATTTGTCTGCCAATTGCAATGAGATTGTGGTGGGTTTTGCTTCTCCAATACCTAATTTCCTGAAAATAGAATAAGGCATAAGATTAATACTTGCTCCTAAATCACATAATGCTTTATAAAAAGAGAAATTTCCAATAGTGTAAGGAATTGTAAAACTCCCTGGATCTTTAAGGAGGCAACTTCTTTTGTAAAATTGCACTACTGCCCTCGGTTAGCATCACCGTCTCATTTTCCTCTAATTTTTGCTTGTTTGATAAAATATCCTTAAAAAATTTAGCATATTTAGGCATATGTTTCAAGGCTTCAATAAGATGAATATTAATATGCAATCTCTTGAAAATATTTAAAAATTTAGAAAATTGATTTTCAAGATTATTCTTTTTAAGTCTTTGTGGAAATGAAATCGGTGGATCATAAGGAGAATTAGGATAAGTGCCAGAATGAAACCCCCCTAAAATTGTTTGGCTTGAAACTCCTTTATCCCTTTTAGAATGGTGATTGGTCACCTGCTGTGTTTGTTCCTCCACAATTTGCTCGATCTCACTTTGCTTTGCAAATCCGTTCGACACTTTCTTCTTGTGGCTGCTCAATTGTTTGCCCACTTCTTAGTGTTACTGATTCAATATGCTCTTGATGATTAGTCACATTGTTACTGGGTAATGTTCATACTGTTCTTTCTGTAATAATATTTGTAATTTGATCAATTTGAGCCTCAAGATTGTGAATGCAGGCCGTATTATTTTGTATCGCCAAATTTGTCTTTTGCATGTAATGCATGAACATCTCCTCAAGTGTCGGCTTTTTTTCTTGCTGTGAAAAATTTTGAGGTAGTCTAATTGCTCCCTGATTGTTGTTCCATGAAAAATTGGGATGGTTCCTCCATCCTGGATTATACGTGTTTGAATAAGGATTGTTTTGATGTTGGAAATTAGACACGTAATTTGCTTGATTAAAATTTGATTGAGCAAAAGGATTTTCCACTTGGCAATCTGTACTTGAGTGATTTCCTACACAAAGATCACAAATCATATTAGTTTGAATAGCATTAACGTTCCTATTACCTATTTGTTTAGATAAAATATCAATTTTTGCAGTTAAAGTAGTAATAGAATCAAGTTCAAAAACTCCAGCCACTTTTCTTGGCATTGTTCTCTCTGAAAACCACTCGTTTTTATTGGATGTCATCTCCTCTAAAAGCTCATAGGATGCTTCGTGAGTTTTGCTCTTAAGTGCACCTCCAGCTATTGCGTCAACTATAACTCCCATCCCATTATAGAATATTTGAATTTGCAACCATTTCGGTAATTCATGATGAGGATACTTTCTTAGTAACTCTTTGTACCTTTCCCATGCATCATATAAAGACTCAGTCTCAAATTGAGTGAATGTCGTAATATCATTTCTTAGCTTCGATGTCGTTGCCGGCAGAAAATACTTAGTTGGAAATTTTTGTGCAAGCCCCACCCAAGTAGTAATACTACAGGGTGTAAGAAAATTTAGCCAAGCCAAGCCTTACCTCTTAGTGAAAAAGGAAAGAGTCTCAATCAAATTGCATCATTTGATACTCCATTATGCTTGAAAGTATCACAAATTTCTAGAAAGTTTGCAATGTAAACATAAGGATCCTCGTGCGATAGTCCCCAAAATTGAACAGTCTGTTGAATCATTTGAATAATCGCCGGTTTAATATTAAAATCGTTAGCTTGTATAACAGGCCTCTTTATGCTTCATGTTGCTCCATTAAGCGAGGGAATAACATAGTCTCTCAAAACCTTATTTTCCTCGTTGGTTGCCATTGTGATACACTTTTATGTCATGAAATATAGCTACTAAAAAATAGAAAACTAAAAATAAAAACTAAAAAGAAAATAAAAATAATAAAAAAAATAAAAATCCAAATTAGTAACAATCTAGCAATTATCAATATCAATATAAAATAATTAATCCCCGGCAACACCACCAAAAACTTGATGTGAATTATTTGCAAGTGTACAAAATCGCAACAAGTAGTATAGATAAGTGAAAAGAGTGTCGAACCCACAAGGTCTAATTATTTTATCGAGTACCGAAATTACTAGATTAACTACTATTTAGAAGATCGAAATTTTAATAAACAAAGAAACTAAATTAATCTAAAGATCTAAACTAACAAAAGAGAACGAAAATCTGAAATTTTGTTGTTTGTTAATAGCAAAATTAATTCTACGGATTTTGATTTCACCTACTTAATCCCACACAATTTATAACTCCATGTGAAGAAAAATATTATTTCTCCAAGTTGTAGACCAAAATCCCCAAATTATTTGATATTCTCTCTAAAGCAACATCAAAAATATTCTCAACTAACTATTTATCATAGTTCATGCACAAATTATTAATTGAAAATTTATTAAGATCTATGGCTTTCTTAACAGTCACATTAACAGCGGTTCGCTCTTATAACGGTGTTTAATTTTATAAATTCGAAATCACAAATTACCAGTCCAGTCTCTCCATGATTTAATAAGTCATACAAAAGTTGGCCAAATATTTGTAAGCATTAAGAACAAAAATCAAACACACAACCATGGAAAAATAGAAAAATAATATGGAGTTAAAATTATTTTCTCAAAACTAGGCTACATCAAAGCCCTAGAAAAATAAAATTAGTTCATAATAAATTTGCAACTAACAAATACTGTTTTGGATTACATAATAAAATTAGAAGAAGAAAAAAGAGAAATAAAGAACTTTGTTTTGTTGCTGAAAATCCAAGTCGAACGCCTCGAAATCCACACCACAAACAGTGTAGCAGCACTTTCTCTCTCCCCTGTCTCTCTGACTTCCGCTGACTTGGCGCTGACGTCACCTCGAAATCCGTGATGCCAAGCCTTTGTTTCTCTCTCGTCTCATTTTCTGCTCCAACACACTGAGCTACAAACTGAGCCTCTTCTTGATTTTCGCGCTGCCACAAGCCCATGCCCTCTCTCTCTCTGTCCTCTCTTTTCCTTATATATATATATATATATATATTATTAGTGTATGTGAGGTCAGCCGTCACTCTCCCTCTATCGTTAAGCGTGTCTTTGAATTGCTTTTGGCTCCAGTATTTATAGGGATCCGACCCTGGGTTATTTGGGTTTATTTTGCAGAAAACCCCTACATCTTCTATTATTTCTTTCCTTATTTTAATTTGCTCTTTATTTCTTTCTTCTTTTTCTTCTCTTTCTCTTTTTGAAACACGTGCTGCACACACACAAATAAAATCAGAATTTAGGATTTAAAAATAAAAAAAAAATTAATTAGTTTAAATTAATTAAACTAACTAATAATCACATTTGCTTAATTAAACCCTTTTAAATTTGTTTATTTCATTTTCACACTCTATTGGCAATTAAAATTTCTATTTTGCTTTTCACATGGCCGAATGTAAAATTCAATATTCAACAAATCAATAAAAATTAATCAATCATTCTCCTTGTTTTCTTTGTTGATTTTTACTGAAAATCTTTACTTTTTGCATCAAAAAATATTATTCCTTCAAAAATAATTAATTAACTGAAATCTATGGAAATAAGATAAATTATTAGTAGGATAGATGAATACAAGCAATTTTTATGGGTAAATGAGTACAAATATTTATATAAAAATTAAACACATCAGCTACTATTGGCCCATACTCCTCAGAGATGCTCAACAATATGTCTGCCACTGCACATTTTGTCAGAAGTTCGCGTCCATCAAACGGGCACCCCACACCGAGCTTTGTTCCTTAGCCAGCCCAATCTCCTTCGCTATGTGGGGATGGATCTCCTCAGAACTTTCCCACCAGCTATCGGGCAAAGAAAATTTCTCATAGTAGCGATCGACTATTTTTCTAAGTGGGTTGAAGCTGAACCACTCGCTATGATTACTGAGAACAAGGTCCAGTAGTTCCTATGGAGAAACATCATTTGCCGATTCGGAATCCCCCAAAACCAAGTTACTGATAATGGAACGCAATTCACAGGGACCTCCTTTCAACAGTTCTGCACTGACTAGGCATTCAGTAGTGATTCTCTTCTGTCTCCCACCCGCAAACCAATGGTCAAGCGGAAGACGCAAACAAGAAATTCTTAACGGGCCTCCGCCAAAGGCTAGATAGTGCATCAGAGGTTTGTGGTCGAACAGCTTCCAGATGTGCTGTGGTCCTACAAGACCACTAAGAGAACCCCAACAGGAGAATCTCCCTTCAACCTCACCTACGGCTCTGAAGCTATTATTCCGCTTGAAGTTGGCCTACCCTCCCCATGCCTGATCACATTTGACAAAGAGCAAAACTTCAATAGTTTACGAGGGAATCTTGATCTTATAGATGAGATCCGTGAACGTTTGTTTATACGCCAGCAGGCATACAAACAGCGATTTGAAAACTTCTACAACTAGAAAGTATGCCCTACCAATCTAAAGGAAGGAGATCTAGTTCTACGAAAATTTGCAATTTCAGCTCCTCATAACAAGAGAGAACTCTCTCCAAATTTGGAAGGACCATATAAGATCTCCAAAGTGGTTCATCTGGAAAATTACCGACTTGGAGATCCAGGGAGCTACCGAGAACTTGGAATGTGAAGCCCCTTATGAATTACCAAAAGGGTGTTCAAACACTGCTCGAAGCAACTTCTGCCTAAAGAATTTCTTAATGTATTTTCTTTCACTTAGTTGTATTCTCTATGTAATAAAGGCTTGCAACTTAGAAGAAGTCATTTAGTTCTCTTTTATAAAAGCAGTCTACTTTTTCAAAAAGTTGTTGTAAAAAACTTTATTGATTTGCCTCAAAACGTACACTCTAAGTACGAAAACCTTCAAACAACAAGTTCGGAGTCCAACTCCTGGCTCGACACCATTTTAGCCACTTGCAAACGAGCAAGTGCAAAGTAGCTCGCCATTCAGAATTGCTCTCACAACTGTTGAAACTCTTAAAACAACGGGACTTCATACACCTTAAAGTTCATAGGACGAAAAGAGGTTCTTCGGAGTCCAACACTTGACTCGATGCCGCTTTAGCTACTTACAAATGAGTAAGTGCAAAGTAGCTCGCCATTCGGAATTTCTCCCACAACTATTGAAACTCTTAAAATGATAAGTTCAGAGTCCAATACCTGGCTCGATGCCTTTTTAGCCACTTGCAAACGAGCGAGTGCAAAGCATCTTGCCATTCGGAATTTTTCCCACAACTGTTGAAACTCTTAAACGACAAGTTCGGAGTCCAACACTTGGCTCGATGCCGCTTTAGCCACTTACAAATGAGTAAGTGCAAAGTAGCTCGTCATTCGAAATTGCTCCTACAACTGTTGAAACTCTTAAAACGACAAGTTCGGAGTCCAACACTCGGCTCGATGCTGCTTTAGCCACTTACAAACGAGTAAGTGTACAGTAGCTCGCCAGTCGGAATTGCTCCTACAATTATTGAAAACTACTAAAAAAAACTCACAACATCCCAGTTGTTCAGCAAATGGAAGTAGCACTTAAATAATTAGTGGGTTTTTTATTCCAAACAGAAACTGATTAAAAGGTCAGAAAGGAACAACCGCTACAAACATCGCTTAAGTACTAAGAATATCTTATTCCACAACATGAAATTGGGGTTACAAGTCTTAATGGGACCAAAACTCCTACAAAACTACAAAGAAACATGCTAACTCTTTCTAGGACGAGGGACTCTCCTGTTCAGTGATACACACGGCTGACGAGCTCCTTGTCGTTCTCTTGCTCCCTCTGAAGATATCTCTAGACCCGCGATCCAGGTCGTACCATTGGGGCCCATAGGCCAAGAGGCTACACCAATAGATGCCCTGCGCGACGAACCGGCCACGCCACTCTGAGCATCACCAGGATTCCTTAATGTTTTCGGCAAGCGAAGAGCAAGCTCGTGGAAGGATTTTCCCTGAGCGCGCTCTTCATGAGAGCATGAAGTGCTCCTAACATTAACTCCTTCGGAGAGCCGCTTTAAACGAAGGTTCTTCGTCTCTAACTCGACGAGCCGCTCTTTGAGGGAGTCATTCGTCACTCTAAACTTCAAACGAGGCACCCCGCCCGTACTACCCCCTTGCGAGAGCTCAAAGATAGTCCTTCGAAGATGAGCTGCCTCCAAACTCTTCTCAATCACCACATTTTTCAACTCGTCCCTCTCAGAGGTCACTGCAAATAGAGAATGACGAAGGAATTTTAGTCTTGAAGCTTTGTCTACAGCCATTGAAGGACAGACCTCCTCACCCACAGGGGGCACTTCTTGGAGAATCTCTTCATCACGCCCCGCCTTGACATCTCGGAGAGTCAAGACCATCCTCAGATGGTCGAGCTCTACCTCCGCTTTATAGAGCCTCTCCCGAGACTGAGCGAGTCCCAACTCGGTAATGCAGTGCTTGGTGCTAAGTTGCGATGCCTCACTATCCTGAGAAGGTTACGAGTGGTACACAAAGATCTACCAAGCCAAAGAGAAGCATAAATCACTCTAAGTCCAAGTGGAGCTACAACATAGTTCTAAGTTCAAGTGGAGCTACAACATAGTTCTAAGTTCAAGTATCAGAAGTTGTAAGGTAGCTGTAAGTCTCGCTGCCATACTTGATAACTGTGCCCAAAAAGATTTTTTTCATTACTAAAGAAAAGATACAAAAAGCGGTGGCCAGTCCGCTATTAGGCATCGCTAAAAAAAGACTTAGACTAAAAAAGAGAGAAAATGTACAATGGAGTCAAGGGCCAACCTCTTTTGAAGGATCCACTGTCGCAGAGTGCTCGACCTCGACTATTCTGTCGGCCACCTGTGCCTCGATGGCGATCACCAAGGGCAAAGGCCAGGGGGTGCGTTTGCCTCTACCTCGCCATACTTCTATTCACCCTCTTCGCCGTCCCCTTCTCCTCCCTCCTCATCGACATCGTCGAACCCCGGAATTGGATCTGGGAATACGCAGAACTGAGTACAATAGAAGTCAAGAAACTTTGCCTTGACGTCGGTTAGGGCGTGGGCGTAGGCCTTCACCATATTCACGAGCAGGAACCCCTCGGCCTTCTCCATCGATTGGGCTTCGGCCTCCTTCGCCGCGACTATCCTCGCAACAGCGATCACCTCCTCCCTCTCCTTCGTGGTGAGCTCCTTCTCCTTCGTCAGCCTGGCATTATCTGCCTCTAGCTTGGCGACAACGGCCTCGAGGTGCTCAACCCTTGAGATTTCATCTCGGCTTGAACCCTCAATTGCTCGAGGTCTTTTGCCATTCTAGCCTTGTCAGCCCGAGCTCTCTCGTTCTCAAGCTTCAGCTGCTTCTTTTGTTCAGCCATCTGCTGCATCAAATGGCCGAAGTACCAAATAATCTGTGAAAAAAATGGAGCACAGGCATTCAATAAAAAAAAATCCCAACACTTAGCCAAACAAAAAAAATTCCCCAAAGACAGAAGAAAACTTACCGGCATGGTGGCTCAAGCGATTTCGAGCACGTCATCACCAATGGTCCCCGCCACTATAGCAGCCTTTTCCTTCGGGGTGGCGAGATGGCAAACCGCTTGCATGCAAGCGCCCGAGTCGCCAAGGAATCAGTCGAGTTTCCTGACTTGCCAATCAAGAACAAAGATCTTCTTGTGCTCCTCGGTCAGGAACACCTCAGCTTCGGTAGTGAGAGGGGGTACCTCTAGTGCAGAGCTTCCGATGGTGGGAAATTCCCTGTAGCGACGGAAGTAGACGGCGCAGCAGAAGGCATCGGCTGTGAGACCTCTGCGGCAGCGACCGCCTTCGGCTTCGGAGAAGAGATCTTCGTGATAGTCCTCTTCCTCTTCCTACCAGCAGGGGCCTCGGTGCCAAAGCTCCGTGCTTCGCGAGCAGCACCTCGTAGTCCATTGATTCTGCAGAAAAGAGGATATGTCAAAGATAAGAACAAGTAAGGCTTGACAAAGCCGTAAGCACAAGAAACTAAGCTAAATAGAACAAAAGGCATACTAGGGTTGATCAGGATAAGACCCCCCTGTAAAGCGCCTCCTCTGTCAGGTCCTTCTAGTTAAACTTCGGCCGATCAAGGAGTGTTTGGACCATCTTGGTCTCCTCTGGGCTCAAAATGGGACCCTCCTTCACCCACTTCGAAACCTCCTCGACCCAAGCGGTCGGAATGTTCCACTGCTCTCGGCTTCGGATGAGAAAGAACTTATCCCTCCAATTTTTGATCAAGTCGGGGTTTTTGATGAGCTTTACCTCATGCCTCGGTGAAAGATAAGACTTGAACTCCGTCTTATGTTGCTGATGGATCCGATACAAAGTCCGCATCGCCGCTTGACAATGGAGGATGTACCCATTGACATGCCTCCACATGTTCGGCATATATTGGATGGGGTTGATTCGGTACCACCGCAACACTTCGGCAACGAAGGGATGGAGCGGAAGCCGAGCGCCTGCTAAGAAGGCGTCAACAGGCCAAAAGCACATGTCTACCGGCATAGGCGAGTTGGCCCTCACCCCGGGCCCAGGCAGCATTAGATCAAACTCTTTCGGGATCATAAAACACTCCCGAAGTGACTTTAAATCTTTTACGTTCAAAATGGAAATGGTGTCGTTGACCTCTGAGGTCTCTCGAGCAGTGTTCTCCTCAAAGTCCCGAGTTCAGCGGTATACAATTTGCTCGATCAGGTCATCCGGTAGTTCCTGAATGCGGTGAAGCCCTGTCAGGGGTCCAGGCAGTCAGCCGCTCTCCCCCATTATTTGTTCTCTCTCGATAATGGTATCCACCACTGTAATGCCCTGATTTCTATACACTGAAAAACTGTGACATAAGCCAGAATCTTTCCTTCAATTAACCACAATACACAGAAAAAAAAGGAAAATTTAAAACTTTTTATTCAACACAAATGTATTACAAGTCCGAATGTTATAAAACTGCAATACATTACATCAGTGTTACGATAATACCTTTACAAGCCCAAGTGTTACAACTTTCAACAAATTACATAAGAGTACAATGAATAAAGAACAATACTTGGTACTTAACAAATGCTTTCCAACAAATAAATAAATTACAACAATTATTACAAATGAAACAATAGTAACCAACATATATTACAGCGAAAAATAAAATCGACTCTTGCTTCTCTTGCTTTGAGTCCTCCTAAATCCTGTACCTGTACTCTGCAATCTAGTACCTGTAATTTTGCAATCCAGTACCTATTGAAGTGGGGACGTCAGTACATATACTGACGCTTTAAGGCTGATGACTAGCAGCGATTCTCAACTTTAATCAAACAGATTGATGAAAAGAGAAACGTGTATATATATTAATGTGTCAATGTATGCTATGACTTAGAATCTAATGCAAGATTCCTAATGCAAGGATGCTCTTATTCTAATGAAAGCAAGACTCTGGAACAGTATGCAGCCCATACTACATACACCCCATATCAAGTCGTTTCTTCATATATAGAGATTTGAACCCACGCCATGAATTTTGTTTCTGAAGATACGACGTGACTGATGAGGTTGCTCTGAAACGGTCTAATTTTGCCATTCGCAGTTATATAGTGGTGTCTCCGTTTTCCACTATTGCCCGACATACCGGACCTCACTCAAAAATTTGACGAATCTTTGGAGTTTCCGCAGTGCAGGTTAGCTCGAAGCATCCCTTGTGGCCCCCTAGCTGATAGACCGTTGTCTATGGATTCTCGCCCTTAGATATAGAACATGGTGGAGTTCCGGGGGTCCATCTCCCTAGCTCCGACAGGAATTGCTCCCGCCCTTATCAAGGCACTTCAGAAATTAGCAGATGAGATACGGATCCCGTGCTCCCAACTCGTGAGAAGGCACAGACTGTATCCCTTTGACAAGAAGAGCACAACTAATAACACCGCCTACTGCCGGCCTATAGGATAGGTCGGATCATAAGGTATCACCCTTAATACCAACTCTTTCCCTTCGGCGAAAATGATAATAAGTAAAGGTTAAGTAGTAATAACCATAAGTTACTATCTAATGATGTTACTAACCCTAAACAATCTGAGGGCTGAAAACAGTATTAACACAACATGCTAGGTCTTAAGTTAGACTTCGCAAGATAACTCTACTAGGTGCTCAACCTAGACTTACCAGAATCCCTAAGGATCTTGTTCATATCCTATCAATCCAAGACCCCGGCAATACGAACATATTCGCATGCTACTACCCTGAACTTGAATTTGTTTATGCTCCGGTCCGCGATCAACCAACTCGGTTAAGATCTGACGGTACACGAGGAGTGACTCATCCACAGTCCCTTAGAAGTAAAATAAATACACGTCTTAATGGTCGATGGCCCCTAGGGCAATAATATCACCCTAGATGAGCACAACAAAACTGCGTACTAGCTAATAATCTACATACGAGTAAACAAAACACATATGAGCCAAGCGAGCTACGTATGAAATCAACAACTGCATACGAGACAGGCGAGCTGCATATGAAACAACAATATACATACGAGCCAGGCGAGCTGCGTATGAGACCAACAACTACATATGAACCAGGTGAGCTGCGTATTAGACAACAACATAAAGAAACCATACAGGTATTCTAACAACCTAGAAGCAACCAAACATGCTTACTACCAAAACTTGATCTTCTATAATTAGAAGCAACAAAAGAATCTACTAACAGCCTAAAATAGGCATACTACCAAGAAAGCCCGATCTTTGTACGCAAAAGCAACATAAAAAAGTCTGCTAATACCCTAGAAGCAAATAGTGCTAGGCTCATCTTAATTCGACAAAATTAGACTTTTTAGAAAAGTAAGAACATCTACCACAACTCTCTAGTTGAACACTTTTTCAAATTCTGTAAGGAATTTCAAATTCCTACCCATCGAACACAAGCAAACAGTTAACCAAACTACAGAATTTCAACAAAAAGCTGAAACTTCTATAGGTTGTAACTTTTGCTCTACTTTCAGAATCTAACCAAATCATACAATTTAGAAAGGTTGGAACATATACTACAACTCTCTAGTTGATGACTTTTTCAGATTTCTTATGGAATTCAATCCACCGTCCTTTGAACACACGCAGAAATTAACCAACAACAGATTTCTTAACAAAAAGCTGAAACTTTGAAAGCTTGTAACTTTTGTTCTACTTGTCGGAATTTAACCAAATTATACTTGCTGGAAAGGTGGGAACATATACTACAACTCTCTAGTTGAACACTTTTCCAGATTCCTTATGGAATTCAATCCACCGTCCCTTGAACACACGCAAAGACAACAAAAGACAGCCAAAGCTACAGCAAAGCTGAAACTTGCAAAGGTCGTAACTCCTACTCCGCTTATCGGAATCTAACCAAATAGGGCATTTTGAAAAGGTGAAAGACTCTACTACAACTCTCTAGTTGAACACTTTTCCAGATTCCTTATGGAATTCATTCCACGTCCCTTGAACACACGCAAAGACAACAAAAGACAGCCAAAGCTACAGCAAAGCTGAAACTTGCAAAGGTCGTGACTCTTACTCCGCTTAACGGAATCTAACCAAATAGAGCATTTCGAAAAGGTAAGAGACTCTACTACAATTCTCTAGTTGAACACTTTATCAGATTCAATTAATAAGAGGTACAAAAACTTCAAGCAAACAAAATAGCAAGCATTCAGCTAAAGCTGGCTGCTGTGTTATTGTAACGGTCATAACTTTTGCACTACTCATCAGAATCTGACCAAATAGGAAATTTTGGAAAGGTGAGAGACTCTACTACAACTATCTAGTTTATCACTTTCTATATTCAATCAATAAGAGGTACAAAAGCTTCAAGCAAACAAACTAGCAAACATTCAGCCAAAGCTGGCTGCTGTGTTTTTGTAACAGTCATAACTTTTGCACTACTTATCAGAATCTGACCAAATAGATCATTTTGGAAAGGTGAGAACGTCTACTAAAACTCTCTAATTTATCACTTTTCCAGATTTAATTAATAAGAGGTACAAAAGCTTCAAGCAAACAAACTAGCAAACATTCAGCCAAAGCTGGCTGCTGTGTTTTTGTAACGGTCATAACTTTGTACTACTTATCGGAATCTAACAAAGTAGGATATTTTGGAAAGGTTAGAAAGTCTACTACAGCTCTCTAGTTTATCACTGTTCCAAATTCAATCAATAAGACACACAAAAACATTAAAGAATCAAGACAGCAAGCTTCTAGTCAAAATCTGGCTACTGTGTTTTGTAAAAGGCATAACTTCTACTCCGCTTATCGGAATCTAACCAAATAGAGCAATTTGGAAAGATGAGAGTCTCTAATACAACTCTCCAGTTGAACACTTTCCCAAATTCAGTAAGTAAGACACAAAAACATTTAAGAATCAAGACAGCAAGCTTCTAGTCAAAATCTAGCTGCTGTGTTTGTAAAAGGCATAACTTCTACTCCGCTTATCGGAATCTAACCAAATAGGGAAATTTGGAAAGGTGAGAGTCTCTAATACAACTCTCCAGTTGAACACTTTCCCAAATTCAGTAAGTAAGACACACAAAAACATTCAAGAATCAAGACAGCAAGCTTCTAGTCAAAATCTGGCTGCTGTGTTTTGTAAATGGCATAACTTGTACTTTGCTTATCGAAATCTAACCAAATAGGGTAATTTGGAAAGGTGAGAGTATCTACTACAACTCTCCAGTTTAACACTTTCTCAGATTCAGCAAGTAAGAGGTACAAAAATGTAAAATAATCGAAACAGTGAGCTCCTCAGCCAAGCTGGCTGCTCTGTTTTGTAACAGCCATAACTTTTGCACCTCTTATCGGAATCTAAGGAAATAGGATATTTTGGAAAGGTGAGAACGTCTACTACAACTTCCTAGTTGAACACTTCTCCAAATTACGTAAGGAACCCCAAGTTCCAGTCCCTCGAACACACTACAAAACTAACCCAAAACAGCAAGTCGCTGTTTTGGCTTAAACCATCGCTATTTTAGGGGAAACGGTTGTTTGGACTATCAAATTAACCCCAAAAAATTCTACAAAAATTTGAGCATGGTGAAAACACATAAGAGAACCTTTAAAATTAATTTGGGGTCAAAACTCCATTTTTAACATAGTTAAATAAATCTAACCCTAGAACTACAAAAATCAAATCTTTATGGTTCTATTTTGCATTCTACCACTTAAACCTTTATGTGCCCTTTATTCTAGTCCATAAACATGATTATACACATGATTTTAGTCCAAACAACACACAACAATAATCAAAACAAACAAACAAACATAGAAGTTGAGAACCCCCACCCTAAGAAATCGGTTGGAAGAACTTGCTCTCTTCCTTCTCCTCCTTGCTCCTTGTTCTTGCTCTTCCTCTCAAGAACACTCATGAAGAATCCATGAAACCCTAACCCCTCTTTTGATTTTGTTCTGTCTTTTCTTTTCTTTTCTTCTCAATTTTTTTCTAACATAAAAACAAGTAAAAGAAGTGAAAGAATGAGATGACATGAGATGAGAACACACAAAAATGGGTATGTGGGTGTGGAAGAAGCCACTTGTCACAATTTTCATGGTTAGAACAATCAGAACTTAGTTTGCAAATAAATATTGCAATCACACCCTTGCTTATCTCTAACCCTTCATCTCATCATGATGGATCAAAAATAAAATTTATTTTCTCAAAATCACATACCACACGATTTCGTACAAACGTACGAAATCCATACAATTCAAATACGTACATATATCTGTATATACAGATAATTTTTATTAGTTAAAACAAATCAATCTGTACAAAAATAATTTAATTCTGAGAAATAAAAATAAAATAATTTTATTACCGGCTCGGAAGATTCTAGTATCAATTTGATACAAAACAGAAATATACAGACTAGTACATACGTATAAATAAAGTTTATTAACAAAATCGGATGATATCCACAAAAAATATTTCGATTCTGAAAATAATAATAAAATAATAATAAAATAATAATTTTTTAATATCAGCCCGGGATTTTCCAGACATTTTCTCAAAAACGTATTTTTCAAGATTTTGTACAGGTGCACAAAACTGATGCAATGCATATATATACTTATTAGTATATATATCCACATAATTTTTTATTAGAAAAACCAAGTAATTTTCATAAAAATATTTTAATTTAAAAATAATAATTTATATAATATAATATCCGACCGGGATATTACAACCACCACCGAGGAAGCCCCTACTACGGCCTTACCCTTATCAGTTGTAAGAGCTTGACTGGAGGTCGAGTCGTTGTCGCCGATGGGAGAGGTCTCTTGGCCCGAAGTGACCCTAAACATTCTCTAAAGTAAATAAAATTATCTATGAGTTACCTTGATTTGACTGCAACGGACGGAAAAATCACCGGAAGTAGAAAATCTTCACCGAAAGCTCTCGCAAGAAGGTGAAAGTCGCCTGAGTACCAGCAAATGAGTTGGGGGAAGGAGTTATATAGAGAGGGGGGCTAAATGGAACTCCCCCAAGGTTAAAAGGCCCCTAAAAACGCAAAAGCCTGGCCCATTAAGCGCAAGACGACAGAAAGGTTGGAAAACCCAAAGGTCGTTGACTGGTCAACAGTTAATAATTAAGATCTCCATGTGACGCTCTCTCGGAGTCTCCCTGGACCTCGGCAACTCTCGCTGAGCGCTCTTGACACCGACGCCGTGAATAGAGAAATGGCGTTGACTGGTCAACGATCAAGATCTCCACGTGTCGCTCTCTCGAAGTCTCCCTGGACCTCGGTAGCTCTTGCATAGCGCTCTTGGCACCGACCCCGTGAATGGAGAAATGGAGTTGACTAGTCAACAGTCAACGGTCAAGATATCCACGTGTCGCTCTCTCGAAGTCTCCATGGACCTCGGCAGCTCTTGCTGATCGCTCTTGACACCGACGCCGTGAATGGAGAAATGACGTTGACTGGTCAACGGTCCACGGTAAAAATCTCCATGTGTCAGCTCGCCAAGGCATCGACAGAGTTCGGCAAGGGCGTCGAGCGCTCTTGTCACCGACCTCCACCTGAGTGATATGCAATTGACTAAGTCAAACTTCAACGGTCAAACTCGCCACGCGTCAGCAGGTCGAGGTGTCGATGGGGGTCGGCAATGGTGCCGAGCGATCTTGTCACCAATCTCCATGTGAGCATTAAGTCGTTGACTTGTTAAACAACGCCAGTCGCCAGATCGCTTCAAAAAGCGTGCATTTAGATGTTCAACGTTCAGGATCTTGCCACGTTGAAATTAATATGATTAAATCCATTTTTCCATTTATTAAATCGAATTAATTATTTAAAAATTCAAAAAATGGGTAAAAAAATTCAAAAAATGGGTAAAAAAATTCAAAAAAATTAATTAAAATGTTCTAAAAATAATTATAAATTTAGAAAAAAAATGTTTTTAATTTTTTGAAAAATAATTGTTAATTATAAAAGTTAATTAAGATTGTTTCGAAGATTAATTGTTACTTCATAGATTGAATAAATAATTCGGAAAATAATTGAAAAATTGGAAAAAAATTATCGAAAAATCCAAAAAGTTCTACAACCAAATCTGAGTTTTATACAAGCTTAGAAGAGGCATCATTAAGCCCAGTGAGAAGTTCTAACGTACCCGAGAACTTCGATACAATCCTGTATGCCATTAAAATAAGAAAACTACTCCTCTAAGCCTATTGGACTTGGTCTTCAAGAGTGGGGAGCTTGTGATATGGCTAAAAATAGGATTGAATCCGTACCATTCAAATCGGGTATGAATCTTGAAGCTCTCAGAGGTAAAACGGTAATTTCCACCACAAACGGATCCAAAATGGGAACTGAGTCTTTTTTCAAGCCCAATAAACCCAAAAACAAATCTTTCCTATTGGGTATGGGTGGTGGCCCGTCACAAACCAGCCCAGTATATTCAGAGAGTAATTCAAATTCGTGGTTATCTACAAGAGGCAGTTTAAACGGCCTTTCTTATCATGAAACGAGTTAAACTCTCTTTCTTATCCATAAACACCGGGACATAGAGATAAATGATTATCTTTAAACTATCTTTAAAGGTGACTATAAATACCCCTCTCTCCCACCATAAAAAGGTAATCAATATTTTTCTACAAATCGCTCTTTCATAATCTTCCTTATTACTGTCTTAAGTGTCAGAGGGTTTGTCACCGGGATCCATCCCGATGTTTCGAACTGTTTGCAGATCAATGACAGCGACGAGAAATAGTCAAATGCCGGCGAGAAGTCAACAGGTTTGCCCTTTTTGTTTCCAGAAGAATCTACAAATCATCTGTTTGCCCCCACACCGAAATTAACAGCAGTAGACAAAACCAAACAAAATATTCTTACAAAAGATATATATATACACACACACACACACTTTTTTAACTTTTAATTTTTCTAACAACTAGACAACCCCTTCTAAACTGAAGAAAAGGAGGACATGACATGACATCACAATAGCTTTCAAATATTTATAAGAAAAAATGAAATGCATATGGCAAGAAAATATTTCAATTTCCCCCTCTTAGAGCATCTGTACTCATTGGCTCAAAACCCAAATTTTGCAAAATTTAGTACCCCCCCCCCCCCCCCGAACTAATTATTTGCTGAAAAACCAAATTTTGAGTCGGAGAGAAATAATGGTCTGCTATAATTGGCAAGGGATATGGATGACAATCTGGCCGTTCGGACCGGGTCGGGTCAAACCCACTCGGGTTGACCTGTTATTCGGGCGAGCTCGGGTCAAGTTCGGTTAATACCCGGTCCAGGTCGGGTCAGGTTGGAAATTTTAAACCTCGACTCGGTCAACCTGCGAACCCTCACGGGTCGAACCCGGTTCGAGTAGAGCCGGGTCGCGGGTGGCTCTTTTTTTCTTTTGTATTTTTTTAAAGTTGGTTAATATTTCAAATTTTAAATCAAATGAATGTAAACAACAAAATTAATTATTGACTACCTGCTACTCTCACTATCCACTACTCAGTTAGCCTACCACACCCCAGCTATTTATAACCAACTCCACATCCTCACTTCTCTCATCTCACCAATGTGGTACTAAATGTAAACTTTGAAATTTTTTAGAGTCACATTGGTGAGATGAGATAAGTGAGGAGGTGGAGTTGGCTACAAAATAGCTAGGTGAGGGTTGTCTAATTGAGTAATGGGTAGTAATTAATTGAGTAGTGGGTAGTAATCAATTAATTTTCATATCCACACTCATTTTTATAAAATTTTGAAACGTTTTAGAGTATTTTTATATTTATATGCATATATACATATATACATAAATTTGCAGTATATGTACATATATTTTGGCAAATATATGCAAAATATATGTTATGCAATACTTTGCACTACTGTATATGTACATATATATACATATATTTTAGGTAATATTTTGCAGAAAAAAGACTAAAAAAACAAACAGCAAAAAATAAATCAGAAAACCTGGCGGGTCACGAGTCGGGTTCGGGCGAGTTTGAAGCAGGTCTGGCTTATTCGGGTCGGGTCGAGCGGGTTTCTTTTGGTGAAAATCTGACCCGGGTCGACCCGCTAAATTTTGCGGGTTGGATCTGAACCCGGACTGGGTCAATCCGATTCGGGTCGAAGCGGGTGGGTCACGGGTCGACCCAACCCAGATGCCAACCCTAGCAAGGGATATGGCTTTTTGCAAATTATAGGAGAGATGGATGAAATTTCGTCCGTGGATTTTTTTTAGAGCAAAAAATTGTCAAACAAAATATGAAATTTTGTTCGACAATTCTTTTTTTAATTATTTGAACGGACGGAATATCTTCTTCCGTCCGTTCATTTTTTTTTAAATGGAGAGGGACAAAACACCTGTTTCATCCCTTTCCAAATTTAATTTTTTTAAAAAACTGAAAGACTAAAGCACCCTCCTCCAATCCCAATGGTCACAATCCACTCCAACGGCTAAAAATTTCATGTTGTTATATATATACACTCAAATCTATCCAAGCACAACATATTTCATTACAATCTGTTCTTCCCCAAATTTTCTAATCCTCTTTCTTTCTCATATTTAGTGTTTGTTAATCGAAATAATGATAAATCGTGCTAATAGAGGCAGGGCATACACATCTATTGAAGATGTTACTCTATCCTTGTTATAACTCAAGATCTGTTGACCGGTAGCAATCAATCTGGGATATAGTTTTGGAATCTCGTTTATCTTACATTTGTTAGTCTATTAGACATTACGACCGACAGAACGACCGACTCCCTTTAAAGTCGATTATCAAAAATTTTGAAAGAAGTTTCTTTGTTTTGTGTGAATTTGGGCAGTGTAACAAAATAGAGCTGCAAGCAGAACAACTGAGGCAGATAAGGTTTGTATAATTTATGCAGTTTATGCGACTTTATTGTTTTAAACAAAATTTACTTAATCATAGCTCGTGATTTTATAATTTTGATAGGTACGCGATGCAAGAATGAAATACATGCAAACTAGCGTGAAAGCCTTCAAATTTGAAGCATGTTATGAAATATTTAAAGATCAGCCGAAATTTTCATTGCGTACAACCCACGTATTCGACTCTGGCCCGAGTTCTCAATCACGGGAAGTTGGTAGTACAACACATTCACTCACAACCATCGACTGGGATTCAGAAATACCGGCTAACATGAATTCGCCTATACCCCTACCCCGACCACCTGGCCGAAAAGTATAAAAGAAAAAAGGAAAAATTATGGTTGAATCATCTAATTTTGGTGCAATGGTTGAAACGACCAAAAAATTTAACTCTTTTTTGCGATGGGTCTCATGGGATGGTAATAGTCATAGTCATTTAGTGATAACAACGATCACCAAGATACCATGTGCTATGTATCATATATTTACTTTAGCACACATACAAACATTATAATATGGAAAGTAACAATTAAATGAAGATAAGGATATGGACTCTAACCTGTTCGCAAAATTGGAAGATAACTCGGTGACAAGACATGATGTTCGCACACCGAATATCATGCTTGCCCTCATATGCCGATCCCAAATATAGTTGTTGTTACTGCTAAATCTGGTGTGGGGGCAAACAGATAGTATTTGTGGATTCTTAGGAAAACTGAATAGCAAAAACCTGAAATCTTCTTGCCGGGGTTAGACCGTTGACTCCCGCCGTTCACCTGCAAAAAGTGCGATACACCGGGGTTGATCCCGGCGACGCACCCTCCGACGCTCAAGTCAGTAATCAGGAAGATTATGAGAGAGCGAAAATTGGCCAAAGATTGATTACCTCTTAATGGTGGTGGATGGGAGATATTTATAGCCGCCTTTGGGATCAGATTAGGAATGTAATCCCTATGACAGATAAGGAATGTAATCCCTAATTCCCGGTGAAAGGATAGATATGAATCAGGACCGTTGATTAGGATTAATCAGAAACCCTAATTCTATCATGCTGGACCGGGTTTGCTGAGGGTTGGAACCCGTACCCAGTCGAGATGGATCCGTTCGTGGGTTATTAGGTCTTTGGGGAGAAGATCCAGTGCCCACTTCAGACCCGTTTGTCAAGTGAAATTACCATTTTACCCTTAGGCTTTAAGATTCGCGCCCGATTTGGACGGTTCCGATTTAACCCCATTTTTAGCCATATCACGAGCCCCCCACTCCCGAAGACTGAGTTTGATCAGCCTTTGAGGAGTAGTTTTACTATTTTAATGGCTTGCGGAGTTGTATCAGAGTCCAAACGAGGGGTGTCGAATCTCTAAATGGGGTATCGTGGCGATTTCCACGTTAGTAGTGCGCTCTAGATCGTTCTTGAGCTCTTTTTGACTTCTCATGATTTTTCCCAACTTTGCGAAGTGGTGATTTGTCATTCGGTGTTTTTTTTTTCGTCGTTTCATGGCCTGGGTGCTTCGGCCTCGTCGCCGACCCCCTCCAAACACTCGCTACGAAGGAGGCCGAGGTCCCTGGGGGTTCGGCTCCTTCCGCCGAAGCACACGGGTACCTCGGCTGGGTTGTAGTCGTGTTCAGTGTGGTTTCCTCCCCGTAAGAGGGTCAGTGGCGAGAGCGTTCGGCAGCATGAGCCGAGGTCCACTTTTCCATGTAACATGGTCGGTGGCAAGAACGCTCGGCAGCCTGTGGTGAGGTCGAAATTTACTACGTAACATGGTCGGTGGCAAGAACGCTCGGCAGCCTGTGCCGAGGTCCAATTTTACCACGTAACATGGTCGGTGGCAAGAACGTTCGGCTTCATGTGCCGAGGTTCAATTTTTTCATGTGACATGGTCGGTGGCAAGAACGTTCGGCAGCATGTGCCGAGGTTCAATTTTACCATGCAACATGGTCGGTGGTAAGAACGTTCAGCAGCATGCGCCGAGGTCCGATTTTACCATGTAACATGGTCAGTGGCAAGAACGTTCGGTAGCATGTGCCGAGGTCCAATTTCTCCATGTGACTTGGTCGGAGACAAGAACGTTCGGCAGCATGTGCCGAGGTCTTGGGGTGCATTTTTTGGCAGCATAGGAAACGTCAGGCTGAGTTGGCCGCTGCTGAGCTTCTGTCGGATGTAACAGTCATTTAATGCGATGGCTGCTAATCTTCTGACGACTCTGACAGATGTGACAGTTACTAATGCGATAACGCAGCTAATCTTCTAATGACTCTGACAGATGTGACAGTCATTAATGCGATACTACAGCTAGGCGCGGTAAATAATGTGACGGTTCAGGTCGTTTTGTCGCCTTGTGTAAATGGGCTGGTACTGTGGGTCCACTAACCTCGTTTCGTGTGCCCAGCTCTATAAAACTTCACCCCCCTCTCATTTCTCACTTCACCGAATTTTTACTCAGGCGGTAATTTCTACTAGCGAGAGCTCATAGTGATCGTCGATTGCTTTTCCGGTGAATATTCCGACCGTTCCCATCAACTCAAAGTTAATTTATACTTAGTCGTTTTTTAAGTATAAATATGTCTCTTTCACCTATATCCGAGCCCTCCCCTTCTGCCGCCGAAGTCCCTTCTCCGCATCGCCAAGATAGAGGGAAGAAGGTATTCGGTCAAGACAGTATAGTGGAAGATCCGAAGCGCATGGGGCCGTTCGGCAGGTATCCAGGACAACTGATAGGGCTTCAGCGGGTTTGAGAGCTTCCTGAGGAGCATGCCAAGCGCATCATTCATGGGAGGGGAAGAGCCTTCGAGGAAAATGAGGCAAGAGAGACCTCCGAGGCCGATGAGACAGTCTCTATTCTCAGCCAGGGGGACTTGATGCTTCCAAATTTCGGAGGAGTACGAGCTTATTCTGCCGGGACCCGAGGTTAGGGCAAACTCCCCGATGCCAGTAAACATGTGTTTCTGGCCGGTTGATGCCTTCATCGCAGGGGCTCGGCTACCTCTCCACCCGTTCGCGGTCCAAGTGCTGAGGTGGTTTGGGATCAGCCCCATTCAACTGATGCCGAATGCGTGGAGAGTTATCAATGGGTTCGTACTCCACTGCCAAGCAGCTGGGATCGAGCCGGAGCTGAGGGTACTCTGGACTATCTACCGGCTTCATCAGCCGAACCAGTTGGAGTTCCGGTACTACCTAGCTCCGAGGCACGGAGGTCGGCTCGTCATCTGCCCCGACTCCATCAAGCACTGGCGAGATAAATACTTGATAGTGCGGGGCATTGAGGCATGGCCCATACCCACCAGTTTCGTAGAGGAGGTGTCGAGCCGAATGAAGGAGTCGCCTGTGCTTCATCCTCAAGAAGAGGAGGCAGTGCAGACTCTTCTTGACAGGCCAAAGTACGATTGGAGGGAGCTTACCGAGGACATTCTCTTCAGGGGAGGGCTCAGCTTCGTAGACCCCAGTACGCGGCTCTTTCTATGCCCTCATTTTTTTTTCATGTCTATTCTAACTTGTGTCTTTAATCGGCTTCTTTTTTGATGCAGAGGAAATGGATTTCAACGCGGTGATGGCATAGAGGGCTGCTCTCGAAAGTAAGGCGCTGAAGAAGCGCAAGAGGGTTTCCACCAAGCTGCCGCCCGCGAAGGCTCCGAGGGGCACTAGCGAAGTTAAGGTGGTTGAGTCTCCGGCTGTGGTGACCCCGACCTCGGCCGCAGGTGTAGCCTCGGTGTCGAATGAGGCACAGGACTTCCCGATCTCCACAGCTCTCGGGATGGAGACACCTCTGCTGACGGCAACGGCCGAGGTGCTCCTTACTGAGGAGCACAAGAGGATCCACGTTCCGGACTGGCAGGTTCGGAAGCATGATGGGTTTCTCAACGACTCCTTGGCGAGTATGCAGGTGGTTAAACACCTGGCGACGCCAAAGGATCGAGCCGCCATGGAGGCGAGCATGGCGGGCGACGATGCCATTGAGATCGCGTGCTTGGCAATTTTGGTAAGTGTCAAATTTCTGCTTTCGTTGGTTACTTTCTCTTTCGATTTTTCTAACTCTTGGCACCTCCCTTTTTTTTTTGTAGATCATCGTCCACTTCGGTCATCTTTCGAAAAAGATGCCGGAGTTGGAAAAGGAGCTGAAGCAGGAGACCGACCGGGCTCGGGCCGAGAAGGCTCGAATCGGCACATAGCTCGACAAGCTGAGGGTCGAGCTCGAGGGGAGGTCGACGAGGGTCGAATACCTCGAAGGCCAGTGTAATATCCCAGACGGATATTAACTCATATAAATTATTATTTTATTATCATTTTATTATAATTTTATTTTAATTCCAAAATCGGACTATTTTGGCGATTCTCGCCGGGTTGCCCACAACAGTGCCTACGCATGTCTATCGGTCGGTGTGCATCCAAAGCACATCAAATTGATAGCGCGACTCTCCGAAGTAATAAGAAAATTTATTTTACTATTATTTTCCAAATTAAATTATTTTTGGGAATTTTATGAGGATTTTATAAGAAGATTTTTTGTATGCACATACATGTACACATACATATAGTTGTATGGTACTTAGTATATTATACCTAGCATATAGTATGTACTTTAGGACAATATACTTATGCTTGTCATGGTAACTTAATTAGGAGGTTAGGGTTTTGATTAAGTGGTTTAATATAGGATGGTATGCATGAGAAGGATTAAACTCTTCTAGAAACTCCCCTCCCTCATATAACACCTCCCTCCACCTCACCACTCTAAACCTCACCCCCTACTCCCCTATACCATGGCCGGCCACCTCTTCTTGGGGTTTATTTTGTGCCATTTTGGTGCACTCACCACCTCCATCTCTTTCTATAAATCCCCCCTCATTCACCTCCTTCTCTCATTTTAGAAAAAACAAAAGAAAGAAAGAAAGAAGGAAAGGAAAAGAAAGAGAGAACAAATTAATTAGAGAGTTTTGTTTTGTAGGTAATAGAAGACTTCTAAAAGAAAGCTTAGGGGAAGGAGAAGGTAGCAAAGCTAGTTCTTCCAACAAGTTAGGGAAGGTGGGGGTTTCTTCACTACTTGATTTCTTTGTTTGTTTGTTTGTTTGTTTGTTTGTTGTTTGTTGTTTGACTTCTTCTTCTTCTCACCTCCTTGTTTTGTTTCTTTTTGGGTGTGTTGTTGTGTTGTTATGTTGGATGAAAAGGAAAGAAAGGTAGTAGTAATAACTACTAACTCATAAAGATCATAGCTTTAGTATTGTAGTTTGTTGTTTGTATGATATTGGACCAAAGGACTCACATATTGCATATTGTTGAAATATACAACCATTGTTGGTTGTAGGACTTGGTGTAATAAATAAAAAGATCTTTTTATTTCTAATCACTAGTTGTAGCTAATAAATAAAAAGATCTTCTTTTTATTTCTAATCACTAGTTGTAACTAATAAATAAAAAGATCTTCTTTTATTCTTAGTCACTAGTTGTAGCTAATAAGTAAAAAGATCTTCTTTTATTTTTAATCACTAGTTGTAGTTAATAATTAAAAAGATCTTCTTTTATTTTTAATCACTAGTTGTAGCTAATAAATAAAAAGATCTTCTTTTTATTTCTAATCACTAGTTGTAACTAATAAATAAAAAGATCTTCTTTTATTCTTAGTCACTAGTTGTAGCTAATAAGTAAAAAGATCTTCTTTTATTTTTAATCACTAGTTGTAGTTCATAATTAAAAAGATCATCTTTTATTTTTAATCACTAGTTGTAGCTAATAAATAAAAAGTTCTTCTTTTTATTTCTAATCACTAGTTGTAACTAATAAATAAAAAGATCTTCTTTTATTCTTAGTCACTAGTTGTAGCTAATAAGTAAAAAGATCTTCTTTTATTTTTAATCACTAGTTGTAGTTAATAATTAAAAAGATCTTCTTTTATTTTTAATCACTAGTTGTAACTAATAAATAAAAAGATCTTCTTTTTATTTCTAATCACTAGTTGTAACTAATAAATAAAAAGATCTTCTTTTATTCTTAGTCACTAGTTGTAGCTAATAAGTAAAAAGATCTTCTTTTATTTTTAATCACTAGTTGTAGTTAATAATTAAAAAGATCTTCTTTTTATTTCTAATCACTAGTTGTAGCTAATAAATAAAAAGATCTTCTTTTTATTTCTAATCACTAGTTGTAACTAATAAATAAAAAGATCTTCTTTTATTTTTAATCACTAGTTGTAGTTAATAATTAAAAAGATCTTCTTTTATTTCTAATCACTAGTTGTAACCTAATAAAAATGACCTTTTCTTTATCACTAGTGGTAATAAGGTTAGTAAGCAACTAAGTAGTAGTAGGCTAAAATAATTAGTAGTATGTAATAAATGAAGTAGTAGTAGCATGTATGTAATTAATAAAGTAGTAGTATGTTTATGTCCATAAAGTAGTAGTAGTAATGGATAGTTGTATGTGATGATTTTGTTGTGAATGAAGTAGTAGTAGTAGTAGATGATGGTGTGTTATGTTTTGATTAAAGTAGGGGTAGTAGTAGTAGTAGAATGTTGTAGGATTGCTTCTAAAAATAATTGGAAGCAATATCTATGCTTCAAGTGTTGTAGGATTTCTTCTAAAAATAATTAGAAGCCATAATTATGCTTCAAGTGTTGTAGGATTTCTCCTAAAAATATTTAGAAGCCATATCTACGCTTCAAGTGTTGTAGGATTGCTTCTAAAAATAATTAGAAGCCATATCTATGCTTAATTAGTTGTAGGATTGCATTTAAAAATATCCTACCATGCTTACCATGCTTAGTTAGTTGTAGCTTTGCTTCTAAAAATAATTAGAAGCCATATCCATGCTTAATTAGTTGTAGGATTGCATTTAAAAAATGTCCTACCATGCTTACCATGCTTAGTTAGTTGTAGCTTTGCTTCTAAAAATAATTAGAAGCCATATCTATGCTTAATTAGTTGTAAGATTGCTTTAAAAATATCCTACCATGTCTACCAAGCTTAGTTAGTGGTAGCTTTGCTTCTAGAAATGCTTAGAGGCCATAATCCATGCTTAGCTAGTTGTAGGATTACTTATAAAAATATCCTACCATGATTCTATGCTTAATTAATTGTAGAATGTTTTATAAACTTATCCTACCATGCTTAACGTTTAGAATGTTGTAGGATTCTTTTCCTAGCATGCTTGGTAATGTTGTAGGATTCTTTTCCTATCATGTTAAGTAACTCACTTATACTAGAATTTTGTAGGATTCATTCCTAAAGTTTCCTATTATGTTTAGTGACTTAGTTATGCTTAGAATGTGTAGGATTCAATCCAAAAGTTTCCTACAATGTTTGGATAAATTTTATTGTGCCTAGAGTGTTGTAGGATCCATGATAAAATCATATACCATGCTAGTTTAATTGTTGGAAAGCGATATATCATGCTAGCTTAATTGTAAGTATTTGGCATATCATACTAGTTTAAATTGTATGCAAATTGTATACCATGCTAGATAAATGGTAGAGAAGTGTATACTATGTTAGTGAACGACCATGATCCATGCTAGGTAAGTAGGGATCATGCAAATTATTGATCATATTAAGTTAAGGATACCCATACTAGGATGTTCATGCTTAGGGTAAAGAAACTACCCATAGCTAGTTGTAGTGATTTATGTTGGATTCTATGCCATGCTAGAGTAATACATGATTAGAACATTGTAGGAGTAATGTTAGAATATCTACTATACCTTGGAATGATTGTATGTTATATTAGTTATCTATCCATGCTTGTGTTATGGTGATTAGTCAAGATAAGTAGTAAGTTTTCATGCTCGCTTGACTATAGTAGACTCTATGTCTAGGTCGTAGTGATTTTTATGTTTAAGCTCGATGAAAACACAAGCATTAATCATATTCATACTTAGGAGTGTGATGGTGAGTAGTTCTATTTGGTAATTGGATTACTTTAGGAAGATGCCTACGAGTGTATGTCATGCCTAAGACATTATAGGTCGAAGTAGTAAGATCGGGAAGACCACTAGCGATAGTTAATTTGATAAAGGCGGTTATGTCGCCTTCGGATTCTTCCTTAGTAGAATACCAATCTTAGACTACTAGTAGATCCCTTTGTTGCTTCTAATAGTAGAAGATTAAGTTTGTTAGTAAGCACGCTTGGTTGCTTCTAGGATTGATTACCTGTATGGTTGTTTGCACACGGTCGTGCTCGTACGTGGCTCGACTGGCCCGTATGTAGCGGTGGGTCTCATACGTAGCTTAGTTGGCTCGTATGTAGGTTGTTGTCTCGTACGCGGCCCGACTGGCCCGTACGTAGCTGTTGGTCTCATACGCGGCTTATTTGGCTGGTATGTACGTGGTTATCTCCTACGAGACCAGCCTGGCTCATAGGTAGTTATTGTTTCATACGTAGCTTAGTTGGCTCGTATGTGGTTATTATTCGTGTATAGCTTGTTAGCTAGTACACAGTTAGTTGTGCTATCTAGGGTGATGTTACCACCCTAAGGGCTATCGACCATCAAGACATGTGTTTCTACCCTAAGGAACTGTGGAGGAGTCGCTCCTTGTGTACCGTCGAATCTTAACCAGGGTAGGTTGATCGAGGACCGGAGTATAGACAGAATCCAAGTCTAGGGTAGCGGCGTGCGTATATATTCGCGACGGCCAAAGTCTTGGATTGATGAGCCACGAACCGGGTCCCGATGGATTCTGGTAAATCTAGGTTGAGCGGCCTAGTAGAGTTGTTTTGCGAAGCCTAATTTAAGGCCTAGCATGTTGTGTTATAATATCGTCATCCCTAGGATTGTTCGAGTCAGGGACATCACTAGGATAGTGACTTATAAGGATCAGTTTACTTAAACCCTTTTGCCGGGAGAGAGGGGTCAGTTGTAGGGGGCCCCGACACTAACTCGTCTCTTGAGGCAGATCATAGGTGGTGTACCGGGTTGTACCTTCCTGTCAAAGGGATACGTACGGTGCCGTCTCACAAGTTGAGGACACGGGTTGCGTATCTCGCGCTGTTAATTCCTGAAATACCGTGGCTGGGGTGCCACAGGATGCATGGTGCAGTCCTGCGTTTGCTAGACCCCAGAGAGTGCCACAGGGTAGGCTTCGCGCTGCCCTGCGCTTGCGAAACTCTATGGTTTGATTTTGGAACGATGCCCGATATACTGGGGTCGAGTGAGGTCCGGCATGCCGGGTAGTAGTGGAAAACGGAGACACCATAAGCAGACTGCATAATGGGACTTGACCTCTTCTGCAACCTCACAGAGTCATGGAGTATTGTCAGGAACAGGTTGTGTACAATTAGAATTCATAACGCGGGTTCAAATCCCTATATATGGAGAAACGGCTTGAGATGGAGTCACATGTATTTATGGGCTGCATGTTACTTTCGGAGACTTGCTGACATTAGAATAGGAAGCATCCTAGTTCTACCTTCCCGTCAAAGGGATACGTACGGTGCCGTCTCACAAGTTGAGGACACGGGTTGCGTATCTCGCGCTGTTAATTCCTGAACTGCCGTGGGTGGGTGTCAGGAACGGGTTCTGTACAGTTAGAATTCATAACGCGGGTTCAAATCCCGGATATTAGAATAGGAGTGTCCTAGTTCTACTTAAGTATCACATTAGAGTCTAGTCATAGCACTCACGTACACTTAAACTACACCGACACCATTGCTATGTTTGTATATTTTGTATATTGTTTGGAAGATTCGCTGCTATATGATCAGCCTTTAAGCGTCAGTGAATACTGACGTCCCCACTTCCATTGGTACTGGATCGCCCAAGTACAAAGGCGATATTCAGGAGGACTCAAGGCGAGGAAAGCAAGGAGTCAGTATTAAGTTTAGTTCCGCTGCAAAATATGTATTGATTCTGTATTAGTTAAGAGGTACTCTGATGTAAGATGTTAAAGGTTGTAATACTTAGAAATATAAAGGTAATATTGTAACTCTATTGCAAGGTATTACAGTTGTACAATATTCAGACTTGTAACACTTTGTGTATTGAATAAAAAGTTTTAAATTCTCCTGTTTTTTTTCTGTGTATTGTGACTAATTGAAGCAAAGATCTTGGCTTGTGTCTCGGTTTTCCGGTATTCGGAAATCGGGGCGCTACAGAGTGGTATCAGAGCTAGCTTCAATTGACAGTCCAACACAGTGGGAAAATTTAAACTTAGATGCCTGTAGGAGATTGGGTTTTAGCTAGTTGTAGATAATTATAACTCATATTGTTGTTCTTTCAACTTATGTTTTATAATATTTCTATATCAATGCTAATTTCTGTATCCACTCCTTGCAGGATGACGGACAGCTCAGTTCCCACGGGGAGTGGGTGGGGACAGGGAGAGGTGATCGAGATAGACTCGGATACCGAGCCTGTCATGGAGGAGGCACAGCCACCGGTAGAGGCCAGACTGGCCCCCGGAGCCCCGTAGCTGCCACAGCAGGGGGCTTTCGCTTTTGGAGGTCAGGCCCCGGTACCGCCACCTCCCCAGCTTACTCTTGTCGAGGAGGCCTTCCAGCAGGTCTTCGACGACATCTCCGTACTGACGTGGTCGCACATCCACCTGGAGACCAAGATGGACTCCTCGGAGTTCGTCAACTACCACCACGCCAGGGAGATGGAGAGACTGAGGAGCGCCAACGCCAGGGCGCAACGCCGTATGGTGATCCGGGACAGTGCCTACAGGGCACAGTTTGAGCGCTTGGAGCGCCGGTGCGCGGACCTTCAGGTCCAGGTTGCGCAGTTACTGGCGCTGATCACCGGGCAGGACCCGCCTGAAGGAGCCAGCAGTACCGACTAGGCAGTCGGGTACCTAGAAGCTGTTTTTGTCATTTTGTGGATTTTGGCCCCTACATGTATGATGTATAGATAGGGAGGATGTCACTAAGAAAAATGTGACACTTTGTAAACAGGTAGGTCTAGGAAGACTGTGTTGTTATTTTGACTCCTACTCTTGTAAAGTATAGGTAGGAAGGTTAGTACTTAGGAAAAAATGACATTTTGTAAACCAGGGGTTGATGTACATATAAATGTAACCCATTCAATGGATAATCAATGGAAAATTTCGGTTCATCTCGTGTTCTCCGACTATACTGTTCCATGATTTGTCGATTCGTTCTCCTAACTTAAAGTAGTTCTGAGGACAGAACTATTCTAAGGAGGGAGTAATGTAATATCCCGGACGGATATTAACTCATATAAATTATTATTTTATTATTATTTTATTTTAATTCCAAAATCGGACTATTTTGGCGATTCTCGCCGGGTTGCCCACAACAGTGCCTACGCACGTCTATCGGTCGGTGTGCATCCAAAGCACATCAAATTGATAGCGCGACTCTCCGAAGTAATAAGAAAATTTATTTTACTATTATTTTCCAAATTAAATTATTTTTGGGAATTTTATGAGGATTTTATAAGAAGATTTTTTGTATGCACATACATGTACACATACATATAGTTGTATGGTACTTAGTATATTATACCTAGCATATAGTATGTAATTTAGGACAATATACTTATGCTTGTCATGGTAACTTAATTAGGAGGTTAGGGTTTTGATTAAGTGGTTTAATATAGGATGGTATGCATGAGAAGGATTAAACTCTTCTAGAAACTCCCCTCCCTCATATAACACCTCCCTCCACCTCACCACTCTAAACCTCACCCCCTACTCCCCTATACCATGGCCGGCCACCTCTTCTTGGGGTTTATTTTGTGCCATTTTGGTGCACTCACCACCTCCATCTCTTCTATAAATCCCCCCTCATTCACCTCCTTCTCTCATTTTAGAAAAAACAAAAGAAAGAAAGAAAGAAGGAAAGGAAAAGAAAGAGAGAACAAATTAATTAGAGAGTTTTGTTTTGTAGGTAATAGAAGACTTCTAAAAGAAAGCTTAGGGGAAGGAGAAGGTAGCAAAGCTAGTTCTTCCAACAAGTTAGGGAAGGTGGGGGTTTCTTCACTACTTGATTTCTTTGTTTGTTTGTTTGTTTGTTTGTTTGTTGTTTGTTGTTTGACTTCTTCTTCTTCTCACCTCCTTGTTTTGTTTCTTTTTGGGTGTGTTGTTGTGTTGTTATGTTGGATGAAAAGGAAAGAAAGGTAGTAGTAATAACTACTAACTCATAAAGATCATAGCTTTAGTATTGTAGTTTGTTGTTTGTATGATATTGGACCAAAGGACTCACATATTGCATATTGTTGAAATATACAACCATTGTTGGTTGTAGGACTTGGTGTAATAAATAAAAAGATCTTTTTATTTCTAATCACTAGTTGTAGCTAATAAATAAAAAGATCTTCTTTTTATTTCTAATCACTAGTTGTAACTAATAAATAAAAAGATCTTCTTTTATTCTTAGTCACTAGTTGTAGCTAATAAGTAAAAAGATCTTCTTTTATTTTTAATCACTAGTTGTAGTTAATAATTAAAAAGATCTTCTTTTATTTTTAATCACTAGTTGTAGCTAATAAATAAAAAGATCTTCTTTTTATTTCTAATCACTAGTTGTAACTAATAAATAGAAAGATCTTCTTTTATTCTTAGTCACTAGTTGTAGCTAATAAGTAAAAAGATCTTCTTTTATTTTTAATCACTAGTTGTAGTTAATAATTAAAAAGATCTTCTTTTATTTTTAATCACTAGTTGTAGCTAATAAATAAAAAGATCTTCTTTTTATTTCTAATCACTAGTTGTAACTAATAAATAAAAAGATCTTCTTTTATTCTTAGTCACTAGTTGTAGCTAATAAGTAAAAAGATCTTCTTTTATTTTTAATCACTAGTTGTAGTTAATAATTAAAAAGATCTTCTTTTATTTTTAATCACTAGTTGTAACTAATAAATAAAAAGATCTTCTTTTTATTTCTAATCACTAGTTGTAACTAATAAATAAAAAGATCTTCATTTATTCTTAGTCACTAGTTGTAGCTAATAAGTAAAAAGATCTTCTTTTATTTTTAATCACTAGTTGTAGTTAATAATTAAAAAGATCTTCTTTTTATTTCTAATCACTAGTTGTAGCTAATAAATAAAAAGATCTTCTTTTTATTTCTAATCACTAGTTGTAACTAATAAATAAAAAGATCTTCTTTTATTTTTAATCAGTAGTTGTAGTTAATAATTAAAAAGATCTTCTTTTATTTCTAATCACTAGTTGTAACCTAATAAAAATGACCTTTTCTTTATCACTAGTGGTAATAAGGTTAGTAAGCAACTAAGTAGTAGTAGGCTAAAATAATAAGTAGTAGTATGTAATAAATGAAGTAGTAGTAGCATGTATGTAATTAATAAAGTAGTAGTATGTTTATGTCTATAAAGTAGTAGTAGTAATGGATAGTTGTATGTGATGATTTTGTTGTGAATGAAGTAGTAGTAGTAGTAGATGATGGTGTGTTATGTTTTGATTAAAGTAGGGGTAGTAGTAGTAGTAGAATGTTGTAGGATTGCTTCTAAAAATAATTGGAAGCAATATCTATGCTTCAAGTGTTGTAGGATTTCTTCTAAAAATAATTAGAAGCCATAATTATGCTTCAAGTGTTGTAGGATTTCTCCTAAAAATATTTAGAAGCCATATCTACGCTTCAAGTGTTGTAGGATTGCTTCTAAAAATAATTAGAAGCCATATCTATGCTTAATTAGTTGTAGGATTGCATTTAAAAATATCCTACCATGCTTACCATGCTTAGTTAGTTGTAGCTTTGCTTCTAAAAATAATTAGAAGCCATATCCATGCTTAATTAGTTGTAGGATTGCATTTAAAAAAATGTCCTACCATGCTTACCATGCTTAGTTAGTTGTAGCTTTGCTTCTAAAAATAATTAGAAGCCATATCTATGCTTAATTAGTTGTAAGATTGCTTTAAAAATATCCTACCATGTCTACCATGCTTAGTTAGTGGTAGCTTTGCTTCTAGAAATGCCTAGAGGCCATAATCCATGCTTAGCTAGTTGTAGGATTACTTATAAAAATATCCTACCATGATTCTATGCTTAATTAATTGTAGAATATTTTATAAACTTATCCTACCATGCTTAACGTTTAGAATGTTGTAGGATTCTTTTCCTAGCATGCTTGGTAATGTTGTAGGATTCTTTTCCTATCATGTTTAGTAACTCACTTATACTAGAATTTTGTAGGATTCATTCCTAAAGTTTCCTATTATGTTTAGTGACTTAGTTATGCTTAGAATGTGTAGGATTCAATCCAAAAGTTTCCTACAATGTTTGGATAAATTTTATTGTGCCTAGAGTGTTGTAGGATACATGATAAAATCATATACCATGCTAGTTTAATTGTTGGAAAGCGATATATCATGCTAGCTTAATTGTAAGTATTTGGCATATCATACTAGTTTAAATTGTATGCAAATTGTATACCATGCTAGATAAATGGTAGAGAAGTGTATACTATGTTAGTGAACGACCATGATCCATGCTAGGTAAGTAGGGATCATGCAAATTATTGATCATATTAAGTTAAGGATACCCATACTAGGATGTTCATGCTTAGGGTAAAGAAACTACCCATAGCTAGTTGTAGTGATTTATGTTGGATTCTATGCCATGCTAGAGTAATACATGATTAGAACATTGTAGGAGTAATGTTAGAATATCTACTATACCTTGGAATGATTGTATGTTATATTAGTTATCTATCCATGCTTGTGTTATGGTGATTAGTCAAGATAAGTAGTAAGTTTTCATGCTCGCTTGACTATAGTAGACTCTATGTCTAGGTCGTAGTGATTTTTATGTTTAAGCTCGATGAAAACACAAGCATTAATCATATTCATACTTAGGAGTGTGATGGTGAGTAGTTCTATTTGGTAATTGGATTACTTTAGGAAGATGCCTACGAGTGTATGTCATGCCTAAGACATTATAGGTCGAAGTAGTAAGATCGGGAAGACCACTAGCGATAGTTAATTCGATAAAGGCGGTTATGTCGCCTTCGGATTCTTCCTTAGTAGAATACCAATCTTAGACTACTAGTAGATCCCTTTGTTGCTTCTAATAGTAGAAGATTAAGTTTGTTAGTAAGCACGCTTGGTTGCTTCTAGGATTGATTACCTGTATGGTTGTTTGCACACGGTCGTGCTCGTACGTGGCTCGACTGGCCCGTATGTAGCGGTGGGTCTCATACGTAGCTTAGTTGGCTCGTATGTAGGTTGTTGTCTCGTACGCGGCCCGACTGGCCCGTACGTAGCTGTTGGTCTCATACGCGGCTTATTTGGCTGGTATGTACGTGGTTATCTCCTATGAGGCCCGCCTGGCTCGTAGGTAGTTATTGTTTCATACGTAGCTTAGTTGGCTCGTATGTGGTTATTACTCGTGTATAGCTTGTTAGCTAGTACACAGTTAGTTGTGCTATCTAGGGTGATGTTACCACCCTAAGGGCTATCGACCATCAAGACATGTGTTTCTACCCTAAGGAACTGTGGAGGAGTCGCTCCTTGTGTACCGTCGAATCTTAACCAGGGTAGGTTGATCGAGGACCGGAGTATAGACAGAATCCAAGTCTAGGGTAGCGGCGTGCGTATATATTTGCGACGGCCAAAGTCTTGGATCGATGAGCCACGAACCGGGTCCCGAAGGATTCTGGTAAATCTAGGTTGAGCGGCCTAGTAGAGTTGTTTTGCGAAGCCTAATTTAAGGCCTAGCATGTTGTGTTATAATATCGTCATCCCTAGGATTGTTCGAGTCAGGGACATCACTAGGATAGTGACTTATAAGGATCAGTTTACTTAAACCCTTTTGCCGGGAGAGAGGGGTCAGTTGTAGGGGGCCCCGACACTAACTCGTCTCTTGAGGCAGATCATAGGTGGTGTACCGGGTTGTACCTTCCTGTCAAAGGGATACGTACGGTGCCGTCTCACAAGTTGAGGACACGGGTTGCGTATCTCGCGCTGTTAATTCCTGAAATACCGTGGCTGGGGTGCCACAGGATGCATGGTGCAGTCCTGCGTTTGCTAGACCCCAGAGAGTGCCACAGGGTAGGCTTCGCGCTGCCCTGCGCTTGCGAAACTCTATGGTTTGATTTTGGAACGATGCCCGATATACTGGGGTCGAGTGAGGTCCAGCATGCCGGGTAGTAGTGGAAAACGGAGACACCATAAGCAGACTGCATAAGGGGACTTGACCTCTTCTGCAACCTCACAGAGTCATGGAGTATTGTCAGGAACAGGTTGTGTACAATTAGAATTCATAACGCGGGTTCAAATCCCTATATATGGAGAAACGGCTTGAGATGGAGTCGCATGTATTTATGGGCTGCATGTTACTTTCGGAGACTTGCTGACATTAGAATAGGAAGCATCCTAGTTCTACCTTCCCGTCAAAGGGATACGTACGGTGCCGTCTCACAAGTTGAGGACACGGGTTGCGTATCTCGCGCTGTTAATTCCTGAACTGCCGTGGGTGGGTGTCAGGAACGGGTTGTGTACAGTTAGAATTCATAACGTGGGTTCAAATCCCGGATATTAGAATAGGAGTGTCCTAGTTCTACTTAAGTATCACATTAGAGTCTAGTCATAGCACTCACGTACACTTACACTACACCGACACCATTGCTATGTTTGTATATTTTGTATATTGTTTGGAAGATTCGCTGCTATATGATCAGCCTTTAAGCGTCAGTGAATACTGACGTCCCCACTTCCATAGGTACTGGATCGCCCAAGTACAAAGGCGATATTCAGGAGGACTCAAGGCGAGGAAAGCAAGGAGTCAGTATTAAGTTTAGTTCCGCTGCAAAATATGTATTGATTCTGTATTAGTTAAGAGGTACTCTGATGTAAGATGTTAAAGGTTGTAATACTTAGAAATATAAAGGTAATATTGTAACTCTATTGTAAGGTATTACAGTTGTACAATATTCAGACTTGTAACACTTTGTGTATTGAATAAAAAGTTTTAAATTCTCCTGTTTTTTTCTGTGTATTGTGACTAATTGAAGCAAAGATCTTGGCTTGTGTCTCGGTTTTCCGGTATTCGGAAATCGGGGCGCTACAGCCAGGCCGCGAAGCTCGAGGCCGATCTCCTTCGGCAGAAGGAGGAGTCGGTCAAACAGCTGGCCGAGGCGGCGAGGACCAAGGACGCCGCGGTGAAGGAGGACGAAGAGGCCACTATGGCAAAGGCGCAGGGCTTCCTTGCCCAAACCATGGCCAAGGCCTCAGCCCAAGCCATCTCTCAGGTGTCGGAGCGATACCCTGAGGTGGACTGCTCGGGGTGGAGGCTGTTCCCTGGCCATGTTGAGGGCTTCGACCCTGAATCGGAAGGAGAGGAGGAAGAAGGCGAGGACGAGGGCGACCACGAGGTTGAGGTCATCGGCGAGGTGCAGATCACTGAAGTAACCCCGCTGGCGATCCAGCCCCCATCGGGGGGGTCTGTCCCCATCCACTCTCGATGCACTGGGAAAGAGGTCGACCCTTGATTTCACCTCTTCTTGTATCTTTTTTTTTTTTTGTGGTGTCCTGTATTGCCTAATTGCGGACTGGCCACCGCATTTTTTATGATAAATGAAAGAAAATTTTGAACTTGGCTCCTCGTCATCTTTGAATAACCCCCCACCCCTTTGCAATTTGGCTAAGTGTTAGACGAAGAACTTCCGCTTTAGTGCTTGTAGCTTTTATTCAAGGGTCGGACGAGGAGTGAACTTTTGACTATTTACTGAGCTCCGTTATTTCCCTTGATCTTTTCAGTGTGCCAAGGTGACCCTCTCTACCGAACCCACTTGCTCCGAGGAGGAGTTTGGTTCCGATGATAGCTTGGGGTCGACGAGGTTGAGCCTGGCCAGGTGTCGAGATCGCCTTTATGAGGTCGAGTTCGGGTTGCGTAGGGCGGAGAGCGAGCGGAACCACTTGCAGATGATCTTGAGCCAACGGGACATCGAGATTCGACGACTGGAAGGTCAGCTCGCCGATAAACCCCCTGTAGACGAGGAGGACGGCTCGTCGACAGCCTTCACCAATGGGCTAAGGTTGCAGTGTCTCCAGCTTTCCATGTCAAAAATGACAGCAGAGAGGGACGATATGCTCACCGAAGTGCACCACTTGCAGATTGTGGAGGCCGAACTTCTGGCGGAGGAAGAGGAGCTGACCAAGGCAGTGGGCAGGCTGATGACCAAACGTGACGAGCTGTCAGCGGAGGTTGATGCATTGAAAAGAGCCACAGTGGATAGGGGCATCGAAGTCACTCACCTTCGCCAAATTATCGCCAGTCGCCCCAGCATTCCGAGCTCCGCCGTGCCTCCTCGCTTCGAGGTGGACGCCGGAGACGAGTCTCTGAAATAGAGGATCGCTGAGTTAGAGGTTAAGTGGCTCGCCTAAAGCCGCACTCGGGGCCAATTAATGTTAGGAGCACTTCATGCACTCGCGAGGAGGGTGAGCGAGGTATTTCATTTTATGAGCTCGCGACACGTTCCCCCGTAGGTCGACCAAGTCTGGGTGATGCCCAAAGTGCTATGGCGATTTCATCGAGCAGGGCGTCTGTCGGGGCAACTGTCAGGAGCAGCGCTGAGGACACTTCTCAATTCACCGGTTTAGGGACGAGTGCCGGGGTCAAGCGTCGCCGTCCTCGGGTGTCTTTGAAGCGAAATATCCCTGCGCCAAGGAAGCGCTGAAGATTTTTTATTTTTGAAAGTTTTGTATTTCGCCTAAGTGTAACGAGTCGGTGTTGTAGTTTTTGCTTTTGGAAGTCTTGTAGCTCGGTTGTAGAGAAGATGCGTTTTGTAATTTTCTCCCCGTACTTAATCGAAATGATGCTTTTTCTTTCTTGAACTTGTGCATTTTTGAACCCTTTTTATTGTTGTGTTACTTGTGGATGTCTTTAGCGTGCCGAGGTCCGGAGATAAACTTTCGATCGTTTGGTCCTCGGTGCCAAGATCGCTCGGCAACGTGTGCCGAAGTCCAGAGCACGGTTTTCTGCTTGTTTGGGCGTCGGTGCCAAGAACGTTCGGCAACGTGTGCCGAAGTTCAGAGCAAGGTTAGGTGGGCTGAGCACTGCTTCGAACCTTTCGGCTCCTGAATCTGTGAGGACGAGTTCCTTGCAGTGCAGAGCTGCCTATTTGAGGATTACTTCAACCTTTAAACGAACCATAAGAACCAGAGGTTAGATCCTCATGGGTCATCAATATACGAGTATTTTAGTCCGGTATTTGCTTAAGGACTAGGGCGGTCGGGGACCTTCGACTTGTCTTGAGGAAACACGAAGAATATAGCGAACTCATATTAATGACCTTCTAATCTGCAAGGATCAAGAGATGCATACGAGTGGTAGACCTAGCATCAGCTTATCCCATGTACAGTTTAGTTGTAAGGATCTCGCGCTTGGCGGCGAAACAAGAGTATATTTCAATGATCGTGGGAGCAATTCCGAATGGCGAACTGCTTCTAACTCGCTTAAGAGCGAGCTTGCGAAGCGGAGTCGAGCCAAGTGTTGGACTCCAAACTCGTCGTTAGAGTTTGTTTCAACGGTTATGGGAACAATTCCGAATGGCAAACCGCTTCTAGATCGCTTAAGAGCGAGCTTGCGAAGCGGAGTCGAGCCAAGTGTTGGACTCCGAACTCGTTGTTAGAGTTTGTTGCAACGGTTGTGGGAGCAATTCCGAATGGCGAACCGCTTCTAGCTCGCTTAAGAGCGAGCATGCGAAGCAGAGTCGAGCCAAGTGTTGGACTCTGAACTCGGCGTTATAGTTTGCTTCAACAGTTGTGGGAGCAATTCCGAATTGCGAACCGCTTCTAGCTCTCTTAAGAGCGAGCTTGCGAAGCGGAGTCGAGCCAAGTGTTGGACTCCGAACTCGTCGTTAGAGATTGTTTCAACGGTTGTGGGAGCAATTCCGAATGGCGAACCGCTTCTAGCTCGCTTAAGAGCGAGCTTGCGAAGCGGAGTCGAGCCAAGTGTTGGACTCCAAACTCGTCGTTAGAGTTTGTTTCAACGGTTGTGGGAGCAATTCCGAATGGCAAACCGCTTCTAGCTTGCTTAAGAGCGAGCTTGCAAAGCGGAGTCGAGCCAAGTGTTGGACTCCGAACTCATCGTTTGAATATAAAGAAGGTAAAAACAGAGAGATACAAGCAGTTCACAAGATGAAAAAATATTCTTTATTGAAAACTAATAGTTGGCTGCTTCTAAGTTGCGAGCCGTTATTACATTGCAGAAAACACAATCAAAATACAAGTGAAAGGACTGGGACGGTTCAGCATCCGAAGGTACTTAGATAGGCGTTGATGCGCTCTTTTGGTACTTCAAGAGATGGTCGGCATTCCAAGTCCTTGGGATCTCTCTGCCTTCAAGATCTTCTAGACGGTATGCTCCAGGCCGAACTATGGTGATCTTGTAGGGTCCTTCCCAATTGGGAGCTAGCTTGATCTTCTGACTGGGGAAGGAGATAGCTAACTTTCTGAGGACTAAGTCCCCATCTTTGAGATCGGTAGGACGGACTCTCCTGTTATAGGCCATCTCGATCCTTCTCCAATAGCTTTGTTGACGAATGGCAGCTCTTTCACGGAGCTCATCGATCAAGTCCAGATTTGCTCGGAGCTCTCTGGCATTCTGCTCCTCTTCATAAGCAATAAGATGAGGAGAGGGTACACCGACTTCCAGGGGGATTACAGCCTCGGCCCCGTAGGTGAGGTTGAACGGTGACTCTCTTGTGGGGATCCATTTGGTAGTGCAGTAATTCCACAGTACGTTCGGGAGCTGATCAACCCATAAACCTTTAGCAGACTTATCCAGCCTCTTCTTGATACCGGAAAGAATCTGTCGATTGGCATTTTCCACTTGGCTGTTTGATTGAGGATGGGAGATAGAGGAGAAGCGTTGTTGGATGGCGAGGTCTTCATACAGAGCTCGGAAGGAGGCCCCTGTAAACTGTGTTCCATTGTCGGTTATGAGGACTCGAGGGACGCCGAACCTGCAGACGATGTTCTTCCAAAAGAACTGGAGTACTTTGTTCTCAGTGACTGCGGCCAAGGGCTCGGCCTCTATCCACTTCGAGAAGTAGTCGATCGCCTCGACTAAAAATTTGAATTGGCCGGGAGCTGGCGGGAACGGTCCTAGTAAATCCATCCCCCACATTGCGAAAGGGATAGGACTTGATAGGGGGACGAGCCGAGCTTGTGGGAGGCGACGGATGTTGGAGTGCTTTTGACAAGAGCTGCATTGCCGAACATGTCGCTCGGCGTCTTGTAAGAGGGTAGGCCAGAAATATCCATAATTCAACACCTTCCGGACAAGGAACCTGGACCCTGAATGTGCTCCGCCTATGCCTTCGTGATCTCTTGCAAGGCGTATGTGGCTTGTTCGGGGGAGAGGCACCTCAGATAAGGTCTGTCGTCAGTTTGTGTGAAGTAGCATTTGTACAAGACCCCCTCTACAATGGTGTACCGCTCCACTCTGGTTCTGACTCGGCGAGCTTCCTTAGGGTCTTCAGGGAGGAGCCCATCCCTTAGGAATTCTTCCAGGGGTTTCATCCAATTATCTTGAAGTTGAATCGGCAGCGACTCCATGGAGTCGGGAGTTTCTTCTTCTATGCTCGGCTTCAGGAGCACTTCAATTAAGACGGTTTGCTCGAGACCTTGGAGGGAGGAAGAGGCTAACTTGGAGAGAGCGTCTGCTTGGGCATTCTCCTCCCTGGGGATTCGTCGAATAAGCGCCTCCTTGAAGAGAGCCATGAGATTTTGGACCTTGTCTAGATACTTAGCCATTCGGTCATCTCGCGCTTCATACTCGCCCAAGACGTGATTCACGGCCAGCTGAGATTCACTAAATATGCGGAGGCATCGTGCCCCTGCCTTGCGAGCCATTCCGAGACCAGCTGTAAGGGCTTCATATTCTGCTACATTGTTGGAGGCCTTGAAGTTGATGCGGAGAGAGTATTGGAGGACGAAGTCATCGGGGCCTGCCAGAATAACCCCGGCTCTGCTCCCTTCGGTACAAGAGGATCCATCAACATATACCGTCCAAATAGGAGGTCCGTTTGACGCTTGACTGACCTCGGGGATGGCACTTTCAACTATGAATTCAGCTAAGGCTTGAGCCTTGATCGCGGTCCGAGGCTGGTAGGTTATATCGTGCTGGCTCAGCTCGATAGACCATTTCATAAGATGACCGGAGGTCTCCGGCTTGTGAAGGACTTGCTTCAACGGTTGGTCGGTAAGAACGACCACCGAGTGGGACTGGAAATATGGGCAAAGCTTTCTTGCAGCCATGACTAAGGCGTATGCCATCTTCTCTATCCTTGGGTAGCGGAGCTCGGCATCCCGAAGTACCTTGCTCACGTAATAGATGGGCTTTTGAGTCTTTTCTTCTTCCCTTACGAGGACAGTGCTGAGGGTCTGCTCGGAGGCGGCTAAGTAGAGGTAGAGGGCTTCCTCGGAAACAGGTTTGCTGAGGAGAGGAGGATTGACTAGGTAAGCCTTTAGCTGGTCGAATGAATCTTGTTGCTGCTGACCCCACTCGAAGCCTTTAGCCCCTCTGAGAGCTTTGAAGAAGGGAAGACACTTCTCCCCTGACTTAGAAAGGAAGCGCCCTATGGCAGCAAGGCGACCTGTTAGCTTCTAAATCTCTTTAACATTCTTCGGGGGAGCCATGTCCAATATGGCCTTGATCTTCTCGGGGTTAGCTTCGATTCCTCTTTGGCTGACCATAAAGCCTAGGAATTTCCCCGATGGGACTCCGAATGCACACTTGTTCGGGTTGAGCCTCATATCGTGCCCCCTGAGTACATCGAACGCCTCTTGCAGATCGGCCACATGATCGGCCCCATGGATGCTCTTCACAAGCATATCGTCAACATATACCTCCACATTTCGGCCGATCTGTGCTTGAAAAACCTTGTTGACAAGGCATTGATAAGTGGCACCTGCATTCTTCAACCCGAAAGGCATTACCCTGTAGCAGTAGTGGTCCTGATCGGTTACAAAGGAGGTCTTCAGGATATCCAGGGGAAACATACGAATCTGATTGTAGCCGGAGAAGGCGTCCATGAAGCTGAGGAGTTCATGGCCCGAAGTTGCGTCGATCAGGGTGTCGATACTTGGGAGAGGAAATGGATCTTTGGGACATGCTTTATTCAGGTCGGTAAAGTCGATACATATTCTCCAACACCTGTTGGCCTTCATTACCATCACAACATTTGAGAGCCATTCGGGATAATTGACCTCTTGTATGAACCGAGCCTTGAGGAGCTTGTCCACCTCTTCTTTTATAGCCTGTTGGCGCTCGGGAGCAAATTTGCGCCTCTTCTGTTGGACCGGTCTGGACCCCGGTGCAACATTGAGATGGTGGACGAGAAGCTCTTCGGAAATTCCAGGCATGTCGGCGGCTGACCAGGCAAAGAGGTCGCGGTTCTTTCTAATACATTGAACTATGTCCGAGCTTAAGGGTGATGGGAGGGTCTTGCTGATAAAGAACTTGCGGCTCGGATCTTGCTCAGAAAAGAGCACTTCCTCCAATTCATCCGCTAGCTCGGACGTTGGTTGGACACCACCTTGGGGGATCTCAAGAGTTTCGAGGGAGAGGACTGGACCCCCAGTAGAGGTCATGTAGCATTTGCGGGCTATTTCCTGACTGCCTCTTACTTCCCCTACTCCTGTCCGGGTGGGGAACTTCATCTTGAGGTGATAAGCAGAAGGGACGGCGTCGAGGGCAGCCAGGCCAGGTCGGCCCAGAATCACATTATAAGCAGCGGGGACATCGACGACCATGAAGTCCATCGGCTCCGTTCGGGTAGTAGGAGTTTTGCCAGCGGTTACGTCGAGGGTGATCACCCCTTCAATAGTCACTGGCACCCCCGTGAACCCATGGAGTGTGTAGCCGGCGGGCTTAAGTGTGTCCCGGGATAGTTTGAGACCTTTGAAAGCGGTGAGGAAGAGGATGTTAACGGAGCTGCCATTGTCCACCAGGATCCTCTCCACTTTAAAGTTCACCATATGGAGGTTGATGACAAGCGCGTCACAATGGGGGGTTCGGACTCCCTCAAGGTCTTCATCTGAGAATGTGATGGGTACTCCGAGGCCTTTAAGGGGAGGTGTGCCACGAACCGAATTAACTTCTCTTAGAAACGCCTTTCGAGAGGAATTGGAGGAGCCCCCCATCGGGCCCCCATAAATGAGGTGCAGGACACGCTCCTCTTCGAATTCGGGTGTCTCATCGCGTTGTTCGGGACGCTTGTTAGCCTCCCGAGGGGGAGGCGGAAGGTCGGTTCGGTCCTTTCTCACGAATTTGGCCAGCTGCCCCCTCTGGATGAGGGCTTCTATCTCGTTCTTTAGGGCCCGACAATCATTGGTGTCGTGACCGTGGTCCCGGTGATAGCGGCACCATTTTTCTTTGTTCCTCTTCTTGCCAGGGGTGTTCATTTTCGGGGTAGGGGGTAGCACCCCTTTCTTATCAACCTCCATGAGAATAGTGAAAATGTTGGCATTAAGAGAAGTGAATTTCTCGAATCTGGGGGGAGGGCGGCGCTGATCGCCATTATCCTTTTGGAGCTTCTTGGCTCCTTCTTCTTCTATTCCCTTTCTCTTGGACCCGGAGGTAGGCCCCTCAAAGTTAGGGCGGTGCTCAGCTTCCTCGGCCTAAATATATTTCTCACTTCGGAGAAGGAGATTGGAGAAGTTCTGTGGGGCTTCTTGGAAAGGGTGGAGCGGAGGCTGGAATTAAGGACGTTTGATTGGAACGCTGCTGCAGTGACCGACTGGTCCAGGGAAGCGATAGACCTAGCTTTCGCGGTGAACCTTTTTACATAGTTTCTAAGCTTCTCACCCTTCTTCGGGTTGAGGTAGAGTAGCGAATTGCTGGTCTTCTCAGTTCGGCGGCTACTAACAAAGTGGGTGACGAAGAGGGTCTCGAATTGCTCGAAGGAGAATATCGAAGATGGGGCGAGGCGAGAGTACCACTCCCGGGCCGGACCCTTGAGGGTGGCGGGGAAGGTCTTACACAGCAGGGCATCAGAAACTTGGTGGATGAGCATGAGGGACTTAAAGCTTTCGATGTGGTCGACGGGGTCGGACTCCCCGGAATAAGTCTCGAATTGGGGAGGCTTGAAGCTTGTTGGAACGGGGGCCTCCATGATGGTTCGAGAGAAAGGAGGTCGACTCGGGCGGAGGGTCCTTCCTCTAAGTTCTTATTCTCTGTCTAGCTGACCCAAGAGCCTTTCCATTTTGTGGAGGCGACGGTAGACAGTGTCATCCCTTCGACGATAGTCAAACAAGCCTCTGGACTCGTCTTCGTACGAGGGAGAGCGGGGGCTACGACGTCGGTAGCTCCTGGAGCGGCGAGGACTAGGAATGTGCTGGGGGTTGTGTAATATCCCGGACGGATATTACCTTGTATAAATTACTATTTTATTATTATTTTATTATTATTTTATTTTAATTCCAAAATCAAATTATTTTGGTGATTTTCGCCGGTTTGTCCACAAACATTGTCTGCGCGCATATATCGGTCGGTGTACATCCGAAGTACATCAAATTGGTAGCGCGATCCTCCGAATTGATAATAAAACTTATTTTATTATTATTTTCAAATTAAACTATTTTATGAGAATTATATAAGGATTTTTGGTATACACATACATACACATATACACACATTGTATTGTACCAAATTAGTACATTATACAAAATGTGTAGTATGTACTCTTGGACAAGGCACTAATCTTGTCATGACAACCTAATTAGATGGTTAGGGTTTGATTAGGAGGTCTAATCTAGGGTTTTTGTATGCATGAGGAGATTAAGTAAAAACCCCTTCTAGAAACCTTATCTTTTTACCATGCTTCCACCTCATTTCTAGGCCATACCCTACACCTTACCCCTCCCTCACCTAGGCATGGCCAGATTTCTTCTTCTTAGAGGGTTTTGTACAAAATATGAGTTCACTTTTGCACTCTCCCCCTCCTCTCCCCTCCTATAAATACCCCCTCCTTCTCCACTTGTCTCACTTCTTACAAAACAAAAGAAAGGAAAGGAAAAGAAAGAGAGAACCTCATTCTAACTTGAGAGTTTTTCTTGTAGGTCTTCCTAGGAGTTCTAGGAGCTTAGGGGAAGGAGAAGTATAAGCAAGCAAGTCCTTCCAACAAATAAAATTTGGTGGGGGTGCTCCACTTGTTCTTTTGTTTATTGAGTTGTTGATTTTTGGCTTCTTCTTCTTCTTGTCTTCCTTGTTTTGTTTTCTTTGGTTCTTTTGGGGTGGTTCGTTGTGATGATGTTGTATGTGGTTCTTATTTGGTATGTTTGTGGATGTTAAAGGTAATAATCACATAAAATGAAATGGAAACAAATGGTAATGCTAAATAGACATAAAGATTGAATCTTTGTAGTAGTAGTAGTTGTTTTTGTGTTTATTAATTGGACTAAAATGACATATGCATATGGACTTGTACATACAACCATTTGGTGTTGTAGGACGAATGTGAACTCATACATAAAGCATATGGACTTTGCATACAACCATTTTGGTTGTAGGACATACATTGAACTTGGGACTAGAAAGAAATCACATGTTGGTTGAACCAAAATGGAGGGTTCTTACTTTATTTTATTATTATTTATTTTCTTTTATAATCTTAAGTAAGAAAGAACCCATTGTAGATGTTAATTCTAATTATGAAAAAGAAACTAATCTAAATCACTAGTTGTAGAATGATTAAAAAAAAGATATCTTTTTATGATCACTAGTAATAATAAGAAATAGATGCTAATAAAGATTTAGTAGATATTTTAGTAGTATATGTTTTATGTTTAAATAAAGTAGTAGTAGTGGATGTTAAAATGAAGTAGTCGTAGATGTTATGTTATGCAAAATTTTGGTAGATGTTTATGGTTAAAATAAAGTAGTAGTAGTAGATGTGTATGTTCCAAATAAAATAGTTGTAGTAGATGTCTACACAAAATTGTAGAAATGTTTATGTTTTTATAAAAGTGGTAGTAGATGCTTATGTGCTAAAATAAAGTAGTTTAGTAGTAGATGTTTATGTTTAAATAAAGATTTTAGTAGAAGTTTTAGTAATAGATGTTATGTTGTAGTAGATGTTGTGTTTAATTAAATTGTAGTAGATGCATATGAATATTAAATGGATGGTTATGCTTATATTGAAGTAAGTATCTATACTTAGATGACTGTAGGAAAGTTGTATACCATGCTAGATTAATTTATCTACACTTAGATGATTGTAGGAAAGTTGTATACCATGCTAGATTAATTTATCTACACATAGATGGTTGTAGGAAAGTTGTATACCATGCTAGATTAATTTATCTATACTTAGATGGTTGTAGGAAAGTTGTATACCATGCTAGATTAATTTATCTATACTTAGATGGTTGTAGGAAAGTTGTATACCATGCTAGATTAATTTATCTATACTTAGATGGTTGTAGGAAAGTTGTATACCATGCTAGATTAATTTATCTATACTTAGATGATTGTAGGAAAGTTGCATACCATGCTAGATTAATTTATCTATACTTAGATGATTGTAGGAAAGTTGTATACTGTTGGATCCTGTAGGCGAGACAACAAACACTAGAGGGGGGGGGTGAATAGTGTTAATAAAAAAAACTGCGAAAATTTTCTCGGTGCAGTCGACTTGGTTATGAACCAGTCGACTGATATAACCAAAATAAATTAAAAACAATAACTCTGTGCAGTCGACTGATGAATAAGATAGACGACTGAAGGCACAATGAACCAACAACTACAAACGCCACTGACCAGTCGACTGATAGAGCAAGGAGTCGACTGTCCAGACACTTTTTGCAGAACTTAAATAAACAAGAGTAAATGCAAAATCAAGACAATCAATCACAGAGTACACAAGATATATCCTGGTTCGGTCCTCCCGACCTACATCCAGTCCCCAAGAAACCCACTTAAGATTTTCACTATTCTTGAAAAAGATTACAAGAATACCCTACGGCGTTACGACAACAATCTTGTCTAAACTGTAGTCCTTTCTCTCAACCAAGGAAAGCCGACCCACTCTACTACCAAGAGTGAAACAAAACCGACTCTACAACCTAGAGTCAAAAACACTCTCCAACCGAGAGCAAGAGAACAAGAAATACTTTACAGTCAACCTATAGCCTTGTTGGTGTATGTGTTGATGCACGTGGCTAAAAAACAAGGTTGACTTCTATACTCAGTCCAGAGAGAATTCGTTGCTATACTGGACTGAATGTAGAGAACCAAAGAGTACGATCTTGAAAGCTTTATTTCTCAAAAATAGAATTTTTCTCAAGGATGCTCGGATTTTCAAAGAAAGTTCTGTAGATCTATTCAGTGAGATCTGAACTCTACTTAAAGAGTTTGATCTCCTGGACGTTGGGAGACAGTTACTCCAACTGTCAACCAACGGATCTAAGCTTTTGAGTTTGAAGAATTCGATTTTGAAAAACAGAAAATTGTATATTCATTGGGAGACGTTTAGTTCATCTTGCATGGCATTCATCCAATATTCATTCTCACAAGCTTCTTGTATATTTTTCGGTTCAAAATCCGACAAGAATGCTGTATGAGAGATCATATTAACATGTGAACGTGTCTGAATACCATGGGAGATGTCACCAATTATTAAGTCATGAGGATGATCTTTAACTTCAACAAATGACTTTGGTAAAGTTGAAGATATCACAATCGGATCAGTCGACTTGACTTGTTCTTCAGTCGACTGCTTTACTTTAGTCGACTGGTAGACCTTATCAGTCGACTTATTAGTCAGATTAGTTTGTTCTAAGGATTTAATCACATTATCTAAAGGTGATAAATCAGTTTCATCATCTTTATTTAAGGTTGATGAAGGTCAAGATTCATCGAATGTAACATGCATTGATTCTTCAATAGTCATTGTAGACTTATTGAAAATTCTATATGTTTTACTCCTATTTGAGTATCCTAAAAAGATACCCTCATTAGATCTAGGATCAAATTTGTCTAAATTATCTTTTGTGTTTAGAATAAAACACTTACAGCCAAATGTCTTAAAGTAAGACACTTTAGGAATTTTATTAAAAAATAACTCATAACAAGTCTTCTTTAGCTTAGGTCTTAGAAGAATTCTATTTAAAACATAACAAGCTGTAGCAACAGCTTCAGCCCAAAAATGCTTTGGTAGATTGCTTTCAACAAGCATAGTACGTGTGCATTCTTGCAAACTCCTATTTTTCCTTTCAACCACTCCATTTTGTGGTGAAGCTCTAGGAAATGCAAATGAATGTGTTATACCATTCTTGTTGCAATATTCTGTAAATGTTTCATTTTCAAATTGTCCACCATGATCACTTCTAATAGTGACTATGGTTAGAGACCTTTGATTTTGAACACGTTTACAAAAATGTGCAAATTCCTCAAAAGCATCATTTTTATGTTTTAAAAAGAATGTCCAAGTGAATCTTGAAAAATCATCTACTAAAACAAACACATATCTACTTTTATTTAAAGAAGCAACTCTAGTAGGGCCAAATAAATCCATATGAATTAATTCGAGCGGCCTACTAGTAGAAATTACTTCTTTTGTTTTAAAAGTGGATTTGATTTGTTTTCCTAGTTGACATGCATCACATAACTTATCCTTTTTAAAGGATAGTTTTGGCAGTCCTTTAACTAGGTTATATTTAGATAATTTTGAGAGATTTTTCATGTTCACATGTCCAAATCTTCTATGCCATAGCCAAGATTCATTGTTAGAGGCTATTAAACAAAAGTCATTTGAAAAATCAATTGCATTCAAACACAATTCATAAATATTATTTTTACGAAAACCTTGAAAAATAACATTTTGCATAGTAGAATCATAAATCATGCATGCATCTTTTTCAAAAACTATTTTATATCCTTTATCACACAATTGACTAATGCTTAAAAGATTATGCTTTAAACCACTAACCAATAACACATTTTCTATAGTTGGGTTAGAAGTTTTACCGACCATGCCAATACCTATGACTTTGACTTTGTTGTTATCTCCAAAGGTGACGGTTCCTCCATCTATACTTTGAATGGTGGATAGTAGGTTGGCATGTCCTGTCATGTGTTTTGAACACCCGCTGTCTAATATCCAGCGTTCTTTCTTGGGTACCTATAAAAAGTTTAAGGTAAATATGGTACCCTTTTTATTGGGTCCAAAACACATTAGTTTGGGGGAAACCAAACCCATGAAGAGTTTGATCTTCCTCCATAAGCAGGAATATAATAAGTAGAATTACACACATTTAACATATATGAGTTAATATAAGCAATTCTATCATTCTGATTTAGACTGACTGGAACCCATACTAACTTGTTCTGTCCAGTCGACTTAACAGTGTCCTTCAGTCGACTGTTAGTGTACATCAGTCAACTGGCTGATACACTAGGTCGACTTATAAGAGGTTTTGATCTCGTTGAATAAGATCCAATTCCTCTGGACAGACGACTGGTTGTATGGTTCAGTCGACTTAACCGAACGGTAGTCTTGCTTTTATCAACCTTAGGCTTTTCAAAGAAATCATACAACTTGTGTGTAACACTAAAAATAGATGCTGATTTATTTTTACTAGTGTTTACAACAGGAGATTCTTTTACATAAGATTTTTTAAAACCAAGTCCATATTTTTGACTAGATGTAACTTGATGATGAAGCATATCATTTAAATTCTCTTTGCCTTTGTTAAACTTAGATACGTTCTTTGAAATCTCTTCATAATTCTTTTTGAGAGTTTCAAGATCAGTATCTAAACTTGCAATGCGAGAATTTAAGGATTTTACTTCTTTATCAAGGTTAAGATTTTCTTGATTGAGTGCTTGATTCACTTTCTCAAGATTCTTAACTCTAATCTTTTCTTTCTTTAACTCTTGGAATATTTCATTAAAAGCATCAAAAAGATCTTCGGAATCATAATTATTACTTACATGTTCTTGTGCAGCCATGAAACATACATTTGCCACTTCGTTATTTTCATCCGTTTCTTCTTCTGAAGATGAATCACTATCATCCCATGTGGCTTGATAAGCCTTCTTGTTTTTGGCAAATTTGTTCTTTGAATATTTATCCTTCTTGAAGTTGGATGATTTTCCCTTGTTCTTTGCATTTTCTAAGGGACAATCCTTCTTCATGTGACCTATTTTATTGCACCTGAAACATGTAGGAGGGTCATTAGAATCTCTAACTTTAGAATTAAACTTACCCTTCTTTAAGAACTTCTTGAATCTTCGAGTGAACATTGCTATTTCTTCTTCATCTTCTTCCTCATCTTCTGAGTCTGTCATGACTTTGAAAGCCAATGATTTCTTCTTTGATTGGTGTGATTCTTTATCCTTCTTTCGATCTTCAAGTTGGACCTCATATGCCATGAGATTGCCAACAAGATTCTCGAGAGAAAGTTGTGACAAGTCATTCGCTTCCTCTATTGCTGTGGTTTTCTTCTCCCATTCTGGAGGGAGTGCACGTAGGACTTTTCTAACCATCTCTGCTTGAGTGTAAGTCTTTCCAAGCACCACAAAAGAGTTTGTGATGTCTGTGAATCTGGTGATCATTTCGGACACAGTCTCATTGTCCTTCATTCTGAACATCTCAAACCTGTGGACAAGAACAGAAATTTTATACTCTTTTACTTTATTCGCTCCTTCATGTGTTACCTCGAGTGTATGCCAAATTTGATGTGCGGTTGTAGCATTGGATACACGGTTGAATTCTTCCTTTGTGAGTGCACAAAATAAGGCATTCATTGCTTTGGCATTGTTCATAGTCTGATTCTTTTGATCATCATTCCATTGTGCATATGGAATGGTAGGGGCAGTGTATTCCGTCTCTGTTATTTGTCATATCTCATAGTTGATTGATTGGAGGTAGATTCTCATTCGGCACTTCCAATAATTGTAGTTCGTTCCATCAAATAGTGGTGGCCGTTGTGTAGATTGGCCTTCATGGTACTGATTTGTATTTGAAGTAGTTGCCATAGCCTGTAACCTTGCTCTGATACCAAGTGTTGGATCCTGTAGGCGAGACAACAAACACTAGAGGGGGGGTGAATAGTGTTAATAAAAAAAACTGCGGAAATTTTCTCGGTGCAGTCGACTTAGTTATGAACCAGTCGACTGATATAACCAAAATAAATTAAAAACAATAACTCTGTGCAGTCGACTGATGAATAAGATAGACGACTGAAGGCACAATGAAACAACAACTACAAACGCCACTGACCAGTCGACTGATAGAGCAAGGAGTCGACTGTCCAGACACTTTTTGCAGAACTTAAATAAACAAGAGTAAATGCAAAATCAAGACAATTAATCACAGAGTACACAAGATATATCCTGGTTCGGTCCTCCCGACCTACATCCAGTCCCCAAGCAACCCACTTGAGATTTCCACTATTCTTGAAAAAGATTACAAGAATACCCTACGGCGTTACGACAACAACCTTGTCTAACCCGTAGTCCTTTCTCTCAACCAGAAAATGCCGACCCACTCTACTACCAAGAGTGAAACAAAACCGACTCTACAACCTAGAGTCAAAAACACTCTCCAACCGAGAGCAAGAGAACAAGAAATACTTTACAGTCAACCTATAGCCTTGTTGGTGTATGTGTTGATGCACGTGGCTAAAAAACAAGGTTGACTTCTATACTCAGTCCAGAGCGAATTCGTTGCTATACTGGACTGAATGTAGAGAACCAAAGAGTACGATCTTGAAAGCTTTATTTCTCAAAAATAGAATTTTTCTCAAGGATGCTCGGATTTTCAAAGAAAGTTCTGTAGATCTATTCAGTGAGATCTGAACTCTACTTAAAGAGTTTGATCTCCTGGACGTTGGGAGACAGTTACTCCAACAGTCAACCAACGGATCTAAGCTTTTGAGTTTGAAGAATTCGATTTTGAAAAACAAAAAACGGTCAAAAAGCTCTCGAACAGTCGACTGGGTTGCCATATGAGTCGACTGATCAGAGTTTGAATAAATTTAAACATTTTTGTACTATCAGTCGACTGGCCAACGCTTAAGTCGACTGGTACTCAAAAGTTAAATTACTTCAAACTGTTTTGACTCTTTTTAGGGGGATTTTTAAGAGACACACATTATGAAATTTTGAGTGTGTGTGTGTGTGTGACAAGACTTTACATCAGACTAAGACTCAACAAAAAAGTAAGATACAATGTTTTTACAAGACACTATAATTTTGACACAATTGAGCTAAGGTCTTGAGTCTTGAGTCTTGTCTTGAGTGAAGTCTTGAATCTTGTCTGAGTGAAGTGTTTATCTGTAACCTTTGAGCTTGTGCATTTGTTCAGCTGAAGTCTTTTGTAGTACAACCTGTAATGTTAGCTGTATAACATAGACACATGTTGCACTGTGTTGTGATCATCAAAATCAAGAATCAACATATACCATGCTAGATTAATCTATCTATACTTAGATGATTGTAGGAAAGTTGTATACTATGCTAGATTAATTTATCTATACTTAGATGATTGTAGGAAAATTGTATACCATGCTAGATTAAATAAATACTCATGCTTAAGTTAGTAGGTAATGACGTTCATGCTTAAGTTAGTAGATGCTCATGCATAATGATATTCATGCTTAGTTAGTAGACATTCATGCTTAGATGATACCCATGCTTAGATAAGTATATATTCATACTAAATGTCATTCATAGTAGACGATCATGCTAAATATTCATGCTTAGCTAGTAGACATTCATGTTTAGATGATATCCATGCTTAGATAAGTATATGTTCATACTAAATGTCATTCATAGTAGACGTTCATGCTAAATATTCATGCTTAGTTAGTATACATTCATGTTTAGATGATATCCATGCTTAGATAGGTATATGTTCATACTAAATGTTATTCATAGTAGATGTTCATGCTAAATATTCATGCTTAAGTTAGTAGGTGTTCATGCTTAATGGCACTCATGCTTAAGTTAGTAGATGCTCATGCATAATGATATTCATGCTTAGTTAGTAGACATTCATGCTTAGATGATACCCATGCTTAGATAAGTATATGTTCATACTAAATGTCATTCATAGTAGACGTTCATGCTAAATATTCATGCTTAGTTAGTAGACATTCATGTTTAGATGATATCCATGCTTAGATAAGTATATGTTCATACTAAATGTCATTCATAGTAGACGTTCATGCTAAATATTCATGCTTAGTTAGTATACATTCATGTTTAGATGATATCCATGCTTAGATAGGTATATGTTCAAACTAAATGTTATTCATAGTAGATGTTCATGCTAAATATTCATGCTTAAGTTAGTAGGTGTTTATGCTTAATGGCACTCATGCTTAAGTTAGTAGATGCTCATGCATAATGATGTTCATGCTTAGTTAGTAGACATTCATGCTTAGATGATATCCACGCGTAAGTAGTGTATGTTCGTGCCTAAATATTGTTCAAGATCGAGCTAGAAGATACTCATGTTTAACAAATGCCATGTTTAGATTCAGGTAGGAATTAATCTACCATGCTTAGAATGTTGTAGGAGTTATAATTCATGCTTAGAATATTGTAGGAGTTATAATTCATGCTTAGAATATTGTAAGAGTTATAATTCATGCTTAGGAATATTGTAGGTTAATACTAATTATATATCCATGCTTGGGTTGTGATGATTAATCATGTTAAGTAATGAAGATCCATGCTTAAGGTGGTAGTAGAGATATATACTCTAAGTAGTAAGTATTCACGCTCAAGTTGTAACTTATGCTTGACTATAGTAAACTTCATGTTTAGATCATAGTGATTATTCATGCTTAAGCTTGATATAAGCACATGCTTAAATCATATTCGTACTTAGGTGGGTGGTTATGTTATGTACCATAATTAGATTATCGTAGGTAGATGCTTGCATTTGTATGCCATGCTTAAGGTGCTATAGGTTGAAGTAATAAGGAAAGAATCATGTTGAAATTATAATGACGACTACCTTGTGGTAGTTAATGTTAGTAAGGAGCCATACGTGCTTGAGGGGCATAAGGTGGCATCCTAGTTAAATAAGGAAGCGGACGTATGTTCTTGGTTGTCCTAGTCAACTTCGAAAAGAACCCATGGACTCTAGTTGTGGGAGGTCCTAGTTGGAATTTGACCAGGCCATGGGGACATTCCCCATCGGTAGGGGTAAAAAGGATTAGAAAGATCATTAGTAATAGTTAGTTCGATAAAGGTTATTAAGTCGCTTTCGGGCTTCTCATGGGTAGAATGCCTATCATAGACTATTAGTAGATTCTTCTGTTGCTTCTAATGATAGAAGATCGAGTTGCTAGTATACATGTTTGGTTACTCTAGGTTTGGTTACCTGTATGGTTGTTTGCATATAGTTGTCTCGCACGTGGCTCGACCGGCCCGTGCGTAGCTGTTGGTCTCATACACGACTTATTTGGCTGGTATGTACGTTGTCATCATACGTAGCTTATTGGCTCGTATGTGGTTAGTTACCCGTATATAGCTTATTAGCTAGTACACAGTTGTTGTGCTCATCTAGGGTAATATTACTACCCTAGGGCTATCGACCATCAAGACATATGTTTTCTTACCCCTAATGAACTGTGGAGGAGTCACTCCTTGTGTACCGTCGGATCTTAACCAGTGTAGGTTGATCGAGGACCGGAGTATAGACGGAATCCAAGTTCAGGGTAGCGGCATGCATGTATGTTCGCACGGCCGGGGTCTTGGATCGATGGGCCAGGAACCGGATCCTGAAGGGTTCTGGTAAGTCTAGGTTGAGCAGCCTAGTAGAGTTGTCTTGCAGAGTCTAATTTAAGGCCTAACATGTTGTGTTTATACATCCTAGGATTGTTCGAGTCAGGGACATCATTAAGGTAGTGACTTATAAAGATCATTTACTTAGACCCTTTGCCGAAAAGAGAGGAGTTGGTTGTAGGGGGCGCCTTACGACCAACTTGTCCCTTGAGGCAGGCCTTAGGTGGTGATATTGGGTTGTACCTTTCCGTCAAAGGGATACGTACGGTGGCGTCTCACGAGTTGGGAGCACGGGTTGCGTATTTCGCGCTGTTAATTCCTGAAGTACCGTGGCTTGGGGTGAACAGGATGCATTGTGCAGTCCTACGCTTGCGAGACCCCAGGGGTGCCACAGGGTAGGCTTCGCGCTACCCTGCGCTTGCGAGACCCTATGATTTGGATTTTGCAATGAAGCCCGATACATTGGGTTCGTCTGGTTTTTGAGTGAGGTCTGGTTAGCCGGGTAGTAGTGGCAAACATGGACACCACTGGCGGACTGCATTAGTGGGACTTGACCACGTCTGCAACCTCATCAGTCACGTTGAATTTGTCAGGAACAGGTTGTGTACAATTAGAATTCATAACGCGGGTTCAAATCTCTATATATGGAGAAACGGCTTGAGAAGGGTCGCATGTAGTATGGGCTGCATGTTGCTTCGGTGACTCGCTGACATTAGAATAGGAGCATCCTAGTTCTAGTTAAATATCGCATTAGAGTCTAGTCATAGCACTCACGAACACTTAAACTACACCAACACTATTGCCATGTTTTGTATGTTGTTTGGGAGATTCGCTGCTTTGTTATCAGCCTTTAAGCATCAGTGAATACTGACGTCCCCACTTCCATAGGTACTGGATCGCCGAAGTACAAGGGCGAGATTCAGGAGGACTCAAGGCAAGGAAAGCAAGGAGTCAATGTCATATTTAGTTCCGTTGTAATATGTGTGTTGATTATCTATTAGTTGAAAAGTACTCAAGTGAGAGTTACCAAGTGTTGTTCTTCATTCCTTGTACTCTGATGTAAGATGTTGAAGGTTGTAATACTTGAAAATGTAAAGGTAATATTGTAACTCTATTGTAATGTATTGCAGTTGTATAATATTCAGACTTGTAATATATTGGGTGTCGAATAAAAAGTTTTAAATTCTCCTGTTTTTCTGTGTATTGTGACTAATTGAAGAAAAGGTCTTGGCTCGTGTCTCGGTTTTCCCAGTATACGGAAACACCACATGGCTTGCAAAATAAAAGACAAGGAGATGAAGAAATAGATAGAACCGAAATCGAAGAAAGGATGGACAAGGAAGAGATGAACCAAGCAATGAGTTAACGGATGAGGACAAATGCAAATAATGGAACAAAACAAACAATACAAGAGAGGAGATGCAACAAAAGGATCCTGGGACCTGTGGGTTATAGGCCCACCACGCTTCCGCTGCGCTACTCTGATGGTGACGTTCGAAGCTGCAGACATGTCGTTGTAGACTACGTAACACCAAGCGACGATCCGAGCAGGAAGAAAAGAATGAGACACCAGAATAAAATTAGGCTTTAGATGAGGGCTTTAATTTAAATAATTTGGTCAAAAGTAATGAGCGTTAACAAAAATAATATTAATAATACAAAAATCAACACATATTAATCATAAAATAATAATAACAAAAATAATAAAATAATAATAACAATAATAATCATCATAATCATACTGGTAATAATAATAATAATAATAATAATAATAAAAATATTAACAATACCGGTAAGGATAATAATGCAAGACAAAATATAATTTGGGGTTCAACATTTTTTGTGAAAAATAATTCAATATTAACAACAACAAAAAAATAGTAAAAAAAAATACAATAATAATAATAGTAATAGTAATCACAATAATAATAATAATACTAATAAAAATAAGGAAAACAAAAATAATAATAGTAGAAATTCTTTGATGTGGGTTTGCCTCATTTATATCCATCTGTAGACTTGCCTTCTCGACATCATGTTACAGGTTTGTCTCCATGACATCAGGTTGCAGGTTACCATCTGGATATTGGGTTGCACATTTTGCCTCCCCGATATCTAGTTGCAATTTGCCTCCATTGACGTCTAGTTGCATATTTGTCATCTCAACATCCAGTTGCAACAAAATGATGAACGAGATGATGCAATCTTCCATGCGTACTTAGATATTGATTGCTCAATTTAAGTACGAAGTTGCATTTTAAAATTTGTGATATTAAAATACACAATTTTCAAAATAACAAAATTTTCGTTTTAGAAAACAATTTTATAGAAGATCCAAAATATAACAAATAATAATCGAAATACACAAAATATTCGAATATATATATATATATATATAAAGAAAATATAAGCAGGAGAAGAATGATTTTTATACTCAATAAAGAGTCAACAAAGAAGGACGACTACAAAGGACGAAAGAAAATAAGAAATCAAAGAATTGAATATGAAGGATAAATAGACGATGGGGCACAAGCGGAATTTGAAGAGGATAGGGCAAAATGAATCAATAAATGAGGATGAATGCAAGACACAGAAAGCAATGAATGACACACGAGCTGAAATAAAAGGAAATCAACGAGGCAAACAGAAATAAGAGATTGCTCACACCGGAATCATAGAGAACATGAGCAGGGAAAAAATAAACAAGGACAACACCTAAGATAGAATCAAAGACAAGAGAAAAAGAATTGATGATCAAGGATGATGAAAACACAATCCAGAAAGATAATATGAAGAATAATGCAAGATGAATGATAGAATCAAATGAATATGGGTATGGAAAGAACGAAACTATACCCAATAAAGAATCAACAAATGAGAACGACTAAAAGAGACGGAAGAAACAAGGAATCAAAGAAATCAAATAAGAAGGGATGAAATGAATGGAATAAGACTAATATCAGATCAAGTTGATTATAATTCATTCATGTATGCATGGTTAGTGGAGTGTTGAGCCGATCCCAGATCGAGCCAAGCTTGTCTAATATATTAGGCAACTAATATATTAGCCAAACCTGGGCTCTGATACCACTAAAAACGTTGTCACGCCCCGTTTTCCAAAAATACGAAATACGAGTACGTAACATTGGCTCAGCAAATGATTTTCATCATCCATAAGCTGTTCAAGAATCTTTACAATATCTCACAAAATAATCAGAGTCGGAAGTAAGAGAATCAACCACACGTGCATAATTGAATCAATATACCAATAGAATTTACTTGAAACAAAATATATTAATTGTAAATGAATCAGATCTGAATAAGTCAAATATCTTGGGTCATACTGCCCAAACACAAAGAATACAAGTAACAGATACATTGTTCAAAATGAGCAACAAGAAATAAAAGAAGATAGCAAAAACTCCAGCTAAGTACAACTTTAGATCACATACTCCATCGGGCAGCTGATCACCAAAATCTGTAATTAATAATTGCAGGAGAAGGAAAGAGAAAACAAGTACCCGTCAATTATAAGTTACAGGTCACTTATAATGTAGGATACAAGTACATAGGAAAAACTAAACAAATCTAAATAATAGCAGAAACAGATATAGCATGGTATAGCGGAATCAACTAGCATGGTATACTAACATGTGTCAGGTGTCAAAGTTAAAAAGCATGCAGACAGATATACAAATAGTGTCAAATAATGGTGTCAAGTGATAATGTCAGGCAGATAACTGGTAATCAGATGATCAGATAACAGATAACCAGATACATATAACAGATTCAAATATAAATACAGATACAGATGTTATGTTCTTATAAATCTTGTGTGATTACTATCTAAGCAGCACTTCATGCGCTCCAAAAATATAACACATGGTTGCTACAACAAACAATTTTGCTTTAGATTTCGTAGGGGATCATATAGGGTAGTGTATTCAGGGTTCAGACAGACAAATATCAGATAACAGATCTAGACAGACAGATAGCAGACGATCATGCAACAGATAGGACTAAATCCCCTCCAAGTACACCCTCCCGTAGGAAGTGTGTAGTTGGGTAACAGATGGGGATCACGGGCCCCTTTCTGAGTACACCCTCTCATAAGAAAGTATGTAGTCAGGAACCAGATAATCAAAATCTTGCATGATCTCATAACAGATAATAGATAATCAGATGGGAAACACGGGCCTCCTTCTAAGTACACTTTTTTATGCTTTCCCACTACTAGATCTTTCCCATAAACCACGGCTTGGTCATTTTACAATTATTATTAGACAGATGTGTATGTGCATGAACAGAGTAAATTTAGCATGATATATCGACCCACAAGTTTAGAATAACAGATAAGCATGTTCAGATGATAAGCAATCACATAACAGAACAAAATAGGGTACTTCTTAATTCAGGACAACACAACAGTACAGTAGTAAAACAGTGAATCACGTTACCACCAAACTCCAAATCTAAATCCGTCAAAGAATCTGAAAAATAGACTTCCACACGGATCCAGTAAATATATATAAGTCATATAGTGTTTCCGAAAATCATAACTCAAAACTGATTTGAAAACAGAAAACACGTTCAGCCAGGAATCAGGAAAACGAATTCAAAGTCAGAAAAACAGCATCAAAACTCTTCAAATAAATCCAGGAAAAATCTAGGGTGATCCCCTATATGTCTCGTATCAAAATACAAAGTTTCATAATATTCCAGTAAAATTAGTTTAGTCAACAAAAATCATAAAACATCAGGAAACGATATTTTGGCAAATCTGGAATTCCCAACACTGCTGTACGAAAATTGTAATATCTCGCAAACCGTGGAACGAAATCCAGATTCATCAAAGGGAGATGAAAATAGACAAAATTAGTTAACTTTCATGTCTTGTAAGGATTTTTCATACATTAAGAAGAATTCGGGTGAAAATACAATTCTATATGAAACAGCGAGTAAAATCCAGCAGGTATAACTTTTACAAACAAGCATGAAACGGCATATAAACTCATCAATAAAATCTACCAAAATTCTGGGTAATCCATAATTAGATATATAAACACTGACCAAAATTTCAGATCAAAATAACATGTTTAGAACTAGTATCAAATTATTTTAGTCATCAAAATCACCAAGAAACGAAATCTGGAATTGAAATACACATTTGTAATAAAACAGTCATAACTCACACATACGAAAACGAAATCGAGCAAGGTCAGATGGATTGGAAACCAGACGAATTTCTCTACAATTCATATTTTAAACTGAAATTAAGATTCTGACCATAATATGGTCTAAATTAATGATCAAGACAGATCATCGACAAAACACAGAAATTTCCTCAAAAAGCAAAATCAACATAGATCCAACGAAACTTGTTCGAAACATAACTAAACATGAATTAGAGTCTACTAAGTGTCCAAAAAACATGAAATTGGGTATATAACATATTTACAACCAGTATATCACATGGTTCTCACAAGCACACAAGTTTTCATAATTGTTTCACAATATAATCACATCAAGACGGGCAAGACCTAAGTTGTTCATATCAAATTTATGTCGTGAGGCAACTATGGTCAAATAGCACAATAGAGACAAAACCCATTAAACATAACACACACACGAGTTATCTCTAGAACCCAACTACACTATAAGTGGTATTTTTGACTTGTATCGTACAAAGGAATTTGAGTACAAGTTACTTGCCTGAAGTACGACGACGAAAATAATACCAAGTAAGAATAACGGGAACGGATTCCCAAGCACGAACACAACAAACAGATCATGAACCAATCACGATCACACGAACAACGAACAAGATGAAGACGATTGAGATCACGAGCACAATCGGACGGCTGAGATCGAAGATCAAGATCAAGATGATCGGATCAGATCGGACAGTCAGATTTTCCTGATGTTACAGATAATGATGAAGATCAAGATCTATTGATTGAATGGTTGCGATCAAAGGAACTTGATGATCATCATGATCGTGACGATCAAGAAGAGATCGGACGACTAGGATCTAATCGGATGATCAAGAGGAGATCGGCGGCCCACATCCAATCAAGCATGATGATCAAGATCCAACGGACAGAAAAAATCAAAACAATCAGGGAACATGATCATCATGATCATCAAGGCGATCGACGGCTTACATCACAAGATGATCCAACATGATCAAAAACCCACTTGATCAAACAAAACAACCCATCTAGGGTACACCCACTAGCTTGGCTTCTCGCTGGTGGCGATGCGAGAGGGCGGACGGGGGACGGCGCACAGGGAAAGCACTAGCGTCGGGAGGACAGGCCAGAGGGGGCAGGCAACTGGGTGCACGCAGGGGCGCGACGCTGCCGTCGTTGTCGCTACGAAAGCGGCATCGGGGTGCAGTCAGCTGCTGAGAAGGGGACAGGCGGAGCGACTGCGGCTGTCGCAGAGGTGCGATAGGAGGGCATGGCGGGGGTCACTGCAGTGGTCGAAAGTCGCTGGCGTCGCGACTGGACGGCAAGGGGCACCAGGTCGCAACAGGGAGGAGGAGGCAGGGCGGAGTGGACAGGTTGAAGAAGCTGGGGATTGGGAGAGAGTGTGAGAAGTTGAAACGGCGGCTGACGGGTTAATAGAAGATGAACAGGTTATATGAATAGTTGGGTATATATACAGATAGGTATTTAGGGTTTAAAGATAGTTTCGGGTTGGGGAATGATAACGGGTAGGGTCAAATGGGTTCTTGGGTTTTAGTGTATTAGGATTTAAAATGAATGGGTTATAATAACTGGGGGGAAAGGTTATTAGGAGTAATTAATAAGGTAATGGATAATGGGTTTGGGGTTTAAAACAGGTTAGGGAAAAGATATAATGGATCCAAAAGAATTCAATTGGGTTATATATAGGGTTTCATAAAATCCAATAGGAAAATAGGATTTTAAAAGCTAATAGAAAAATAATTAATCAATAAAATGTAGGTTTACATAACAAAATATATTTTGTACAATAGTGTGGAAATAATTTGAAATAACTACTAAAACAATTAGTACATAGATTTAAATGTTTAATAACCACTCAAAATTAATAACAATAATAACCATAATACTAATAACTAGTTACTTGCACGCGTGCGATGCACGCCCTAATATTTTTTTTCTTTTTTATGTAAATACTACGATCGTTTGAAAAAAGTGCGATAAAGTACATGTAAAGGGTTGGTGCATTCATTTTTCACTGCTGGAGAAGGCCAGACGGTAGGCAGAATAATTTTGGCAGAGTTTATTATGTTTCATTACAGCCTATATGTACAAATGTGACCTATTATTTGGGAATGTTGTTTGGTAATAATAATTGTATCATATGGAATTAGGTATAAAGTGTAGGATGTTTATAATTGGATTTAGCCATATACTATAGCATCGGTGCACAATGACTGGCGGGTTTAGGTTTTTGATCGTATCAGTAAAACATTCTACTGGTATCAAATTTTTTTCGTAATCAAACAAATAGTAAAACATAAATGTATTTATTATAAATACATTTATAATAAATATTAGGGCGTGCATCGCAAGCTCTATCCTATCTATCATGACTGTATTTTCATAAATGTATTTATTATCCCATTAATGATTATTACTCACTCCTGTCAATCAAAACCAAAAGCAAACATCAAACCAAAGTGCACCCATGTTTCCATTTCACTTCATGTAGTGAATTATGGACCATATCCAATTAACCATAATTTTCATTCAACAAATTATCACCAATCATAAAGTTAACATTCACCTTAAAAACTATCATGAACAACCACATAAAGAAAATCTCAATTTTAAACATAATGAGTAAGAATTAGCTTTCTCACCTTCACTTCCGATTTCTTCAACGTCTTAATCATAAACCGATCATCCTGCGTCAAGTCGAAGAAACTCCCACTCTTCCCCGACGAAGACAGCTCTCTCAGTGCATCATTCCCACAAATGGCCATCATATAATCTGCTGGATCAACCGCAAACAGCTTCCGCAAATGCCTAACAATCAATTGCAATCAAATCAATACCAAAACATAATAATCAATATAACTACACCACAAAATTACCATAAGAAATCTTAATACCTAAAAACCATAGGACAGTAATCCTTCTATCGAAACTCTGCAGTCTGATGTAGGTCATATGCCAAATAATCATGCCTGCGGAAATTATAAAGATCACTAAACTCCCTACTTAATATGCATAACAATACACTATCAATACATTCCCCACCCCACCCTACCCAGAAAAAATTTCGCAAGCCTATACACCTCCACAAATTAAGTATTAAGTGTTTTTCAATAAAGCTTCTCTTCACCTCCTCTCGAACCTAATTCTTGCCCTTCCATGCAATTGCCAACAAACATCACCAACCAAAACAACAACACGGGTGAGGCATACAACATACCCCCAAATCTAAATTGACCAACACTATTTTGAAAAGAACACTCACTTGGTGTACTTGTAATCCCCTGCAACAACCAAGAACAACAAAAACCAACAATCAATGTTAAAAAAAGTATAGCAACAACACTCTTTGAAGATTGAACTTACCAATGTCATGTAAAAGAGCAGCAAGCTCCACCTACAAAGAACCCAAAAAATCCATCACTTCTCCCATTAAAAAATACCATGTAAATGTTTTGACAGATTTAACCTTACATTATTTTTTAGGTGTGTTATGTTTATGAGGGCATGATAGTAAAAAACCGCCAAAATGGGGCTTTGCTTAATAATAGTATAGATAATAATAATAATAATAATAATAATAATAATAATATAATAATAATAATAATAATAATAATAATAATAATAATAATAATAATAATAATAATAATAATAATAACTGAGTTTACTCACAATCATTTAACCCTGCCATAGCCATCAATCTAACAGTCATCTCCCTTTCTTCGGCATCTTGCAAAGCCCTAGCAAATGCCTCATCGGAGTCAAAATTTGCCGGATTGAGCTCCAGTTCCTCTTCATTCGCGTCGAAAGCATCCTCACCATAGTCACTCCCTTCCACACTCCCATGATCCTCACCAAGATGACCTTCATAATCGCCATCATCTTGATAGCATGAGGAAATATCAATGCCTCTCAACTGAGTCTTTCACACATGAAGAAAATTCAAGATTTGCAGTTGATTTCCAAAAGTTAAGAATGCTCATAGTTACTAAGCATGGGGTATTTAATGATATCGCTAATTGCCATATGAAAGGGGAAATTAGTGTCAAGTAAACATTCTATTTAATATAAGATTGCATGTATGAGACCAGTTTTCCTTATCCCCATTGGTAGAGATCATATACACCTACACATCCACATCTAAATTCACATAAAATAGATATCATCAGTTCCATAATTCAGAAAATTGTAGCTTACTGAATCCTTAAATATAGGGTCTTAGATTATCCCATGATACTGAAAATATTTTTGTGGTTTCCCGACAAATGATTACAAACCGTACATTTTGATTTCTATATAAAAAAAATAATAAAATAATAAAAATCAAAATTCTTCGAAATTTTTTTGGCTGAAAATATCATCTACTCCTTTTTACTGTTGATCTACCTCGAACTCAATCTGATTCATGGGTTAAATGATCTTTAAACAACTTATTGATTCTTGCTTGAATTGTTGATTGCAGTTTCTACTAAATTTCCAAAAGATTATGTACATGTAAAATTTCATGATCAATTTCAAGAATGTAAAATTTCATGATCAATTTCAAGAAATATCTTCTTCTTCTTTTTTCTCTGTGAAATAGAGGATGAATCACCATGTTTTATCAATAAAAAAGTAACAACAAATTTTCAGAAAATTGGAAATTTTAAAAAATGTCCTGCAAGATGGTAAATCTCATACTTAATTGAATAGAAGGTTTTAGTTTCTCTTTCAAAACAAAATCTCATATTCATCGAAAAAGTTAAACAATAGAACAATCATCCTAAAACAAATCTGCATATATATATAAATTAATAAAACTGTACATATGTAATTAAAGGTCCCATATATATTCATCATCTTCATTATCAAACCTCTTCAAGCCACCCCTGGCCGCACGTGCACCGCCTCCACCGTATCGAAGGGCGGGAACTCGAAGTCCTGAAGCAGCGGATTCGTCTCGATTGCCGCGGTCGCCATGGGAGGAGAGCAGAAGGTTCGAGAGAGAGGGGAAGATGTGATCTTTTTTTTGGGGGGAGGATGAGTACAGAGGACAGGGAAGGGATTTTGAGAGAAAGGTAGAGGAATCGACCTGGGTGGGAGGGGATTTTTTTTGAGAGAGAGTTTGATTTGTGTGAAAATTATGGTTGTAACTCTTTTCTGTGTAGGTATGAGGGGTAAAATTTGACAGATCTAACCCTACATTATTTTTTAGGTGTGTTATCTTTATGAGGGCATGATAGTAAAAAGCTGCCAAAATGGAGCTTTGCTTAATAATAGTATAGATAATAACAAAAATTAGATTTGCTTTACAATATAAAATCATAGAAAATAGTTACAATAAAATTACTAATCGAAAATTGATTTTAATAGGAGATCCAAGAATACATTTTAAGAAAAAGAATTTAAGAACGGAAAAATAATTTACAAAAATCAAAAATTTGAAATATACGGAAAATACGTCCATTTGACCTCATTATTATCCACTTTCTTCTTTTTCTGGTCTTGCCCCTGCTTTGTTCCTTCCCCTTTAGCCCTCTGCTTTGTTACCCTTCCCCCCAGTTTGCTTTTGTCTTATCCTATGTACCGCCTAAGCAAATTTTGAGGACGAAATTTTGTTGTAAGGTGGGTAGAATTTGTAACCCCTGTTTTCCCAAAAATATATTTTTGTATATTTTCTGTATTTAAAATTTTCGCAAATTATTTTTTTCGGTTTTCAAATTCTTTTTGTTAAAATGTAGTGTTGGATCTTTTATTTAAAACCTATTTCGATTGATAATTTTATTTGCAAATTTTATTATTGTTATTAACACATTGATTTCTATTATTATTACTAATACTATTATTATTTTTATTGTTATTGTTATTGTTTTTATTATTTTTATTATTATATTTATAAAATCTAAATTGTATATTTTTATTGGTTATCTATTACCCAAAACCCAACACTTGTTTTAAAACCACAAACACAATAGCCTCCACCCAATAACCCTATAAAAACCCATTACCCACTATCTCAACCCAATACCCTATATCAACCCAGACCCATTAATACCTTGTTTATATATCCACCTAACCCATAACCCATTATAACCTATTTAAATTCCCTACCCTGTTACCCAAACCCGTTATTTAACCTAAACCTTATTCCCCCTATATAAATACATGTTCATCCCCACCCATTCTAAACCCAACTCCCAACTTTTCGTCTTCCATCAGCCACCCCCTTCTAAACCCATCCTCCGCCTCACCCCGCCTCTCATCTCCCCCTCGCGATGCCTGCACTCAGTCCCAGCGTCGTGACCTCTTGCTCTTCAACTCCCTCTCCCGCTCACCCTCTTCCCCTGCACTCTCCTTGCCAGCAGCAACACAGCCCCAGCACCCCCGCATCCGCCAGATTGGGCTCCCCCCTCGACGCTAGCACCCGGATGGCAGCATCAGCAGTCGACGAACCACAGCTAGCGACGCGCCACCAGTCGCGTTCCCTATGCTCCTCCCTTCGTCAACTGCAGGCACCCCTGCCATCCTCCACTTTGCCGATGCTATCCCTGTGTGCCGTCATCTGCGATGACAGCAGCCAGCTAGTGCGCACCCTACAGCCCCCTGCTGGCGATCTCCTCTGCAGTCCGCCAGCGACCCCACAGTTTCCCTTCCGTTGCAGCCACCTGTGGCAGGCCCCCTGCCACCCTCGCTCGCTGTCCGTTCAGCCGCCGCCAGCTGTCGGATCCACGCCATGCTGCCCCTTAGTGGTTGCTGTGTGAGTGGTTGTTGTTTGCATGGGTTTTGATTAACCTCGACTGTGAGCCGTCGATCGCCCAAGATCTTGATCTCTTGTTCTCGGTCGTCGATTGCTTGATCTCTGAGATCTTGGCTGTCCATTGGATCTTGATCATCATGTTTGATTGGATGTGATCTGTCGATCTCTTTTTGATCGTCACGATCATGATGATCATCAACTTTCTTTGATCGTAGCCGTTCGATCGATCGATCTTGATTTTCATCATTATCTTCATCATCAAGAGATCTGACCGTCCGATCTGATTCGATCATCTTGATTTTGATCTTCGATCTCAGCCGTCCGATTGTGTTCGTGATCTCGTTCGTCTTCATCTTGTTCGTGATCATGTGTTCGTGATTGGTTCGTGATCCGTTCGTTGTGTTTTTGTTCGTGCCCCGGAAATCCGTTCCCGTTATTCTTACTTGGAGTCATTTTCGTTATCGGTTAAGGCAAGTAACTTGTACTCAATTCCTTTGTATGATACAAGTCATAAATACCGCTTGTAGTGTAGTTGGGTTCTAGAGACAACTTGTGTGTATGATGTATGATTGATGAGTTTGTCTCTATAGTGCCATTTGACCATAGTTGACTCACGACACAAAATTGACATAAAATAACTTAGGTTTTGCCCATTCTTGATTTGATCATGTATGTGGGATTTTTGTGAGAATTCGGGTATTTGTTGATATGCATGTGATAGACTTGCCTTGGATATGTTAATTACCCTATTTCATGATGTTTGGATACTTGGTAGACTCAATTTTATGTTTGGTTGTGTTTGGATCAAGTTTCGTTGGATCTATGTTGATTTTGGTTTTTGAGGAAATTCTGTGTTTTGTCGATGATCTGTCTTGATCAGTAAGTTAGACTATATTAAGGTCAGAATCTTAATTTTAGTATAAAACATGAGTTTTAGAGGAACTCGTCTTCTTTCCAACCCCTCTGACTTTGATTGATTTCGTTTTCGTATGTGGGAGATATGGATGTTTTACTACAGATGTGTATTTCATTTCCAGATTTCATTTCTTGATGATTTTGATGATTAAATTATTTTGATACTAGTTCTCAACATGTTATTTTGATCTGAAATTTTGGTCAGTTTTTTATACCTAATTAGGGATTACCTAGAATTTTGGTGGATTTTATTGATGAGTTTTATATGCCGTTTCATGCTTGTTTATAAAGACTATACTTGCTGGATTTTGCTCGCTGTTCTGTAAAGATTTGTATTTTCACCCAAATTCCTTTTACTATATGAAAAATATTTGTGAAATATGAAATTTAGATTATTTTGTCTATTTTCATCTCCCTTTGGCAGATTTGGATTTCGTTTCACTGGTTGCGAGATATTATAGTTTTCGTACAGCAGTGTTGGGAATTCCAGATTTACCGAACTATCGTTTCTTGATGTTTTTTTATTTTTGATGGCTGATCTAATTTTACTGGAAAATTATGAAAGTTTATATTTTGATACTAGACAGATAGAGAAATACCTCAGATTTTTTTGTGTATTTATTTAATGAGTTTTGATGCTGTTTTCCTGACTGAGAATTGGTTTTACTGATTTCTGGCTGAACGTGTTTTCTGGATTTAAATCAGTTTTGAATTATGTTTTTGTAAATTACTATATGACTTATTTATACTTGCTGGATTCGGTTGGGAGTCTATTTCCTAGATGTTTCGACGGATTCAGATTTGCATTTTTGTAACACTGGAAATTTCTGTTTTGCTACAGTATGGTCTTGCTGTCTTGAACTTGAGATTTAGTTATTTTATTCTTTTGTGAGTTATCTTGCACTTGTACATGGTTATCTTGCAACTTGAACTTGTTACTTGATCATACCATGATACACTTGCTTGTTTCCTGATACATACATGCTTGTTTGACATAAATAATAAATTAACCAAGCCAGGGTTTAAAGGGACAGATCTAATAGTGGATAATTCAGAAACGTGTACTCAGAAGGGGAGCTAGTGTTTCCCATTACTTGTTGCCATGTTTCATGACTACATGATTGATGCTTGATATTACTTGTTGTCATGTTTCATGACTACATGATTCATGCATGATATTACTTGTTGCCATTTTTCATGACTACATGATTCATGCTTGTTATACTATATGCGGCCATGTTTCATGACTACATGATTCATGCTTGTTATACTATATGCGGCCATGTTTCATGACTACATGATTCATGCTTGATATTACTTGTTTCCATGTGTTCACGATTACGTGACTCGTGCTTGATATTGCTTGTTGTCACGTGTTCACGATTACGTGACTCGAGCTTGATACTACTTGCTGCCACGTGTTCACGATTACGTGACTCGTGCTTGATACTTGGTTACTTGATACTTGTTCCTGAGTACACTGCCCTCTATGGTCCACTATGAAATCTAAAGCGAAACTGTTTATTGTAGCAACCATGTAAGGTGGGCTACATGAAGTGCTACCTAGAGAGTAATAACTACAAGACTTGATACATAACACGTGAACATGATACTTGAACTTGACTACATGATACTTGATTACATGATACATGACACTTGTTACTTGAACATGATACATGCTTGCTTGACACTTGACTATATGATACATGAGACTTGTTTACATGAGACTTGGAATATGACACTTGATACATGATTACACGATACCTGCCACTTGATGTTTGTTTACATGATACTTGTTTACTTGACTCTTGATATATGCTACATGATACTTGTTCACCTTACCATGCTAGTTGTTTATTTTATCATCATGCTTATTCCAAGCTATTAGTTAGTTCTCCCCATGTACTTGTATCCTGCATTACAAGCGGCTCGTAACTTGCAATTGACTGGTACTTGTTTTCTCTTTTCCTCTTCAATTGCAGACTTTGGAGAACAGGTTTCAGACAGTATTGGTGATATGAAGTATTAGGGCTGGATTTTATTATTATTATTTCTTGTAGTTTGCTTGAACAATATTGTATTTTGATACTTTGATTTGTATTTGTATTTGGGAAATGTGACCCAGGATTTTGTCTTATTCAGATCATGACTTTTTAGATTTATATATTTGGTTTCAAATATTCTTGTTGGTATTTTGGTTCATATGTGCATATTGGTTGATACTTTTCCTTCCGATTCTGATTATTTCGTGAGATGTTGTAAAGATTCTTGAACAGCTTATGGATGATGAACATCATTTGCTAGGCTTTTGTCGCGTATCCGTATTCTGTATTTTTTTTTGGAAGCGAGGCGTGATAAGGTTTTAAATAGTTAGGTGGATATATAAACATGTTGGAAATCAAATTTGAAATCTTCTTTGAACTGTTGTGGCTATTTACAATGACGGCATCAGGTATTTCGATACCGTTGTTGGGGATAGCGTCATCAGTTATAAGATGTTTCCACACTTACAATTTTTCTTAGTGAGAGAGTTAACGAATGAGTATAAAATGTACTTATGTCGTTACCCCAAAACGCGGCATGTGATTTTATTTTACAGATGCCACTATTGACAATGACATAGAAATAATCTATAACGTTATTTCCATTAGTGTTTTATGCTGATGTGTCCAAATTTAGTTCAGATGGATAAATATTTTCGAAAGTTGATCAGTTTGATAAATATTTTAAAAAAGCGGGACAGTACGGAAAAAATAAATTTCGTTGTTTAATAGCCAGTGGCAGTAGGCCAGTGTTTTATTATGCCCAAACTAGAAACAAATACTAGATTACATATATTCATCATCATCATCATCATCATCATCATCATCATCTAATGGTGGCAATATATGCAACGTTTCTTTATGTAGATGATAAACTCAACAATGGTGGCAATACATGTAGCCAGGGTCGGCCCTGAGTTTCCGAGGGCCTGAGGCGAACTCCCGAAATGGGGCCCATCCATACATTTTTTAAAAAAACAAGTATATAAAAAATTTGCACATTATTCAAAGCAAAATATGCAAAATATACATTCGAATAACTGAGAAGAAAGAGCCAAAGAGGGTTTGTTTTAAATGTGAGTTTCGAGTTTCGCGTTGAGGGTAAGGGTTTCGAGTTTGAGTAGTTGACTACTCTATGATGGGCTGACATCTTTCCTGGATTCTTCGTCGAGTTTCTATTGATTTAAATGTGGATTTGTTTTTAAATCACTTAAATTTAAATCCTCAAATTCAATCAAGGCCAAACCCAAATAATTTAAACAAAATTCTAAAGGCCTAAATATTTATTTTTGAGGACCCCTAATAACAATATTTTTTTACGCCCAAAATATATGCCTATATTTACAAGGGGAATAAAAATTTGGGGGCCCCTAAAATTGCAAATTATTCGGGGGCCTGAGGCGGCTGCCTCACCGGCCTCAAGGGTGGGACCGGCTCTGTACATAACATTCTTGATGTTGGTTGTGGGGTAGCTAGTTGTGGTTCTTACCTTTTGTCACATGACATTATTGCAATTTTGCTTGCACCGAATGATGCCCACGAGAACCAATTACAATTTGCACTTGAGAGGGGGATACCAGCAATGCATGGTATTTTTGGGGGACTAAGAGACTTCCGTATCCAAGTCGGTCGTTTGAGTTAGCTCTTTGCTCTCGTTATAGGATCGATTGGCTATAGAGAGAAGGGATCATGCTTTTGTTAGAGGTGGATAGAGTGTTGAGACCTAGTGGTGGGTATTTTGTATATTCCTCGCCTGAGATTTATGCTCACAATGAAGTAAATTTGAAGATACAGAGTGTGATTATCGATCTTATTCACAGGATGTACACCTCCACACCCTCCACGGTGCTCCCTGAAGCACCTCAACCGCAGCAAGACCTCCGCCTCCTCATAACCTCTAAATAGCAAGGGTCTGCACGTCGCGGCCCCTCAAGCCGACCACGAGCAAGGGACAGTATCCCCCATCCATCTCGCCAAGAAGACAGAAGGGGCCTTCTTCCCTAGAGTTGGGAATGTAGAAGAACCCTCTCCCCTAGAGGGTATAGAAAAAACCCCTCTCCCAGAGGTAGAAGAAGCTATCATTCCCCAAGGGAACACAGAAGAACTCCCCATCAGGTGGAGGAACCCTACTCAAACAAGCCGACCAACTCCCAGGAGAAAAAGAGGGGAAGAAGTACCTGTCACCCGAGTAGCATTTCGAGAATTCAAAGACGAGATACTTAAAGCCCTCAATGCCGCTCCAAGCAGGAACAAAAAACTAGCCATCATCGTCCCACTTCTCCTTAGCGTGAAGAATCCCATGGGTCCACTAAATCCGAAAAGGAGGACAATGTTGTCCTGCAATGCGTCTAGAATGGAAGATCGCCTTGCATTGCTGAAGCAAGAAGAAGGAAGACATGAAGGAACATACCGTCCCTTCAGGCCCCCTTTCTCCAAGAAAACCATTAACGCATTTTTCCTAACCAATTTCAAGATCCCAACCTTAGACTCTTACAATGGGGAGACCCACCCAGTAGACCATATTGAGAGTTTTAAAACTCTTATGATGATCCACCAAGCATATGAATCCCTCCTCTACAAGACTTTTCTAGTAACCCTGAAGAGATCCGCACGGCAATGGTTCTCTCATCACTTTCTAGGGTTCATCTTCTCCTTCGTCCAACTTGAGGAGCTTTTCCTCACGCACTTCATCACCAGCCACAAGACAGAGAAGACAAGCATCTCCCTACTTGACCTGAGGCAAAGAAAAGGGGAGTCCCTTAAGAGCTATGTTCGGCACTTCACCGCCTAGTCCTGTTCAATCCCTTTGCTCGACTCGGACGTGGCCACTACTACCTTTAGGTACAATGTGAATCATGACCACCTCAAATCTTTTCTTTTTAAAATACCTCCTCCGGACTTTTCTGACCTCCTTCAACAAGTCGAGAAGTACATCAGAGTGGAAGATGCCATCCGGCCCCAAGAACAGAAGGTGCCCTCATCCGGAAACAAATGGAAGAGCACTGATGAAGAAGGACACAAGAAAACCCAGAAGGATGCCTCAGGCCAACGCCGTCATCCCCCAGCGCCACGCTTCGAGAAGTGTAACCTACTCAATGCCATCATCTTTGCTATCCTGATAGAAGTTGACAAGGAGAGAATCCTCCGACCTCCTAATAAGATGAATGCCTCAAGCATGAGAAGGGATCGGAACAGGTGTGCTTTCCACAAAGATCATGGGCACCTCACAGATGACTGCTAAGCCATCAAGGATGAACTTGAAGGACTAGTTCAGTTTGAGTACCTCACCAATTTTGCTCAACCAAGAGTGGCCAATAAGCGACCAGAGAAATCAGTCGAGCCCCAAGGATCGGGGCGCATGGAGATATACCACTCAATACATGGGGACCTATAGGGGGATTATCTAACTTCTCAAGGAAAGCATTTGTCCTTGAAGTGAATTCAGTGCACAATATCTCTCCTCCCAAGGACCCAAGGGTTCTGATCACATTTTCAGACCGAAATCTTGAAGGTGTTCGAACACCTCATTACGCACTCATAATCAACATATGCATGACAAACCATGAAGTGTGTCGTGTCCTTATAGATAAAGGAAGCTCGGTAAACATTCTCTTCCTGAATGTATTCAACGCCCTCAAGCTCAAACGTGATTGCCTCAAACCCTCCAGGTACACCCTCTATGGATTCTTGGGAGCCCCCTTCAGATTGAATGAATAGTCATTCTTTACGTGACCGTGGGGAAAGCTCCAGCCACCCGCACAGAAGTACTAGATTTCATGGTAGTTGACATGAAGTCTGCCTATAATGTCATCTTTGGTTGCCCGAGATTAGCAGCTCTTCACGCAGTTACCTCCGTCTACTATATGAAGATGAAATTCACTACAACAACAGAAGTAGGGAAAGTCAAAGGGAGCAAAGAAGCTGCTCGAGCATGTTACACAGCCACAATGGGGGGCTCGGTCCTTTCCCTGGATGCTTTGGAACTCCCTCAAGACAGGGGAAAAGCCAGCTCTGAACCCGTAGACGAACTAACGGAAAGCCCTTTCTCCCAAGAGGATCAAACTAAGTGTTTTCGGGTGAGCAAGCCCCCCCCCCCACCTGGTCGGGGACCAACTCATCACCTGCATCAAGGAGAACCAGGACCTCTTCGCTTAGACATCCACAGACATGTTGGGCGTATCTGAAGACCTAATTATGTATTGTTTAAGTGTGAACCCAAAAGTCAAGCCCGTCCAACAGAAACGTCGCAAGTTCACCGCAGAGAGACATCAAGCAATCAAAGAAGAAGCAGAAAATCTCCTAGCCGCCCGCTTCATTCAGGAAGTTATCTATCCTAAGTGGGTAGCAAATATGGTCATGGACAAGAAAGAAAATGGCAAGTGGAGAATTTGCATAGACTTTACCAACCTGAACAAAGCATGCCCAAAGGACCCTTTCCCTTTTCCAAGCATAGACGCCTTAATCTACGCCACTTCGGGCCATGAGCTATTAAGCTTTATGGATGCCTTCTCGGAATAAAACAAAATCCAAATGTTCCCTCCTGACATCTCGAAGACACCGTTCATCACTGATGAAGGCTTATATTGCTATCGAGTTATGCACTTCGGGCTAAAGAATGCCGGAGCTACGTATCATGCTTGGTATATCAAGTCTTCAAGGAGCAAATGGTCGAGACATGGACGTGATGATATGCTCATCAAAAGCCTCAGGAAAGAAGACCATATGGCCGACCTTCAGGAAGCCTTCAATGTGCTTTGGCTGAACAACATGAGGCTGAACCCTTCAAAATGTGCCTTCGGGTCTCATCGAGGAGGTTCTTAGGGTTCATGGTATGCCAGAGAGGTATCGAAGCTAACCCTGAGAAGATGAAAGCCACACTCGACATGTCTCCCCTAGCTATAGTCAAAGAAGTCCAGAAGCTCATCGGCGGTCTTGCCACTATTGGGCGCTTTCTCTTCAAGTCCGAGGAAGAATGCCTTCTTTTATTTAATGCTCTTCAGGGAGCAAAGAATTTTAAGTAGGGGGAAGAACAACAAGATGCCATTGAAGGCCTCTAAGCACATCTCGGCAATCCTCCACTCCTTAGCAAGCCTACACCGGGAGAAGTTCTCTACCTCTACCTGGCTACTCGGATCAAACTCTCAGTGTTGTCTTGGTAAGAGAAGGAGACCGAGTGCAAAAGTCAATCTAATATGTGAGCAAGATTCTCTACGATGTCGAGCTTCGATACTCCAAGATGGAGAAGATGGCCTACGCTCTGGAAATGGACACCTGAAAGCTCTGACCCTACTTCCAAGCACACTCTATCTAGGTCATCACTGGTCAACCGCTCAAGCAAGTCCTCCACAAGTCGAAGAGCTCCAGAAGACTAATGAAGTGGTCATTCGACCTAAGCCAACATGACATCACTTATCGGCAAAGAACTGTCATCAAGGCCCAAACCTTTGCCAAATTCATTGTAGAGAGCACTATTCCTAATCGTCTCGAGGAAGGAGACAACCCCCCACTGTGGAGTGTATACGTGGACGGGTCCTCTTGTCTCGAGGGGAGTGGAGCCGGTGTCATCCTACTAGGTCCCGACGAGTTCACCCTCCAATACTCGCTGCGCCTCAACTTCCCAGCTTCCAATACTGAGGCCGAATATGAAACCATCATTGCCGGCTCCTCTTAGCAAAGAAGGAAGGGACACAAAATGTTGGAGTGTTCAGCAACTCCCAATTGATAATGAAACAAATTCAAGGCGAGTATAAGGCCCAGATGACCGCATGATCAAGTACTAGGACCACGTGAAGAAACTCATGGCTACTTTTAAGGAGCAACTCATCACTTGCATTAGGGAAAATTGGGATATCTTCACTTGGAACATCGAGCACCTGAAGAAGCACAACGAGGGCGCTTAACCCCCTCCCCTAGTAGTTAGCTTCAAACAAGTAATAGAGGCTGAAAATTATAATGGTCACAACATGTAATAAAGATTAGCATCTAAGCAGCTGCTTAGTTTTATTCTTCAATAAATTTTCAGTCTTTTTCTTTGCAAAACTCTTGCACAATTTTATCGGATGCAAACAATGGGTTAGACATATGGTTCCCTCTTGAGAAACACCATCTACTCACTAAGGACCCCAACGGATGAGTGTGGAGTCCACTCATTGTTCTTAGGGTTGCTTCAGCCACTTGTCCACGATCAAGTGTGCGGAGCATGGCTTGCCATTCGAGTGCTCCAAAAACTCGTCGTCACCATGTTCAGAGTCCACTCATGGTTCACAGGGCCGCTCTAGCTACTTGCCCCCGAGCAAGTGTGCGGGGCACGACACGCCATTCGAGCGCTCCTAAAATAACTTGGGGTGGCTGTGGAGTCTGTTCATAGTTCATAGGGTATCTCTAGCTATTTGCCTTCAAGCAAGTATGCGGAGCACGGTTTTCCATTCGAATGCTCCCAAAACTCGTCGTCACCTTGTTTGGAGTCCATTCGTGGTTCACAGGGATGCTCTAGCCTCTTGCCCTTGAGCAAGTATGTGGAGTTTGGCTCGCCACTTGAGTTCTCCCAAAACAACCCGGACAAGTGTGGAGTCCATTCATAGTTTATGGGATCTCTCTTGCTACTTGCCTTCGAGCAAGTATGTGGAGTACGACTCGCCATTCAAATGCTCCTAAAACTCATCGTCAACTTGTTCGGAGTCCATTCGTGGTTCACATGGTCGCTATAGCCTCTTGTCCCTGAGAAAGTATGTCGAGTTCAGCTCGCCACTCGAGTGCTCCCAAAGACGAGTGTGGATTCCATTCATGGTTCATAAGGTTCCTCTATCTACTTGCCTTTGAGCAAGTATGCAGAGCACGGCTCGCCATTCGAATGCTCCCAAAATTCGTCATCACCCTGTTCGGAGTCCATTCATAGTTCACAGGGTTGCTCTAGCCTCTTGCCCCTGGGCAAGTATGTGGAGCTTGGCTCACCACTCGACTGCTCCTAAAACAACCCGGACAAGTGTGGAGTCCATTCATGGTTCATAGGGTCTCTATAGCTACTTGCCTTCGAGCAAGTACAATGAGCATGACTCGCCATTCGAATCCTCCCAAAATTCGTCGTCACCTTGTTTGGAGTCCATTAATGGTTTACAGGGCCACTCTAGCCTCTTGCCCCCAAGCAAGTATGTGGAATTTGGCTCGCCACTCGAGTGCTCCCAAAACAACCCTGACAATTGTAAAGTCCATCCATGGTTCATAGGGTCTCTCCAATGACTTGTCCCTAAGCAAGTATGCAGAGCATGGCTCGCCAGTCGAATGTTCCTAAAACTTGACGTCACTTTGTTTGGAATCCATTCGTAGTTCACATGGTCGCTCTAGCCTCTTGCCCTCGAGCAAGAATGCGGAGCTGGGCTCTCCACTCGAGTGCTCCCAAAAGAACCCCAAACATGAAAAACGTAATACAAAGAGATAAAGCATGAACACTTAGAAGATTTTCGTTCCACATTAACATCTGATTACAAGATTTTCGTTACTGGAGAAAATGTCTTTACAAGATTGTGAGTCTCTTACAAAATTACATGTCTCTACAAGATTACAAGCATCCCATGAAGTCATCACTCCCTCCTCATGGCAAAAGGATGTTTCTATTAAGAGACAGTGCGGTTTATGCCTCCCTCTAGGCAGAAGAGCACCACTCCACTCCCTTGATTGATCAGTAGGAAAGACCAAGCCCGCTGATTTTGTACTTGCCACGCCACCATCAACACACCTTGCTTCTTCAATAAAGGAGACACTTGACGAACCGGTCACCCCACTTTGGGCATCTCCTTGATTTCTCAAGGTATCGTACGGGCACAAAGCCAACTCGTGAAATGACCTCCCCTTATTAATCTCGTCACGGGAGCAGGAAGTACTCCTCGTCTTAACCCCCTCAAGTAGCCACTTCAACCGATGGATCTCCACTTCTTGGTTGACAAGCCTCTCCTTGAGTTGGGCGTCCTTCACTCTAATCTTCCAATGAAACGTACTCGCGCATGCCGAACCACTAGGGCGGGTCTCCCCCGAAAGCTCGGGAACTACTTTCTTCAGTTGAGCCACTTCTAAGCTCTTCTCTAATATTACATTATGCAACTCGTCCCGTTTGGTGGTAGCCGTGAGCAAATAACGGCGAAGAGATTTCACTTCCGAGCTCCTCCCAACCATTGCCTTAATATAGGGACCCCGTTATCATAAGGATAATTCTCCACTCCGGCCAAAAGTTTCTCTCAAAGACGTTCGTCAAAATGCCTATTTTCAATATTCCTTCGAATCAACACCCTCCTTAAATGGCCAAGCTCTACTTCTGCCGTAGAGTGCTTCTCCCGTGAGCAAGAAAGTCCTAACTCTACCACGTGCAGCTTAGTACGGAGACGGGCAATCTCGTTATCACGAGGGTCGGTCCCAGCATACACGATGACCTGTTAGTAGAAAATAGCGTTGGATTATTACGACAGTACAACCAGGGTCACAGAACACAAAAGGCTCAAAAGTTCAAATTCGAGACATCGAAAACAAAATCAGTACAGGAAACACAAATATCTAATACCAAAAGGGTTTTCATTGCAATTTAAAAAGTCGAAATACATCAAGCGGTGGCCAGTTCGCTATTAGAAAAATACAGAAAACAAAAAACTAAGTCAAAAACTAAAAAGAAAAGCAGAGGAGTCAAGGGTCCACTTCGGTTGATGGAATCGTGAAAATGGAGGCTCATCACAAACTCCTCAAGTAGCTCCCGAAGTCTCTGCTGTGGCATCCTCTTCTTCTTTCTCCCTCTGCTGCTTTGCCATGGAAGGAGCCATCTTGAACAACGCATACCCCAAGCTATCGAAACCTGGGACTCGCTCGCTAACGTCCTGCTGAGCTCTAGCATATGCCTACTCATGTTCGTAACAAGAAGCTCCTCCGCCTCGAGCTTTGCCTGAGCCACTACATCCTCTCTCCCCCTCGCATCACTCTCCCTCTCCCTGGTAGCTTGTTCTCTCTCTCCTGGGTTGTAGCACCCTGTACTTGAGAGCAATATATATATAGAAAATTAATTAAAATGCATGTTGGCCTATAGATATTTCTGTGGGGGGTTCCTATGGGATTTAAATGAAATGAATTAAATGAGATGAGAGGGGGGGCTGTGCTTTGACAGCACATGGAAGGAGGCAGTGGTCCCCCCGTAGGGGAGTGCTGCTGTGTCCACGTGCCAATTGACGTGGGGCCCAGGGGGCTTGGGTTGCGTGCTCGCGAGAAGAAGGAGAAGTGTGGGGGATTATTTGATCCCACATCAGAGGATTTGTGTGATTAATTAATAAAAAATATAATTGCCTATGACCAAGAGTCACCAAATTGGTTAACCACCTTTTGAGAGGCAGTCTGTGGTGGGCAGTTGTACTAATAAATAAATAAATTGTCTAAGTAATATATATATAGTTATATATATATTACTTACACTAGTCCATTCTTTTGTACTAGTTTATACTATTTTATAATATTTTAAAACTTAGCCTGCAGTACTTCAACTTTATTATTTATAATATTGTTATACTTACATACACATTGACTCAACCACTTTATCATCTATACTTAGTTCTATGTCGACAATATGTTCTTTACCATCATCATTATTATTTTTTTTCATCCTATACCATCACCCATTTACTATTAACTATTTTTGCTATTGCTATCTTAGTATTATCATTTTGTGTGTGTGTGTGTGTGTATATATATATATATATACACTTTATCTTTACATATGTTAGTATTTTTTACTTTCATACTATTTCAATTTTCCTGGCTTATCTTATATTTGTTTGCTACTTATATAATATGATTTTTCATCATTCATAGTTATTTATTATTTTCATTTCGTTTCTATATAATTAATATTATATATAATTCCAATGTTATATTATTATTTCATTTACTATTATTATACTTGTTTTACTACTACAACTACTTACAGTTTTTATATTATAGTATTGTTCGTTTTATCATATATTCCAAACATTTATTTGCATATATAATATCCTAAGTTAATTTTCTTACTATACCTAACAATTCACAAACATTTTGATATACTAATCAGTATTCTATATATTTAATTTTAAATCGCATATATGGTTATTATATTGCTTTTAGAAATGAAATTTTTTGGGTTTTATATACATCATTATTTTACTATTACATTTATCTTATACTTTTTAACAAAATTCGACACTCATATTTTTATTTTTATTTTTTATTTTATTTTTCAGATTATTATTGATATGGCCAAAAATGGGGTTAAATCGGAATCGTCCAAATTGGGCGCAAATCTTGAAACCCAGGGGTAAAATGGTAATTCCACCAACCTATGGATCTGGGATGGGTACTGGATCTTTTAGTCAAAGATCCAATAACCCGCAAGCGGATCCACCTCAATCGGGCGCGGTTTTCAACCAGCAGAAAGCCCGACCCAGAGGGATAGAATTAGGGTTTCTGATTAGATCCTAATCAACGGCCCTGATTCATGCCTATCTCTCCACTGGGAATTAGGGATTACATTCCCAATCTATTTACAAGGAGTATATTCCTTATCAGATCACGGGGATTACATTCCTAATCTGTTTTCTAAGACGCCTATAAATACCCCCCATCCATCTCTATTAAGAGGTAATCAATCTTTCTCCAGTTTTTGCGCTCTTTCATAGTCTTCCTAGATTACTGACTTGAGCGTCGGAGGGTGCGTCGCCGGGAACAACCCCGGTGTCTCGCACATTTTGCAGGTGTACGGTGGGAGTGACGATCAAACTCCGACGGAACAGGTATACAGGTTTACTATTCAGTTTCCCTAAGAATCCACAAATACTATCTGTTTGCCCCCACACCAAATTTATTGGCAACAGATTGGCGCCGTCTGTGGGAAACTAACGAATAGCAGTCTCCCCTCTTCCCGTTGAACAGATCTTCTCCAGCCATGCCTCCTAGGAAAGTCAGATCAAGAGGGTCTAACAGAGGACCCAACCCCGATCAGCAGCAAGAAATTCCCATCCAGCCTACCCAACAGCAGGGGCAACTTCCTCCTCTAGCGGAAGACCCGCTCCAACAGGACCTTCCTCCTCCTCCTAATCAGCCACCTCCTAAGGGTCCTAACCCTAAAAAACAACCTCTTCACCAGGACCATGTCTCCATCCACAACTCCTCTTCGGACTCCATGGCCTCCCATCATCCCCAAGCTTCTGGTCCCCACAATACCGCCCTCAATCGGCAGAAGGATGATGATCTTCGCCGCCATCTGGATGAAAAGCGGGCCCGAGAGGGAACCTCTTGCCAACACCATCCGGATGAGTGATCTCCTCGCCGCCGAGAATACAGGAGGTCCCCCATCCGAAGGGGGCAGAAAGAATCCGCCGAGCATTACCGAAGAAGGCCACACTCCCCTGCAGTTCGGCAACAGCCTAAGAATGATGAGGCACCCATCACCCGTGCTGAGTTCCAGTAGTTCCAAGCGACCGTCCTACAAGCTCTCAATCTCCCTCCCAACATCAATGCACCCAAGATCCCCTCTCCTCCTCCGGTCCGAAGCCCTCGCCGACGGTCCCCATCTCCTCATCCCGCTCCTAGCAACTCCCGGCATACTCCAAGTCCTCGTCGCTCCCGGAGTTACCATCACCGTAGCCCTCGCTCTCCCTCGTACGAAGACGAGTCTAGAGGTTCGGCTAATTACCGTCGAAGGGACGATGCTGTATACCGCCGTCTCCACGAGATGGAGAGGCTCCTGGGCCAGTTAGACCGAGAAGAAGAACTTAGAGGGAGAACCCTACGTCCTAGCAGACCTCCTTTCTCCCGAACCATAATGGATGCACCTGTGCCGATCGGCTTCAAACCTCCCCAATTTGAGACCTACTCCGGGGAGACTGACCCCGTTGATCACATCGAAAGCTTCAAGACCCTAATGCTCCTCCATCAAGCTTCCAATGTCCTCCTCTGCAAAACCTTCCCCGCAACTCTTAAGGGCCCAGCTCGAGAATGGTACTCTCACCTTGCCTCCTCCTCAATATTCTCCTTCGAGCAGTTCGAGACCCTCTTCGTCACCCATTTCGTAAGTAGCTGTAGAGCTGAGAAGACCAGCATCTCGCTACTGCACCTCCACCAGAAGAAGGGTGGGAAGTTGAGAGACTATGTGAAGAGGTTCACAGCTGAAGCCAGGTCCATAACATCCCTCGACCAATCGGTCGCTGCGGCAGCATTTCAATCTAATGTCCTCAATTCCAACCTCCGCTCCTCCCTCGCTAAAAAGCCCCCACAGAACTTCTCTGACCTCCTCCTCCGCAGTGAAAAGTACATTCGGGCCGAAGAAGCCGAGCACCGGCCCAATTGGGAGGGGTCTTCCTTCGGGTTTAAGAGAAAGGGAACAAAAGAGGAAGGAGCCAAGAAGCTCCAGAAGGATAATGCAGGCCAGCGCCGACCTCCCCCCAGATTCGAGAAATTCACTCCCCTCACCACTAATGTCTCTACCATTCTGATGGAAGTCGAAAAGGAAGGGATCATACCTCCTACTCCGAGGATGAACACCCCTGCCAAGAAAAGAGATAAAGAGAAATGGTGCCGTTATCACCGGGACCACGGGCACGACACCAATGATTGTCGCGCCTTGAAGAACGAGATAGAAGCCCTTATCCAGAGGGGGCAGCTGACCAGGTTTGTAAGAAAGGACCGAGCCGAACTTCCTCCCCCACCCCTGGGGGATAACAAGCGTCCGGAACGAGATGAGACGCCCGACTTCGAGGAAGAGCGAGTCCTCCACCTCATTCATGGGGGCCCAATGGGGGGCTCCTCAAACTCCTCTCGGAAGGCATTTATAAGAGAAGTCAACTCGGTCCGAGCCACCCCTCCTCCCAAAGGCCTCGGAGTGCCTGTCACATTCTCAGACGAAGATCTTGAAGGAGTTCGCACCCCTCATTGTGACGCACTTGTCATCAGCCTCCACATGGCGAACTTCAAAGTGGAGAGGATCCTAGTGGATAATGGCAGCTCTGTTAACATCCTCTTCCTCGCTGCTTTTAAAGGCCTAAAGCTCTCCCGAGATAGACTCAAGCCCGCCGGCTACACGCTCCATGGGTTCACGGGAGTGCCAGTGACTATTGAAGGGGTGATTACCCTCGACGTAACCGCTGGCAAAACTCCTACTACCCGAACGGAGTCGATGGACTTCATGGTCGTAGATGTCCCAGCAGCCTACAATGTCATTTTGGGTCGGCCCGGCCTAGCCGCCCTCGAAGCCGTCCCTTCTGCCTACCACCTCAAAATGAAGTTTCCAACTCGGGCCGGAGTAGGGAAAGTAAGGGGCAATCAGGAAACGGCCCGTAAGTGTTACATGACCTCTACCCTCGGACCAGTCCTCTCCTTAGAAACTCTGGAAATACCCCAAGATGCTGCTCGACCGACGTCCGAGCCGATGGACAAATTGGAGGAAGTGCTCTTCTCTGAGCAGGACCCAACTCGCAAGTTCTTTGTTAGCAAGACCCTCCCGTCCGCCCTATGCTCGGACTTTGTACAGTGCATCCGAAGGAACCAAGACCTCTTCACTTGGTCAGCTGCAGATATGCCCGGAATCTCCGAAGAGCTTTTAGTCCACCACCTCAGCGTTGTTCCGGGGTCCAAACCGGTTCAGCAGAAGAGGCGCAAGTTCGCCCCCGAGCGCCAGCTGGCTATTAAAGAGGAGGTGGAAAAGCTCTTGAAAGCCCGGTTCATACAAGAGGTGAACTATCCCGAGTGGTTGTCGAATGTAGTAATGGTGAAGAAGTCCAATGGGACTTGGAGGATTTGTATTGATTTTACCGATCTCAACAAGGCTTGCCCCAAGGACCCCTTCCCTCTTCCGAGTATTGACACTCTGATTGATGCCACCTCGGGACATGAACTCCTCAGCTTCATGGATGCCTTCTCAGGCTACAACCAGATCCGGATGTTTTCCCCGGATATCCCGAAGACATCATTCGTTACCGACCAAGGCCTCTATTGCTACAGGGTCATGCCTTTCGGCCTGAAGAACGCAGGAGCAACATACCAACGCCTTGTCAAAAAGGTTTTCCAAGCTCAAATCGGCCGAAAAATGGAGGTGTATGTTGACGACATGCTTGTGAAAAGCATTCGAGGTGTTAATCATGTGACCGACCTCCAAGAAGCGTTTGACGTTCTGAGAAAGCACAGCATGAGACTCAATCCGAATAAGTGTGCGTTCGGTGTCTCGTCAGGGAAGTTCCTCGGCTTCATGGTTAGCCAATGAGGAGTTGAAGCAAACCCGGAGAAAATCAAGGCCATATTAGACATGGCCCCTCCAGAAAATGTTAAGGAAGTTCAGAGATTAACAGGCCGCCTAGCCGCCATAGGGCGCTTTCTCTCGAAGTCCGGGGAGAAATGCCTCCCTTTCTTCAAGGCCCTCAGGGGGGCTAAAGGTTTCGAATGGGGGCAGCAGCAACAGGAGTCCTTCGACCAGCTCAAGGCTTACCTCGTCAATCCCCCTCTCCTCAGCAAACCGATCCCTGGTGAATCCCTCTACCTCTACCTGGCAGCCTCCGAGCAGACCCTCAGTGCAGTTTTAGTAAGGGAAGAAGACCGGGCTCAGAAGCCCATCTACTATGTGAGCAAGGTGCTTCGGGACGTCGAGCTCCGATACCCGAAGATAGAAAAGATGGCTTATGCCTTGGTAATGGCCGCGAGAAAGCTTCGCCCGTACTTTCAGTCCCATTCGGTGGTCGTTCTTACCGACCAGCCGCTGAAGCAGGTCCTCCACAAGCCCGAGACCTCGGGTCGCCTTATGAAGTGGTCTATCGAGCTGAGCCAACATGATATAACTTATCAGCCTCAGACCGTGATCAAGGCTCAGGCGCTAGCTGAATTCATAGTTGAGAGTACTATCCCCAAGTCCAGCCAAACAGTGAAGGGACCACCCGTCTGGTCGGTTTATGTTGACGGATCCTCCTGCAATGAGGGAAGCGGGGCAGGGGTCATTCTGGCGGGCCCAGATGACTTCATCCTCCAATACTCCCTCCGCATCAATTTCAAGGCCTCGAACAACGAGGCAGAATACGAGGCACTCATAGCCGGCCTTGGAATGGCCCGAAATGCAGGGGCGCAACGCCTCCGGATCTTTAGCGACTCCCAGCTAGTCATCAATCAGGTCATCGGCGAGTATGAAGCACGTGATGACAGGATGGTTAAATACTTAGCCAAAGTCAAGAGCCTCATGGCACTATTCGAAGAAGCCCTCATCCAAAGAATCCCCCGAGAAGAAAATGCTCAGGCCGACGCCCTCTCCAAATTAGCCTCCTCCTCCCTCCAAGGTCTCGAGCAGACCATTTTGATAGAAATCCTTCTGAAGCCAAGCATAGAGGACGAAACTCTCGACTCCATAGAGACATTGCCTGTCCTGCTCGAAGACAATTGGATGAAATCTCTCATCGAATTTTTAAGGGACGGACTCCTCCCCGAGGATCCTAAGGAAGCCCGAAGAGTAAGAACCCGAGCCGAGCATTACACACTGATCGGAGGCATCCTATACAAACGCTCCTTCACATAGGTCGACGGCAGGCCGTACCTGAGATGCCTCTCCCCCGGGCAAGCCGACTACGCCCTGCAAGAACTTCACGAGGGCATCGGCGGAGCACATACGGGTTCCAGAGCCCTAGCACGCAAAGTGTTGAACTACGGATACTTCTGGCCCACTCTCCTACGAGACGCCGAACGACATGTTCGGCAATACAGCTCCTGTCACAAGTACTCTGACATCTGACGCCTCCCACAAGCTCCACTCACTTCCCTATCAAGTTCGATCCCCTTCGCGATGTGGGGGATGGATTTACTAGGGCCGTTTCCGCCAGCTCCCGGACAGTTCAAGTTCTTAGTCGTGGCAATCGACTATTTCTCGAAATGGGTAGAGGCCGAGCCCCTGGCCACGATCACCGAGAACAAGGTCGTTCAGTTCTTCTGGAAGAGCGTGATCTGCCGATTTGGCATCCCCAGGGTCCTAATAACAGACAACAGGACCCAGTTCACTGGGGCTGCCTTCCGATCTTTATGCGAAGACCTTGCCATCCAACACCGGTTCTCCTCCGTCTCTCATCCTCAGTCGAATGGCCAAGCCGAAAATGCTAATCGACAGATCCTCTCCGACATTAAGAAGAGGTTAGATAAATGTTTCAAAGGCTTATGGGTCGATCAGCTTCCCAACGTGCTGTGGAACTACCGCACCACGAAACGGATCCCCACAGGAGAGAGCCCATTCAATCTCACCTATGGGTCTGAGGCCATCATCCCCCTAGAAGTTGGAATACCTTCCCCTCGTCTACTCGCTTATGAAGAAGAGCAAAACGCCAGAGACCTCCGAGCCAGTCTTGACCTGATAGACGAAATCCGAGAAAGAGCTGCCATACATCAACAAAGCTACCGAAGAAGGATCGAGTTAGCATTCAATAAGAGAGTCCGCCCCACGGACCTCAAAGAAGGGGACCTGGTCCTTCGAAAGTTGGCCATCTCGTTCCCAGGTCAGAAAAGCAAATTGGCTCCAAATTGGGAAGGACCTTACAAGATCTCCAAAGTAATTCGCCCCGGCACGTACAGACTAGAAGACCTCGAAGGCAGGGAGATCCCCAGGACTTGGAATGCCGACCATCTCTTAAAATACCAAGGGAGAGCACCAACGCCTCTCTAAGTACTTCGAGACGTCAAACCGTTCCTCTCCTATTACTTGTAATAATTTTCTTTCATTTTTTCTTGTAATAACAGCTAGAAACTTTAGAAGCAGCTGACTATTAATCATTAATAAAGGAAGTTTTTCATATTTTACTATTGTTTACATCTCTCTGCTTTTAACTCTTCAATCTAACGATGGTTCGGAGTCCAACACTTGGCTCGATTCTACTTCGCAAGTTCGCTCCTAAGCGAGCTAGAAGTAGTTCTCCATTCGGAATTGCTCCCACAACCGTTGAACTAATCTAACGATGGTTCGGAGTCCAACACTTGGCTCGATTCTACTTCACATGTTCGCTCCTAAGCGAGCTAGAAGTAGTTCGCCATTCGGAATTGCTCCCACAACCGTTGAACTAATCTAATGACGAGTTCGGAGTCCAACACATGGCTCGATTCTACTTCGCAAGTTCGCTCCTAAGCGAGCTAGAAGTAGTTCGCCATTCGGAATTGCTCCCACAATCGTTGAACTAATCTAACGATGGTTCGGAGTACAACACTTGGCTCGATTCTACTTCGCAAGTTCTCTCCTAAGCGAGCTAGAAGTAGTTCGCCATTCGGAATTGCTCCCACAACCGTTGAACTAATCTAACGATGGTTCGGAGTCCAACACTTAGCTCGATTCTACTTCGCAAGTTCGCTCCTAAGCGGGCTAGAAGTAGTTCGCCATTCGGAATTGCTCCAACCGTTGAACTAATCTAACGATGGTTCGGAGTCCAACAATTGGCTCGATTCTACTTTGCAAGTTCGCTCCTAAGCGAGCTAGAAGTAGTTCGCCATTCGGAATTGCTCCCACAACCATTGAACTAATCTAACGACAAGTTCGGAGTCCAACACTTGGCTCGATTCTACTTTGCAAGTTCGTTCCTAAGCGACCTAGAAGTAGTTCGCCATCCGGAATTGCTCCCACAACCGTTGAACTAATCTAACGATGGTTCGGAGTCCAACACTTGGCTCGATTCTACTTCGCAAGTTCGCTCCTAAGCGAACTACAAGTAGTTCGCCATTTGGGATTGCTCCCACAACCGTCGAGCCACTCTAGCAAAGTTCCGAAGTCAAACACTTAAGCTTGAACGCATTCCGCGAGCTCACTATTCAGCTCATCTCGCGAGACCGCAAGATTAGGCGACCGAAGCACAGCTCGGCACCACTAGCCGAATGCTCACCTCGCCGATCCGCGAACAAGCAAGAGGCCGACCTAGGAACCTCGGCGCGATGAACACAGTCGCAAACATAAAGACTACACAAAACCACAAGGGACACACAAGTTCGGGAACAAAATTTTATTGATAAATGGGATACGGTACAAAGCGACTCTTCCACACAGCAAGATTACAAGGCGTTACAATGCCGACTTATTACACTTAGGCTAAAATACAAAAGCTTCTAGAAACGAGGTCTTCAACGCTTTCTTGGCGCCGGGGCGTTCCGCTTCAAAGACACCCGAAGGCGACGACGCTTGTCTCCGGAGCTCGACCCCAACCCGGCAAATTAGGACGAATCCTTGGCACCGCTCCTAGCAGCAGCTCCGACGGATGCTCCGCTCGACGAAATTGCCACAGAGCTTTGGGCGTCCCCCGGACTAGGATGGCCGATGCGCTGACAGGTCGCCATCTCGTAAAACGTAATACCCCGATCGCTTTTCGTGCGAGTGCACGAAGTGCTCCTGACGTTGATTGGCCCCGAGCGCAGTTTTAGGCGAGCGACCTCTGCCTCTAACTCGGAGATCCGCTCCCTCAAAGAGTCGTCCCTTACTTCGACCTCGAAGCGAGGGGGTATTGCGGAGTCCGGCACACCCGAGCGACTCGCTATCAGACGACGAAGGTGAGTGACTTCGATGCTTTTGTCAACCGTAGCCCTCTTCAGCGCGTCGACTTCGACTGTCAGCTCATCCCATTCAGCCATCAGCTTGGCCACTTCGGCCGTCAAGCCCTCTCCCTCCGTCTGAAGCTCCGTCTCTATGGTCTGCAGATGGCGGATCTCGAAAAGCAGGTCGTCCCTCTCCGCCGTTATTTTAGACAAGTTGTGCCGAATGCACTGAATCCGAAGCCCGTTGCTGAAAGCAGTCGGTGAATATTCATCCTCTCCTGTTGGAGTCATTTCGGCGATCCTGCTCTCCTAACGCCGAATCTCGATGTCTCACCGACCGTGGACGAGCTGAAGATGGTTCCGCTCGCTTTCGGCTCGACGCAATCTGAGCTCGACTTCATAGAGCCGCTCTCGGCACTTCGCCAGGCACAACCTCGTCGCCCCTAAGCCAGCCTCGGCTCGAGCTTCGTCATCCGAGCGAGCAGGCTCGACATCTGGGGCAACCACCATGAGCTGAAAAGAAATCGAGGAAAACAGCAAGAATTCAAACACTGCCGTAGTCTAACACTTCAGAAGTTTTCAAACAAAATTTCGACAAAAGAGGAGAAAGGGCAAAGACACAGAGCCGAACTCCAACACTTCAAAAAAAATTTCATTCATTTCAAAAAATAGCGGTGGTCAGTCTGCTATTAGGCAATACATTTTGAAAAGAAAGAAGAACAAAAACAGAAGAAAAGAAGAGCGAAGTCAAGGCGCGACCTCTTTCCCCGGGCGACGAGAGCGAGTGGGGGTCGACTTCTCCGAGGGGGACACCACCGCCAACGGGGTAACCACGATGCTGGGGACCTCGTTGGTGACTTCAACCTCAGTCTCAGTTTCGTCCTCCCCTTCTTCATCTTCCCCCTCGGATTCGGGGTCGAAGCCCTCGACGTGGCCCGGGAACAGCCTCCATCCCGAGACGTCCACTTCGGGGTACTCCTTCGACACCCGGGCGATGGCTTCGGCATAAGCCTTGGCCATGTTCTGGGTGAGGTACCCTTGCGCCTTTGCCAAGGTCGCGTCCTCCGCCGCCTTCACTGCCGCCGCCTTGGCCTCCTCGGCTTAGGCCAACTGCTTGGCCGCCCCTTCCTTCTGGCGAAGGAGGTCACCCTCCAACCTTGCCACTTCGGCCTCGAGGTGCTCGATCCTCGCCGACCTCCCTTCGTGCTCGACGCGAAGCTTGTCGAGCTCATTCGACATCCGAGCCTTCTCGTTCCGAGCCTAGTCGGACTCCTGCTTCAGCTCCTTCTCCAGAGCTGTCAACCTCTCGGTGAGGTGTCCGAAGTGGACAATAATCTGCGACAAAGAAAGAAGGACTGAAAGAGTTAGAAAAATTGTGGTTAAAGAAATTCAACAATGGCGAAAACCCAACACTTACCGAAACTGCCGAACGAGCGATCTTGATGACATCGTCGCCTTCTCGTCCGGCCTCCATGGCGGCTCGGTCCTTCGGCGTGGCGAGGTGCTTGACGGCCTGCATGCTCGCTAGTGAATTGCCAAGGAATCCATCGTGCTTCCGGACTTGCTAGTCCGGAATGTGGATCCTTTTATGCTCCTCCGTCAGGAGCTCCTCGGCTGTTGCCATCAGTGGCGGCGTCGTCATTCCGAGGGCTGTGGCGGTGGGGAACTCGCCGGCCGCAGCCGATGCCGAGGTCCCTGCCACGTCGACGACCGGACTGTCGAGGGTCTCCACCTCCTCGACCGAGGCCGCGATCCTCGGAGTCTTTGGGGTCGGCAGCTTGGTCGCGACCCTCTTGCGCTTCTTTGGCTCCTTGCTGGCGAGACCAGCCCTGAGAGCCAGCCTGCATCGTAGTCCATCGTCTCTGCATTTGAAATAAAATTAGTTAATACAAATACAAGTTGCGAGAAGTAAGGTACGGAAAGCAAAGCATAACAAAGGCCGCGTACTGGGATCTACGCGGCAGAGCCCTCCCTTGTACAAGACGTCCTCGGTGAGCTCCTTCCAATCGTACTTAGACCGATCGAGGAGAGTCTGAACTGCCTCTTCTTCTTCAATACTAAGCTTCGGCAGCGCCCTCGCCCTCTTCGGCACCCCCTCTACCCAGCCGGAGGGGATCGGCCAAGCCTCCGGACTCCGTACTATCATAAACTTCTCCCACCAATGCTTGATGGAGTCGGGGCATATGACGAGCCTGCCGCCGTGCCTCGAAGTCAAATAATACCGGTACTCCGACTTGTTCCCTTGATGGAGCCGATAGAGTGTCCGAAGCATGTTCAGCTACGGCTCGATCCCTGCAGCTTGGCAGTGAAGCACGAAGCCATTTATCACTCGCCATGCGTTCGGCATGAGTTGGATAGGGCTGACCCCGAACCAACTCACCACGGTAACGGCAAACGCATGGAGAGGCAGCCGAGCCCCGGCGATGAAGGCATCGACCGGCCAGCAACACATCGTCACTGGCAACGGCGAATTGGCCCTAACCCCGGGACCCGGCAACATGAGCTCGTACTCCTCCGGGATTTGAAAAGAATCCCGGATCACTGCCAAGTCCTCTTCACGCAGGATCGACACCGCCTCGTCCGCCTCCATCGTCTCCCTCGCTGCATTCTCCTCGAAGGACCTCCCCCTCCCGTGAACGATTCGCTCGGCTTGATCCTCCGGAAGCTGCCAAACTCTGTGAAGCCCGGTTAGCGGCCCTGGTAGTTGCCCGAACTCCCCCATACGCTTCGGATCCTCCACAATCGAATCCTTGCCGAACACCTTCTTGCCTTTAGTTGGAGTTGAATCTTCGACAACTTCAACGGAGGGCTCGGACCAAGAGATCGACTCGGAGACAGAAGCAAGAGACACAGCTTATGGAATAAACTAAGCATAAATTACCTTGAAAGATTGGCTGTCGGAAAACTTCGCCGGAAAATGAACGTCGACCACCGGAAGTACTCGCTCAAACACAAGAGATCACCTGAGCAAAAGAGAAGAGAAGTGAGAAATGAGAGTGGGGGGTGGGGTTTTATAGAGAATGGCATGCTAAACGAGGATAATGGGCTTGTACTACCGGCCTATTTATGGAAAGCGACAAAGCGACCTCAATCGTCACCTTGTTTACCATGCCAAGCCGTATGCCGCATTTAATGAATGTCCCATCTGTCAGAATTGTCAGAAGTTCAGAAGGCGCACAGTTGCTACAAACTCCTACTCCGAAAAACGACAAGTAATGGACCTCGGCACCAGCTGCCGAGCATTCTTGACACCGACCCCATTACGGAGGAAAAATGGACCTCGGCACCAGCTGCCGAGCGTTCTTGACACCGACCCCGTTACGGGGAAGAAATGGACCTCGGCACCAGCTGCCGAGCATTTTTGACACCGACCCCGTTATGGGGGAAAAGTGGACCTCGGCACCAGCTGCCGAGCGTTCTTGACACCGACCTCGTTACGGGAGAAAAATGGACCTCGGCACCAGCTGTCGAGCGTTCTTGACACCGACCCCGTTACGGGGGAAAAATGGACCTCGGCACCAACTGCCGAGCGTTCTTGACACCGACCCCGTTACGGGGAAGAAATGAACCTCGGCACCAGCTGCCGAGCGTTCATGACACCGAGCCCGTTATGGGGAAAAAATGGATCTCGGCACCATCTGCCGAGCGTTCTTGACACCGACCCCGTTACGGGGAAAAAATGGATCTCGGCACCATCTGCCGAGCGTTCTTGACACCGACCCCGTTACGGGAGAAAAATGGACCTCGGCACCAGCTGCCGAGCGTTCTTGACACCGACCCCGTTACGGGGGAAAAATGGACCTCGGCACCAGCTGCCGAGCGTTCTTAACACCGACCCCGTTACGGGGGGAAAATGGACCTCGGCACCAGCTGCCGAGCGTTCTTGACACCGACCCCGTTACGGGGGGAAAATGGACCTCGGCACCAGCTGCCGAGCGTTCTTGACACCGACCCCATTACGGGGGAAAAATGGACCTCGGCACCAACTGCCGAGCGTTCTTGACACCGACCACGTTACGGGAAAAAAATGGACCTCGGCACCAGCTGCCGAGCGTTCTTGACACCGACCCCGTTACGGGGGGAAAAATGGACCTCGGCACCAGCTGCCGAGCGTTCTTGACACCGACCCCGTTACGGGGGAAAAAATGGTCCTCGGCACCAGCTGCCGAGCGTTCTTGACACCGACCCCATTACGGGGGAAAAAATGGACCTCGGACCTCGCCGAACTCCCGCTCAGCACTCACAATCAAGCCGAACTCCCTCTCCTCTCTGGAAAGAGGTTCCGAACCTGCAGACCTCGGTCCCCTAGTCAGCGAGCTCTAGAGGGTGTCGGGAGAATGAAACAAGCCTGTGGCCCACACAACGGAGGAAAACGGCCAACCCGTCCACCAGGAGATCGCAGGAAAAACAATTAAAAAATTCGGAGGGATGAGAAAGAACTCCTGAAATGCGGTTGTAGGCTTGGGAAGCATCTTCTAGTCCCCAAACAAGCAATTGGTGCCAAGAACAATCTTCTAAGACCCCCAAACGACGAATTGACGCTTCGCGAAGATAAGGGGAAAATTCCCGCAAGAACACCACATGAGGAACTCAGAGTCCAATCCACTTCAAAAATTACCTCACTACCCCCTCTGAGATTCAAAACCCTCCATTTGGACTCCGATACGACTCCCCTAGCCATTAAAACAATTGAACTACTCCTCAAAGGCTGATCAAACTCAGTCTTTAGGAGTGGGGGGCTCGTGATATGACCAAAAATGGGGTTAAATCGGAATCGTCCAAATTGGGCGCAAATCTTGAAGCCCAGGGGTAAAACGGTAATTCCACCCACCTATGGATCTGGGATGGGTACTGGATCTTTTAGTCAAAGATCCAATAACCCACAAGCGGATCCACCTCAATCGGGCGCGGTTTTCAATCAGTAGAAAGCCCGACCCAGAGGGATAGAATTAGGGTTTCTGATTAGATCCTAATCAACGGCTCTGATTCATGCCTATCTCTCCACTGGGAATTAGGGATTACATTCCCAATCTATTTACAAGGAGTATATTCCTTATCAGATCACGGGGATTACATTCTTAATCTATTCCCTAAGACGCCTATAAATACTCCCCATCCATCTCTATTAAGTGGTAATCAATCTTTCTCCAGTTTTTGCGCTCTTTCATAGTCTTCCTAGATTACTGACTTGAGCGTCGGAGGGTGCGTCGCCAGGAACAACCCCGGTGTCTTGCACTTTTTGCAGGTGTACGGTGGGAGTGACGATCAAACTCCGACGGAACAGGTATACAAGTTTACTATTCAGTTTCCCTAAGAATCCACAAATACTATCTGTTTGCCCCCACACCAAATTTAGCGGCAACAATTATTATCATTATTATTATTATTATTTTGGCTTAGCTTAATTTGTTGGTATTTCATCGTGTCTTGGATTGACTATCTTTCCAGGCCTACACATATATTTTTTTTTATTATCAACTTTAAGTTTGCATTCCTTGTGTTACTTTTATTATTATTTACTTTTGCCATTATTCATGTTCTTAACTTTCTCTTTTGGTTTCTTATTTTGTATGGTTGGCCTTATTATCCTTCTCACTATAATGATCTTTTACGATGTTATTTGATCAGTAATCATTTCTTTTATTGATTTGTCCATATATCTATTTTGCATTATATGGTTTCATACAAATGTTTTAGCGATCTTTAGAGTGCTTAATATTTTGTTTTACTGGCTAAGAATATTGTTATTTGTTACTTTAGAAAGTTTTTTTTACTAGTATTCCTGTCTAAGTTTCGTGTAACGTACGTTTGTCTATTTTCATTAATTCTTAAGTTCATAGTGCATTGTGTTTGTAGTGTATTCAAGTTTTAAGGAAGTTTTTTATTCCTTTGTGTGCTTTGAAGTATTATTGACTAATTTATATTAGTTGTAATAAATATGATGTAGAAATTTGTATGCAATAATTGATTATCTAGTTGTTTTCAACAAGTTATTGCATAGTTTATATATTTTTTATACAATTGATATATCTTATTGAGATTAGTTTTATTACTTTATGGGTTTTGCTTATACTTGTTGCTCTGTCAGTTTTCATATTTATCTTACTATTCTTATTATACGTCATTTTATTTATTTAGCGACCCAATGTAATTAGAAAATAAAGATAGAATGATTTTCCTAAAAGATCATGATGGTTTTTTACGAATTTATGGTAGAGTTGAATTATTAGATAAAGTTGATGTTAATAAGATAAAAATCTATCCTTGATGACATGACACTCTTATTTGATCTACTTGTTGTATGATGATTATTTTTGTACATGAAAGATCGTGTTTAATTGTGGAATTTTTATGAACCCATGAACTTTTGTAGACGATTGGAGTTGTCTTATGTACTAAACATTCATGTTGATCAAAGATAAATTATTCTTGAGTATTAGAGTCCCTTTTCTATGCTTGCTAGATCTAAAATTTTATTGTTGAACCTATGTATGAACGTAGATGTTTAGATCTATATGGGTGGCTAGAGAACCAGTTTAAATTGTAGAAAAGATGAAACTTTGATAAATTATTCCCTTTTTTTTTTTTGTAAACTTATAATGGGTTGGAAGTTTGAATTTTTATGCACAATATGGATCAAAATCATCATAAAATACATATACATACAAAGGGGGCTAGGGTTTGGAGGTCTAAACCTAGGGTGAGGGTTTGTAGGCCTCGGGTGAACAGTAACCTGAGGGTTACTGTTCATCCGCAAGGCAGCACACAGTAGTAGCTTGCTGTTCTTAAGGTTTTTGGTTGGATTTTTTGGTGTTTTCGAGTGGTTTTTGTGTGTGATTTTGTGTGCTATGATGGGGGAACTCTAGTATACATATAGAAGCATCTATATATAGGTTTAAACAAATGTATATAAGTGGGTTGATCGAATTTGGATGATATTTCGAAGTTGTTATTTGCTCTGGACTGTTGTCTGCTCCAGATTGGAACGAGAATTCGACACATTACTGAAGATATTATTATTCAATAGAAATTGTAGCACATTGTGTCTAGTTTCTACAACATATGACGGATCCTCATCCGACTCATAGATTGTAAGATATGCAATTTCTACCACTGTACTGTCGTAGTTTCAGATTTTATGAAAAGTATGAATTTTGGTTTATTGGGGATTTGGAGCTACTGTTTATATGAGAATGAGCCATAAATTTGGCAACAAATCTTATGGTTATGGAGGAAATATAAACTCAATTTTCCAAATTTTTATATTTATTTTTGAATGGACTACTCTTAGGGAGAAAAAAATATGACTTTCAGATTTTTAGTTAACGGGTAGTTTTTAGAATTTTTCGAATATAAACTCTTAAAACTAATCTATTCGAGTCCAGATTTTTATAGTGAATTCCTTGTTATGTACTGAATTTAAATTGATTTTTTCCAGGATTTAATATTGACTATAGAGTGTACTGTTTTGAAGAACGAAATCATGTAACTTTCAGATTTTTGAATAAATAATCGTTTTCAGAATTTGTTGAATATGAACCCTATAAATTAATTTATTTGAGTCTAAATTTTTTTATTTTTTTTATCCTGAATGGGGGTTGAATGCCCCCCCCCCCCCCCCCCCCCCCCCCGCCTGAGTCCGTATTTTTTTGGTGGGTTCCTTAATATGTGCGGAATTTAAATGAATTTTTCCAGAATTTGATATTGACATTTGAGTGCACTGTCTTGAATGACAAAATCGTATAATTATCAGATTTTGTAAAAATCTATATTTTCATAGATGAAATGTGCTTCCGCACATATAAACGAGTTCTCATGGTAGTAATAGTTGATTAAAAGTTAATGAAGAATATTTTTGTATAATAAAAATCAAGATGGGGTTGATTTGAGAGTTAAGGTTATGATGTGGACTCTAGAAGGATTGTTAATGATATTTTGAATCTTGAGACTCTAGAGTTTGAGTGGGACCCTTGCATGCCAGCAAATGAGATTTGGTTGAAATTGGGCCAGTGAGGCTTTGTTTAATTCAGTAAAGTTAAGTCCGGTGGGGTACACAAACTCTAGGGAGATTGTGACCCTAACTAATTAAACATAATAAACCTAAGGACACACACTAGATGGTGATATGATTAAATGGGAGCAAATGTGAGTCATGGACTCCAGAATGATCCGCAGAGTGAGATATTCCCTAGTATTCGGGGACGATGGATGAAATAGGCCACATGATTATCCACAGAGTGGGATTGATCTCCAGTATTCCGGGACGAGAGCGACACTCATGGAATATTTTTGCAATGAGGGATCCAGAATGACCTGCGGAGTGAGACAATCTCCAGTATTCCGGGACGATGGCTGAAATAGGTCACAAAATGATCGACGGAGTGGGATTGGTCTCCAGTATTCCAAGGGCGAGAGTTAATACTTGCAAAATGTCTAAATCTTGTAGTAGTCATCGTGGTAGGTTGCATAACGAGAGATTGAACCCTATAAAGTGGAGAACGATATGGGCTTGCACCAGGTCTATGTAGAATGAGATGCATAGAATCCGACAAGTATGTATTAGAAATCATCATGTGCATTGTGTTTTCCTAAACATCGTTTTATGCATTACTTTTTATTATTTTGATACACACTTAGAATAGTTTCACTTGTTGTTTATTGAATATTTCATTGTTATTTTATTTCATGTTATGTAACAAGTTTGTGATTGTGAGACCTGGGAAGGTTACTATTACTATAGTTGATGACCATTGCATTTAACTGACATACCCACTTTTCATTCAGATTTTTGCAAGATTTTTAGATATGGATAGAGTTGAATCAAGGGAAAAAAAAGGCTTGAAGTTAACTGAGAATTGTAATTTATCATGTTGTAAAGAGATTGTAATTAAAGTGTTTATTTCTATTGTGTTGTAAAGAGATGATGTAATAAAAAATTAATTAATTTTCCCTGTGTTTTGTACTATGTTTATAATTGCAATTGAAGTTGAAGCTGGGAATTGTGCCACTTATTTTTAATTTTATTTATTGAAAATTGAGGGCGCTACAGAGTTGGTATCAGAGCCGACTTTCGACAAAGATTGTGGGTAAGAGTGGGTGAGATGTATGCCTGAGAGGGAGCTGAGGTCAGTACGCTGGCAGTATGGATAGGGGCAGTATGCTAGAATTAGCTGAATCAGGGTACTCCACTCCACATCGGTGAGATGTATGCCGGAGATGGAGCTGAGATCAGTACGCTGGCAGTATGGCCAGGGGCAGTACGCTAGAATTAGATGAACCAGGGTACTCCGCTCTACATCAGCTAGAAAGGAGATTCTGTACTAGGTTGCATGTCCCGGCTCAGCGAAGACGATGAGTTATCAAGGGAGGATGTCTATAACACCCTGTACTTGAGAGTATATACATAGAAAGAATTAATTAAAATGGTTGTTGCCCTATAGATATTGTAACCCCTATTTTTTTTCATTTTGTGTACTTTTGAATGTATTTTTCGTTTTAGTGTATTTTCTCTCTTGTATTTTTCTGAACTGTATATTGGAGTTGTTTTCAATATATATATATATATATTCGTTTAGTTAATTTTTGAGCTCTTTGTGTTTGATTGGTTGTCTCTTTTGTTTTGTTCTTCATTATTTTGTTCTTTCTTTCATTTTTGTCTCATTCTCTTTATTTTTTATTTTTTTTTCTTGGGTGCTTGTGGTGGTGATTGGTTGTTATCCTATTCCCAATCCTATGATTTGATCCCTAATAGTATTATCAAAGCCAAATTAAAATCCACAATCCTATTTGATATCCTATACATTTGTATCCTATTTGAAACCCAATTTAACAAATCCTATTACTACTCCTAATTACCTACAACCCAATTACCCATTAACCTTAATCCTCTCATATATATACATCTCTAATCCCCCTAACCCTAAACCCTTATCACAAAACCTAACCCTAGCCCCCTTCAACCCGGCCTCCCTCTCTCTCCCGCTGCTTGTGTCCGCACACAGAACCCGACGCCACCCCCTCCAGGCCAACCACCCCCCTCCAGCCTGTGCACACTCCGACGCCGCTACACCCCCAAGCCCGAGCCCTTCATCTCCTTTGGCCGACCACCTCGCACCACCACATATCCCCTCATCTATCTCTCTTGGTGTTCTCTTGTGGCCACAAGCCACTATTGTCATCATCCCTCTTGGATCACCTCTCGCTTTGTGGAGTTTTGTTCGTGTGGAGATTCTTGCTCGAGTTTGCTTGGATTTTTTCATTAGCGGATTTTTCATTCGTGGGTTTTGCTCGTTACTCTTGGTTTTCGTTGTTCTTCATCTTCAGTTAAGGCAAGTAACTTGTACTCCAATTCATTTGTTTGATACAAGTCAAAAATACCACCTATAATGTAGTTGGGTCTAGAGACGACTATTGTTTGTGTTATTCTTGATGGGTTTTGTCTCTATTGTGAAAATTTGACCATAGATGACTCACGACACATTATGGACATGAATTAACTTAGGTTTTAACCCGTTCTTGATTTTGATCATGTATGTAAGACTTTTGTGAGAATTCGTGATTTGGTTGAGATCCATATGATATATTTGGTGTGGACATGCTAGATACCCCAATTCATGATGTTTGGACACTTGGTAGACTCGATTTCATGTTTGGTTGTGTTTTGAACAAGTTTTGTATAATATATGTTGAGTTGTCGTTAATGGGAAAAATCTGTATTTTGACGCTGATATGTTTTGTTTGCTGTTTTGGACTGTCTTGAAGTCATTATCTTAATTTCGGTATAAAACATGAGTTTTAGATAATTTCGTCTATTTTCAAACCCCTCTGACCTTGCTCAATTTTGTTTTCTTATGAGTCAGTTATGACTGTTTTACTACAGAGGTGTCGATCTTTTCCAGATTTTGTTTTTCGATGATTTTGCTAACTAAATGATATGATACTGATGCTACACATACTTTTTGATCCAAAAATTTGGTTAGTGTTTCTTTATCTAGTTATATATTAGCCAGAATTTTGGTGAATTTTATTGATGAGTTTTTTATGTCATTTCATGCTCGTTTATGAAAACTGTACTTGCTGTATTTGACTCACTGTTCTATAAAGAATCATATTTTCACCCTGATTCCTTTTACTGTATGAAAAATGTTTGTGAAATATGAAAGTTAGTATATTTTATCTATTTTCATATCCCTTTGACGGAATTGGATTTCGTTTCACTGGTTGTGAGATATCATAGTTTTCGTACAACAGTGTTGGGAATTCCAGATTTGCCAAATTACCGTTTATTGATGTTTTCTTATTTTTGATGACTGATTTACTTTTACTGGAAAATTCTGAAACTTTATATTTAGATACTGGACATATAGGGGAATATCCCAGATTTTTCGTAGATTTATTTATGTGTTTTCATGCTGTTTTCCTGTTCTTGAATTCGTTTTCTTGATTTCTGGCTAAACCTATTTTCTGTATTCAAATAAGTTTTGAGGTATGTTTTTTTGAATTAATATATGACTTATTTATATTCGCTGGATTCGTATGGAAGCCTATTTTTCAGATCCTTTGACGGATCTAGATTTTCTTGTTTGTAACACTGGAAATCACTATTTTACTACAGTATGGTCTTGCTATCCTGAACTTGAGATTTGTCTATTTTATTCTTTTATGAGATCTCTTGCACTCGTACATATTTACCTTACAACTTGAACTTACCACATGATCATGTCATGTTATTCTTGATATATTTTGCACATATACATGTTTGTTTGACATTAATAATAAATAACCAAGCCGGAATTTAAGGGACAGATCTAATAGTGGATAATTCAAAAACATGTACTCGGAAGGGGATCTACTGATCCTACGTGATTACTTGAGACATGATACTTGACACTTGATTACTTGATACTTGCACGCAAGACACGATACTTACCACTTGCACACTTGACATGTGATTACATGATACATGATACTTGGAGCTTGGAGCTCGATTACTTGACTTGTCCCCGAGTATACTGCCCTCTATGGTCCACTATGAAATCTAAAACGAAACGGTTTACTGTTGAAACTATATAAGGTGGGCTGCATGAAGTGCAACCTAAATAGTAATCACTACTAAACTTGATATATGATAATTGAACATAATACTCGAACATGATACATGCTTGTTTGACACTTGACTACATGATATATGAGACTTGTTTACATGAGACTTGATACATGACACTTGATACATGATTACATGATACTTGACACTTGATGCATGTTTACATGATACTTGATTACTTGACACTTAATTCATGCCATTTACACTTGTTCACTTTACTCTGCTAGTTGTTTATGTTGACATCATACTTATACCATGTTGCTAATTAGTTTTTCCATGTACTTGTACCCTACATTATAAGTGGCCCGTAACTTGCAATTGACAGATACTTATTTTTCTCTTTTCCTCTTTCCTGCATTCGTTGAATTGCAAATTTTGGAGAACAGGCTCCAGATGGTATCGGAGACATGAAGTATCAGTGCTACTTTTTATTATTATTATTTCTTGTAGCTTGCTTGAATAATATTGTATTCTGAGACTTAGATTTATTCTTGTATTTAGGGCAATGTGGCCCAAGATATTTGTTCTATTTAGATCATGACTATTTGAGATTTATACATATGGTTTCAAGTATTCTTGTTGGTATTTTGGCTCATTATGTGCATGTGGTTGATTTTTTTGTTTCCGACTCTGATGATTCTTGTGAATGTTGTAAAGATTTCTTGAACAGCTGATGGATGATGAAATTCATTCACTAGGCTTTTGTCTCATATCCGTATTCCGTATCCTTTTTGGGAAGTGGGGCGTGACAGATATTTCTATTGGGGGTTCCTAAGGGATTTAATTGAAATGAATTAAATGAGATTAGGGGGTGGGCTGTGCTTTGACAGCATGTGGAAGGAGGCAGTGAGGCCCCCTGTGTTGGGAGTGCTGCTGTGTCCACGTGCCAGTCGACGTGGGGCCCAGGGGGCTTGGGCTGCGTGCTCGTGAGAAGAAGGAGAAGTGTAGGGGATTATTTGATCCCACATCGGAGGATTTGTATAATTAATTAATAATAAATATAATTGCCTATGACCAAGAGTCACCAAATTGGTTAACCACCTTTTGAGAGGCATCCTGTGGTGAGCAGTTGTACTAATAAATACACGGGCTACTTCCTCATTCTCCTTGGCCAAGGTAGCCTCCAACAGAGCGATCTGCGTCGCCTGAGTTTCCATTCGAAGCGCTGCTTCTTCCAACTGCTTAGCGATCTTCGATCGCTCCACCCTCGCCCTATCGGTCACCACCTTCAACTCCTTCACTTGCTCCACCACATTCTTCATCATGTGGCTAAAGTGACAAGTAATCTGTGAGAATAGAGTGATTCAGAGTCACAAAGAAGAAGACAACTACTGTCATTTCACAAAAAAGACTAAAACAATAAAAAAATTATAAAGATGTTTCGACATATTGCCCCTAGCGATCTCCATAGCCGAATCACCAACTAACCCCGCAGCCAGCGCAACCCTATCCTTGGAGGCCACGAGATGATGAATCGCCTTCATGCAACTCACCGAATCTCCAAGGAAGTCGTCGTGCCTCCTGACTTGCCAATTCAGGATGAAAATCTTCAACTCATCCGTGAGAATCTCGTCAGCCTTCGCAATGAAAGGAGGAGCCTCGAGCATGAGAGCAGAAGCTAAGGAGAATCTCCTAATCCCTCCCCCCCCCCCCCCCGAAGCGACGATCGTCGGTCCGTTCGCGACCTTCAAAGACGTAGGCCTAGTCACCGTCCTCTTCCTGTTCTTCTCTTCAAGGGCTTTGCTCCTTAACCCTGAGTGTTTGGCAACAACTGAGTCAAAATTCATGCCGACCGCCCATATCAAAGAAAATGCTAAGTGTTCAGAGGAGAAAAAGAGAGAAGAGATAACTACAAACATAGAAGTAAAATGCAATAAAAATAAATGTGCATACTAGGATTAATCAGACTGAGACCCCCCTGAAGATAAACTCCTCGGTCATCTCTCTCCAACTCACAGTTGGCTGATCTAAAAGAACCCTAACCATGTCCTCCTCCCCGGGGCTCAGAATAGGATCAATCTTCGCTCTCTTTGGCACCTCCTCACTCCACATCGTGGGAATCCCTACGGCTCGCGATTGCGAATGATAAAGTACTTCTCTCTCCACTTGATCGAACCAGGATTATCAATCAACTTCATCCCCTGATGTGGAGTAAGATAGAATCTGAACTCCAACCTATTCTTTTGGTAGATCTTGCAGAGCATCATTAACACACTCAGTCGCAGCTCGAACCCTGCTGCTTGACAATGCAACACGAAGCCGTCGACATGTCTCCACATGTTTGGCATATACTGAATCGGACTTAGAGAATACCATCTCAAGACTTTTCACACGAACGGATGAAGGGGGAGACAGAAACTCGCATGAAAAACATCAAACGGGAAGAAGCACAAATTAGTGGAGATCAGTGAACACGCTCTAACCCCAGGGCCTGATAACACTATATCAAACTCCCCCGAAATCATGAAGCCCTCCCGTATGCTACTCAAGTCTGCCTCCATAAGAATCGAAGATATATCATCCACCTCCAAATGCCAACGCTTATCACTCTCCTCATATAAATGGTGCCATCCCGGGCTCAAATCGCCCAAATAAATCAGCGGGGTAATCTCGAATGCCACCAAGACGAGACACTGGACACGGAAGTCTCCCCAACCCCCCCATTCTTCTATCTCTCTACTATTGTCTCCTCAATAACTGAAGGCAACTCCATTACGCCCTTCTTCTTATCCTTTCAAGAAAGCTGAACCAACGACTGCTCTCCAACAGGAATCGACTCAAAGGGGAGGTCTTGTCACCCGGAACTCTCCCAAGAAAAAAATCTCGCCGGAACGAATTTTTAAGAATGAGAGAATGGGAAAGGAAAAGGAGTGGAGGGGGGAGGTGTGAATTTTTTAGAGGAATCGGAGTGACGGTTGGGTTCTCGAGGCTATTGAGCTTCCAACTAGTGGGGAAGCCCAACAGTTGGGAAGGCCAAATGACAAAATCATTGACCAATCAACTGTCAACAATCAATGGTCAACATTTGCCGCTTCACTAGTAGGGGCAGTTCAGAATCATGGGCCGACCAAACGTGCCCCCGATCGAAAATGTAACCCCTGTTTTTCATTTTGTGTATTTTTTCTGTATTTTTCATTTTGGTGTATTTTTCTCTCGTATATTTTTCTGAACCGTATATTGGAGTTGTTTCCAATATATATTCATTTTATTTCATTTTGAGCTCTCTGTGTGTAATTGGTCATCTCTCTTGTTTCGTTCTTCATTATTTTGATTCTTCCTTCATTTTTGGGCTCGTCTCTTTAATTTTATTTTTCTTGGTGTTTATGGTGGTGATGGATCGTCCTATTTTTTTTCCCTTTTTTTCCAACCTTTTGATTGAACCCTATTTGACTACCAAAGCCACATAAATTTTCCAATCCTATTTGCATTCCTATTTAATTGACCCAAAATCCAAAACCCATTTGTAAATCTAATACTACTCCTAATACCCATTAACCCATTAGCCCACATCTAAACCCTATATATACAACCCCTTCACAAACCCTAAACCCTAACCCTATTCTCTCTCCCTCTCATTCGACTATCTCTCTCTCCCTCTCCCTCTCCTTGCGGCTGCACACCCGCACCCCATCCAGCCCCCAACCCGACCAGCACCCACTCCGGCCTTCACCCACACCAGGCCGAACCCCTTCCCCCTCCGGCTTACCCTCCACTTTCGGCCTTCCCTCCACTCCGGCACACCATAACCCGAACCCCATCCCCCTTGGCCAACCGATCATTCCCCACACCACCACTACAACTCTCTCACACCAAATAATCCCTAGTTCTCTCTTCGTGGTGTTCTCAAGTGGCCACTAGCCACTTTGATCGTCGTGCGCTTTTGGGAGTTCGTTCGTGAGAAGATTCTTGCTCGTGTTGTTTGGATTCGTGGATTAGCAGATTTTCGTTCGTGGGTTATGCTCCTACTCTTGATTGCATCATTCTTCATCCCCAATTTAAGTCAAGTAGCTTGTACTCTAATTCATTTGTTTAATACAAGTCAAAAAGCTCACCTATAGTGTAGTTAGGTCTAGATACGACTCTTGTTTGTGATTTTCTTGATGATTTTTGTCTCCATTGTGAAAACTTGACCATAGATTGACTTACGACACAATCTTGACATAAATTAACCTAGGATTCGTCCGTTCTTGATTTTTGATCATGTATGTGAGACTTATGTGAAAACTAGTGATTTGGTTGAGATCCATGTGTTATAATCGGTGTGGACATGCTAAATACCCTAATTCATGATGTTTAGACACCTGTTAGACTCGATTTCATGTTTGGATATGTTTGGATCAATTTTCTCGAATCTATGTTGATTTTGTTTTTAAGGGAAAAATCTGTATTTTGTCGTTGTTCTGTTTTGTTTGCTGTTTTCGACTGGGTTAAAGCCAGTGTCTTAATTTCGGTATAAAACTTGAGTTTTAGATAATTTCGTCTATTTTTCAACCCCTCTGACCTTGCTTTATTTTGATTTCGTATGAATGAGTTATGACTATTTTAGTACAGAGGTGTCGACCTTTTCCAGATTCTGTTTTTCGGTAATTTTGATGATAAATTATTTCAAAGAACTATGGTACGTATATTATTTTGATCTGAAACTTGGGTCAATTTTTCTATACCTATCTAAGGATTACCTAGAATTTTGGTGAATTTTGTCGATAAGTTTAAGGTGATGTTTCATGCTTGTTTATGAAATCTATACTTGCTGTATTTTGCTTGCTGTTCTATAAAGAACCTTATTTTCTCTATGTTTCCTTTTACTGTATGAAAAATGTGTGTGAAATGTGAAAGTTAGTATATTTTATCTATTTTCATATTCCTTTGGCAGAATTAGATTTCGTTTCACTGGTTGCGAGATATCTTAGTTTTCGTACAGCAGTGTTGGAAATTCCAGATTTGCCAAACTATGTTTTCTCGATATTTTCTTATTTTTGAAGACTAAACTAATTATTCTGGAATATTATGAAACTTTATATTTTGATTCTAGACATATAGGGGAATACCCCCGATTTTTCCTGAATTTATTTGAAAGGTTTTGATGCTATTTTCCTGACTGAGAATTCGTTTTTCTGATTTCTGACTAAACATGTTTTCTATTTTCAAACCTATTTTGAGTTATGATTTTTTGAATTACTATATGACTTAATTGTACTCGTTGGATTCGTGTGGAAGTCGAGTTTCCAGATCCTTTGACGGATCCAGATTTGTATTTCTATAGCGACGGAATTCACTGTTTTAGTACTGTATTGTCATGCTTTATGAAATATGAACATACACTGTTTTGCTCGTTTATGTGACTGTATATCATCTAAGCATATTTATTTATTTTCCTGAACCTAATACTGATTATACCATGTTAATTTGAAATTATTTCGTATACATTCATGCCTGTTTGATGACCATAATAAAAGTAACCAAGCCGAGGTTTAAGGGAAAGATCTAGTAGTGGGAAGCATAGAGATGTGTACTTAGAAGGAAGTCCAGTGTTTCCCATCTAATTATCTGTTATCTGTATGAGATCATGTTACATGATCGTCTGTTATCTGTTATCTGTATGAGATCATGTTACATGATCGTCTATTATTTGTTATCTGTATGAGATCATGTTACATGATCGTCTGTTATTTGGTATCTGTCTGAACCCTGAGTACACTGCCCTATATGATCCCCTACGAAATCTACAAACGCAACTGTTTTGAATGTAGTAACCATGTGATAAAATGATGGCACATGAAGTGCTACCTAGTTAGTAATTAATATAAGACTTATAAAAATCTGAATCTGTATCTGTATCTTAAACCTAAATCTGAATCTGTTATATGTATCTGGCTATCTGTTATTTGATTATCTGCTATCTGTCTGACATTATCACTTGACACCATATTTGACACTATCTGTATATTTGTCTGTATGCCTTTTGACTTTGACACTTGACACATGTTAGTATACCATGCTAGATCTGTTTCTACTATTAATTAGATCTGTTTAGTTATCCCCATGTACTTGTATCCTACATTATAAGTGGCTCGTAACTTGCAATTGACGGTTACTTGTTTTTCTTTTTCCTTCTCCTGCAAATTTACTAATTGCAGATCAGGATGGTCAGCTGCCAGATGGTATTGACGAGGTGATGTATTAGTGTTGGATTTGCTGCTTTATTATTATTACAAATTGTTGCTGGAACTTGACTAAAATGTACTTGATTACTTGGATATTTATTTGGATTTGGGCGATGTGACCCAGGATATTTGACTCGTTCAGAATTTGATTATTTGAGATTATTATATTTGGCTTCAAGTAATTTCTATTGGTATCTTGTTTCCATTATGCATGTTGGTTGATACTTTTCTGGCTTCCGACTCTGATTATTTCTGTGATATGTGGGAAAGATTCATGAACAGCTTATGGATGATGAAAATCATTCGCTGGGCTTTTGTCACGTATCCGTATTCCGTATTCCATTTTGGGAAGCAGTGCGTGACAGGGTTTTTAGTGGTATCAGAGCTCCCGATTTGGCTAATGTATTAGTTGCCTATTATATTAGACAAGCTTGGCTCGAACTGGAATCTTCTCCACATTTCACCAACCATGCATACATAAATGAATATATACCAACTCTGATTCTGGATGCTGATTGTTTTTGGTTTTGTGCAGATTATGCCTCGTAGAGGTTCTACTTCTCAGTTGCAGGTTGAACTGATTGAGGCTGTCACGACTGTGCTTGAGCGGCTGATTAATCAGCAGCAAAATCACAGTAATCTTGTGATGGCTGCTCTTGAAGCTACCTGGATTCCGCCTCCTGTTGTGTCTGTGTAGGCAAATCTTCCGCCTCGTCCAGGAATATTTACAGATTTTATGAGGCTACATCCTGACCGTTTTTCCGGCACTGCGACGCCTTTAGAGGCTGAATAGTGGTTAATCCGGACTGAGTGCTTGTTGTTAGCGGCTCGTGTTGCCGAGGCTGATCGGGTGGACGTGGTTTCCATCCAGCTTGTGGATTTGGCTCATATTTGGTGGATGGCCGAGTCTGAGCATCTTGAGAGGCCTATTGCTTGGACTACTTTCACTCGGGGATTCTTGGAGAAGTTATTCCCCGGTAGTACTCAAGTTGAGATGGAACAACAATTCCTGGCCCTAAAACAGGTTAAGTTACTATCTTATTTTGGATTTGTTTCATAATTGTTCATGCAATGTTGTAACATGAACTTTCTTGTAACAGGGTTCCAGGTCAGTGGATAAGTACGCAGCTGAGTTTACTATACTTAGCCGCTTCGCTGCCGTTCTTGTGGCAACCAAAGAGAATAGGACTCGTAGATTCACAAATGGGCCTGAACAGAATATCAAGAGACATCTTATCTCTCTTCGTCTGCGTACCTATACTGAAGCTCTTGAGGCAGCCCGAGCTCAAGAGCAGGCTCATGGTGGTTCGTCTTCTTCTCAGAGGACTGTTCCCGTGGCTGTGGCTAGGCCTTCTGTTGGTCCTATTCAGAGGTCTGGGCATGCCCATCCTGCCAAGGCAGTTCCGTATCCTTCTACTGGATTTTCGAGGGACGGTTTCTGCAACTTTTTCCAGATCCCTGGGCATGAGCACAAGAACTATTTATGTGCCTCTCGCCGATGCTTTAGGTGTGGCTCTACTGATCATGCGGTGTGAGATTGTCCACAGCCATTGTAGCAGTTGGCTCTTCCAGCCAAGGGTCCTGTTCAGCATGCAGCACCAGCTCGTGGTCGAGTTAGGCCACCGCTTCCTCCTCAGCGCTAGATTGTCGGTCAGAGCACCGCTGTTCTGAGGAGAGGTTAGGCTTTCAACTTGACTGCTGTAGATGCTGAGACCGTTGAAGGAGTTGTGGCAGGTATATTTTGTTTTGTTGTTCTGATGTTTTATTTCTCTTTTGTATTCTTTCTTTTGGTCTTGTTTTGCTTCTTTATGTTATCTTCCTACCTTGTTGTTTTTCCCTGACCCTTAATTGTCTATACTTTCTCCTTGTCTTTGATTCCTTTTAGGTATCATCCTTATTTGCTCTTTTCCTACCCATGTTCTTTTTGATTCTGGGGCAACCCATTCTTTTGTCTCCTCTCGATTGTCGCTTGCCATCAGTTGGAGTGTAGCAATATGTCAGAGGCTTGGAACATTGTGACAGGTGGTGGAGTTGTCATATGTTCCCATGAGTGCAGGCAGTGTTCCGTTGTTATTGGGGATGCATATTTCAAAGCCAATCTGATTATAATTGGGAATTCGAGATTTGACGTTATTCTGGGTATAGATTGGTTGGGTGAAGCCCATGTCATTATTGATTGCCGTGCCAAGAAAGTTGTCTTCAGAATTCCAGATCGAGCAGAATTTGAGTTCCATGCTGGGGAGTCTTCTCTTGGCCGAGCAAAGACTATAGTAGAACAGGTGGATTGTGCGATGGAATTGCACTCAGGCTGTGAGGCTGTGCCTCTAGTAATTCGGGATTTCTTGGTTGTTTTTCCAGATGAATTGCCTGGCTTACCCCTTGATAAGGAAGTAGAATTCGGTATTGATGTTCTGCCTGGAATAATGCCGATATCGAAGAGTCCCTACAGGATGGCACCGATTGAGATGGCAGAGCTTAAGGTGCAGATTCAGCAGTTGCTTGATTTAGGTTTCATCAGACCTAGTATTTCGCCTTAGGGGTGCTCTAGTCCTTTTTTGTTGATAAAAAGGATGGTAGTCGTCGACTGTGCATGGATTATCGGGAACTGAACAGAGTTACTGTGAAGAATCGGTATCCGTTGCCCAGGATCGATGATTTGTTTGATCAATTGAGTAGGGCTGCTGTTTTCTCGAAGTTGGATCTTCGTTCTGGGTATCACCAAGTCAAGGTAAAGACTACAGATATACAGAAGACTGCTTTCAGGACTAGATACGGGCATTATGAGTATCTTGTAATGCCGTTTGGAGTTATGAACGCGCCGACTGTATTCATGAGTCTTATGAACCGAGTTTTCTCTCAGTTCTTGGATAGATTTGTGGTGGTCTTTATCGATGATATTTTGGTGTGCTCTCGAAATCGGGAAGATCATGCTGAGCATCTTAGAGTGGTTCTACAGACCTTGAGAGAGAATCAGCTCTATGGAAAACCTAGCAAGTGCGAGTTTTGGCTCGATACGATTTCTTTCTTAGGGTACATTATTTCTGGCGATGGTCTTTCTGTGGATCCTACCAAGATTGAGGCTGTGAAAGGATTGGCCTATTCCCAAATCAGTTTCAGAGGTCAGGAGTTTTCTTGATTTGGATGGCTATTATCGGAAGTTCGTCCAAGACTTTTCGAGGATAGCAGGACCGTTGACTAAATTGACTTGGAAGGATCAGAAGTTTTGTTGGTCTGATGAGTGCAATGAGGCTTTTGTTGAGTTGAAGAATAGATTGACTTCAATGCCTGTGTTGACTATTCCCGATGGTTCAGGTGGATTTGTAATTCACTGTGATGCTTCTAGTAAGGGTCTTGGAGCAGTGTTGATACAGAATGGCCGAGTCGTTGCGTATGTATTGAAGCAGTTGAGGCGGCATGAGAAGAACTATCCTACTCATGACTTGGAGTTAGCGGCAGTGATTCATGCTTTGAAGCTGTGGAGGCATTACTTGGAGACCGAGTGGAGATCTTTACAGATCACAAAAGTCTCAAGTACGTCTTCACTCAGAAGGAGTTAAACATGAGGCAAAGGCGTTGGTTAGAACTTATGGCCGATTATGACATCAGTTTGCAATACCATCCTGGTAAAGTAAACTTGGTACCAGATGTTTTGAGCAGAAGACCAGCAGTTATGTTTCTTACTCAGCAGAGTGATCTCATTGAGCAGATGCAGAGGATGGAGCTGGATGTTGTGTTGTCGAGTTCTGGTCAGAGTTGTTTGGTGCTCCAGCTGCAGTCGTCTCTTGTTGAGCAGATTAAAGAGGCGCTGGCTAGTGATGCGCAGTTGCAGAAATTTCGAGCTGAGGTTGAGTCTGGGTCCAGGATGGATATGGTTATTCTTGCAGATGGTTCGCTTCGTTTTGGTTCCCGGTTATGTGTCCCTAAGGGTGAAGTTCGTAAGAGGTTACTTGAAGAAGCTCACCAGTCTTCGTATTCTATCCATCCTAGCAGTACTAAGATGTATCGGGATTTGAAGCTTCATTTCTAGTGGCATGGTATGAAGAGAGTTGTTGCTCGGTTTGTTTCTCAGTGTTTGATCTGTCAGCGGGTTAAGGCAAAACATCAGAGGACCGCTGGACTTCTTCAACCGCTTCCTATTCCTGAGTGGAAGTGGGAACATATTATTATAGATTTTGTGACCGCTTTGCCGAGAAGTCCTAAGGGTCATAATGCTATCTGGGTGATTATCGATCGTTTGACGAAGAGTGCTCACTTCATTCCTTTTCGTGTCGGTCAGTCTACTGAGAGCCTTGCTGAGAGGTACATGCAAGAGATTGTTAGACTTCATGGGTTCCAGTCAGTATTGTATCCGACAGGGATACGAGATTCAGATCTCAGTTCTGGGAGAGTCTTCAGAACAGTTTGGGGAGTAAATTAAAGTAAAGTACAACTTTTCATCTCCAGACTGATGGACAGTCAGAGCGGACTATTCAGATTCTTGAGAACATCTTGAGGTCCTGCATGCTTCAGTTTGGTGGATTTTGGGAGGATCATTTGCATCTCGTAGAGTTCTCGTACAACAACAGCTTTCAAGCCAGTATTAAAGCTGCTCCGTTCGAAGTACTCTATGGACGAAAGTGCAGATCGCCAGTGTGCTCGGATGACATTGGTGAGAGGAAGTTATTGGGTTCAGAGTTGATCACCAAGACAGTGGATGTTGTGGTTCAGATCAGGAAGCACTTGCAGGCAGCTCAGGATAGGCAGAAGTGATGGGCTGATGTTCATCGTAGGGCTATGGAGTATGTTGTTGGTGACCATGTTTTCCTTAAGGTATTGCCTTGGCGCATTGTCATTCGGTTTGGTGGCATGGGCAAGCTTAGCTCGAGGTTTATTGGACCGTTCGAGATTTTGGAGAGAGTAGGCAAGGTGGCCTATCGTCTTGCTTTGCAGCCAGCTTTATCAAGAGTGCATGATATTTTCCATGTCTCACAACTCAAGAGATATATCCGAGATGAGAGCCACGTGATCGACTACTCTGAGTTGACCGTTCGGTCGGATTTGACTTGTGAGATTCCGCCAGTTACTATTGTGGATCGGCGGGAGAAAGTGCTTAACAACAAGGTCATCAAGTTGGTTCGTGTTACTTGGAATCCTCACTCGCCTGGTGAGTCGACTTGGGAGCTGGAGGAGGAGATTCAGCAGAAGTTTCCTCATTTGTTTGAGTAGTTTTTGTTTCGTTCTTTTGGTTGTTTTGGGGTTACCCTATATATCTTCTTTTGAATTTCGAGGACGAAATTTTTTTGTTAAGTGGGTAGGATTGTAATCCCGGTTTTTCATTTTGCGTATTTTTGCAGTATTTTTCGTTTTGGTGTATTTTTCTCTCTTGTATTTTTCTGAACCGTATATTGCAGTTGTTTCCAATATATATTCATTTTATTTCATTTTAAGCTCTTTGTGTGTGATTGGTCGTCTCTCTTGTTTTGTTCTTCATTATTTTGATTCTTTCTTCATTTTTGGGCTCGTCTCTTTAATTTTATTTTTCTTGGTGTTTATGGTGGTGATGGATCGTCCCTTTTTTTTTCCAACCTTTTGATTGAATCATATTTGACTACCAAAGCCACATAAATTTTCCAATCCTATTTGCATTCCTATTTAATTGACCCAAAATCCAAAACCGATTTGTAAACCTAATACTACTCCTAATACCCATTAACTTATTAACCCACATCTAAACCATATATAGACAACCCCCTCACAAACCCTAAACCCTAACCCTATTCTCTCTCCCTCTCATCCGACTATCTCACTCTCTCCATCTCCTAGCGGCTGCACACCCGCACCCCATCCAGCCCCCAACCTGACCAGCACCCACTCCGGCCTTCACCCACACCAGGCCGACCCCCTTCCCCCTCCGGCCTACCCTCCACTTTCGGCCTTCCCTCCACTCTGGCACACCACAAACCAAACCCCATCCCCCCTGGCCAACCGATCATTCCCCACACCACCACTACAACTCTCTCACACCAAATAATCCCTAGTTCTCTCTTCTTGGTGTTCTCAAGTGGCCGCTAGCCACTTTGATCGTCGTGCACTTTTGGGAGTTCGTTCGTGTGAAGATTCTTGCTCATGTTGTTTGGAATCGTGGATTAGCAAATTTTCGTTCGTGGGTTTTGCTCCTAATCTTGATTGCATCGTTCTTCATCTCCAGTTTAAGGCAAGTAACTTGTACTCCAATTCATTTGTTTGATTCAAGTCAAAAAGTTCACCTATAGTGTAGTTGGGTCTAGAGACGACTCTTGTTTGTGATTTTCTTGATGGGTTTTGTCTCTGTTGTGAAAACTTGACCATAGATTGACTCATGACACAATCATGACATTAATTAACCTAGGATTCGCCCGTTCTTGATTTTTGATCATGTATGTGAGACTTATGTGAAAACTAGTGATTTGGTTGAGATCCATGTGTTATAATTGGTGTGGACATGCTTAATACCCTAATTCATGATGTTAGGCACTTAGTAAACCCGATTTCAAGTTTGGATGTGTTTGGATCAATTTTCTCGAATCTATGTTGATTTTGTTTTTAAGGGAAAATCTGTATTTTGTCGTTGTTCTGTTTTGTTTGTTGTTTTCGACTGGGTTAAAGTCAGTATCTTAATTTCGGTATAAAACATGAGTTTTAGATAATTTCGTCTATTTTCCAACCCCTCTGACCTTGCTTGATTTTGATTTCATATGAATGAGTTATGACTGTTTTAGTACAGAGGTGTCGACCTTTTCCAGATTCCCTTTTTCAGTAATTTTGATGAGAAATTATTTTAAAGAACTATGTTACGTATATTATTTTGATCTGAAACTTGGGTCAGTTTTTCTATACCTATCTAAGGATTACCCAGAATTTTGGTGAATTTTGTTGATAAGTTTAAGTTGATGTTTCATGCTCATTTATGAAATCTATACTTGCTGTATTTTGCTTGCTGTTCTATAAAAAACCTTATTTTGTATATGTTTCCTTTTACTGTATGAAAAATGTGTGTGAAATATGAAAGTTAGTATATTTTATCTATTTTCATCTCCCTTTGGCGGAATTAGATTTCGTTTCACTGGTTGCGAGATATCTTAGTTTTCGTACAACAGTGTTGGAAATTCTAGATTTACCAAACTATGTTTTCTCGATGTTTTCTTAATTTTGACGACTGAACTAATTATTCTGGAATATTATGAAACTTTATATTTTGATTCTAAACATATAGGGGAATACACCAAATTTTTTCTGAATTTATTTGAGAGGTTTTGATGCTGTTTTCCTGACTGAGAATTCGTTTTCCTAATTTCTGACTGAACATGTTTTTTGTTTTCAAACCTGTTTTAAGTTGTGATTTTGTGAATTACTATATGACTTAATTATACTCGTTGGATTCGTGTGGAAGTTTCCACATCCTTTGACGGATCCAGATTTGCATTTCTGTAGTGACGGGATTCACTGTTTTAGTACAGTACTGTCATGCTGTCCTGAATATGAACATACACTGTTTTGCTCGTTTATGTGACTATATATCATCTAAGCATATTTATTTGTTTCCCTGAACCTAATACTGATTATACCATGTTAGTTTGACATTATTTCGTATACATTCTTCCTGTTTGATGACCATAATAAAAGTAACGTAGCCGAGGTTTAAGGGAAAGATCTAGTAGTGGGAAAGCATAGAAATGTGTACTTAGAAGGGAGCCCGTGTTTCCCATCTGATTATCTATTATCTGTATGAGATCAAGTTACATGATCGTCTGTTATTTGTTATTTGTATGAGATCATGTTACATGATCGTCTGTTATCTGTTATCTGTATGAGATCATGCTACATGATCGTCTGTTATCTGGTAGCTGTCTGAACCCTGAGTACACGACCCTATATGATCCCCTATGAAATCTACAAACGCAACTGTTTTGAATGTAGCAACCATGTGAAAAAAAGATGGCACATGAAGTGCTACCTAGTTAGTAATTAATACAAGACTTATAAAAATCTGAATCTGTATCTGCATCTAAAACCTGAATCTGAATCTGTTATATGTATCTAGCTATCTGTTATCTGATTATCTGATTATCTGCTATCTATCTGACATTATCACTTGACACCATATTTGACACTATTTGTATATCTTTTTGTATGCCTTTTGACTTTGATACTTGACACATGTTAGTATACCATGCTAGATCTGTTTCTGCTATTAATTAGATCTGTTTAGTTATCCCCATGTACTTGTATCCTACATTATAAGTGGCCCGTAACTTGCAATTGACGGGTACTTGTTTTTCTTTTTCATTCTCCTGCAAATTTACTAATTGCAGATCAGGATGATCAGCTGCCAGATGGTATTGACGAAATGATGTATTAGTGTTGGATTTGCTGCTTTATTATTATTACAAATTGTTGCTGGAACTTGACTAAAATGTACTACTTGGATATTTATTTGTATTTGGGCGATGTGACTTAGGATATTTGACTCGTTCAGAATTTGATTATTTGAGATTATTATATTTGGCTTCAAGTAATTTCTGTTGATATCTTGTTTCGATTATGCATGTTGGTTGATACTTTTCTGGGTTCCGACTCTGATTATTTCTGTGATATGTGGGAAAGATTCATGAATAGCTTATGGATGATGAAAATCATTCGCTGGGCTTTTGTCGCGTATCCGTATTTTGTATTCCTTTTTGGGAAGCGAGGCGTGACAGAAAACGAAGCAAATTCGTTGACCGGTCAACTATCAGAGGGCATGTGGCGAGCAGTCGAAGCATCAAAGTCGTTCAGAGTCTCGCGTAGAGCAAACGTGCCCGAGATCGAAGTCAGAGCAAAACTCGTTGATCGGTCAACGGGACACATGATGCGCAGCCAAAGCATCGAAAATGTTCGATGACGTGCGCCAAGAAAATGTGTCCCCGATTGAAAATGGAGCAAAATTAGTTGACCAGTCAAACGGTCTACGGGACATGTGGCGCCCAACAAAAGCATCAAAGACAATCGGTGGTATGGACCGAGCAAACATGTCCCTGATCAAAAATGGGAAAAAAACCATTGACCGGTCAACGGTCAACTCGAAACGTAGCACCCAGCTGAAGCACCAAATGCGTTCGATGGCATGCGTTGAGCAAACGTGGCCCTGATCGAAATTAGAGCGAAACTCGTAAACCAGTCAATGGTCAACGAAGCTCTTCTGCCTTTCGATCTCCGTGACTTTCGCGCCCACCTTGATCAACATTGCAGATTTTGTCACGCAATCAGATATTTGATTAATTCCTTTATTTAATTATTAAGTTGAATTAAATATTTAAACAATCTCAAAAAAAAAATAATTAAAAATTGAAAAAATTAATTAAAACATTCTAAAAAATAATTATTTATTAGGAAAAATATTTTTAAGCTCTAAATATTTAATTTTTAATTTAGAATAATTAATTAAAATTTTCAAAAAGTTAATTATTAGAATTCAGAAATTGAATAAGAAATTTGAAAAATAATTAAAAATTGGGAAAAATCAGAAAAATTTGGAAAAGTCACAAAATATCCAGAAAATTATAAAAATAATTCTTGGTACTTTACAAATTCGGAATAACACCATTACACATCGAGCAAGATTCAAACGTCCCAAAAAAATTCGATATGTTTTGTAAATCCTTAGAAACGGGCGAACTACTCCTCAAAGACTGTGAAACACAGTCTTTGGGAGTGGGGGCTTGTGATGTAGGTAAAAATAGGACCGAATCGGGACCGTTCAAATCAGACACAGATCTTCAAGCTCTTAGGGGTAAAATGGTAATTTCACTAGAAACGGGTCATTTAACGGGAATTGGGCATCTTCTAAGCTCAATAGCCCAAACCAGGTCTGTCTAACTAGGTTGTCATAACAGCCCAATAAAAATGGGTCAAGATTATTTTAAAATAATTTAAAGTCATGATTATCCATAAGAGATGGTTCAAAAACCATATCTCTTATCCAGATGAGAGTTTAAACTTAATCCCCTCAACTACTCTTATCTCTTCATGAAGAAGGGATAACTTATTCAATCCGAAAACACCGAAAAGTGCAGATAAATTATTATCTTGAAACTGACCAAAGTGACTATAAATACCCCTACCTCCACCAGAAACAAGTTTTCAGTATTTTGCTACTAAAAACATCTCATATTCTTCTTGAGTTCTAACTTGAGCATCAGAGGATCTGTCGTCAGGATCAACCCCGATGTTTCAGACTTTTGTAGGTCAATCAGAGCGATCGCCACCATCTAGATCAAATCCAATGGCGCAAATGAGTCAGATTCAGAAATCAATATCAGTTGAAAACAGTCAACATCGATGAAAGTCAAAAAGGCCAACTTGTTATTATTTTTGAAAGAATTCATGATATATGTTTGCTTTCGCACAGAAATTAGCATCAACAAATGGCAAATTGGCATTTATTTATGGCTGCTCTAAAAATGGTTTGAAGGAGAAGAAGTGAGATAGTATAGAAATGTTTTGGAGAAAAATCGAAGGTCTTTTAGAATTCCAAGGTAGTAATTCTAATTTTGTAGGTAGACATAAAGTGAGCTTAGATTTCTTACACTTCTTAATTAACTATTCAGATAAAATGATTGGAGGTATGCTGCCAAATTTAAATATAAAATGCATATTTTGCATAACATTCTATGTTCAGATTTCCAAAAGAGAGGTCAACCCCGTAGAAGGGAGGAGGCCAGAGAGTAGTGACACACCCCTTTTCAGTTTTCCCAGTATAACTTCTACACACAAAAAATAAGGAAACAAACAATTTTTTTTTCCAATCTAATTTTGTACTTTTTTTTTTTTGTTACTTGTACTCTTATTTCGGATGTTTCCATTTCTTCCTTCCAAAGTGTGAAACAAATGTGTCTGACAGAAAGGAAATAATGAGTAGTTACTGTTGAATAATCTGATTGCGGTGAGGAAAGATAAAAGCTTTGTGATATATACTCTGAAAATTGAGAATTGAGCAATTAAATAAATTACAGTTTTGTTCCTTTCACCTCTCACATAACCTTAATGACCATCTACCAGGTAACATTTAAAATCGTTTAAAGATACAAGACATGCCCATTGGGAAAACAGAAATACATACAGTTGCAAATTTAGTCAAATCAATTTTCTCTCGATACTATTGTATGCTACTATGTGCTTTTCTGCAACAGAAACTTGTGATAATTTTGGAGTTTCTTGGTAAAAGCCGATAGTTAAGAAATATTCATACACCTGAATTATGGTGCATTTCTCACTTAGATTTACTGTTTGAAAAAGGTTTAAAGACATGTTTCTCTTGTAAATTGAGTCTTTTTCACTAGCTCTTTAAAGTGAACTTTTTTAGCACATTCGTTAGAGTAGAATCTGATGTGGGTCAAATGACGTGGTCCCTCCTGGACCACAGGATCCCCTCAAAAGGCGTTCACCCCCGATCGTCAGATCTATCACGTCAGCCCTAAACCGCCCGGGCTTCCGCCACGTCAGGCCCACGGGCGACCGGGTCCAGACCCGGCCAGCACTGCCTATAAATACTAGGCCCTCTACCCCTTCAAAAGGTAATCAATCTTTCCCCTCTTAAAACCCTAGTTACTGTTACTCTTCAGCGACTGACTAGACCGTCGGAGAGCCTGCCATCGGGATCAACCCCGGTGTGCCTAGGCCGAGTGCAGGTACACGAGACCCCCAGATCCGAACTTCCAGATCAGAGCCGAGCCTCCAGATTAGAGCCGAGCATCCGACCTCCACCTCACTCCTGCCTACTCCCGAGCTGTTCCCTCAGCTGAGGGTAGGGTGCACTGTCAGTACCGAAGCTTCTGCAAAAACACAAATTGAGAGAACTCACACCTGGTGCAGCCACCCCCCAAAAACAAACCGCATCAGGTTGGCGCCGTCTATGGAAACCCTCGGTACGGACATCAGTCCGAACCCAGCCATTAATGGCATCCCATCAATCCGAGCTCACATGGCAGCCAAGCCCAGGAGAGGTATCACCTCTACATGTCCTGAGGACGCTCCTCCTCAGGATGTCCCCGTCGACACTCATGGATCCAACAATCCGAGGGACAGCCTCGAACCCCAGTCGGGCGCCTCTCGCTCGGTCGTACCCGACCTGCGTCAGGTCATCCAGAACCAACAGGCAAGTTGGAGTAGGGGAGGGGCCGCTTCCAACTCGGTCTCGAACCGTCCCAGACCTCCGCCTCGAGAGCGGGAACCGATGCTCAGCCGTATCGACTGGAGGCCGCCGCCCCAACGTAACCCGGCCGAACGGGCCCCAATCACCCACTGTGAGTTCCAAGACTTTCGGAAAGAGATCATGGAGGCTATCTTACGGACCCCTGTCAACGAGACGCTCCACCGCTCTCACTCGCGATCGGATGTCGAAGCCAGCGCATCTCGCGGCATGACAATCCCGCCAGAGTATGACGAGGACATCCTAAAATGCCTCCAAGAAATGGAGAACCACCTCGACCACTTCAGTGACGGCGGCACGAGGCCGGCTCAGGGTCATAGGCCGACCCGACCTCCTTTCTCCGCCGCAATCCTACAAGCGGAGGTACCCCGAAATTTCTGACCTCCCCAATTCAAGATCTATGATGGCGAGGGTGATCGTGCTAATCACATTGAGGGTTTCAAGACCCTCATGTTGATTCCCAGTGCTTCGGATCCCCTCCTGTGTTGTGCCTTCCCTGCCACCCTCCGTGGTTCGGCTTGGGAATGGTTCTACAAGCTCATCCCCGGCTCGATCTACTCGTTCGACCAGCTGGAGACCAATTTCCTGGCCCACTTCGTGACCAGCACAAAAGCCGAGAAGACGAGCGCGTCCTTACTGCACCACCGACAGAAGGAATGGGAGTCACTCAGGCAATTCATCAGGAGGTTCACCACGGAGGCGAGATTGGTCTCCTCCCTCGATGCTGGGATCGCCTCGGTAGCATTCCGACACAACGTCTGACACGGCTAGCTGAAGGCATCCCTGGCGAAGAAACCTTCCCTCGATTTTCCTGACCTACTCAATCAGGTCGAAAAATACATCCGGACCGAAGAGGCCCTAAATCCCGAGGACACCAAGGAGACTCGGGGAAAGGGGAAGCACAAGGCCGACGAGGTGGAGCCAGCCAAGAAGATCCCAAAAGATGGAACCATCATGAAGAAGGTCCCCGCGATTCCGCGCTTCGAGAGGTACACACTACTGACACAGAACGTGTCGGCTATCCTCTTAGCGATCGAGGACAGGGACCTCGTCCAGATGGTGCCTCGGCCGACCAACAACTAGAAAAGAGATCAGCGGTTCTACTGCCGCTTCCACCGGGACAATGGGCACGACACCGATTATTGCTGTGCCCTGAAAGACGAAATCGAGGCCCTCATCCAACGAGGGTACCTCCGGGAATTCACACGCGAAGACGCTCGGGACCAAAGAGACACGAGGAACCGGAGGCCTTCCCCTCCTCCTCGAGCCCCCAAACCACGTCCCGAGCAGAACCCCGAGCCTGAAGAAACCGAGGATCAAGCCATCTTGCATTGCGTCCATGGAGGGGCCATGGGAGGAGAGTCTAGCACTTCCCGCAAGGCATTCATCTGAGAAGTAAACACCGTTAGGGTCTCCCTTCCCCCTAGTTCCAACAGCTCACTGTCTCATTCTCAGGGGAAGACCTGGAGGGAGTTCGGCTTCCACACTACGATGTGCACGTCATCAGCCTCAGCATGGCGAACTATGAGGCCCGTCGGATCCTCATGGACAACGGAAGCTCGGTGAACATCCTCTTCTTGAAAGCATTTGAGAACCTCAAGCTCTCTCGGGACAAGCTGAAGCCAGCCGGGTACACCCTGCATGGTGTAACACCCCGAATCCCCGTTACCAGACATCCATGACACTCACCAGAATCTTTGCCTTCAAATGCATCTCAACACAGTAATAACATGGAAATTTTAAAAAAATTATTGCTAAATAAAGTCATTACATCATTGATTACAACCAATATCTTGTTCTTGACAAGAATACAAATTACATAAACTTAGTATATCTTATTACAACATACATCACTCCTTTTGTAAAGTTAACAACTTCTCTCTCTCGGAATGGCAGTCGACGGCTCACTGCCGAAGCTCTACTGAACGGTCAAAATGCTTCCCTGGGACTTGCTCCTCGGCTTGAGTCTTCTACTACACGACTCTGATGTCTCTTATACCTGCTCGAGAGGTAGAACCGGTACCTAAAAGGTAGGGAACGTCAATACTTCGACTGACGCAATACTGATAATAACAGCGATCCTCCAAACTGGCAATCACAAACCATCTTGAATTGAAAGAGAAACGTGCATCCTAAATTATGTAGTACTCGTGTATGCCATGATCTAATAACTAAATGCACCAAGCACAAGCCTATTCTAAAGCAAGCAAGACTTGGAATCTGGATTCGCATGCATCCCATACTACATGTATTCTAGACCCAAGCATAGCCTAATCTAATGCGCAAAATAACAATGCACACGATGCACCTACTCTAATGCAATTCAATTGGGAACGTATGCATCCCATACTACATACTTTCCCAAAATCACTTTGATAGAAACGTATGCATTCCATACTACATACTTTCCAAGGAGTTCGCCTCTCCTGATTGTAGGGTTCAATCCCTCACCATGCATCCCACCCTTGTACTCATCCAGTTCCCAATAGATTGTCCATCGCCCAAGGAGGTTGCAGCTGGTCGGTCTCGTTCCGCCACTGCAGTGCCTAAGTGGTGGTCGTAGCCGCCACTTGGTACCCGCGTACGGACCTCTTCAGAAAGCCGCATTGAATCCGGTCACAAGACAGTATAATTCTCATGTCCACCCCTTACCCGGGCTATGGACTGACGCATGCGTGTTCACCCTTGATCGGGTTATGAACTTATATATACACCAAAGGGACGTGAGCGTCTCGGAAGGTCAAATCCTCCTAGCCTCCGTACCTTAACAGGGACGTGAGCACCTCGGGAGGTCAAATCCTCCTAGCCTCGGTTCCTTACTCCAGAAAACTTTGGGAATTAACAGATTGAGATACGAGCCGATGACTCATTCATGAGTGCCGAAAACGTATCCCTACGACTGGAAGGTACAATACCGACTATGGTCTGCTAGGACTAATGCAATTTCTCAAACCCCTTAATATGTCATTCTAATCCCAGCCTTACTCTATCAATTTGGATAAAAGATAAAATTGCTTCCACACTTGCCTATCAACCTCAGGCCTTGGCGATACCGGTCCAGTTCGCCACTTTCCCGACTTGGAATTGTCCAGCATTACGGCCTACATTCGTCGCTACCCCGGCTGTGAATGTATGTTCACCCCTGACCCGGGCTATGAACTTATCTCAATGGCACGGCTCGGATGTCCTATGCTTCGGCGGAAGTTTATAATGTAGGGTTGACAGATGCAGGGTATCCCTTACCCTAGTGACTATGCTGAGTCACGCATCCCACTATGGGAGTCAACAACATCACCAACAGACACCAGACGTCCCCATTCAAGAATTTATCAATACTGTAGTATATCGGGGAACGAGTCCATACAACACCTAGTCAACACTCCAGACTAAGCAACCTAACGGGTTTCTGCCCAAAACTTAAAATGTCATAATTCTCTCGATACAACTCCAATTGGAGTGTATGAGCCCAATCCAAAAAGGTAAGATCCTAGGCTAGAACTTTCTAGTTGATCATAAACTCAAACTCAATCATCTTGATCCCCAAAATAGCCTCTTAAGCCACAGCCTGTGTACTTCCTATACACGGGCTGTACCTTACCGGTAGCACAAAATATTACTCACTCATCAGAATGTCACCAACCCAAGTTCTATAGGAGAGTGTGGGTGTCCTCAACAACTCTCTAGTTGGTCATGAGTCCAAAATTCACCAATAGGTCACCCTAACTCACACATCTCTCATCAATGCACCAAGTCACACACTAGGTCTTTCTAAATCAGAGCACTCAGATCCATTCTAGGTCTCTATCCAATATTACAAAAATCACAGTAAACCAACCCTTTACAGGAAATACCTAAGATTGGTCTTGTTCGAAAGGTCTTGGTGTCTGCTACAAATCTCTACTGAATTAGTTCCTCAAATTTTGCTCTTAAGGAGCCTTAAATGTACAATCTCTACAAGGTATCAAAATTGGCTGAAACCAGCACAGTACATGCTAAATAAATCATCATAAATTCCATACTCACCCAAATGACACAAAATTTACAGTGATGAAACTAGAGATCATAAAAAACAACATGCAGAAGATTTCATGTCAAAAGTCTAAGTATACGGTGAGTTCTCTCTATTTCAATTTAGCACAGAAAGTCACCATGTTCTTCAGTTCAGCTCCAGCTACTGATTAAAGATCAATTTTTATCATGCCTATAAATTCATCCAAATATTTTCCTGAGTTTTGTATAGAATCTAGATGCATGTAGGAATACAGGATAAAAATTTCCGATCAAGAACATGCTCCAATAAATTAGGAAAATTCCAACAACATCAGTCATTCTGTTAACCAACTGCTGATTCTGCCTTACAACACAGTTCTATTATTAGATTTTATTAAAATATCAAACCTCTACAGAAAATTTCGAAATAAATCATGAAATATCTACACATATATATAAACAATTCCTGAAAATTTCATGGCCTAATTTTTTGTGGTTTGTTCTCGGAAACATCTACAACATAGCATTCTGAACAAGTTTTCTAGTTTCAGTTCTGATTTCATCCTTCAACTTCTTAGATAATCATCCTAGCACTTCCTATCTTACATACATGCAATAAAATAAATTAAGAGACATAAAGGAAGGTTTAGAGTAACTCCCCACCCTTGTTTGTTGTAGAGGAATTGATCTCCTTGAGCTTCCTTCCTTTGAAAATCCTTCCTTGAGTCTTCTTCTTCACTCTCTCTTCTTCCTCTTTTTTTTTCTCTTGGAGGAGTTCTGAAATTTCCAGAGCAAGGAGGTGGGAAAGAGTGGAGAAATGAAGGAGAATAGAGGGGGGATATGGGCCGGTTTTGCTAGAGGGGGGGGGGGGGGGGGTAGGGTAGGGTAAGGTAGTAGGTGGTTTTGAAAAAAACCATGGCTTTTAGCCACTAGTTTTGTGGTTGATGTGTTGGCTGCCGAATTTAAGTTTAAATGTGTTCTTTTGAATGCGAGATGAGAGGTTTATCGAGCGTACGTAATATATGTCCACTGTAATATCATACAGTATTATATTTGCATATGCATTGTACCGAAAACTAGTGTTTATACTAGTATCGGTTCTCCTCGTTCTCGTGCATCTTTTAGAATGCACTCTTTCTACGAACCGCCCCGCAAACATGGACCCACTCCAACACTCATATACTCAAACAAAACATTGCAATCACATGCACGCATACAGACATACGACACTTCTTTATGTATATATATATATATATATATATACTAGGTTTGCCCGTTGACACGTGCCTACGGCACGTCTTCGGAAAGGTGCACCTTATTTGATCATATAAAATAGTTTGAGGTCGAGCAAATTAATTAAAGTAGCAAACATTTTATATGAGAAATTTTTGAGGTTCAACAAAAAATATATTATATGATTGTTTTTTTTTTGATTTTTTTGAACTATTTTTAAAGCTTTTAAATTTTTTATTCTTTTAGTTTTAAAATTTTTTATTTTTAAAAAATTTTAAAATTTTTGATTTTCTTAATTTTTTGAAAAGAAGAGGGAGAGAGAGAGAAATTAAATAAATATAAGAGTTGTTTTGGGTGGGGGTTTGAATTTGAGTTTTGGAGGGAACTTTTGGGGGAAAAATATGTCTTGTGGGATTAGATCTGGGCCTTTGATTTTTGAGGGGATTGAAGGAGAACCACTTGATAGCTTTCTTTGTGTTTTATTATATAGATATATATATATATATATATATATATATATATATACATAAATAAGTGTCGTATAATCCGGGGTATTACACATGGCTTCTCCGGCGTCCCGGTGCCAATAGAGGGAATCATGACCTTGGACGTCATCGTCGGTACGATCCCTCACAGACGGACCGAGTCGATGGTGTAGTACCCCATATTTTAAGTATAATTTTAAAGATTTATAAATGAATTAAAATGATTTTTTGGAGATTTAATAAATATTTTTCTAAAAATTTATCTTTTTACACGTGCGAAACACGTGCAAATATTTTTGGTGTAAATATTCAATTTTATATTTTTAATAAATTCTCCTACTTATAATGGAGTATATTCTAAATTTTGGGATTTTTCTGAGTAAAGAAACTATTTTTATAAATACCTCGAAAGAGATGGGCTTTTATGTAAAAAAAAGCCGTTTGGATCTCAAATAAATAATAAAAATTCATTTTTACTGATTTTTAGGCTTGCCATGGTCATCATTGAAAATAAAATATATTTAAATTTTATTTAGAGTCGATTTGGTAAAGATTTAAATAAATATGGTGTTTTTGCAAATATGGAATTTATGTTAAATCTTTTGCAAATATTTTTCCTGGAAAGTAAAAATTAGATATTTTAATTAGAAAATCTGATATTTACTATTTCTGAATTTTCTGGATTTTTACAAATATTTTATGATGTATTTGCAAATATTACAAAAAGAATGACTTTTGTGCAAAATTGCCACCCTGAGTACAAATCCGAATTTTCTTTATTTTTGGGCTGTGCTGGATTACTGGACAACGTAGTAGTAAAAGGATTTGATTTGGTTTTAATTTATTTAACTTATTTTAACTACTTTATAAAGAAAGATTTATATATGTAAAGTAATAATTTGTTAAAGGATTATTTTGCAAATGTGTTTAAAACCCTAATCCTTCAATTTCCGGCCTATTTAAAAGATGGAGTGCATCCGTATTTCGCTGCACAACACAAAGGTTTTATTTTTTTTATTTTTCTTGGAGATTGAGAGAGGGGATCTTGGATTTCGCAAAAGAAAGACTTTCTTATCAGATTTCTTCATTTGAGGTGAGTGACTTGTTTTGTTTTGTTTTGCTTTGTGAATGTTGTATATGAGTGATGTAAATTGTTTTGTTGTTTTGTTTTATGTATGTGGTATGTGGTGTTTTATCTATTAGAAAGCATGCTAGAGTTTGGTATGAATATGTATGTTGGATGGATGAAAAATTGGATCTTTAAGAAGAACCGTAGTTATTGTGAGTAGAATTGCATGTGGATTATTTTAGATTGTTGGAGAACCTAATATAAATTGTGAGTAGGCTATTTCTTTTGGATTATTACTGATTTGATTGAGTATGATGGATGTTATGCATTAATTGATTTAAAGATGAGATTTTTGGACTATTGGTGAGTTGGATGAACGCAACTTGGCCATGTTGATGATAAATTTATTTTTGTTCATGAATCAACTATTGAGATTAGTTGAGATTGAGTTTGAGGAATTTTGAGAAGGAGTAATAGAATAAAAGACCATGTTTTGAGAATTTGAGTTATGAAGACTAAAAATGGGGATTGATACATTTTGATTAAATTTGGGGATTTGTGATTTTGTGAAAGATACTGTTCGAATTTGGATTTCTCAAATAATAAGTTTTAAATCTGAATATTTGTTATTTTAGCTTATGGATTTGTGAAGTTATTTTGGTGCACAAGTATGCACAAACCTTTTCATAAATATAGTATTTTTGTTGTTTAAGAAGAAATTAAGTTTTATGTGTTTTCGAAGGATTTTACTATATCTCAACTTATTTTAGTATCGAGGTGGGTTGGGAATATAAAACAAAGTTATTTTGATGTATAATTTATTATTAAAAACTCAAATTTTGATATATGCACACATTCGTGATTTACTTTGAAGAAATTCATCAAAAAGCTATTCTATCAATTCAAATTGTTTTTTATTGGTTTTTATGGATCTTTGTATATCCTATAAGTTGTATTTGATCATATCAGAAATATTCTTTTGATAGATTTCGTTTTTGTAAGGTAAATCTTCGTATCAGTTGAATTATGCACAACCCAAACTGCAGTCTGTAGGTAAGGCAGTCGACTGGTATGTTTCGACAGTCGACCGTCGCTACCTAGCTGCTGTGTTTTTTCTCGTTTTCTTGAAATCTCGTGCAGAACAGTCAACTGACCCATTTCTCCAGTCGACTGTCTCTGCTCTATTTTGGTATTTTCTCTAAGTGTTGAATTTTCACTCTGGACAGTCGACTGGTGACTATTAGCAGTCACTGCTACTACTTAGAATTTATTTTCTTAAAAACGTTGGATTTTTGCTCTGGATAGTCGACTGGTGTCTTTTACAGTCGACCATCAACACTTAGAATTATTTTCTTAAAAATGTTGCATCTTTGCTCTGAACAGTCGACTGGTGACTTTTACAGTCGACCGTCAATACTTAGAATTTATTTTCTTAAAGATGTTGGTTTTTCGCTCTGGACAGTCTACTGATGACATTCTTACAGTCGACTGATACTGATGTTTCTTGAGTTTTGCAGGTGTTCTTTAAATGGTTGAATCCTTAAATATTTTTTGGATCTATAACTTACTATTCTAAATATCATTATTTCTACAGAACATATGTTTCAAGATATTTTATTGTTGGATTTGGATTATGGAATTTCATAAAGATTTGGGTTTTGTTGATTGGAGAGGTTTCTCCCTATGATCGTTTTAACGATGTGAATTTTGGTCTTGTTGAGATCTCTAGGAGTTGAGTGGGAGTCCTGTGAACCGGCAGTGAGATTTGTTGAGTTAGACCTCGGGGGTCTTGGTTTAGTTGTTGTTGAGTATTTAAGTCCGACAGGATACACTAACTCTAGATATGAGGATTTTTGGTGGTTTAATAATAATCAACTTAAGGACAGACACTAGTGGGGATGTGATCGAACTTGGGAAACGTAAGTATAGGCTCATGGTTTTGTTAGTCCAACGAATGCGTTCCAGGACTGTTTGTTGTTATGTCCCGAGAGGACATTTGTGTTCACGTGTCGAGGGTCTACAGGCCTATTCACGGAGCATGCAGGGTGCATTCGCGTGTCGAGGGTCGGCAGGCCTATTCACGGAATCTACCTAGTGTATCTGCACGTCGAGGGTCTTGCAAGCCTATTCGTGGGGTACACGGGTTTGGGAGATGAATCTCCGGTTGTTTTTTAGCTATCTTACATGATGCTTGCGCGTCGAGAGCTGTGGTGCCTATTCGCAGAGTATTCTGGATCTTGTTTTCCATCACCGTAGTAGAATTAGTTGCATAACGAGGGGGTATCCCTATAAAGTGGAGATCGTTAAAGGCTTGCACCGGACCTATGTACTATGGAATGCATAGAATCCGACAAGTATGCATTAGAGAGTCAGCATATAGAGCTTGTGTTTTCTTAACTTGGTTTTATGCTTGTATTTTCCTATTTTCTTTTCTACACTTGACACTTAGTCTAAATTCACTTGATGTTTTCATGTATTACTATCTACTATCTTATATTTCTTGATGTTTTCATGCTTTACTTATTTGTTATTTCTCATTCCTTTATTCTTGTTGATGATACATGTTATGGATGACTTTATGTTTTATGATTTAATTATGTTGCTTTGTTTTTATGTCACTCACACCTTTATGGCTGACCCCTTTAGTTTTGGGGGTTAGGGATCATCTCTAGCCTCATGTTTTACAGGTTGTTTCTTAAAGCTTGGGGTTTGGATGCTTGAGATAAATTGATGTAGTAGAGCTTTTGGGTAAATTTTGTAAAAGAAATTGTTGTAAAAAGAAATCTGTAATTCAAGGTGTTTTGTATTCCGCTGTGTTTGTAAAGTTTGTTGTAATAAAAGTTGAAATAAAAATATTCTGTGTTTTTGGACTGTGTTTAATATTACATTGAAGTTGATGCTGGGAATTGTGCCACGTATTTCTAAGATATTATATTGGAAATTCGAGGCGCTACAGATGGACTTCATGGTTGTAAACGTCAAGGCAGCCTACAACGCCATCCTCGGCCGACCAGGGCTCTGCTCCCTCCAGGCTATTCCCTCGGCCTACCACCAAAAGCTGAAATTCCCCACCAAGTCAGGTGTCAGAGTCGTCCGATGGAACCAAGAAGCAGCACAGTCATGCTACATGACGGCGGTCAGGGGCGGTGTGTTCCCCCTAGATGCCATCGAGCTGCGGCCCGAAAGAAGCCAGCCCGAGCCCGAGCCGGTAGACGAATTAGAGGAAGTCTCGTTCGAGACAGGGGACATGTCGAAGTGGTTTCGCGTGAGCTGCTCCCTCTCCCCCAACCTCAAGTCTGACCTGATAGACTGCATTCGACGCAATGTCGACCTCTTCGTCTGGAAGACCTCTGATATACCCGGGATCTCTGAAGATCTGATCATGCACAAACTCAGTGTGATCCCCGGCTCGAAGCCGATCGTCCAGAAGCGAAATAAGTTCGCCCCGGAGAGGCAGCAGGCAGTGAAAGCAGAGGTGGACAAACTCTTGTCCGCCCGTTTCATACAGGAGGTTAGCTACCTTGAGTGGCTGGTGAACGTCGTGATGGTCAGAAAGGCAAGCGGGAGATGGAGGATCTGCATAGACTTCACTGACCTCAACAAGGCGTGCCCCAAAGATCTGTTCCCCCTTCCCAGCATCGACACCCTAATTGATGCAATGTCGGGTCACGAGCTCCTTTCTTTCATGGACACCTTCTCAGGCTACAACCAGATCTGAATGTTCCCCCATGACATAGCGAAGATGTCCTTCGTCACGGACCAAGGTATTCATTGCTACCGGATTATGCCCTTCGAGCTGAAGAATGCCGGTGCGACTTTTCAAAGGCTGGTTAACCGAGTCTTCAAGGGTCAAATCGGTCGCAACATGGAGGTGCACGTCGAAGACATGCTCGTCAAGAGCCAGCGGGGACAGGACCACATCACCGACCTGGAGGAAGCCTTTGGGGTCCTTCGAACCCACAATATGAGACTCAATCCGGCGAAGTGTGCGTTGGGCGTCTCCTTAGAAAAATTCCTCGGGTTCGTCGTCAGCCAGCACAGCATCGAGGGGAACCCCAAGAAGATCCATGCCATAATAGGCATGCCCCTCCTAGAAACATCAAAGAAGTCCAGAGGCTCATGGGAAGACTGGCGACCATCGGTAGTTTTCTCTCCAAGTCCGGAAAGAAGTCCCTCCCATTCTTCAATGCTTTGCGCGGAACCGGAGGCTTCGAGTGGGGTACTCAGCAGCAGGAGGCGTTCGCCCAATTGAAAGAGTACCTTGCCAACCCTCCTCTCCTCAGCAAGTCCGAGCCAGGCGAGTCCCTCTGGCTTTATCTTTCGGCTTCGGAAAATGTGCTCAGTGCTATTTTCGTTCGAGAAGAAGACGGAGTCCAAAACCTGCTATACTACGTGAGCAAGGTTCTGCTCGCCGCCGAGACCAGATACTCAAAAATGGAAAAGGTGGCATATGCCCTGGTCATGGCCGCGCAGAAGCTCCGTCCTTATTTCTAGGCGCATTCAATTCAGGTACTCACGGACCAGTCTCTGAAGGCCATACTCTACAAGCCCGAGAGCTCCAGACGGCTGGTCAAATGGTCGATCGAGCTCAGTCAATACGACATCGGCTATCAACCAAGGACGGCCATCAAGGGGCAGGCCCTTGCCGAATTCATCACGGAATGCACCATCTCCGAGCAACCCGAAAGTGGGGAGGCCGACCAGACGTGGTAAGTTTATGTCGACAGTTCCTCCTGCGAAGCGGGGAGTGGTGCAGGTATCATTTTGCGAGGACCTAACAGTTTCCTTCTTCAATATTGCCTCCGCCTCAACTTTCCAGCCTCTAACAACGAGGCCGAGTATGAGGCCATGATCGCCTTGCTCACCCTGGCACATCAGGCAGGCGCCAGATAAATCAGGGCCTTCAGGGACTCTCAACTCGTGGTCAATCAGATCACTGGAGAGTACGAGGCCCGTGACGATCGGATGATCCGGTACTTGGCCGTGGTATAGCGGCTCTTGGCGTCCTTTGACGAATTGTAGTCTTAAGGATCTCCAGAGAGCAGAATGCCCTGGCCGATGCTTTATCAAAATTAGCCTCCTCGTCTTTTGAAGGTCTCGACCGCACTTCCCTGATCGAAGTACTCCTGAAGCCGAGTACCGACCTCCCCGAGACCCTCTGCATCGAAGATGGAGCTCATCCTGACGATTGGACCACTCCTATCAGAAAATTTCTAATCAAAGGAGAGCTTCCCGATGACCGAGCCGAGGCAAGGCAGATCAGCGTCAGTTCAGAGAGGTTCTTCATGATCAGCGAGACCCTCTTCAAAAGGTCGTATACCACGATGGACAGAAGACCCTACCTTTGCTGCTTAACCCCCGGCGAGGCAAAGTACGCTCTCAAGGAGCTCCATGAAGGAATTGGCAGGTGCCATATGGGAAGTCGATCGCTTGCACGAAAGACTCTGAAGCACGGGTACTACTGGCCTACAATGTTGCAAGACGCCCTGGCCTTGGAAAAAAAGTGTGTCCCTTGTCAAAGGTTCACCTCGGTGAAAAGAGCTCCGCAAGCGAATCTCCACTCCCTGGCCAGTCCTACCCCCTTTGCTATGTGGGGGATGGATCTGGTAGGCCCATTTCCAAAGGCAACGGGCCAAAGAAAGTTTCTCATAGTGGCAATAGACTACTTTACAAAATGGATCAAGGCCGAGCCCCTGGCCACAATCACCGAGCAGAAGACCCAACAATTCTTCTGGAAACACATCGTCTGCCGATTCGGAATTCCAAAAGTACTCATAACAGATAATGGGACTCAATTCGCAGGTAAGAATTTTCGAAAGTTCTGCGAGAATCTCAGGATCCAGCAGCGCTTCTCTTCGGTATGCCACCCGCAGTCAAACGGCCAGGCCGAGAACGCGAACCGCCAGATCCTTGATGGTCTCAAGAAACGACTCGATAACTCTTCCAAGGGGTTTTGGGTCGACAAGCTGCCGAGCGTTCTCTGGGCCCACCGAACGACGAAAAGAATCTCCACGGAAGAGTCGCCATTCAATTTGAAATACGGCACAGAGGCCGTAATTCCCCTGGAGATCTGGTTCCCTTCGCCCCGAATCATGGCCTTCGACGAAGCAAGCAACTCAGCACAGCTGCGTGCCGACCTGGACCTCATAGACGAGGTAAAGGAGAAGTATGCCATCAGAAGAAATACCAACAAAGGATCGAAAGGTTCTACAACAAAAAGCTGCGTCTCACTGACATCAAGCTAGGGGACCTCATCCTTCGAAAGCTGGCAGTATCTAACCCCGTCCAAAAGATGAAACTGGCCCCAAATTGGGAAGGCCCGTACAAAGTTTCTGAGGTTGTATGCCCGGGCACCTACCGCCTCACCGACCCGGAGGGCAAGGCTATCAAAAGGCCCTGGAATCCAGAACACATCATCAAATTCCTAGAAGGGGAGCGTTAGCCTCTATGGCCAATGTAAATTATGAAAAATATAATCAGCACGCCGTGCCTTGTTTTGTAAAGTCAAAATATGAACAAGCTTTGGCTTTGTATTAGCTCTCTTAAAAAACATGTCTGGGGCTCGGCCTTAAGAAAGAATCGTGAGCCACAAAAAGCTTCCCTTACAAGCTAGGGGCTCGGCCTTCAGAAGGAACTGCGAGCCACAAAAAGCTTCCCTTACAAACTTGGGGCTCGGCCTTCGAAAGGAACAACGAGCCACAAAAGGCTTCCCTTACAAGCTAGGGGCTCGGCTTTCAGAAGGAACCGTGAGCCACAAAAAGTTAGAAACTTGAGGCTCAGCCTTCGGAAGGAACCGCGAGCCACAAAAAGCTTCCCTTACAAGCCTGGGGCTCAGCGCCCGAACGACACCGCGAGCCAGAAAAAGTCTTCTCTAGGGTATGGGGGCTCGGCGTCGACCTGGAGCATGGCTTGGGCTTATTCAAGTCCATTAGCCTATGTGCTCGGTGATGACCGCCAGCTACACCCCTGCTATCTATGCGAGAACACGTGTGGGGGCTCGGCGTCGACCTCGAGTAGGGCCTTGTCTTTTTCAAGCCATGCGACCTTTACGCTTGGTGAAGACCTGCAACTATACTCATCACTGGCTTCTCTAAGGTATGGGGGCTCGACATCGACCTCGAGTATGGCTTGGGCTTGTTCAAGTCCATCAGCCTATGCGCTCGGTGATGACTGCCAGCTACACCCATGCTATTTACCCGAGAATAGGTGTGGGAGATCGGTGTCGACCTTCGATCGAAGCCATGGCTTTTTCAAGCCATGCGACCTTTACGCTCGGCGACGACCTGCAGCTACGCCCATTACTGGCTTCTGTAAGGTATGGGGGATCGGCATCAACCTCGAGCATGGCCTAGGCCTTTTCAAGCCCTACAGCCTATGCGCTCGGCGATGACCACCAACTACACCCATGCTATCTACCAAGGAGTGCACATGGGGGTTCGGTGTCGACCTCGAGCAAGGCCTTGGCTTTTTCAAGCCATGTCCTTTATGCTCGGCGATGACCTTCAACCACGCCCGTTCCAAAAATTTTCATTAAAGATTTAGGGTGCACGCCTTCGAAAATGCCCTGAGCCCTGGACCGTTGGTTGACCCACCTCTCACCCACGAACAACTCGGGATTTACGACTTTCAGAGCCAAAACCCCAAATTGTTTCAGGGTGGCAGGGGAGCCACCAACCCAGGACTCTCGCCGAGCCTCCGGACCGCTTTGTTGACCCACCGTTCACCCACGGACATCTTGGGGTTTACGGCCTTCAGAGCCAAAACCTCGAATTGTTCGAGGGTGGCAGGGGAGCCACCGACCCGGAACCCTCGGCCAAAAATTCCACTTATGAGCGCCCGCCTTTGGCAGGCACCCGAATCTCATCTCTGGGGTCGACCCACCTCTTACCCGCTGACAGGTCGGGGTTAACGACCCTCAGAACCGAAACCCCTAATTGTCTGCAGGTGGCAGATGAGTCACCGCCAGTTGCTGATGAAAAAACAATGGAGAGATAGGGATTATATAGCCCCCGGAGCAGCCCATTTATTACATTGGAAAGTCCAAACGGCGGAAGGTGAAACGTTGCCATTAATGTTTATCGGAAGGCAAAACGTCACTCATTGGGCGTTGCCTATAAGAAACTACGGTTTGGCTCCCTCCTTTTTCCTTAGCAACGACCCCCTGCAAGGCCAAGCTCGGCAACGATCTTGAGCTACACCTGCCCTCACTCAATAAATCATCAAGGTTAAAGAAGTCAAAGTTTTCATTACTCATAGAGCGCCAGAAACGGACGCCCAATACAATGAAAAGTTTACAAATCACTCATCACTCGGCTTAAAACTCAAAATCGATGCTTCCCACGGTATCCTTCGCGCGCTCGGCCGGTCTGGCCAGCAAGGGTATCCCGACAACGGAGCTTTCTGCATCGGCAGGCTGGGCCGCCTCCAAGAAAAAGGCCGAAGAAGGTCCCAATATGGAATTGCTCGCCTCCTCGACCAGACCAGAGCCTAGCATTAGCTTCAACATGTAGATCTCCAACTCTTTCTCTACAACAGCCCCACGAAGAAAAGACTCCGAAGTCGACCGCCCACTCAAGGCTATGGCCTTCTTCAGATGAGCGACTTCCATGCTGAGCTCTCTAGACTTGTTCATAAAGTATTTCACGGCGGCCGCTCGATCCCGAGCCTGCTTACATTGGTGAGCCAGAACACTCTCCATGGCCCCCAGCCCGGCTCGGACCCAGGAGACCTCGGCAGAACCAAGGTCGGCACCGAGGACCTCATGCATGTATCAAAAAGACGGAAAAAACAATAGGTCACTAAAGAGACAAAAAGACACAAGTCATAGAGCATTGGCCAAAACAAAATTTGTTTATAAATTCAAAAAATTTCCAGTTACAAAAAGCGGTGGCCAGTCCACGTAAGGCATTTACAAAATCAAAGGAAGAACCTAAACTATGCTTGGGGGGAGCACCTCTTCATCAGTAGGGTCGCCCCCAACCTCCTCTTGGTGAGGGTCCCCCATCTCCTCACCACCGGGTGTCGGCGAATGCTCGGGCTGCCAGTTATAGTGGAGGTGGTCGACCTTCTTGTCCGGATAGATCAACTGAAAATGCTCCTTAGCCTTGGCATATGCCTCGTCCTATGCCAAGATCAAGGTATCTGCCATGGTGATCTCCGCCTCCTCCATGGCCTTCTGCTCATTCTCAGCTTCCGCCCGGGCCTTCGCCTTGAAGTGCGCCAACTCTTCCTTATGATGATCGGCTATCGAGGCCATCTGGGCCTCGTGGACCGCCTCCATGCTCCGAGCTTCCTTCAGCTCTTTCGTCAGTTTGGTCACCTCGCAAAAATACTTCTCCGCATTCCTCCTATTGATGAGGACCTCCTTATCCAAGCACTTCTGAAAGTCCTGCCCATGAAGCATCGCCTGTCCGAGGGAAAAAAAGTTAGAAAAAATTCTAGAGTCTAAACTCAAAGCAAAATTACGAATACTTACCGAGAGCTGCGCCTGAGACCACCTCATAAGGGCCACCTCGGACGTCTGCGTTGCCAGAGCCATTTGATCTCGCTCTATGGCGATATTCCTGACCACCTCAATGGCCACTGGACCCTCAAGCAGAAAATCCCCTGCGAGAACCCCCCAATCTGGGGCATGCGGCCTCAGGCCCTGCTGCCCCACCATCTGCTCGGCACTGGGCCGAGGTGGGGAAAGCCTCTGCTCCAGGACCTCGGAGGCCATTCTGCTATCGAAGCTTCCCCTTGCTTCCCTAGACGCCCTCGGCGTATGGTGCTGCTTCTTCGCCCTCTTCGCGGACGGCTCCACCGTCTCCGAAGTCGGCCCCTTGCTGGACCCTGCACCCTGGGTAGCCATCTTTTCCTGCTCCGCCTTCTTTTCCTTATCTGCCCTCCTCTTGGCAGCAATGGCCAACAAGGCCTGTCTGTTGTCAAGCTGCTTGGACGTTATCTCTGCAAAAAGAAAGAAGAGAAGTAAATGTTAACACGAAGGCAGAAAGATAGATAAATTCAGAACAAAAACATACTAGGGTCGGCTGGGCTCAGTCCGGCTCGGGCCAGGTGCATCTCCGTCACTCAAGGCCACCCTATACTATGCCCCCCAACGATCTTCTCCACCTTCGCCCATTCTTTCTCCGAAAACACACTGCGCTTCAGAGGCTTATGGTTCGGCTTACTGAAGTTCGAGGAGGTGGGAATCTTCTAAGGCTTATCGCTACGGACTATGAGGTACTTCTCCCCCATCCTTTGATGGAGTCCGGATGGTCGTGCATCACCTTCTTGTGAGGTCGCAGTGAAAGATAGAAGATTCCCTTCGCGTCACCCAGTAAGCTCATCCCCAAGATAGTGCGAAAATAAGTAAGCCTCAGCTTAATCCCCTTCTCCTGACACTTTAAGATGAAGCAGATCAGGTGTTTCCATGAATTAGGGCCGTACTGCAACGGACTCAACTTCGCCCAATTCAAAACCCTCTCGATGAAGGGGTGCACGACAGCCTAAGCCCCGAGATGAAGGCATCCTCGGGAAACACACAGTAGCCCGAAGCAAGAGCTGTGGTCGGAAGAATCCCAGGGTTTGGAATTAGAAGTTCGAACTCCTTCGGGATAAAGTAGGCTGCCCTCAGGATATGCAGGTAGTCCGCCTTCAAGACACACTGAATGCTGACCATCATGATCTTCACCCAACTCTCGTCCCCCCGCAGGGAGGGGAGCGGGGTGAGGCCCTCAACATCGTCAGGATACATCCTGATCGACCCGGGATTTCTAAAAGTTACGGGGGCAGACTCAAACCCCGGTCCAGGGCCATACTTATCTGGCGTAGGGGGGACTATCCAGACGGATCCACTTCCTCTTCTTCCTACGGGGACGAGGCTTCCTCTCCGGAGAAGGGGTCAATAATGGGGGCAGAGGCGGGAGATCACCCTCGCTCTCGGCTGCCCCTCCTACGGTCCCTTCCTCCGCGTTCCCTTGGCCATCGTCTCCCCCAGTTCCCTGATCGGGCTCCCCCTGGTCGTCCTCCAGACCGATCTCCTCTGCCTCGGGGTCTTCCTCGTCCTCGTCCTCAACACCCCCCTCTCCCTCGGGGTCCACCTCTTCCTCCTCTTCATCCTCTTCCTCCTTGTCCTCACCCTCCTCCACAGGCTCCTTCCCTAGCCTACGGGATCTCAGAGGTTGTACAAAAAAAACTACCTCATCCGCGCCATTCAACCCCAGATCTGACTGAACCTCCTCTTTGATTCCACAATCGCCCAGGGACCAAGATGTAGGAGGTGACTCAGGTTCCTTCTCGGAACGGCCTGACGAGCTTGACTCAGAGGCAGACAGAGCACGCGACATTACGAATTGGAAACACTAACCTGAAAATATCGCGCAACGGGAAGATCACCGGAGGAAAGTCGTCGGCGGCAATAAGAGAATCCCTGTTTTGATGAGTAAAAAATTCAAGTGTGAAAATGAAGCAGGGGAGGGGGGATTTATAATAGAGGAAGAGACTCCTCGTGTAGCGCCCTGAATTTCTAATATAATATCTTAGAAAATACGTGGCACAATGCCAACATCAACTTCAATGTAACAGTAAACACAACCAACTCCACTAAAATTTTCAACTTTTATTACAACAAACTTTTACAAAGCACAGCGGAATTTAAAACATCTCAAACATAGTTTTCTTTTATTCACAACACAGTCTTTTTACAACACTGCTTTACAAATTTACACAAAACTCTATTAAATCAATTTATCTCAAAACTAACTCAAGCATCCACACCTCCAAACTCTAAGCAACAACCTGCAACACATGAGGCTAGAGATGATCCCTAACCCCCAAAACTAAAGGGGTCAGCCATAAATGGTGTGAGTGACATAAAAGCAAACAACATAAATGAACATTAAGCATGGATTCTTAAACAACATGTAATAAACAAGAATACCTAAAATATGACATAGCTAGGAAACATGTAAGCAACAAGTGAAACTTAACTAAGTGTCGGGTGTAGAAAACAGGAAAACCACGTGCATAAAACTGAGTCAGGAAAACATAATTTCTATATGCGGACTCTCTAATGCGTACTTGTCGAAGTCTATGCATCCCACTCTACATAGGTTCGGTGCAAGCCCTTAACGTCTTCACTTCATGGGGTTCAATCCCCCGCTATGCCACTAATCCTATCAAGATGACTACTACGAGATAAAGATAAACTGTGAGCACTAGCCAATGTCCGATAATTCCGGATATAAATCCCACACCACAGGTATTTTACCTGGATAATTCCGGAGATCATCCCGCACCGAAACATTAACACATCACCACACGAATACCACATGTGTATCGCCTCGACCCCGATAATTCCGGAGATCAATCCCACACCACAAGTAATCACCTGGAGAAGTCCAGAGATATATCCCACACCACAGGTAATTAACCTGGATAATTCCGGAGATAGATCCCACACCACAAGTAAGTTACTTGGATAATTCCGGAGATTAAATCCCACACCGAAAGCCATACTGAGGTACATAACTCATGTTCTCGTTCATCATATCACCACTAGTGCCTGTCCTTATCATTTTTTGGGTTATTTAATTACTTAACGAATCTCCTAGAGTAGGTGTACCCTACCGGACATAACTCAAAACTGAACAACCAAAATGCCTCAACAGGCCTAAACATAATGAACTCAACCGCCGGTATACTAGGGTCACACACATTCTCTAGAGACTCAACTCAAATATCTCAACCAGCTTTCCACCATAAATAGCTCAACTGAATATATCTTAAAATCATATGCTTAACGGAAGACAAAGTATAGGCTAAAATATCTGAAGACCAATCATTCGAAAAACATTCAAGGTTATGAAAACTCATCAGCACCAGTCGACTAATACTGCAGTAAGTCGACTGTCCAGAGAGAAAATATCCATGATTTTAAGAAAATAAGTTAAGAAATATAAGTCGACTTAAAAGGTCATCGGTCGACTTACCCGAGATAAATTCCAATAATTTTCGAGAAAATATTCTAAGTATTATAAGTCGACTTAAGATGTCATAGGTCGACTGTCCAGAAAGAAATCTACAATAACTTTGCAAAATAAGTCCTAAGAGTACCAGTCGACTGAAAAAGTACTAAGTCGACTGTGCCAGAACGGATTTTCAAGAAATTAAAGGTCATAACCGCTGGGTCGTACCAGTCGACTGAAAGGTCTGACAGTCGACTGTCGGCCTACAGTCTGCCTAATTTTGGTTGTACATGATAATCAAAATTAGAGTTTTCTAAAAGAAATCATTGTTTATGAAAATAATTCGTATTCAGGTAAAAATGACAATCTCAAAGTATCCTCAGATTGGATACATTACTCAAATCAACCCATGTCTCAAAACTCAAGTTCTCATGTTCTAAATTCTTAATTCTTCCATTAGGGTTTCTCAATACTGAATTTCTTTCACAACTCAAAACCAAAATCTGATTTGTGTCCACGAGATCCAGATGTTCATCCATCCAATCCCTTATTATCATAACCATACACATATCTTAAACATGCTTTCTAGCAATACAAATCTATAAACCAAGATCTACCAAACATTCATAGATTTCACATACATAATACGACAACAATCATTGCATCGCTCAACAAACATGTTCCAACAAACTACGGAACGATCATTCAAACAAGTCGAAACAACAACCAAATCTACAACATTCACATAAAGCAAACAACAAACAATTTTACATCACTCACATAAAACATACACAAAGCAAAACAACATGTCACTCACCTTTAGAAACGACGAGATCCAACAATAAAACCTCTCCTTTTGCGAGATCCAAAACTTCCTCTTGATCCTCCAAAAATAACACAAAATTCTATACTGTGCAGCGAATGACGGCTGCAAATTCCTTTTAAATATCCAGGATGAAGTTTAGGTTTTTACCCACTTTTGCAAAATAATCCCTTCAAAATACAACTTTATATATATAGCTCTATTCTTGAAAATTCAATAAAATTCATTTAAATTAGGATTTAAAAGAAAAGTATACTCATTAATCTCAATCGGTACTGTTCAAAACGTCCAGAAAATACATTTTACATTTTAACCCCTAAAAATGACAAATTTGCAAAAAGGTCCTTCTTTTCTCAAAATTTACAAATAGTTCCAATTAATTTCATAAAAATCTGGAAAAATTATAAGTAAATCCCAAATATTAAATAATGATTTTCCATAAAGAAAATTTGACTTTTGAACTTCTCAAGAAAGTATTTGCACGTGTAAAAAGATATATTTCCAAAAAATATTTATTAAATTCTCCAAAAATCATTTTAATCATTTATGAACCTTTAAAAATATATATATTTAAAAATACGGGGTTCTACATCACTCCCTCCTTAGAAGAGTTCTGTCCTCAGAACTACTACTAATGAGTCCAAACCACATACCAACAAAGGGAACAATATCTCATAAATAGAACATAGTCCAAACAATTGCATATGACAACACAATCAAAAATGGAAGGAATACAACTTAACTCAATCATTGGTACGATCATTCAAGAGAATTACAATCACATAAAAGAAAAATACATTCATACAAAAAGCTCAGGAAAATCCTTCTGCATGCGATCCTCGGGCTCCCAAGTAGCCTCCTCGAACTGCTGATTCCTCCACAGCACCTTGACCATAGGTATCACCTTGCTCCTAAGCACTTTCTCCCTACAATCAACGATCTCAACAGGCTGTTCCTTGTAACTCAAGTTCACCTGTAGATCTTCAGGAACCTCTACCAACTGATAATTCTGATCTGGCACATACTTCCTCAATAATGACACATGAAATACATCATGCACTTGTGCCAACTCCTCTGGAAGCTTCAACTTATATGCTGTCTTGCCAATCCACTCCACGATCCTGTATGGCCCAATATACCTTGGTGCTAACTTGCCTCCTTTACCAAACCTTATTACTCCTTTGGTCGGAGACACCTTGAGGAAAACTGCATCCCCAACCTCAAACTCCAAGTCTCTTCGTCGAGTATCAGCATAACTCTTCTGCCGACTCTGAGTCTCGACCAATCTCTTGCGAATCAGCTCAATCTGCTCTGACGTCTGTTGTACGATCTCAGGACCATACATCTGCCTCTCGCCAACCTAGTACCAACAAACAGGTGTCCTGCACCTCCGCCCGTACAAAGCCTCATATGGTGCCATCCCAATACTCGCATGGTAACTGTTGTTATAAGCAAACTCAACCAATGCCAAGTATCTCTCCCAACTACCACCGAAATCCATAACACAAGCCCTCAACATGTCTTCCAGCACTCGATTCACCCTCTCAGTCTGACCATCGGTCTGTGGATGAAATGCGGTACTGAAATCAGTTCTGGTGCCTAAAGCTGCTTGTAGGCTCTTCCAAAACCTTGAAGTGAACCTTGCATCTCTGTCGGATACAATCGACACCGGAACTCCATGAAGTCTCACAATCTCACCAATGTACAACTCAGCCAATTTCTCCAATGACCAAGTAATCTTCATGGCTAGAAAGTGAGCCGACTTAGTCAAACGGTCCATAATAACCCAAATCGAGTCATTGCCCTTCGAACTCCTTGGCAAACCCGTGATAATATCCACACTGATATTCTCCCATTTCCACTCCGGAATAGGCAATGGTTGTAACAAACCTATAGGTCTCTGATTTTCTGCTTTGATCTGCTGACAAGTCAGACACCTTGCCACGAAATCTGCCACATCCCTTTTCATACCAGACCACCAAAAATGCTGTTTGATGTCCCTGTACATCTTCGTGCCTCCTGGATGAACTGTCAACAATGTACTGTGTGCTTCCTGCAAGATACTCTCTCTCAAATCTGCATTATTCGGAACACACAACCTCTCACCCATCCAAAGAACTCCATCTTGAACACGAAACTCTGATAGCTTGCATTCTGAAACCTGATGCAGCATCTTCTGAATCTCTAAATCTGATCTTTGACCTTCCACAATCCTTTCTCTCAAGGATGGTTGCAGCCTCAACTGAGCTAAAGATGCTCCTAAACCCTGCAGCACCACCTCGATACCTGCCTGATCAATCTCTGCTGCCAACTCGCTTCGAGTAGTGATCAAACTCGATAAACTACTCTTCCTACTAAGTCCATCAGCCACCACATTCGCCTTGCCCGGATGATACTTGATCTCAGGACGAATGTCTTCCAATACCTCCAACCACCTTCTCTGGCGAAGATTAAGATCCTTCTGTTGATAAATGTACTTCAGGCTCTTGTGGTCAGTGTACATGTTGACCTTCTCACCATAAACATAATGCCTCCACTGCTTCAAGGCATAAATGATAGCTGCTAGCTCCAAATTATGCGTCGGATAATTCTTCTCATGCGGACGCAATTGCCTCGAACCATAAGCAATTACCTTACCTTCTTGCATCAAGACACAACCCAAACCTCTGAGAGACGCATCACTGAAGATATCATAATCCTTCCCAGCTTGTGGCAAAGCTAAGATAGGTGCAGTAGTCAACCTCTCCTTTAACTCAAGGAAACTCTCTTCACACTTATCAGTCCATAAAAATGCCACATTCTTCCGGGTCAAACCTGTCAAAGGAACTGCAATATGAGAATAACCCTGGATAAATCTCCTGTAGTAACCAGCCAAACCTAAGAAACTTCTGACTTCCTTCACAGACGTTGGCCTGGGCCAATCCTTCACTACTTCAACTTTCTGAGGATCAGTGGCCACTCCCTCCTTAGAAAGAATATGACCAAGGAAAGCTACCTCAGGCTTCCAAAACTCACACTTCGACAACTTCTCATACAAGCTATGCTCCTGCAATTTCTGTAATACCTGCTGTCAAGTGCATAGAATGCTCCTCCTCCGACTTCGAATACACCAAAATATTGTCGATGAAAACCACTACGAAGGAGTCAATAAATGGCCTCAAAACCCGATTCATCATATCCATGAACACTGCTGGTGCATTCGTCAACCCGAATGGCATCACCAAAAACTCATAGAGCCCATGACGAGTCCTGAAAGCTGTCTTACTCACATCTTCCTCCTTGACTCGAACCTAATGATACCCTGATCTCAAATCAATCTTCGAAAAAAACAACTGCTCCTCGAAGCCTGTCGAACAAATCATCAATCCGCGGCAGTGGATACTTGTTCTGAATACTCACCCTATTCAACTCTCGATAGTCAATGCACATCCTCATTGACCCATCCTTCTTCTTGACCAACAACACTGGCGCTCCCCACGGAGAAGAACTCGGCCTAATAAGCCTCTTGCTCAACAGCTCCTCAATCTGCTTCTTCACTTCGTCCTGCTCTACAGGTGCCATCCTGTACGGAGCCTTAGAAATCGGCGTGCTCCCAGGCTGAAAATTGATGCAAAACTCCACATCTCTCTACGGCGGTAATCCTGGAAAATCTTCCAAGAACACCTTAGGAAAGTCTCTGACAACCGGAATGCCCTTGACTTCATTTGAAATTGCCATCTTGGATACCATTGCAGCCACCTTCGGAATCTTCTTCTTCCTTTGGAAAGTCACTGCGGGTCCACCTGGTGCTTTCACCAACACCTCCTTCTGCTTGCATTCAATTGTGGCGTCATATATTATCATCCAATCAATGTCCACGATGACATCTACACCCAAGACTTGCAGCTCAATTAGATCAATGCCAAACAACCTCCCACCAATCTCGATATCACAGCCCTCGTAATATCGATCCGCAATTAATTCTTCACCTGACAGCGTTGTCACCGACAAAACCTTGCCTGGAAACAACTTAGGCTCCACACCTAAGACCTTTGCAAAATTTGGCGATACAAAAGTATGCGATGAACCAGTATCAAATAAAACCTTTGCCTTAATTCCATTAATTAAAACAATTCCTGTTACAAGAAGAGTGATACTCAATCTTCAATTGTTCTCAAATAAAGGTTTTACTTATTACATTGATTTAAAAATAAAATCAGAATTCTTGCACACCCTTGTATTACATCTTCCAAGTTACCCACGTCCTCCTCGGTTAATGCAAATACTCGCCCTTGCCTCTGGAATTTGCTTCCACCCGAACCATCCTTCCTCAATTGTGGACAATGAGACTTAGAATGTCCAGTCTGCCCACATTGGGAACAAGTCTGCTTCAGCAACTTAGGACACGCTGATCTGTAATGACCTGCCTCCTTGCAGTAGTAACAAGTCACTCCCTGAGTTGCAGGTGCCTTCTGCACTAGATCACTGAACTTGACTTGCTTCGCCGGGAATCCCTTTCCACTCTGACCCGATGCTGGCATCTTGTTTCTGTTCCAGGTATCTTGCCTTTTCTGGAACTGGTCCATGTCCTCCTCAGTCATAGCTGCTCTCCTGACCAGCTTGTCGAACCTCCGTATGCCCAACGGAATCATTCTCGACCTCAAGTTTGGCCTCAAGCCCTGCTCAAACTTCTTGGCCTTCTTCGCCTCGTCAACGATCAACTCTGGTGCGTACCTCGAAAGTTGAGTGAACTTGGTCTCATACTCTCGCACGGTCTTGCTGCCCTGCTGAAGATTCAGGAACTCTGTCGCCTTCTTCTCCTGAATATCTAAGGGAAAGAAGCGATCCCTGACTTCCTCCAGAAAAGCCTCCCAAGTCATCGGCTGGTCTCCCAAAGTCCTCTTCAGTGATTCCCACTAGACACCAGCGTCCTCTTCCAGTTGCATAGTAGCCAACTTCACCTTGCTGGCTATCGGAGTCTTCGATACCTCGAAGATTGTCTCCATTCTCCTAATCCAATCATCAGCTGCGTTTGGGTCAGATTGCCCCTCAAAAACTGGTGGCCTCATCCTCTTAAAGGACTCGATCTGCTTGATAAGATCGGCGTTAACCAATCCCTGTCCAGCTCCATGATTTTGCTGCTGATTCTGCTGTTGATTCTGACTTTGCGCCAAATTAAATGTCATTAGCGCATTCAGAGTCTGATACACCTTGGCGAATTCAGCCTCAAGATCAATTCCAGTTCCTCGAGAACTACCAGATCCATCCTCATTATTACCACCATTCCTGGGCCTGGGTGCAACCATTCTGAATACTGCAAAATGAGGGAAAAGTTAGGGCATCACACACAATTCAAACTCACATCAATATCCTTTGGCAAAACTTCACTTGTATCCCAAAGGTAAAACATCATGTTTCAGTTTTATGTGATACTCACTCTTTAATGTCCACACCTAGGTACTCACACTCTAGTGTCCACACCTAGGTTATTTTTATGCCATGTTTATTATTACTATTGAAGCATGCTCTAATACCAATCTCTGTAGTGCCCCAAATTTCTAATATAATATCTTAGAAAATACGTGGCACAATCCCAGCATCAACTTCAATGTAACAGTAAACACAACCAACTCCACTAAAATTTTCAACTGTTATTACAACAAACTTTTACGAAGCACAGCGGAATTTAAAACATCTCAAACATAGTTTTCTTTTATTCACAACACAGTCTTTTTTCAACACTGCTTTACAAATTTACACAAAACTCTATTAAATCAATTTATCTCAAAACTAACTCAAGCATCCACACCTCCAAACTCTAAGCAACAACCTGCAACACATGAGGCTAGAGATGATCCCTAACCCCCAAAACTAAAGGGGTCAGCCATAAATGGTGTGAGTGACATAAAAGCAAACAACATAAATGAACATTAAGCATGGATTCTTAAACAACATGTAATAAATAAGAATACCTAAAATATGACATAGCTAGGAAACATGTAAGCAACAAGTGAAACTTAACTAAGTGTCAGGTGTAGAAAACAGGAAAACCACGTGCATAAAACAAAGTCAGGAAAACATAATTTCTATATGCGGACTCTCTAATGCGTACTTGTCGAAGTCTATGCATCCCACTCTACATAGGTTCGGTGCAAGCCCTTAACGTCTTCACTTCATGGGGTTCAATCCCCCGCTATGCCACTAATCCTATCAAGATGACTACTACGAGATAAAGATAAACTGTGAGCACTAGCCAATGTCCGATAATTCCGGATATAAATCCCACACCACAGGTATTTTACCTGGATAATTCCGGAGATCATCCCGCACCGAAACATTAACACATCACCACACGAATACCACATGTGTATCGCCTCGACCCCGATAATTCCGGAGATCAATCCCACACCACAAGTAATCACCTGGAGAAGTCCAGAGATATATCCCACACCACAGGTAATTAACCTGAATAATTCCGGAGATAGATCCCACACCACAAGTAAGTTACTTGGATAATTCCGGAGATTAAATCCCACACCGAAAGCCATACTGAGGTACATAACTCATGTTCTCGTTCATCATATCACCACTAGTTCCTGTCCTTATTATTTTTTGGGTTATTTAATTACTTAACGAATCTTCTAGAGTAGGTGTACCCTACCGGACTTAACTCAAAACTGAACAACCAAAATGCCTCAACAGGCCTAAACAAAATGAACTCAACTGCCGGTATACTAGGGTCACACACATTCTCTAGAGACTCAACTCAAATATCTCAACCAGCTTTCCACCATAAATAGCTCAACTGAATATCTTAAAATCATATGCTTAACAGAAGACAAAGTATAGGCTAAAATATCTGAAGACCAATCATTCGAAAAACATTCAAGGTTATGAAAACTCATCAGCACCAGTCGACTAATACTGTAGTAAGTCGACTGTCCAGAGGGAAAATATCCATGATTTTAAGAAAATAAGTTAAGAAATATAAGTCGACTTAATAGGTCATCGGTCGACTTACCCGAGATAAATTCCAATAATTTTCGAGAAAACATTCTAAGTATTATAAGTCGACTTAAGATGTCATAGGTCGACTGTCCAGAAAGAAATCTATAATAACTTTGCAAAATAAGTCCTAAGATCCAGTCGACTGAAAAAGTACTAAGTCGACTGTCCAGATCGGATTTTCAAGAAATTAAAGGTCATAACAGCTGGGTCGTACCAGTCGACTGAAAGGTCTGACAGTCGACTGTCGGCCTACAGTCTGCCTAATTTTGGTTGTACATGATAATCAAAATTAGAGTTTTCTAAAAGAAATCATTGTTTATGAAAATAATTCGTATTCAGGTAAAAATGACAATCTCAAAGTATCCTCAGATTGGATACATTACTCAAATCAACCCATGTCTCAAAACTCAAGTTCTCATGTTCTAAATTCTTAATTCTTCCATTAGGGTTTCTCAATACTGAATTTCTTTCACAACTCAAAACAAAAATCTGATTTGTGTCCACGAGATCCAGATGTCCATCCATCCAATCCCTTATTATCATAACCATACACATATCTTAAACATGCTTTCTAGCAATACAAATCTATAAACCAAGATCTACCAAACATTCATAGATTTCACATACATAATACGACAACAATCATTGCATCGCTCAACAAACATGTTCCAACAAACTACGGAACGATCATTCAAACAAGTCGAAACAACAACCAAATCTACAACATTCACATAAAGCAAACAACAAACAATTTTACATTACTCACATAAAACATACACAAAGCAAAACAACATGTCACTCACATTTAGAAACGACGAGATCCAACAATAAAACCTCTCCTTTTGCGAGATCCAAAACATCCTCTTGATCCTCCAAAAATATCACAAAATTCTATATTGTGCAGCGAATGACGGCTACAAATTCCTTTTAAATATCCGGGATGAAGTTTAGGGTTTTACCCACTTTTGCAAAATAATCCCTTCAAAATACAACTTTATATATATAGCTCTATTCTTGGAAATTCAATAAAATTCATTTAAATTAGGATTTAAAAGAAAAGTATACTCATTAATCTCAACTGGTACTGTTCAAAACGTCCAGAAAATATATTTTGCATTTTAACCCCTAAAAATGACAAATTTGCAAAAAGGTCATTCTTTTCTCAAAATTTGCAAATAGTTCCAATTAATTTCAGAAAAATCTGGAAAAATTATAAGTAAATCCCAAATATTAAATAATGATTTTCCATAAAGAAAATTTGACTTTTGAACTTCTCAAGAAAGTATTTGCACGTGTTTTGCACGTGTAAAAAGATATATTTCCAAAAAATATTTATTAAATTCTGCAAAAATCATTTTAATCATTTATGAACCTTTAAAAAAAATTTAAAAATACGGGGTTCTACACCTCGAGTTTCGCGAAAAGATCTAACCATTGGATCTTCATCATCAAGATCCAACGGCCACTAGGACCTGAGTCGCTTCGATTCTTGCGCCTGTGACGTCAGTATGGGGCGCAAAATGACCTCTTTACCCTCAGCACTCTCAGTCGATACAAACGGCTCGGAACGCGTGGCCAGTCACTAGTGAGCTACCCTAGGCTTTCCAACAAGTCAGGAGGCTCGGCGCTCGGATGGTACTGCGTGCCCCAAATTTCTCTCCTATTGAGCAGGAGGCTCGGCACTCGGATGTTACCGTGAGCCTCAAATTTCTCCTCTATTCAGCAGGTGGCTCGGCGCTCGGATGGTACCGGGAGCCCCAAATTTTTCCTCTATTCAGCAGGAGGCTCGGTGCTCGGATGGTACCACAAGCCCCAAATTTCTCCTCTATTCAGCAGGAGGCTCGGCACTCAGATGGTACCGCGAGTCCCAAATTTCTCCTCTATTCAACAGGAGGCTCGGTGCTCGGATAGTACAGCGAGCCCCAAATTTCTCCCCTAAGGAGCACGAGGCTCGGTGCTCGGATGGTGCCGCAAGCCCCAAATTTCTCCCCTTGCTTTCCAACAAGGGAGGGCTTGTCTCCCAACCCTTGACGCTCGGCAAACCGAGATCCTCCTCTTCAGAGCTCCCCCTTGCTTTTCCAACAAGTGAGAGGCTCGCCAACCGACCCTCGACAATTGGCAAACCGAGCTCCTCCACCTCTTCAGAGCTCCCCTTGCTTTTCCAACAAGTGAGGGGGCTCGCCAACCGATCCTCGACGATCGGCAAACCGAGCTCCTCCTCCTCTTCAGAGATCCCCTTGCTTTTCCAACAAGCGAGGGGGCTCGCCAACTGACCATCGACGATCAGCAAACCGAGCTCCTCCTCCACAGGCTCCTACGTCGCCTTGCTTTTCCAACAAGTGAGGGGGCTCGCCTACCGACGCCCTATGTTCGGCCAAGCAACCTCGGCTCGACGCGAATGTCACCGCGAGCCCCAAATTATCCTCAACCAGTGAGGAGGCTCGCCTGTCGACCCTAGACGCTCGGCAAGAAAACCTCCTACTCCACGGATCTCGACGTCCCTTTACTTTTCCAACAAGTGAGGAGACTCGTCCACCGACCCTCGACGCTCGGCAATCCGAGCTCCGACTCTTCTACACCCAGCACCCCTCGTGACTCCAAGAGGGGATCCCCTTCATCCTACCCCACTGACCTCTTCAGGAAGATGCGGATCCCGTTCTTCACCGTACACACCCCTCCGCTCTTCCTACAGAGGCAAAAAATCACTCCTACACAGTCAGATTATCCAGCCCTCTAGGAGTGGGGGGCTCCTGATATGGGTCAGATGACGTGGCCCCTCCTGGGCCACAGGATTCCCTCAAAAGGCGTTCACCCCCAATCGTCAGATCTGCCACGTCAGCCCCAAACCGCCTAGGCTGACGCTACGTCAGCCCTAAACCGCCTGGGCTTCCGCCATGTCAGGCTCGCGGGCGACCCGGTCCAAACCCGGCTGGCACTGCCTATAAATACCAGACCCTCTACCCCTTCAAAAGGTAATCAATTTTTTCCCTCTCAAAACCCTAGTTACTGTTACTCTTCAGCGACTGACTAGACCGTCGAAGGGTCTGCCACCGGGATCAACCCCGGTGTTCCTAGGCCGCGTGCAGGTACACGAGACCCCCGGATCTGAACTTCCAGATCCGAGCCGAGCCTCCAGATTAGAGCCGAGCATCCGACCTCCACCTCACTCCCGCCTACTCCTGAGCCGTTCTCTCAGCTGAGGGTTGAGTGTACCGTCAGTACTGAAGTTTCCACAAAAATACAAATTGAGAGAACTCACACCTGATACAACCACCCCCCAAAAACAAACAGCATCAGTATCCCTTTTGGTTACATCAATATATTTATGTTCTTTCATAATATGATACTTGTCTTGTAGCTTTCCTTCTTTCAGATAGTTTGGTGCATTCTCTATTTATTTATCTACAGGACTAAGCTCATTCAAGTTCGGCATTCTTAGTACAAGTAATTTACACGTGTGATGCACATCTTTATAAATATATATTTTTTATAAAAAAATTCCGACGTTGTCTGGCATCGAACCTAAGACTTTATTTATATTAGTTATGCATGTGCATTGCACGTGTCTGTTGGATTATAATGCACGTATTTATTTGGTTACAAATAGAGTTCGTCTGGTAACAAACTCTCTTATTAAAATAGTAGATATTATAATCCCACTTTGTTTTTGACTTTGACTTTGAATTTGATAACAGAAGTTAGTAAAGCAAAAGGTAGTGAACTCATTCCTTATCCACAGAGGCTGACAGCACCCCCACCTCGGTTGGATGAAGATGGTATCATTTCTGAGAAATATCAAGAAGACACTGAGAGTCTCAAAATGAGTGCTACTACTGCTTTTCTCCTTTCGTAAATTTAGTAACTGTCAATTTTAAATGCCTTCTCATTTGAAGAGCATGTTTAATGCAGAAGGCTTGGCATTGGAGAGTGAAGGAAGCAGATGAAATCAAAAATTTAAAAGAATTCTTTGAGAAATGTAATGGATATTAGGCCGAACCTTGGTGGGTTTGCAGCATCTCTTACAGATAAAGATGTCTGGGGATGAATGATGTTCCTGTTAATGAATCTAGCAAATTAAAGATAATTTTCGATCGACATTTAATTGGTTCCATCAATGATTGGTATGTATCTAGATGCAACCTGTTTCTAGTGCTGCATATTGCTATTTTCTTATTGATTGTGTATACTTGTCACCTTTTTTTGGGGGGGGCTCTTTTAGATCTAAGAAAACATGCTATTTGTACATGTTGTTATGGTTTCACACATTATTTATGAAATCTGGCAAAATTTCTGTGTTTGTGTGTTCGTACTGTTATATTTTGTGAGAAATTAACAATTGGAAATTAGGGTTAATATCTAGATCTAAGTTGCTTGAGATATTCACCCTAGATATCAAGATTGAAATACCTAGACTGCTATCACAAGCCAGTATTCTAAATACTGGTTTGGGTATCGGGTTATAAGCCCACAAACCCACGTTCCAATATCCAATCAATTGTACGTTCAATACACGTGTTACTCATATGCACATGCAATATTTGTATAGAGAGAATATACCAATATATCCAACAATCTCCTCCTATATTCTCAATATATAAAGTACAAAATTATCTCATCAGTTCAGTATAAAACTGACTGGCTGATAACAGTCCATAAAAGAAAAGCATCATAAAAGGTATAGTTTCATCAGAACCAATAGAATTATAAAACTGAATAGTTCAATCAAGACTAAACCAATATAATTAAATAGCTCCAAACCATATCCAATTCAAAATAGTTTACAAAGACTAAACCAACTGGAATAGTCTGTCATAGTTTCAAAATCAAACAAAACAAATAAACTTCAAGAACAAAATATGAGTCTTAAGCTCATGAACACAATAGTCTTAAACTCAACAGAAGTTTTACCAAGCAAGTGACTAATTTATTCTCGAAAGAAATAAACTGAAACTCTATCCTTGCACACTGCTTTATGTTTACTCCTCCATTTTGAGCAAATCATTATTTTTGAAATCTATGTTGACAGATTCAACTCCTCTATCTTTGCTAGCTTATTGAAAAATAAGAGTATCAAGAGACACATCTCTAAGAATTCCAACCACTACTAATCGAAATGGATATAACGGCGTTTTTTTTGGTCTATGGCGGCGCTTATAAATGCCGCCATAGATGATAGCGGCGATAATAATAATGCCGCGCGTAACGCCGTTGTATCGAGCGTCGGGACAAACCATAGGTCTATCACGGCGCTTTTTTAAAACCGTCGTTACAAGTCGTAGGCCTATTACGGCGCTTTTTTAAGCGCCGCTATAGGTTCAATTTTTTTTAAAAAAAATAATTCGCCACATTTGGTGGATCGATATGTATCCCGGCATCGGGTTTTTTTCCCACTATTTTAAAAATAGGTCACAAATTCAAAATATTTGTAGTTACATCAAATTTGAAAATTCAAATCTTAAAATCACTAATAGCATAATAAACAACTATATAATTATGGACCACAATAAACAATAATTACTTGTCTAAAAATGGCCATACAAAGAGTTAGAAATATACATGTTATACATCAATTTCTTTAACAAAACATAAATTCAGTTTTGACAAACATAAAAATACTAGTCCAAATTAAACTAAACTATGACAAAGTCTACTGCTGTGGCTCAACATTGCTTTCATTCCCATTGATATTTCGCCCAGATGTATGTGCATGACTAGAAGTCGATGGAATTCGCTGGCTCTGTATAATTCACAATAGTGTCATTTATTAGTTTATTTACTACACTAGTCACCACACCAGTCAAATGCAATAGTTAAATTTCATGCTGATATCGTAAAATGTTGCTGAATACTTAAAGTTCCATGTACTGGATTGTTTGAGTTGTGGTTTTGTTGGGAGATTAAAGAAGCAATCATATCTTTCAAGCCGTCAATCTCTTCCTGCATCTTGGCTTGCATCTTGAACACGTCCGGATACGATGTACGACTGGAGGTAGACGCACAAGAACCAAATACCTGTGTCAAGGAGGTAGATCATAAAAGCTTATAATAAAACTCGGAATTTCTAATACTTCATTTATAAAAGTTAGTGTCAAGGAAACTAGTATACTAATCAAACTAGTATACTGATCAGTATATACAGCTCAAAGAATGACATTTGACGTAAGGAGGAATGAACACAATTCTATTACCGGGTGGTCCTTCCCAATGCCCACACAAAAAAAAAAGAATTTTCAAATTCATGATGGATATATACAGCTCAAAAACATGGACTAGGTTGAGATTTAAAGTTAACATAAGTCCAACAAAAGATGTAGAATTAATAGGACTCAAAAATTAATATCAAAATAGTATACTGATCAGTATATACAACTCAAAGAATGATATTTGACTTATAAGAAGTACATACATCTGGGCGTATAAAACCTTTGAATTACATGTACAAACCTTTGAATTTTCAGATTCATGATGGATATATACAGCTCAAAAACATGGAGTAGGTTGAGACACAAATGAGTATTGGAAATTTAAACAAATGACTAGGTTAATTTAAACAACAATATGAAATGATTTTGAAATTAACAAATGAGTATTGGAAATTCTGCTTTGCATAGAAATCTGAAGTTGTACATATGGAAGTTACTTAAAATATAAAGCACTGCATGCAACAGAGAAATGAAACTCACTTAAAAACAATATTTTTACTGAGAAGATTCTTTGGTATTGATCCAGACAGCATATTGTTCTGCACATACCTGCAACCATTCGTAAATCAGTCGGTAATCGGATTTCACAAATGTAGATGATCAATGAATTGAGAGTTGCAGTTCTTTTTGGTAGATTTAATTTCTGTTAGCAAAGGGACGTTCTGAATATCTAGAGTTTTTAGGCTGGATGGAAACTGAAGGTGCGGCTTGTTAGATTGAACATGTGTCGCATTTTAATTGTGGTCAATTTTCGTACCATGATCCATTTACCAAAATTGAAATTTGAACCTGAACCCAACCACCTACTCATGAAAAGTAGCTGCAAATATAAGCATCTAAAAGAAACTAATAACACCTGCTGATGAAGAGTTCTTGCAAAGGAAGAACTCTGTAGTAAGTTACAAGACTGAAGTTTAAAAAGAAACCTATACGTTGGATTTTGCCTAACAAATATCACTCAAACAAACTATACCCTTGTAAAGGTACTTTCCAAAAAAAAGTATGATGCTAAGTTGTATTAAGGTGGATAAAGCTTCGATCATTGAAGCCAGAGAGAAGTTGAATACGTACCTGCATAGCCAGTTTCCGAACTTCTTGGTTCAGTATTAGACTGAATAAATTTAGATCTTCATAAGTTCTCCTGGAAAAAGTGAAAAAAGCTTCTAGCCAGAATAATAAAAAGGAAAAAAAGGCCCAAGAGAAGACAAAAAGTAGAGGTACCAGATTGTGCAAAAATATAATTTAAAGAGACTACATTAGTGGAAGTTTAAGAATGTACCTGTTTACAAACTTCAACTCGATTTCATCTGCTGCTCCAAATACATATTTGCGAAAGAACCTATAAAGGAACAAAAGGACATCATAAATCTACATCAAAATTCTATTAATGCCAAAAATCAACTATCACCACAGCTAAAAATGTTTAGTTCGTCAAAACACCACAGAAAATGTTAGATCACAAGTGCCTCTAGAAACTGCTTTGATATAGGGTATGCACATACAGGAGTTAGAGAGTCACTATAAATTTGGGTTCAGGATTCAAGGTATCTCTAGGTCATGTCAAGTATAGGTAATGACATGATTACAGGAAATGTTCACAACTTATTTAATGATAAATGTTTCATGAAACTATCATTACCTTGAAGAACAAAAAAGAGGGGCCTATGTTCAGTTGTTTGTGTAATTCAGAAAATATAATGAAAGAAATAGTTCCAAGAGCTGGCATAGCTAATATTTATTGTTCACAAACGAGGATATGAAAATTTTCAAATAAATAGATTATGTATTCCCTCCATATTTAATTCCTTTAGAGTCGGTAGATCTGCTAAGGATGAAGGCAGTATGCCAGTCAATTCATTGTTCTCAAGATGACTGCAAAATAATTTTAAAAAATTAGGATTCAAGAATATGAATATTAAGTTATATATATATTATGAGATTTGTATTGTTACATAATCTGCAGATCTGAACATCGACTAAAATCAGGTATAGAACCAGTGAGTGAGTTTCCATCAAGTCGCCTGAAATTATCATCTATTGTTGGTTAGTATATAAATAAAAGAAAATTATGACACAAGATATGCCTGTTTTTTCCTTGGATCAATGAATGCAACAGTGTAAACATGAGCCTAAAAGAATTAATATAGTAATACAGACATCTGGTTACAATACAAAATTTTAGATTATTCATTTTTGTGCTTTGGAACAAGTCCTCAGTAATAATTGGACTGATTGGATACTTTTATGATGTTAAAACTTACAAAACAAGAATATTCTTGCTTATGCTTTGAGCTACATTGTTTTCACACTATGCCTCACCAAAAGGAGGAACATTATGCATTATGGTATAGTAAACTTCCACACTGGTGTGTCTACAGATTCAAGACTTACCCACACAAAAAGAACCATAAATTTTAATGAGAAAGACATTCCACCTTCTTTAAGGAAGTAACCTAGTAAGAAAACTCAGTCAAAATTGTCCTATTCTCTTCACCTGAATAGTTTTTTGGATAGCATGTATATTTCCAACAGATAAGTCCCTTTCATTAAAGGATTTGTGGTTCATTCAAGTTCCTTTCACAGGGAAGTTTATCATTCATTTCTTAGCTCAAACGATGAGTATAGTCATTAGTAAACAGAGAATTCCATTCTATCTAACTAGATGTCTCATAGAAACATTTTAAGATTCACATTCTTCATAGTTTAACAACATTCAGGATGACATGGTTAATTGAAGATTTTTTTTGGAATCAATATAAGTCTGACATTAAATAAACTGGAAATTTTACTTATTAAAAGGCACATAAAAAAAGAAGAAAAATTAAAGATATGCAATAAAAGATGAAGGTATTGGTCATGTTGCATACAGGGTAAAAATGACCATACTTGGCGAAAAGGTTTTGTAGGAATTCTCCAAAATGCCTGCCAAAAGAAGAATGTAAAACACATATTAAACTAAAACATAAGATCGCAAACTACAAATCTAAGTAAAAGGCCAATAAGGAATGCATACTTGTTCGACATATAGAACTCTTGAACTATCTACCATCTCCGTTGCCGAGCATGTAAGCATTCTGAACGGAAAAAGGGTAAAGACAACCATTAGAAGTAGAAGTATCACTCCATGCCAGAAGAAATGCCAATTTTTTTTCTAAAAAAACTTAATAATAAGAGGGAGAATCATCCTTCATAATGAACAAATTAACCTACATAGTATTGATTGTGCATAGCCTAAATAGTATTTCTAGGTTACTATTTCCAGCTTATTCGGTAAAATACATTTATAGCTACCACACCACAGTAATCTCATCAGTAACGGGCATAAAATCTGAAAAGAAACAAGTCTTATAAAATAGATTACTATTTGAATTGAACTATAAAAAAACTCATTTCACAAGTCCAACACACTAATCTAAGAAGAAAGAAATGAATATACCTTGGAACCAAATCCTCAATACTCTAACCCTTCAAATAGAATTTTTTTCCTTCTTTTTGATCTTATTAATAAATAAAAAAATAAAAAAGACAAATTGTATAATAATTATTTAAATTTAATTAAAGAAAATAGGAAAGAAATTGAGATGTGATGATTGGGTTGTCTTGTCCCTCGCTGTCCATTCCATTTGAACAAACCACCCTTCAAAGTATCCTGAAGTGACAAAATTGGACAAACCACCCTGAAGAAAAATTCCTTCCATATAAAACACAAAACCCAAATGACAGACCAGTATTGTACCTGATTCTTGTAGATGACGATGGGGACGACGACGGCGACGACGGCATCGATGGCGACGACGAAGGCGGCGGCGACGGCAACGATTACGGGCTTTGATTTGGGATTTTAAGAGATTTAGGGGTTTTGAGATCTGTAGGACTTTTGATTTGGAGAGATTTTTAAGAGATTAGAGGTTGGAGGGATTTTGATTTGGAGGAATTTTTGAGAGATTTGGGGTTGGAGGGATTTTTTGAGATTTTGGGTTAGAGAGATTTGGGGTTTGGGGGATTTTGACAGAATTTTGAGAGAGGCTATCTCAGTGTTTCTATTGAAAACGTCGAGATAGCTAATAGCTATTGCGACATTTTTTTCAAACGCCGTTACAAAATGCCATAGTAGACCCCTTGAATTTTTGCAGGAGTCTATCGCGGTGTTTCACGTAAATGCCGGCAAAAAAATGCCGAGATAGACCATTTATTTTGTAGTGAACGAATTTCACAAAGTATCTAGTTCCACAAACGAACTTAGTACAATTCATAATTAGCTTAGTAAAAATGTAACGCAAACATCACAATCAAGTTTCTTTAACTAAATAAAGAACATGAACTTTTATAGTTTCTACACAAGAACCATACTATGTTTCATATTGGAATGAAAAGACTGTCATTTCAATCATGGTTTAACATTGAATCATCAAAATTGGAATGAAACATGTATCCATAAATAACATATCATCAAAATTGGAATGATATTTAAGACAATTTAATCATCGGAAACACATCGACAAGTTTTCATATTTCGTATTGGAATAATATGATTATTCTAAGTAAATTCTCTAGATATATAATACTATCAAAATTAGAATGACATTATATATTTGTGGAATTTATGTGGAATCATCAAAATTATCTACAACATGTCAACTGCCCAAAATTGATGCTTAAGTTTGAACTTCTCTATTACTCCAATTTGATTCTAAATTTCCAAACAATTAGGATGTCAAATCTTTGACTCAATAGCTTTCAACTCCATTTCCTACAGTTTTGATAATTAGATCACTTTCAAGTCTCTTAATAAGAGCATTAGCCATACTTGTCACAATTGCACTTTATCTATGAGAAAGTTCAACTAGGCTTTTTTCAGGCTTAATATACTCTTCTTACTATTATAGAGTAAGTTATGAGCTACAGTGCATTGTAACTTCATAGTCGCATAACAGAATTAGAGAGTTATTTAAACTTCTTAATGGATAACTAGCAACAATTTCTTCAATCCACTCAGCCTTTTTCCCTGCAGAGGATTACACATAGAGGTCTGATTTTATGGATGATAGAACAGTGCCTGTTTGCTTTTTATTTCCAAAACATTTCTGTTTCTCCTAGTGTAAACACATATCTACTAGTTATCGATTTACACTAAATTCTGAGCATCATAATGCATCAGATCAGCCATTCATTCGGAGAATGACTAGAGTAACACAAAGTAAACTCTTGAATACCACTCAGGTATCTCAATAGCCTTTTAAGGGCACTCAAATGTGCATGGGATTATTAGTGAATCTGCAGATCATACCTACCGCAAAGGCTATGTCCGTTCTAGTGCAGATCTTTGTATACATGAGACTGTCAATTCCTTTAGAATGATCTACCTGTCTCATAGTTGCACCATCATTAGGTGTCAACCATTTATCATAATTATAAGGTGTTTCAAAACACACTTTCAATCACCATATCCCCACTTTTGAAATACATTTTGATTTTATGAGTATGACTAAGAGTTATCCCTTGCCAACTGAAAACTCACCCTTATACCTATGGTGTCCATAGTACCTAGGTTTTCATGTTGAATTCTTTGGATAGCACAATTTTAACTTCATTTGTAATAGAGAGGTCACTTCCAAGAACATGCATGTCAACAGAACAAGTAAATAATAGCCACTATATTTGACACACCACAAACTTGAAGGCACTGATTTGAATTACTTGATTCATATACTAGGCTCTTTCAAAAATTTATCAGATTATTTATTCGTTGGTTATACATATTTTATGAACATACAATGATTTTACTAAATTGTAAATCTTGTTCAATAAACATATTAGTTCAAAACTTTCCAGTACAAAACTGTTCAGTACAAAATATCAAGTACAAAGCCTTTTAAATATCTTTTATGAATGACAAAATTTTCAATAGATGTAAGGGTAAGAAGAATACTTATTGTAGCAATATGACAAACATGTGAGTAGACATCAAATAAATCTACCCAATTTTTCTCAGTCAATCTGTTAGCTACTAAAAAGCATTAAAATTGCTACTGAACAATCAAAATTAAGTTTCTTCTACAAAACCCCACTTACTTACTATAGTTTTAGCCCTTTTCGGTAGATCAACTAAATTAAAGTATTATTGTATGACAAAAAATTATCTCATTGTCTACTAAAGACTCTTCTTAGCTTATTTGTCATTCAGGTTTTTAAGTGTTAGTAAGGCTGGTTCTTGATTCCAACTGTGAATCATTGAATGTGTCTATAAGACTAGATTATTTCATACATTTATCTTTGATGAACACATCCTCAAAGAACTCTACAAGTCTAGATTCTTCTAACACAAATTAGATAGATCAAATATCTGTCCACAGAACTACATTCTGCACTTTCTAAACACACACAAATATTTATTGTAGGTCCTACTTTAGGCCTTCTAGGGTCATGTACTCTAACAGAAGTATCACAACACAAAATTTCACTTTAACAAAATTATTTGTGTTTTCATGCCATGATCTACAAGGTGTATTCAATTTAGAGTGTAGTAACCATTAGAGATATGATTAATAATACAACATCACTCATAATTATACAAGACAAACAACAGTTAATAATATAGAATTCAATATTTCACTAAGTATTTGATTCTAACTTTTATCAATACGTTTGACTGTTGTAAGTAGAGTGTAGTAGAGATTATGCCCAATGCAAACTTCTCTAAAGTTGTTAAAACATATTCACCACCTCTATCACATCTGAACCCTTGATTTTTTAGCATTTAACTATAATTTTTAGTTCATTAAGAATAACAAGTACTTCATTCTTCATATATATGACAGACTTATATTAATCATCTACAAAAGCGATTAAATACTTTTGACCAACAATCGTCTCATCTAGTCACAAAGCTACCGAGATCACAAATATCAGAATGTATTGACTCAAGAAGTTGTGTGCTCCTAGAGATCATACTAAATGATTTTCTAGTGATCATAATCTTAGCACAACTTTCATATTTGTCATATTTAATGGAGTGTCATTTAGTAGAGTTATGAGTTTTAACAAGAACAAATAATTTAATATAGAGTTCAAAGTGATTCTAAATTTCAAAGCAACTTGGATGTTAAAGTTTTTTACTCAATAGCTTTTAACTCCATTTCCCCCACAGTTTTGATAATTAGATCACATTTCCTCACAAACAATTTAATATATAGTTTTCAAATCCTAGCCAATTATACTATGTTCAAGAACACAATTAGAACTATTATTATTAATTATCTCATTTGTTAAACTCAACTTATGCATGCGATTGACAATATATGCACTTTATAAGAGTTAATACAAAATTACTCTATCATATTTTACAAAAATTATTTGCTTTCTCTAATGGTCCTAACAATGTCCACTTGCTCAAACACATTGAGCGAAGAGTTCTTTCCTTTATTCATTTTTCATCATTTTCATAACGCTAAATGAGATAATGACTAACATATTATAATTCAACTTCGCACACACAGTACAATGAACGAGAAAGAACAAAACGTAACTAATAGAGTCATATCCTACATTAAGAGATGCTCTCTCCTAAGTCACAGAAATTTGTTATATATTTTATACATCAAAGAATTTTATTTTATTTTTAATTATTAGAGAAGCAAATATGTAATCTCACACAAACTGCAAACAGTGGATTTGTCAAAATATCTATACACATAGTATGATAAAATACTTAACAACCCTAAATATGCTAGTTTTCCAAAGCGAGAATAACTATGATCTAAACTCTCAATCATATGATTAAACGCACAAAACATTAACACATTCATCACATGAAAATACTAAGAAAGATTGAAGTAGATCGTACCGACACTTCAAGTTAGAAGTGTTTTCCAAATTCGATGGAGAAGCCTGCGTAGTGCAGACTTATCATGCCGTGATGCAAATTCATCGTCTCCTATACACATAATCTGTAAGTAACTTTGAAGTTCCTACATTCATCAAAACGTTTAAAGATTAGCCAATTAAACAAATTATTAGCACTATATAATTCACAACAATTTTATTGGAGATACAGTTTTATAGTTCAAACTATAACTTATCTTATCAAAATAAATATTTGATCTTCAGCACATAGCCGCAACATTTATTCAAATTTGTATTTTAATTAAACAATGCATAATACAGTTTTGAACTTTAGCCCTTAACAACAAAATTCAAACAAATAATTAAATAATAGTTTAAAATTGGGTGAGGAATCTTAAATTTAGATCTGAATTGGAAGTACATTGCAGTAGATCCAGTCTTCTCCCCAAACACGGAATACAAAACAATATACAATGGATTGTCTCCACTGGTTAGATCCAGATCTGATTCCTTTTGACTGGATCTGGATATGATCCAACAGTTCAAACACCAAACAACAAATCTCCAACCAATAGAGTAGTTGTTGGACTGGATTTGAATCTGGATCTGCTCCAACAGTCTAAACACTAAACAGCAATCTCCAACCAATAGAGTAGTTGTTGGACCAGACGGCGGGTTTGGCAAACTCCGGCAGCTCGCGCCCAGCGATGGCAGGGGCGTCCTCGGCGGCGGCGGCTCATGGCTCGCTCCCAGCGACGGCAACACTTGCGCCCAGTGATGTCAGGTGCAACGGCGACGCCCATTGATGGTGACGCCCATGGAGGTGTCGCCCATCAGTGGTTGAGGGTGTCGATTACGGCGGTGGGAGTAGACACCGGAGATGGAGAACGACGTACGGTGAGGATTTCCTCTTTCTTAATCTTACAAATTGATTAATAATATTTCAAGATTGCTAGGTTTTGTGATAAATTAACAAATGGAAATTAGGGTTAATATCTAGATTTAAGTTGCTTGAGATATTCACCCTAGGTATCAAGATTGGAATACCTAGACTGCTATCACAAGCCAGTATTTTTTTCTAAATACTGGTTTGGGTATCGGGTTATAAGCCCACAAACCTGCATTCCAATATCCAATCAATTGTGCGTTCAATACACGTGTTATTCATATGCACATACAATGTTTACATAGAGAGAATATACCAATATATCCAACATGTACTAGTGTGTGTATTAGTTTTTATTAGAGTATACGAAGGAAATCTTTTCTTTCTTTTTCTCCTTTTCTTCTTTTCATTTTTTTGGTCCATGTGCTTTGTTGAATAGAGTTTTGGGCTTTTCTCGTCTCACTCGGATGCCACGTACAGAGTCTGAGATGGAAAATAAGAAAGTAATGCATTACTTTTTTAGACTAGAGTACGATTTATATAGTAAGGGCCGCCTCATCCATCTCCTAATTTATTCAATCAGATATCAAATTAACAATTACAGTGTGAAGAAAAAGTGATTGCATTATTTTTTAAACCTGAGTATGATTTATATAATAGGGGCTGCCCTTGTCGATATTCTAATATTTCTATTTTTTTCTTCTATTTTTCGTCTATTTTTTTTAGTATGGGTATACACAAATATTTAACAACTTGTAAATAAAATCAGAACTTGTAGTTTCACATTTTTACCTGGGTTAAAACTGACTAAATTAGAAAAAGTACACCTCTGAAGAGAGAACAAGATCTATTGTCTCATGCTGAAAACTTCGGTACTATATTGAAAGTTAATTTCCGAAAAATGAAATTTATCATCTTTTCCGCATGTATGTGTAAATCACCCTGGGACGGGTGAATATAGTAATTGTGTGGAAATTAAAAACTTAAATAGAATACATAAAGTAAGGAGATAGAGTTAGAGAAAGCAAGCACGCAAGATACAACGATATCACATGGTTCGACCGTCAGGTCTATATTCAAACTACCTACTTGTAGCAATTCTCCACCACAAGCATTCTACTATACTTTAAAACCCTTGTACAATGATTCTTGGAATTCAAGCCGAGAGTTCTATTACACCCATAGGACTTCTAAGAATAAGCCGCGTAAAACTCACCGAAGTGGAAGAAAAAAAAAACTCTCAAGATCTATAACGATCTTGACTGAAGAAAACAATAAAAACTCGCACACTCATATCATAGATTGAATGATTAGTTCAGAAGAATAATGATAGCAAGGGTTGAAGAATACTAAGTGAATTCACCTTTATTTATAGAGCGAGGAATCGTATCTTTCCAAGAATTAAAAGATGTTTCCAACATAGTCAAAACTGCACGAGTACGGTCGACCGCTTTGTTGAGCAGTCGACCGTCCACCTTTAATTCGAAAGTCGAGAAGTGGCCGGTCAATTGACTCATCTTTGCACTATGATGAGCGATCGACTATTCTGACAGTCGACCGACATATGTGAGGTCGACCGCTATTGTGCAGACTTGATATTTCATTGGCGAATCCACTTTATATTCTTTCCAAAACTGATTATTCAATCAACGATTCTTTACATGTTATTTTTGTCACATAAACAGAAATAAATAATCAATATTTGATGCCTCCTTGAGGATTTAAAGTACATATTTCATGAGTTGAAATCTTCGAATATTAGCAATCTTCTTTCATACATTCCTCTTTTGCTTGATTGCTAATCTTTTTTGGCTCTTTGTTCTGAATTACCTTTTCTGTATATCCTATATATCTCAACTAAAAATATTAGTCTTAATAATACATTTTGTGAACACCAAACTTTGGATCAACAATCTTTCCCTTTTGGTGTGACCAAAACATGCCATACAATTTAAATTTAAAAGAATTCAAATGCTCCTTCTTAATACAATACTTCTCCTAAATTCATGCACATAAGAATTAAATAAATGTATGTTCATGATGCATCCTATATGCATAAAACAAAATGTGCTTGAAAACATGCATAGATAAATGTGAGTTAAGAAAAATCATTTTGGGGGAGATGCACATTTGAGAAACAAATTTACAATAGCACAACATAAATAGTAAACGATATTACATTTTAGGTACCTCTAGAAAAATCTACTTACATGATATCATTGATCACAAAACTCTTTGATATACACTGAGAGTTCTATATGATATCAAAGATTTGAGATTTTTAAATTACACTTTCCATCTAAATACACGAAAATAACTCAAGTTTGGAATTTTTTCATAGTACAGTTCAAAAGGCATTTTCTCAAGATATTTGCTAATGATTACTTGGTTAAGGGTGTAACATGCTGTATTGACAGCTTCTGCCCAAAAGAATTTTGGTTATTCATTGTCGCTGAGCATGGTTCGGGTCATTTCTTGAAGAGATCATTTTTTCCTCTCAACACCCTATTTTGTTGGGGAGTGCGAGAATAAGAGAACTTATGTTTTATTCCATTTTCATCACAAAACGACGTAAAGTTCATTTTGAAATTCCCCCACCATGATCACTACGAATAATGACAATGGTAAGACTTTTCTCATTTTCTACTCTACGACAGGATTTTCTGAAAAACATATGAAGTGTCATAACTTCATGATAAAAAGCAACCCAAGTGAATATACTGTAGTCATCTACAATTACGAAAGCATACCGTGCACCTCCATTACTATGTGTTAGTGATGGTCCAAAAAGTTCATGTGCAAAAGTTCAAGAGGTCTAGATGTTGATACTATTTTTTTGGGTTTGTAGGAACTTTTAGTTTGCTTACCGAACTGACATGAATCACAAGGTTTATCTTTCTCACACCTGATTTTGGGAATTCCACGCACAAGTTTCTTATTAAAAATTTTGTTAAGATTATCCATAGCTGTGTGTCCAAGTCGTAGATGCCATAGCCAACCATCTTCGTTTCTAGCAACGAAGCATCACATATTCTCCTGTGCTAATTCATTAGAGTTGATGACATATACATTATTGTATCTATTAGTAAGAAGTAAACATGATTTATTATTATCTAATACAGTGCATGCATTTTTTTCGAAAGTAACTGTATAACCTTTATCGCATATTGACTAACGCTAAATAAATTGTGTTTTAAATTGGTTATCAAAAGTACATCATCAATGGAGCATGATGAACCAAAATTTATTTTACCTTTACAGTGGTTTGACCAGTATTATTATCTCCAAAGATGATGTCATTCCCTCTCTCCCTTGATAGTGATGCAAAGTATTTGTTGTCACCTGTCATATGGTTTGAACATCCAGTATCTAGGTAACATCGATCTTTAGGTTTCACACATTGATGCACCTCATTAAAATTAGTAGGTGTAATTTTGGGTGCCTAAGTCGGTATTGTTCCTGCACTTACATTCTTTTTCACCCAAACAAAATTAGTATTCATTTTTAATGAAAAGTTATAAGATATATGTCCTAATTTACAGCAATAGTGACAAGTAATGCGATTATGCCTTGGGTCATGCACATTTGCATAGTTATGTACTAATTTATAACTATTTTGGTGGCTATGCATATGTGTATGACAAGATTGCTTACTATTTTGATGTTGTAGTGGTTCATTGTAATAAAGTCATCAATTATCATGATATGATATTGAATTCCTTGTCATAAGATAATTGGGCCGTTCATATTTTTCAACAACTTTTTCGAGCTCAATTATTCTACTACAAAGTCTTTTTCTAGTTTTCTCATCGCCATTAGTATTCCAACGAAGAGTATGTAGAGTAGCATCAGGTATCCTATTTTGTTTGAGTGCTTCCTTACAATATTTCACTACCTCGTCAAATTTTCTTTTACATTCATTTAGATTATCAGTGAGTTTAGCAATATAAATATATTTCTCATGAAATTCTTTTAGGTATTTATTATTTATTGCCAGAGAATCTTGAACTTGTTATTTCAGACACTCATTTTTCTCTATCAATAAATCATGATCCTTCCTAAATCACTTAAATTTCTCAATAATCAAAATTTGCATCTTTCAACTTTCAATTTGTGGCAATACATGAGTTATGTGATTCATTAGATATTTGTTTATATTGTTTCAACTCATGGCTTAATTTATTTACATAATCTTTTAAGCCATTACATATATCTACTAGATCATCATAGGTGGGTTCTTTGATTACCTCTTCTTGCAGTGGTGATTGCACCTCACCATCTCCGAGAGCCATGAATATGAAGTCGTTGTGTTCTTGCTCTTCGTCACTCGATTCTGAATTGAGCCATGTTGCCTTTAATGCATTCTTTCTGAATCCTGAGTTGGAGTGCTGATAACCTTTGTTCTTGTCCTGCGAGAGGGGACATTTTGCGCGGATGTCCTGGATTCTTGTATTTGTAATATATGTCGATTTTTATCTTCGTCTCTTCCTCCTTGGGACCTACCATATTTTTTTGCGTTTGAGATACTTACTGAATTGTTTAGTTAAGAGTGCGATATCTTCATCTGATTCTTTATGGTCCGATTCTGATTTTGATGGTCGTGAAGTTGCTACTTCCAAGACAATGGCCTTTTCTTCAGTTTTTTGTATAATCTCAATGTTCTGCTAGTACTCTTTGTTTCGGCCATCTCCATCTCATACGTCTTCAATTTTTCCTGAAAAGTATAGTAGTTGAAAATATTTCTCTTCAAGCGTCTTCCTCATTGCAGCAGCTTCTATGTCCTATTTAGGCGTGAGATAGCTTATGAGTTTTTCGACCTTTCGGTCATCATCCAACCCCTTTCTAAGCTCTTAAGCTCGTGTGTGATAATATCAAAACGGACAAGCATCTGAACTACGTTTTCTCCTGGAATCATGCGAAAAACATCAAACTTATAAAAACATAAAGTAACTTTTGCCTTTACTTCAGATGCGGTTCCTTCATGATACTTTAGCATGTGGTTCCAGATTTCATATGCCTTTTTGCAGTTTTGCCCACATCGCATCAGCTCTTCGTTGTTTAAACCTGCATACAATGCTGTCATAGCTTTGGTGTTCACAGTTTTTAGTGCTAGCCCAGCTGATGTAACTGTCCTCTTTCCACTGCTAACAGGAATGTCCATCTTGTTTACACAAATATTCCATACTTCTTTTTCAAGCATGTGCAAAAAATGAGACATACGAACTTTCCAAACATTACAGCATTTTCCATCAAAATAAGTGAACGTGTGAGACTTGATCCATCGGAGTTGGATGATTTCGATGTGTATGAATTCTCGGGATGAGGGATTTCGGCTAATGGACTTTTTCTCTAGCTTTTAAGCTACTTATGAGCTCACTGTAAATCACCCTAGGGGTGAATATGGTGATTGTGCGGAAATTAAAGACTTAAATAAAATACATAAAGTAAGAAGATAGAGTTATAGAAAGCAAGCACGCAAGACACAGCGATATAACATGGTTCGACCACCAGGTCTACGTCCACACCACCTACTTGTAGCAATTATCCGCCACAAGCATTCCACTATACTTTAAAACCTTTGTACAGTGATTCTAAAAATTCAGGCCGAGAGTCCTATTACACCCACATGACTTTTAAGAATAAGCCCCGTAAAACTCAACAAAGTGGAAGAAAAGAAAAACTCTCAAGATGTATAACGATCTTGACTGAAGAAAATAATAAAAACTTTCACACTCAGATCGTTGATTGAATGATTAGTTCAGAAAAATAATGATATAAAATGTTGAAGAATACTCAGTGAATTCACCTCTATTGATAGAGCGATAAATTGTATTTTTCCAAAAATAAATAGATGTTTCCAAAATAGTCAAAACTGCACGAGTATGGTCGATCGCTTTGTTGAGCAGTCGACCGTCCACCTTTAACTCAAAAGTCGAGAGGGGCCAGTCGACTGACTCATCTTTGCACTATGATGAGCGGTCGACTGTTGTGACGGTTGACCGACATATGTCCAGTTGACCGCTAACGTGCAAACTTGATATTTATTTGGCGAATTCACTTTATAATTTTTCCAAAACTGATTATTCAATCAACGATTCTTTGCATGGTATTTCCTCACATAAATAGAAATAAATAATCAATTTTTGCTGGCTTTCTTGAGGATTTAAAACACATGTTTCTTGAGTTGAAATCTTCTTGATATTAGCAATATTCTTTGATACATTCATCTTTTGCTTGATTGCTAATCTTTTTGGCTCTTTGTTTTGATTTACCTTTTTTGTATATCCTGTATATCTCAACTAAAAATATTAGTCTTAATAATACATTTTGTGCACACCAAACTTAGGGTCAACATTATGTATATCATTTACTTTGGTAATATTTGGGAAGAAATCACTTCTGTTTTTGTTTGGTTAAAGCTGTTCTATTTCATATTTCATACACAATCAATCCGGAACACCAATTGCACTGAGGCCAATCTTACCTTTTAGTTCTGATCCATATAATAGACAGAGAAATTATTATATGGCAAGTAACATTTTAGGCAAAAGCGCCTTAGTTGTTCATGATACCTCTTCTTGCTTGAGCGCAATTCCCTTGTAGACAGTAAATGTCTACAATCTTCTGACAACTATCTTCAATCGCTTGCTACTTTCCCACTCGGCCAGTCAATCCGGTGAATCCCTTTTTGATTAGAAACTAGAGGGGAATTATATCACCATTCCGATGAAGCATTGCTACATCACATATCATATCCTCAATTTTATTTTATTTTTTACTTATTTACATTAGTCATGTGAATACTGATATATATGAACTTTCTAATGTGTGATTTGGGGAGAATTTCAGTCATCAACAAATTTCCTTATTGTCTCCCACCTCCATCTCAAGAAACTCACCTTTACTTTTTGCAGCACTTTTGCCACCTTCTATCGCAACCTTCTTCAACCTCCGGACCTTCAAGCTTCACTCCGCAATGCTATTGGAATTGGAGCATAGCAGGATCGGGCCCAATGAGAGGGCACGACACGAAGCCGTCACCCCCCCCCCCCCCGCGAAGGGAATTCGCCTAGGCTCAGACAGGCTATCTCCCCCCCCGCGGGCACACCGGAGTGCACATCATCGACGGGGGGACAGAGCCGAATATCATCATCGCCATTGGGATGACAGGCGACCGTTGGGATGGGCCCATAGAGGGGGTCCTCCTACAAGCCACTACGGGCGTAAAAGAACCCCCCCCCCGATGCAGCGACATCACAATAACAGTCACTACCATGCTCAAAGGCAGTATGACCAACCTCCCCTACCAGAGAGGCACCACAGATACCCCAATGATCAGTATCATCACAGAGGACAAGGACAACAACACCATAGAAGCCAAACCAGTATTGCGGCTACCAACAACCACCCTCAGCACCTCCAATATCGCACCTCAACCTCTCCACCCACCCACCCACCCCCCCACCCACCAAACCCCTGCCATCGTCTTCAAACCAACTGGCACAATCCCCACCACAGGTCGACCCCATTGACCCTCTCAAATCCATAGTCATCTGGGCCCAAAGAGGGGAGCCAGAGGGGACCCCAGAGAGGGTGGACCAAGATGAGGTGGGAGACTCTACCGAGAAGTGGCAAGAAGTAACGCACAAGGGTAAGAACAAAGCCAGATCCCCACCCCCCCTCCTCAACAAATACCCAAAAAAAAAGCAAAGAAAAGGCAAGCAAAAACCTGTGCCATGCTTTAACTGTGGTGAGCTTGGCCATTACCAAAAGGATTGCACCAAAGAGGTCCGTTGCCTCAAATGTATGAAGTGGGGTCATCTTTCATACGTCTGCACCAATGTAGTCGAGACCCACAATGATGAGGAACGCACCGTGGCTAGAGGAAGATCGCCTGACCACCCCACACCAATCTGCCTCGCCAATAGCTTGGATATCATCAAGAAGGAGGAGCACTGGCTGCGGCAATGGTGTGCTGTGGCAAAAGTGAGATCAGGGAGGCCCTCCGAGACCCACCTAATGCAAGCACTGAGCGATAAGTGGCCCATGAAGGCACACAGAGATTGGGTAGCAAAGAAATTGTGTCACCTCCAATTCTTGGTCTCATTCCCGTCCACAGAGAAGGTTGGGGAGGTCACAGGAATGGGGGTTGTAGACTTCGGCCACTTCACAGTGGAGTTCATCCCTTGGACCCCAAGCTTCGGAGCGGAGCTCCCCCAGGAAGAACTTTTCTGGGTATGGATTCACAATGTCCCATTACATTTTTGGAAAAGAAAGGTGCTACAAGAGATTGTTGCCGACTTTGGATCAGTTGAAGAAGTCGACGAGAGGACGGTGCGGCGCTCCGAGATTGTATCAGCAAGGATACTGATCAGGAGCGTGGATATCTCACAGATGGCACGATTTGCCAAAGTATACTCATTCGAGGATTCATACCTCATTCGATTAGTACTCGACAAACGAGCAGAGTCTGAGACAGAGAAAATGGCCATCACTTCCCCTACCCCCGCAAAAGCTCTCAGAGACAACCACTCAAATGCACAGGTGGTATCACCAGGTGGGGACTTGACCATCGATGGGGCTCACGAGATCGAGCGAGCACATAGGGAGCTCATCGAAGAGGCGAGAGGAAAGGAACGCCAGGGGGCGGCGGGATCAGTACCGGTGAAGGAGTCTCCGATCAGAGGTGGTCGAGAAAGAGCTTCGACCAACACATCCAACGGCTCAGATTCACGAAATTCAAATCTACAATCATTTCCAGATTTGGGTAGGTTAGTAGTCACAGAGGCGACCCACCAAAAGGCGAGTCAAAAGATACCCAAAAATGGAAGCCTACACCTCGAAGCTGGTGGGGTTGGTGAGGAGGCTAGGCGATAGGAGCATAGAGGAGAGATAGAGTGCGCTAGAACTGCAAAAGGCAAAAGCTCTGTGCTTGTCCACTTGCAAAATGACATGCAGAGTCGTTCGGCAAAGGAGCAAGTGCAGGGACTACGAGCGGAACAGGAAAAGGGGACAGACTGCGAAAAGTGAAAAAGCAACCTGGAAGTCGACATGCAAGGCTATTTGCGTAATTTACACCTAAAAAAGCAACAGTGGGTAGTAGTGGGAAGTGGGTCGAGAGGGGACCATGCCAAAGTGGGATACACGACGAATAGGGAGAGAGGAGTTGGCAAAGGATCCGCCAAAAGCAAGAGCGGCACAGGAGCTGAAGCCACTGCGCTCGAATAGAGCAAAGCTCAAAAAAGAAATAAAGAGGATGAGCTCGGTAATGGTAACGAAGACGGAAGAGAAGGGAGGGATAAGGCTGTTTTCAATGCCTCGATCCTATCGCTCTCTGTTTAGACCGCAGACCCAACCACAAAGAGCACGACACGTGGCCCACTACCGCAAGCGGCAGGCACGATGCGCGAGGAGGGCGGTATGCTGCCTTGCGAAGGAGGGGGAGAATTAAGCGATGCCCTATTTAAGTGAGAATAGTGTATGGGGGGATGTATTTATAATGCTATTGGGCCCAAAGAGGGGTCCAAAATGCATTATTCTGTTGTTGGGCCATCTGAAACTACAGTTAGTCACAATGAGCAGCGGCATGGGGCGAATAGCGGTCCCACAGAGGGGTCTGCTGTGGAAACTTCCCCAATTATGGAACAAGCAGATAGCGATGAGGATATGGAAGGGCAACTAAATTTATACGAGGAGTTCTCATTCACAGATGAGGAGTCAGAGGAGACTGATTATGTGGTGGACACACAGAGACATCTCTCTCGAGATGGTCTTATCCACCCTGCCAGAATCAGCGCCTACCTACAGCTCTGGTACGTCAGGCAGGACAGCTGGGATCAGGGTACAACGGTTGTCTAAGAAGGCTCATGTGGAGTCCCTAGATGACTATCTGAAGGTAGCTGCTGCAGCCAAAGCTACAAAATTCGATGATGGAGGTACGAAAAGTTTTTTAGCATCTATTTTAAATTACATGTCAGACTCAGATGTTTTTACCCTTGCTCAAACATGTGGCCTAGAAGTTTGTGACACAGAGCGTAATGCTCTACTACTCAACAAAATTAGGGGTTGAGAATCGGAACGGGCTTCGACGAAACCCCATCACACACCCACGATCAATCTTGATCCCCCAATGAATATGCTATTCTGGAATGTTAGGGGGTTGGGGGATAGAGAGAAGAGAGATATGGTTAGGGACGTGATTAAGAGCTCCAAGGCAGAAGTAGTGGGGTTACAGGAGACCAAACTCACGAACGGATTTAAACTCAAAAGAGTAGGGGGCAACAGAATCAAGGAATGGGTGTTACGCCCGTCTGCAGGAGCATCAGGGGGGATTGCTATTGGGTTCAACCCGAATATCTTCACCTGCTCTGAGGAGTACTACGGAACGTTTTCCCTGACTATCTGGCTAAAGCGACGATCCGATAGTTGAGTACAGACTATCACTGTCGTCTATGGGCTGAACGTGGCTACAGATCGTGAAGCCTTCTGGCAAGAGCTTATCGGTATTCAACAACGATGGTCGGGAGCTTGGATTGTCGGGGGGGACTTCAATATCACTAGATTTTCTTTTGAGCACAAGGGAAGAGGCTCCAGCGACAGCCACAGAGAAGAGTTCAATAGGGTGATCACGGAACTAGAACTAATCGACATCCCTATCAATGATAGACTATTTACATGGTCAAACATTCAAGCAATCCTCGATTATGGCCAAATTGGACAGTATTCTAATATCGATGGAGTGGGAAGGCCAAATTCCCATTAGCAAGCACTAAATCCATTCCTAGACCTACATCAGATCACACCCTGGTCCTACTTGATGCCGGGGTACAGGGACCTCAAAGACCAAGGAGGTTTAGATTTGAGAAGGCCTGGCTAGAAATCCAAGGATTTCACCACATGGTGATGGAAAACTGGGTGCTCCTAAACACTGGTACGGATGCAGCATCCCAATGGTGTGAAAAAGTCCGCAGATTGAGAAAGTGGCTGCGTAGATGGAACCGGTCTAGATTTTCGACCATCTGGCATGCAAAAGGCTCCTATTTGGTTGGCATTGATGAGCTAGAAAGATTGGAAGAAACGAGAGTCTTGTCACAAGATGAAAGAAACAGGCTGCTAGACCTTCGAGAAAATATCGCCAATCTTTATAAGCTGGAGAAGATCAAATGGCAGCAAAGGTCGAGGATTTCGTGGCTCAAAGAGGGAGACGCGAACACGGCATACTTTCACCGAGTGACAAGTGCAAGATGTAGGTCCAACCTAATCCTGTCACTAGAAATGGATACGAGAACCTCGCAAGACGAAACTGAGATTTCCAAAACCTTTCAAGATTACTACAAGGGCCTCTTTGGGAAGAAGAATGATTTCAGGGTCCCTCTCAGGGAAGACTTCTGGTAGGGTTGTCAGAACGAGTCAGCACAAACGCTTTCTAACTTGGAAGCACCTTTCTCGGAAACGGAAGTGGAAGATGCCATCAAACAAATGAGAGCAGACAAGTCGCCTGGGCCAGACGGATTCCCAATGTTGTTCTTCAAGGTGTTCTGAGAAGAAATAAAAGGGGACATTATGGCGTTGATGGATGAATTCTTCCACAACAATCTCAGATTAGGCATGTTCAACTTTGCGGAAGTAGTTCTGATTCCTAAGAGGGCAGAATCTTCGAGGGTGGGAGATTTTAGACCAATCAGCTTTATAAATTACTCAGCTAAGATCATCACAAAGATCCTGGCCATCCACCTGGGAACCACAATGGACTGTTTAATTTCTAAAGCACATACTGGTTTCATCAAGGGCAGGTGCATCCTGGATTGTGTGGCTATCGCAGAACAAGTCATCCACCACTGCCATACGGGCCAGTCTAAGAATTTCCTCCTAAAACTTGACTTTGAGAAAGCATATGATTTCTTCGACTGGGAATGCTTACTGGAAGCTCTCAGAGGTATAGGCTTCGGGATTAAATGGATTAGGTGGATCAAACAGTGTTTATACACTAGTAAAACGACAATCTCGGTTAATGGGCAGCCGGGTCCACCGTTTCCTTCAAGAAGGTGCTACGGCAGGGGGATTCGCTGTCTCCTCTACTATTCACTATCGTAGCAGATGTGTTGAAGGGCATGCTTGACAACTGCCGGAGAAAAGGCTGGATAACGGCAGTAGCTAGCAGTCACTCTAACCAAGGGTGCACGATTCTTCAGTATACTGATGACACCCTACTCTTTGGTAATGGCAATAGGTCAGAGACAGTCTGCTTTAAAGGGGCCCTCTACTGTTTTGAAGTCTGTTCAGGTCTCAGTATTAATTTCTACAAGAGTGCTTTGATTCCAATTGCACTTTCCGATGTAGAGGCACAGGACCATGCGACCATTCTAAACTGTTTGACAGATGAGTTCCTAATCAAATATTTAGGGCTCCCACTCAAGCCAGGAAAACTTACTAAGACGGACTGGCTACCTATCATAGATAGGGTGGAGGATAGGTTGTCGGGATGGAAAGGAAAATCGCTCTCCCTCGGTGGCAGAGTGGTTCTCATCAACTCAGTGTTATCTAATCTGCCCATTTATTACATGTCGTTTTTTGAGCTTCCTAAATGGGTAATCCAAAGGATTGATTGAATCCTAAAGAGATTTCTTTGGAAAGGGGCAGACTCGAATAGAGGAGGATACCACCTGATTAAATGGAGTATTGCTTGCATGAAGAAGAAGCATGGAGGGCTAGGCATCTTCGACCTTAGTGATATGAACCTTGCCCTTTTGGGGAAATGGTGGTGGAACGCATTTCATTACAGCGGGGAAGGGTGGCAGGACTTCATTCAACCATACCTTCGGGGAAAAGGGATAAGAAGTTTAGGCTTCCGAGTAGGGTCTAGAGTTTCTCGATTCTGGAAAGAAATTACCAAAGCTAGCGGACCATTCAACTTAGCAGTTACTTCGGCTATTGGTAATGGACGATCCACCAGATTCTGGTGGGACAGATGGTGTGCTGCCCATACCCTTAAGGAAACTTTCCCAGAGCTGTATGAAAAAACGACTCGGCCGAATATATCTGTAGCCGAGACTTGGAAGAGGGGCAGTTGGAGGCCGTCGTTCTGGGGAACTCTTACCCCAGAATTACATCAGCAACTGCTTGAATTGCAAGCACACATCACACGGACCGGTGCGATGTGTTCTCAAGGCCCAGATCAGATGTGCTGGAGACCCGAGACTAAGGGAGCTTTCACAGTTAGATCTCTGTATCATCGAATTCACTATCGAGGATGCACTGGGCACAGGTGTTATGGAAGGCTAGAACCCCCTTAAAGTCAGGGTCTTCCTCTGGCTAGTGCTCAATAATGCAATCCTCACCAGAGAGAACCTTGCCAAAAGACAGCCCCAGATAGCGACCAACTGTAGATTCTGCAACATGCACGCGGAGAATTTGAACCACCTCTTTATTCACTGCCCAAGGAGTAAGGCGACTATGGTAGAGGTATTACGAGCTTTAGGAATAGGTGACTACCCTAGTGAATATGAGGAATTGTAGATTGGCCCTAAATTTGCATCGATTCACCATGAAATGAAGGATCGCTACATCCACCTCCCACTCTCCACGCCGCTTCCCGTGCTCGCCGCTCCCGATCGACTCTCACGAACACCGCTTTGGATGCGGTTCTTAGAATCATAGATGGAGGGTTCGAACAGAGGGTTTGGCAGCGGGATGCAGGGCTTGCACAACAACTACGGGGGGTTCAGTGTTCCCAACATGACCGCGGGGTCGCTGTCGTCGAGGAGTGTGGCGGCGCCGGCGCCGGCAGCGGCGGCGATGGGTGGTGGGGGGGTGGCGTGCAGCAGGATGGTGGAGGGGGGAGGTTCGTGTTGGGGAATATTCCGGTCGCGATGTCGCAGGTGAAGATGTAAATTTGACTGTTTATTGGTTCAATTTCATTATGCTTAGTTCTTAGTTGTTACAATCATTACAAAAATTATAGTCCAGGTTTCATGTTCTAGGAATGGATTTAAGATAAGTAGAGTTAATTTTGAATTGGAGGTGGAGGTGGAGCTGGTGCAGATTCTCACTAGGCAGTCAGCAGAAGGATGCGCCCGTGCTGGAGGTCTGCACTTTGAGGAGATGAAGATAGACTGCATGATTACTTAGGGAGCGACAAACTTCCTCAAGGAAAGGCTATTTGACCAAAGTGGTGCTTACAGAGTTCTTTGTATGTGAGGAATGTGGTTTAATTGTTGTTGCTAACCTGAAGAAACGTTTCTTCGAGTGTAGAGGTTGCAAGAGCAGGACTGGTATTATTCAGGTAATAATTCTTTCCTTCTGTTTACTTGATTACTAATTACTATGTTGCTAAATTAGTAATCATGAATGGATTTGAATGGATTTGCCACAAAATCCCTTAGCACTAGCAGTCTTCTCACTCTCATTCTCTGAGGCTTACTGTAGCAGGTGTTTTAGTTCAGGAAACTGGCTTACATGTCCGTTGTTAAATATTATGCTTCAAGTTGTAGATATAATGCTTATGTTTTATAATTCATAAGCTTTCCTGGTTACAGTATGTACAAGTTATAACTTTCTATTCTTGGCCGCTTGAACCAAGACATAATTGCTAAATAGGCAGATCTTTCTTGCCTGTCATTGGTTTGTCAAACCTTTTCATTTTGATTGATATTCTCATGGCTTTTCCAATATCAGCACTTTTACAGACACCTAAGTCCTATCTTCCTAGGATATGTTCAAACTATATAAGGCCCTGGTTGGATGCATCCATCTCCATTTTTGGCTTGGGAAATTTCAATGAAGATCATTTAGGTTAGAGTTAGGATAACTGCTGTTATCTTAACTTTATGCGAGATAATTGGAGGTAACTTGACTCTAAATTATGTTTCAGACAGAAAACTGCAAGCATGCAAGTCACCTTTTGGTTGTGTATTTTGACAGTTTCTTGGTTGAATTTTGTTAAGTTTAGATGTTGTGAGTGTTATCGTTGTAGAGTAGGGTTTATGTCATAGAAATGGGGTTAGAATAGCTAGAGTTGTTTTTAAAGTGGAGGTAGAAGGGCCATAGATGAATACAAAGGGTAGGATACCTGGAGTTAATTTTTGGACGGAGTATAGGTATGCAACTTACTTACAGTTTTGGCATCAAAAAGAAAGAAAGAAAAGAAAGAAAAATAAATTGGTTGGATTGAAGTTTAGATATGTGCAGATATATTAAATTTGAGATGAGATAACTGGGGGTAACTCAACTTTGAGTATGTTTCAAAGGGATCAAGTTTAGATATCTGTAGGTATGCAAGTCACCTCCTGATTGTGTATTTCACTTTACTATTTCTTGGTTGCAATTTCTTATGTTTAGTTGTTGTTAGAAAATATTTTATTGTTGTAGAGTAGGTTTTATGTGCTAGGAATGGAGTTAGGATAACTAGAAATATTTTTGAAGTGGTGGGTAGAGGTGTGTTAACTTTAAGGTCGTGATTGGCTATGGAGGTAGGATACCTATAGGTGATTTTTGAATGGAGTATAGGTCTGTAACCGATAACTCCATTTTTGGCTTCAAAGAAAGAAAAGAAAATTGGTTAGGCTAGAGTTTAGATATGAATAGATATCTTGACTTTCAGGCTAGGATAACTAGAGGTAACCTAACTGCTGAATATGTTTCAAATAGATTTGAGTTTAGATAATTACAGATATGCAAGTCACCTCGACTAATTATACTATATCTTAAGCTAATAGGCTTACTCCTCTTTCCTTTCCCCAATTAATTTTTTTTTTTTTTTGTGAATATTTTGGATTTCCAGATATTTTAATTTCTGAAATCTAATTAGTTTATGAGAAACTATAGTTATTTTTTTGTTCCTTTTTATTTTTTAGGGAACCATCATAGTTGTTTTAAGTACAAGTAAAAAATAAATAAATTATACAGTTCTTTTTAGCATTATAGACAAAATGTTGATAATATTAAAAAACAGTTATGAAGAAAAAAATTAGAAGATACTAACTAAATTTTATCGTCATCTATATGTAGATGTACTAGAAGACACTAACTAAAATTATGTTGTCAATTATATAGAATAAAAATATAGAGTGATACAGGTTTGAAAATTTGAATTGGTTAATATATATATAAAAATATAGCTTATTATCAATTATTGTACCCTCAATGTGTTTCTGATGTTGATTATATTTGATTTGAGAGGGAAGACAGTTGAGAAGCACACGGTGGAGATGAAGATAGCTTAGTACATCAAGGAGTCCGACAAGAGCTACAACCCAACTTTGGTAATTATTTGATTTGTTTTCTTTTCCCTTCAATTGAATAGAAATATAGATTGATGCTGGTTGGTTTGAAAATGTGAATTTGTTAATCTGTAGATTTGTTATCTTTTGATTATATTGTGATCAAAAGAGTTAAAAGACATCTCTTAATTTTAGAGTTTTATATAATTTTATGATTCTCACAAAATTATTTTAGTCTGTTCACTTTGTAGAGAATAACACTGATCACCAACTAATTTTCTTATAATTTAAATTGCTTTATGCTGAATTTTGTATTGAATATTTTTGATATTTTAATATATCTTTTGTAACGCCCCGCCCCAATACTCAGACAAATTATAAATACTATGTAGTACAACTGCCCACCACAGGCTGCCTCTCAAAAGGTGGTTAACCGGATTGGTGACTCTTGATCATTGGCTAATAGTATTTATACTCAAATTATCATATCAAACCTCCCATGTGGGACTAAATTTCTCAATCTCAATCTCAAATCCGTGCAGTACCAATCGACTGATCTACCCACCAGTCGACTGTTCGCTCGGATCTGGGGTATTACATAATACCCCAGTTTGGCAGCGAACAGTCGACTGGTCAATCGTACAGTCGACTGGTACTGCATATTTGAGACGGATTTGAGAAGGATTTGAGAAATTTAGTCCCACATGGGAAGTTTACAAAAACTAATTTGAGTATAAATATAATTAGCCAATGATCAAGAGTCACCTAATTGGTTAACTACCTTTTGAGAGGCAGCCTGTGGTGGGCAGTTGTACTACATAGTATCTAATTTGTCTTCTAAAAATAATAAAATTGTATGAGTATTGGGGCGGGGCGTTACAAATGGTATCAGAGCCGACTTTCAACACCGGGTGTGGTAAAGGGCCTACGATCTGCGGTGCTGAGAGTCATTGATCTCCGAGATCGGTGTTGAGTGTGGTATCCGATCTGCGGTGTTGAGAGTGACTGATCTCCGGGATAAGGGACTATACTACATCGGCTAGAAAGGGCGGTCCTACACGAGATGTGTGCCCTGTACTCAGCGAGGACGCTGATTCCTAAGGGGGGGTGTATGTAATACCCCAGATCCGAGCGAACAGTCGATTGGTGGGTAGATCAGTCGACTGGTACTGCACGGATTTGAAATTGAGATTGAGAAATTTAGTCCCACATGGGAGGTTTGATATGATAATTTGAGTATAAATACTATTAGCCAATGATCAAGAGTCACCAATCCGGTTAACCACCTTTTGAGAGGCAGCCTGTGGTGGGCAGTTGTACTACATAGTATTTATAATTTGTCTGAGTATTGGGGCGGGGTGTTACATCTTTTGATAAAGTATATGCAATTTGCACAGGGTAAGACTAGTTATAATGTAATGAAAAGGTCGAAACTCTTATTGAGTCTTAACAATTAGTTGGGTTAATTGATATTCGTCAAGCGAAAGCTAGATGTATTGGAATGTTATGTAACTTAATTCTTGAGGGAGAATGTTATGTAACTTAATTCTTGAGGGGTTATACACAACAAATCAAGTGGCTTAATTTATAAACAGTGAAGTTTGGAATAGTAAACGCTAGTCTGTTTGGTTTGTTGTTTTTTTGTTTTTTTTGTTTTGCAAAACCTCAAAACCCGTTTGGTTTGGTTGTTTTGTGAAAACAGTTTTCACAAAACTCCACTTCAACTATTTTCTGTTTTTTTACATCCTCTCTCTAAATATATTTATATATATATATATATATTATTATTATTATTATTATTATTATTATTATTATTATTATTATTATTATTATTATTATTATATATATTTATATTATATTATTGTAACATATATATTATTATTATTACTATTATTATTATTATTATTATTAATTTTTTAATATATATATACACTATTATTATAATATATATTATTATATCATATATACTATTTTATATATACTATTATAATATTCTATTATTATTATAATATATATTATTATTATTATATATTACTATTATATATTATTATATAATTTATTATTATTATAATAAAGTATTTAATATATTATTATAATATATTATTATTACATATAAATTATTTTAATTATTATATGTTATTATATATATGTATATAATTAAATATGTTTGTTATAATAAATTATTTTATATTATTATATAATATAAAAATTATTATAATATATTATTATTTTATATATACTATTTTATATACTATTATTATTTTTATATTATTATTATATATATATATTATTATTTTATTTATACTATTTTATATATACTATTTTTATATTATATTTTTATTATATATATTATTATTTTATATATACTATTTTATATATACTATTTTATATTATATTATTATTATATATATTATTATTATATATATTATTACTATTATATATTATTATATCTATTAATATATAATATATTACTATTATATAATATTATATATATTATTATATAATATACTATTATTATAATATATTGTTATATATATATATTTATAATATATTATTGTTACATATTATTATTATTATTATTATTATTATTATTATTATTATTATTATTATATATATTATATTATTTTTATTTTTTAATATATATATATATATATATATATATATATATATATATATATATATATATATATATATATATATATATATGTATATATATACTATGGGAAACTTTCCGTTGCACACCAGCCCAGTCTGCAAGGAGGTGCACACTGCGTGTAGACCGTCCGATCTGAGCAATCCAGATCCAGGGGATCAGATCCCCTCCCGCTCATCTGTTAATGGGGGGAGTATAATCAGAATTTCACCCCCCCCCCCCCAAACTACATCTGCCCACTTCTCAATTGCACCTCCTTCCTCCTTTTCGATATAGGAAACAAAAAAAAACCCTACCCCCAAAATCTCAGTCGAACCTCCTTCCTCCTTCCTCCTTTTCGATCGGAAATTTCACCCCCCCCCCCCAAACATACATCTGGCCATTTCTCAATCTCTCTTCTCCTTTCCCAAATTATCACGCTCACCTCCTTCCTCCTTTTCGATTTTAGAAAACAAAACCCTAGCCCCAAAATAGTCTCCTTCCTCCTCGAACGATCGGAACCCATCGACAGTTCTCATCTCCTCCTCTTGACGACGCGAGCAAAGATCTGGAAGCTCATTTCATTATTCTCATCTCTTTCTCCCACATTACACTTCGTTAGTGAAGGTAATCTTTTTTCTTTCTTTTTTTTTTTTTTTGATAACGTTGGGAAAAGAACAGCTCTTTCTGATTTTGGTTTGAAAAAAATAATTTTTAGAGTTTTTGTCGAAATTAAATCCTAAATGGACCTTGGCCATGGTTATTGAATGATTCCATAGTAAGCAATTTCTTGCATTATATACTAAGTTGTCTTTGCTATTTTCCTAATCTGAGGTTAAATCACTGAATTCATTTGACGTGGTCCAGATCAGAAGGGCTCTGCTGATTATCCACGATCGGGAAGCAGTGGAATACAAGCGAGAAAGGCATGTTACTGTCAGGAAATCTTGATTAGTGTTCAGAGTAAAATTCAAAGCTAAAATGTGTCAACTGAGGGAAGTATTTCATTCACATCTTTGATTTGGTAACTATTGATACCCTACTTTTATTATTTGGTACGGGATGAATTGATAGGCGGTGATGAATTTCTTGCATTCTAAACCATCGCAGTGTGCAATCCAGTACAAACTGGTTGTAGACCGTTTGATGATATACATCCATGTTGATCCCCATACAACGGAAGGGATTCAATCCCTCTCATCTGTTAATGTGGGGGATATAATGGGAATTTTTGTTCTGATAGTTGATTTTTTGTTGATAGTTGGATTTTTGTCATCACCTTAATCTTTCAGTTCGGCTGATAGTTGAATTTTTGTTAGGTTACATTTGTATATTCAGTTGTAATGAATATACAAACTGTATATTGCTACACAACTTGACAGTATTGCATGTTCTGGCTTTGAAGGGCTAGTGTGCATACTGGGCTGGTGTACAAATGAAAGTTTCCCTATACGGGACTGTATACTGGGTTGGCTGATACATTGTTTCTGGAAGGTTTTTGGATGCATTGTTTGATTCTGCACAGTCTGATGGTTTCGTTTTGGTTAATGTGGACCCTTTGGTAATGGGGATGCATTTAATTAAAATGGTGGTAAAACATGATCGGGATTGTGATTGTTACAGTAATTTTGGCGTGGCAGTTCAACTGCAGCCAAATTTGACTATACCATCGCAGTCCGTGAATTAAAGTCATTTCTGAGCCTACTTAAATTCATTTCATGAACACAATCATCATGTAATGTAAAATTACTTTATGTTATCTATTAAACCAGTAGGAAATTCATCTAACACACTAGGTTTTTTTTTTTGCAGTCAGCTATGAAAAGAACTGACAAATTGGACATTAGCAACAACAGGTTCATTCATATGCATTGGCAGTGAGTTTTGATGCTGTCTAGGTTGATTTTTAAAGTGCTCATATGTGAAGGTTCTGTCGGAGCTGGAGAAGTTCCAACTCATGGTTACAAATACTAGTGCAATGTCGTTTGTGGGTTCCTTTCTGGATGTAACTGTGACTACACAGGTGAGCTATTTTGTTTCTCTACTCTACTATTTTAAATTTTGTTTCCTATTTGCATATATTTAGTTACCTTTGCTGGATGCCATGGTGTACATATATAACCATTTATAGTAGGTTCACATTTTAATCATTGGATATGAACATGTGAACTATATACCATGAAACAAACAGGGTATTAAAATATTGCAAATTACGTCAAAACATTTTGAAAATTATGGGAAAATGAGATATATATGTGAGTAAACAACATATCAGGGTATCATTTCTTAATTTTTAACCTTTTTTTATTTTTCCCTTTCAACTTTTTTTAGGAACTGTCACTAAAGATTAGAGTTTTTTTTTCTGAGAAGTATTGGTCTACAACCAACTTTTGTATAATATGCGAAGTAATCAACTTTTTACTATGTGATAAATTTTTCAGATTGGCTGATACATGGTCATATGTTGGTATTGTAATGAGATAAATTTTTTCTCGCAAAATGTATACTCAGATTGGAAATCTTTTGGCTGCAGGCTATATACGAGCATCATCCAAGACCAAAGCAGCTGATAGTAGAGAATGACCTTCATCGTCCTCATGTTGGGATTTGGGTGTGGAGTTGCTGGAAAGTTACATTCTTGCATAATGTGTATATCTGACATTCATTGTGGATATGATGTAGTAAAGTTTGAAGTTGAATCTGATTGCAAAGAATAGTGACAACTGATGCATGGTTGTTTAGAAATACAGAGGGAAGGTATAAAGAATAGTGACAATAGTGACATGCTGTACATCTGTACATTTACTGTTTTTCTTTAGTTTTGTATCTTTCTCTCTGAACCCTTTTGAGACCGAGGAAATGCAATTGGATTTGATTTCCATTACAGGGCTGATGGCTTGTAAAAGATTAGTTCAATGAAGTACTATGTGACCTAACAAGTTCTTTGCAATAGCACTTGTTAATTTCAGAGTAACATTGTTGTGTTTGCTACCACTTGTATGCAAATAAATTGGCAAAATTTTGGATAAATTATTGGGTGCCTAACTCATTGCCCATGTTATCATCATAGGTAAGTTCTAATTCGCCATCACTGGCTGCTGCTTGGTATTTTGCTGAATAATGTGTGAAGAACATGTTGAGATTTTGTCAATGTTTTCTAACTCGACGAATTGCTTGGATAGCAAATGCAACAGCGTCGAGTTAAATTGAATCTTCAGGTCTTGTTTACATCATTCTGAGGATGCATGTGTACATCAGTGAATGCTGAAAGAAAAGAAGAAAAAAAACTAGGTGATGATTACTATTGTTTAGTATTATTTGCATTGGATTATTGAGGTATTCAGTTCCATCATTGCCCATACATACACAGGTCTAGATTCTAGGGCTGCTTCTGGTTTTTTTGACAAATTCTGCTTTTCAAATAGAAAAACAAAGGTCATGCAATCAAAACAAAAGGGAAACAAAGATTAGAACTTGTTATTAATCTGAATAATGTCAATCATTCTTTATAACTCTTAGCCAAACATTTAACTTCATAACAACTGTCCACATGTAACCAATTCAGAATTCTGTAGTACCGAAATCAAATTTTGACAAATTCTGTAGTACAGTTAACAGAACCAATTTTGACAATAACACTTCAGTTTCACTGCTGCTGCTGCCTCAGTATCTACCAGCCAAACCTCACCACGGCCATCACATTTTATCGTTGGGATACAACAGCCACATTTTAGCTTTGAATTTTACTCTGAACACTAATTAAGATTTCCTGACAGTAACATGCCTTTCTCGCTTGTATTCCACTGCTTCCCTTTGGTGGATAATCAGCAGAGCCCTTCTGATCTGGACCACGTCAAACGAATTCAGTGATTTAAGCTCAGATTAGGAAAATAGCAAAGACAACTTAGTATATAATGCAAGAAATTGCTTACTATGGAATCATTCAATAACCATGGCCAAGGTCCATTTAGGATTTAATTTCGAAAAAAAACTCTAAAAATTATTTTTTTCAAACCAAAATCAGAAAGAGCTGTTCTTTTCCCAATGTTATCAAAAAAAAAAAAAAAAAAAAGATTACCTTCACTAACGAAGTGTAATGTGGGAGAAAGAGATGAGAATAATGAAATGAGCTTCCAGATCTTGCTCGCGTCGTCAAGAGGAGGAGATGAGAACTGTCGATGGGTTCCGATCGTTCGAGGAGGAAGGAGACGATTTTGGGGCTAGGGTTTTGTTTTCTAAAATCGAAAAGGAGAAAGGAGGTGAGCGTGATAATTTGGGAAAGGAGAAGAGAGATTGAGAAGTGGCCAGATGTATGTTGGGGGGGGGGGGTGTGAAATTTCCGATCGAAAAGGAGGAAGGAGGAAGGAGGTGCGACGGAGATTTTGGGGGTAGGGTTTTTTTTTTGTTTTCTATAATCGAAAAGGAGGAAGGAGGTGCGATTGAGAAGTGGGCAGATGTAGTTTGGGGGGGGGGATGAAATTCCGATTATACCCCCCCCTCATTAACAGATGAGCGGGAGGGGATCTGATCCCTTGGATCTGGATAGCTCAGATCGGACGGTCTACACGCAGTGCACACCTCCTTGCACACTGGGCTGGTGTGCAACGGAAAGTTTCCCTATATACTATTATTATAATATATATTTTTTTACATATATACTATTTTATATATACTATTATAATAATCTATGATTATTATAATATATATTATTATTATTATGTATTACTATTATATATTATTATATATATTATTATATAATTTATTTTTTTTGTAATAAATTGTGTAATATATAATTATAATAGATTATTATTACCTATATATTATTATAATTATTATATGTTATTATATATATGTATATAATTAAATATGTTTATTATAATTAATTATTTCATATTATTATATAATATACAATTATTATAATATATTATTATTTTATGTATACTATTTTATATATACTATTATTATATTATATTATTATTATATATATTTTTATTTTATATATATTATTTTATATATACTATTATTATATTATATTGTTATTATATATACTATTATTATATTATATTATTATATATATATTATATTATATTATTAATATATATATATATTATTGTATATATAATATTATTTCATATATACTATTTTATATATACTATTATTATAATCTATTATTATTATAATATGTATTATTATTATTATATGTTACTATTATATATTATTATATATATTATTATATAATTTATTATTATTATAATCAACTGTTTAATATATAATTTGAATATATTATTATTATATATATATTTATAATTATTACATATTATTATATATATGTATATTACTAAATATGTTTATTATAACAAAATATTTTATATTATTATATATCAGTATGTATGTATATGTATACAACATGTTTGTATTAGAATATATATACTGTATACAGTATATAAATACAACCAAACCTATAATACATAATACTCACATTTTCAAAAAACTGTTTTCATAAAAAAATATTACCAAACAGCTTTTACACTCTCATTTTCAGAAAACTGTTTTTAGAAACTCTTTTCAGAAAACTGTTTTCAGAAAACTGTTTTCAAAACAACAAACCAAACGCAACCAATAATATCCTTGAATTTCCGTGTATAGGGATTTTTGATTGAAGAGAACATGGAAAAAAAAAAGCATGAGCAAATGTTTTCTGTGGGCAATAAATTGGTAACAGAATCTCAGAGTTTTCTGTTCTCATTTTGTCATGTCTAATTTTTATTTTTTTTTTGCTAGTATTTGTTCATGTCTATTGATATTCATATTGTTGCACTAGCGTGTCTATCCTTTCAAAATTATAATCTGTTGAAAATGGAACCTGGCTATCTCCTTTGCTTGCTGAAGGTAAACTTTTTGAGGTTATCCAAGATATTGAGTCCATTAACATGCAGATTGCAGTGAATTTGTCTTTCTGTTTAGCTAACCATTCCAGAGTTTCTCTCTCTAGAAAAGTCTAGAGAGAGAAACTAACCCCCAAATTCCCAAAGCAAATCCTAGATCTCTGAATAAAGTCTGGGGACGGCGGCTAGGGCTTGTCGCCGCCGCCCCCTCGTTCTGCCGTCGTCCCTCCTTCCATTCCCTCTTCTCCTCCCCTGTGATCCGTCGACGAAGATGCCCCCCTCCCATCCCCAACGCAATCCATCAACCTGTCACCCATAGCCATCTTCCAAAGCTGCACGCCTCCATCTCCTTCCTCCAGCTCCTCCATCGTGCCACCTGGGATCCACCATCGCCCAGAGCCGGCGACGCATCCCCATCCCCGTCGTTCGACGCGTCCAGCCGTCGAGCCTGGTACTGCCATCAAGTGAGGAGTCCGGCCGTCCTGCCATCGAGCTAACGACCAAGCAGCGACGTTGACCTCCAGATCTGTGATGATTTGGAGTTGGGGGTGAGTTGGTTGGGGTTTGGGTTAGGTTGGGGTTGGTTGTAACCCCTGTTTTCCCAAAAATGTATTTTTTGTGTATTTTTTGTATTTAAAATTTTGGCAAATTATTTTTTTCAGTTTTCAAATTCTTTTGTCCAATTGTATTATTGGATCTCCTATTAAAATCCGTTTCTGATCAATGATTTTATTTGTAACTATTTCGATGATTTTTATATTTAACCACAATTCTTATTTTCATTATTATTATTATTACTCTTATTATTATTATTGTTATTAGTATTATTGTTCTTATTGATATTTTGAACTGGTTATTAAAATGCACTCTGTATTTGTAGTATTTTAGATAAATCATATTTTGTAATGCAAATTATCTTTTTATTATAAACAAATTTTGTATTGGTTATTTTCTATTTATATTTTTAACCCCTTATTGGATCTTGTACCCTATATTTAATTCCCCAAAACCCATTATTTTATTGGTTTTAAAACCCTATTGGATCCTTTTAAAATTACCCGTATTAAACCCAACACCCGTTAAGCCTATATACCCGATTACCCTGTTTTAAATCCCCAATACCCGTTACCCATCCTAACCCAAACCCATTTATTTACCCAACCCATTATCCTAAAACTAACCAATACCCTATACCCTCTTTTAAACACCCGAAACTCATTAACCACCTCAACCCGCAACCGTTCTAACTCTAACCCTAAACTTCCCAACCTATTAAAACCCAACCTGCACCTGTTCATCTCCTTCCCCCCGCCGCTTCATCTTCCGTCTCTCTCCCGCCGCCTTTCTCTCCCTCCTGCCCTCGCAACCCCGACAACCGGTACCGCTCTCTCTCCCCGTGTTCTCCCCCGTGCACCCTCTCATCTCCCGTCTGCCTCTACAACTCCCGAACCCCTTGCTCCTCACCCTACTCCGCTGCACCCTGTGTTCCTCCGCCAGCCAGGCCCCACCCCCACCTCGGCAGCACCCCCACAGCGTGACCCCCTTGCTCCTGCTCATCTCGGAGCCGCCCTATCCTCTCCCAGCCCGTGCTCCTCCTCCTCCCCCGTCCTCCTCCATGCTCCCTCTCCCTCTTCGATGCAAAGGCACCCCCGCAGCAGCACCAGGCCATCAGCCGTCCCTGTCTCTCTCTCTGTTGGTGCAGCACAGCAATGACCTCCGACGCTGCGATGTTCCCACAGTGTCGCGAGCCCTGTCATGACTCCACAGACAGTAGCACCTTCGGTCGTGACTCCCTTTCGCGACCTAGACAGCTAGTTCCGCCGCTTGCAGCCACCTCCGGCAGCCTTCCCGGCCGTCATCCTACCGCCACCGTGTCCCCTCGCCAGCCAGCCAGTGCATCGCGACAGCCCCGGCATATCCTCCCGATGCCGGCAGTCCCATCCAGTCGTCGTCGCGCCATCATGCCCAAGGCTAGCCACTGTTGTTGCTTTTGTGCATGGGTTTTGATCAAGTTCATCCTTGGCCGTTCGATCTTGATCTATGATGTGAGCCGTCCGATCCCCTTGAGTTGTGATCACCATCCGATCTTGTGATCTTCATCTTGATTGATTGATTCTTGGCCGTCCGTCGGATCTACTTTGATCATCATCATCCTGATCGTCACTATCGGGGTGATCTTGGCCGTTCGATCACGATCATCATCAACTTCATCATCACCTTGATCTGGACCGTCCGATCTTGTTGATCTTGATCTTGATCTTGATCTCATCCGTGCCGATCTGCCCGATCGTTGTTTGATCATCTTGATCTCGATCTGTGTCCGATCGTGATCATGATCGTCTCATCCAGATTTGTTGTTCGTGTGTTCGTGATTGTTTCGTGATCTGTTCATTGTGTTCGTGCCAGGAATCTGTTCCCGTTATTCTTGTTCTTGCTTCGTTTTCGTCGTCGTCTCTCAGGCAAGTAACTTGTACTTAAATTCTTTTGTATGATACAAGTCAAAAATACCGCTTGTAGTGTAGTTAGGTTCTAGAGACAACTCGTGTGTGATGTATGATTGATGAGTTTGTCTCTATAGTTCTATTTGACCATAGTTGACTCACGACACAAAATTGACATGAAATAACTTAGGTTTTGCCCGTTCTTGATTTGATTATGTATATGAAATTTTTGTGAGAATTTGAGTAATTGTGAGATCCAAGTGATAGACTTGTTTTAGACATGTTGTATACCCAATTTCATGATATTTGGATACTTGGTAGACTCCATTTCATGTTTGGTTGTATTTGGATCAAGTTTCGTTGAATCTATGTTGATTTTGGTTTTTGAGTAAATTCTGTGTTTTATCGATGATCTGTCTTGATCAGTAATTTAAACCATATTAAGGCCAGAATCATAATTTCAGTATTAAACATGATTTGTAGAGGAATTCGTTTGCTTTCCAACCCCTCTGACCTTGCTCGATTTCGTTTTTGTATGTATGAGATATGACTGTTTTACTACAGAGATGTATTCTATTTTCAGATTTCGTTTCTTAATGATTTTGATGATTAAACTATTTTGATACTAGTCCTAATTATATTATTTTGATTTGAAATTTTAGTCAGTGTTTCTATACCTATTTAGGAATTACCCAGAATTTTGGTGGATTTTACTGATGAGTTTTATACACCGTTTCATGCCTGTTTATGAAAGCTGTACTTGCTGTATTTTGCTCTCTGTTCTGTAAAGAATCGTATTTTCACCCTATTTTCTTCTACTGTATGGAAAATATATATAAAATATGAAAGTTTGATTATTTTGTCTATTTTCATCTCTGTTTGGCGGATTTGGATTTCGCATCACGGTTTGCGAGATATTTCAGTTTTTGTACAGCAGTATTGGGAATTCCAGATTTACCAAACTATTGTTTATTGATGTTTTTTCTGATTTTTGATGACTGACCTAATTTTACTCGAAAATTATGAAACTTTATATTTAGATACTGGACATATAGGGGAATACCCCAGATTTTTTGTAGATTTATTTATTGAGTTTTGATGCTGTTTTCCTGACTGAGAATTGATTTTACTGATTTATGCCTGAACGTGTTTTCTGGGTTCAAATCAGTTTTGAGTTATGTTTTTGTGAATTACTATATGACTTATTTATACTCGCTGGATTCGGTTGGGAGTCTATTTTCTAGACGTTTCAACAGATTCAGATTTTCATGTTTGTAACAGTGGGAATCACTGTTTTACTACAGTGTGGCCTTGCTGTCCTGAACTTGAGATTTGGTTATTCTATTCTTTTATGAGTTATCTTTTATCCATACATGTTTATCTTGTAACCTGAACCTGTTACATGATATGCTAAGTTATTCTTGATCTGTTTGTGACACATACATGCCTGTTGACTAATAATAATAAAATAACCAAGCCGGAATTAAGAGAATGATCTAATAGTGGATAATTCAAAAACGCGTACTCGGAAGAGACCCGTGTTTTCCATTTTGATTCATGTTGATACATGAACTGTTTGTTCATGTACATGTTACCTGTTGCTGCATGGACCTGTTGGTTCATGTATCTATTACCTGTTGCTGCATGGAACTGTTGGTTCATGTACCTGTTACCTATTGTTGCATGGACCTGTTATCTGTTGATGCATGGACCTATTATCTGTTGATGCATGGACCTGTTGGTTCATGTACTTGTTACCTATTACTGCATGGACCTGTTGGTTCATGTACCTGTTACCTGTTGCTGCACGAACCTGTCGGTCGTGTACCTATTGCTTCATGAACCTGTGCTACATGAATCGGATGATTCGTGTACCTATTGCTTTATGAACCTGTTGCTACATGAATCGGATGATTCGTGTACCTATTGCTTCATGAACCTGTTTCTGTTCTGATCCCTGAGTACACTGTCCTCTATGGTCCACTATGAAATCTAAAGCGAAACTGTTTGTTGTAGCAATCATGTGTTATAATATGGGACACATGAAGTGCTACCTAGATAGTAATCACTACAAGACTTGAACATGATACTTTAACATGATACTTGAATATGATATATGCTTACTTGATACTTGACTACTTGACACTTGTTACATGTTACTTGATTTCGTTACACTTGATTCTTGATACTTGATACTTGTTTACATGATACTTGTTCACTTAACACTTGATATATGCTACTTGTACTTGTTTACCTTACCATACTAGTTGTTATATTTGGATACATTGCTTATACCATGTTATTAGTTAGTTTTTCCCATGTGCATGTATCCTGCATTACACGTGGCCCGTAACTTGCAATTGATGGGTACTTGTTTTTTCTTTTTCTCTTCCCTGCAATTGTTGAATTGCAGATTTTGGAGAACAGGTTCCAGACGGTATTGGTGACATGAAGTATTAGTGCTTGATTTTATTATTATTATTTTTTGTAGCTTGCTTGAACAATATTGTATTTTGATACTTGGATTTATTCTTATATTTAAGCAATGTGATCCAGAATTTGACTTATTCAAATCATGACTATTTGAGATTTATATATTTGGTTTCAAGTATTCTTGTTGGTATTTTGGTTTATATGTGCATGTTGGTTGATACTTTTGCTTTCAACTCTGATTATTTTATGAGATGTTGTAATAATTCTTGAACAGCTTATGGATGATGAAAATCATTCGCTGGGCCAATGTTACGTGCTTGTATTCAGTATTTTTGGAAAGCAGGGCGTGACATTGGTTGGCTTTGCTAGATGTTTGCCCAGATGTTCTTCGCGGTTGCCACTATTTCCACACTCTCGTGGCCAATCACGATGATTTGCGACTATGATTTGATTTTTCGAGGGTTGGTAGTGCGTGTGAAGAAGCCGGGGTGTGCTTCTCTCTGCAATTCGCAATGATAAGAGAGTAAGTGAGGATGGCAGTGCCATTGTGCGAGACGGCAGGGGATTTATTGGTGTGGGGGGTTGGTGGAGCTGTTTGAGTTGGGTGTGTCGCGGTGTGAAGTTTGCAGTGTAGTACGGTTGTAGGGCTAGGGCCCGAAGATGGGGTCCCCCTATGAGATGTGCTCACTCGCTACTCCTCTGCCCTATGCCTTCTACCGACGCCGTCGTCCGTCTCCCTCAGTGGTGTCGGAACGGGTCCTTCGGCGCCACCACCATGTCCATGCTCTTGGGGCCGATTACGGTGATCTGCAGCCATGATTTGGGCCTCCAGGGTTGGTGTAGTCGGCGAAGTAGTCGGGGTTTGTGTTGATGGCAGCACCAAAGATAGTGCCTGGAGGTTGTACCCCATTCTGTTGGGGTGTTTTCCAGAGGGGCGGGGGCTGCATCCGGGCTGCTTCACCTGATGACCACAGTCGATGAGGCACCACCACCACTACGCCCTCATAATGGAAGCTGACGCCCAATGTCATCGCCCGGTGTGGAAAGAGAAGGTGATACTTCATTCAGCTGGGTCTTGTATTGGTTTTCTGATTGAGAGAGTGAGTGAGTGAGTGAGTGAAGATGTTGCTCCTCACTACTCTATGTTGGTGGTGGTCTGTATTTGTGAGAAATCACTGGAGATAGCAAGGGCGTGAGAGAGGCAAAGGTATCCTCTTCACGGCTCTCTCATTGACTACGGTTTGTGGTGGGGGAGTAATTATAGCATGTTTGTGGAAGGATAGGAGGTGTAGACTGAGCTTGGTGGTTGTCAAAACTCTATCTACGGGGCTTGGGCCCAATAATGGCCCCCCTCCAGCGAGTAGATTGAGCTCGACAGTTGTCAATATTCGGCCTGCAGGGCTTGGGCCCAAAGATGGGGTCCCCCAGCAAAGTGAAGGCAGGGATCAGCGGGTGATAAAATCCTGCCAGACTAGTTTCAGGTGGGTGTGCATGTGCCGTGGAGGCAGTGTATGAAGCTAAACGTACGTACATACAATTTTGTTGGACCGAGCACATTTATCGGCCCACCCTCCAGGGCTGTTGGAGGAATTTGTTGGTTGTACGGGTTATGTTGCTTCATGTATATTCTATTTTCTGTCGGTAGGTTGTATCTGGGCCCAGTACTCTGGGTTCGTTTCTTTAATTTCTTATTAATGAAATAGGGTGGTTATATTCCACCTTTTCCTTCAAAAAAAACAAAAAAATAACATACAGATTGCATAGTGCAAGTAGGACTAGGGCTGCATTCATTGCCATAGTGTTGATGCAGCTAGCTGATGGGTTATCAACTGGAAGATGGATTGGACAATTTAAGATAACCATTAAAGTGCTTCGATATCTAAATGGCTGTTAACTTATCATTTTTTCTCAAGAACAAATTTCATAATGAGTTGTCATTTTGATCTCATAGCAGATTGTAACAGTGTATTTAAGTTTGATGAATAGGAACAGAACTTTCTATTATTTTCCGTCCATGCAGAGAGGTCGCCTTTTATAGGTTGGTTTATTGAAATAGGGTTATATTTATATATAGAATAATGTGTTTGTGATAATGATGTAAAATGTAACCCTAAATAAAGAATTTTCAAGAATCTTAAAGGATTAATTTTACCAACATCTAATGCAAATCGAGTTAGAAATTAAAACAGTTAAACGGTTCGATGAATTTTCAAAAATTAAATTAAGTTTAACAAGCCCAATTAACGATTCAGTTCTAGCAATCAATAATTATATCCCTAAGCATTCTTAGCAAGTAAAAGATGCAATATTGATTTGTACTCTAATTAGCAAGTAGTAATGCTCACTCTCAATATTTGTGGACGACAGATAAATCAAATAGTATAATAGAGATGATAAGGCAGTAACACAAATATCTGAGAAGTAGAAAAAGTTTACCAGGGTTGCAGACGAGGGTTAGCGGCAGCGAAGAACACATCAAGAAGATTGGACGACAGCGAGCAGGAACTTTGACGACAATAAACAACAGCAAAAAGGTCGGCTGCGGAGTGGCTGACTTGGGCTTGTGGGTGCGACGAGGGTGCAGTCATGGCGTTCAGTGGTTGTTGAGGTGATTGTGGCTGCCGAAGGTGCGGCTCAGCAGTGGCAGCAAGGACAAGGGAGAGGCGATCGCGATGGGTTTGATGGTTGCGCGGAGGAGCAGCGGTCAGGGGTTTAGAGACGAGATGCCGGCTACACTCAATGAGGAGCTGGTGGCCGATGGTGGTGGGGATTGGCACAACAGAAGAGCTAGGGTTTCAAAGGCGTGGAGCTTCGTCGACCAGGAGGAAGGAGGACGAGGCGAGGGTGAGGGTGAGCTCGAAGTCGATCAGGGGAAGGGAGCAATGGGGGATTAGGATGATGCGATGGGGGTGGTCGGTGCTAGTGCAGGGCATCAGGATGCAGAGGAAGAAGTTGTTGGAGAATGGGTTCGGGTTGAATTTAAGTTGGATTTGGGGATTAGGGTTTGGGTTTAATTGATTTGGGGATTTTGGGGTATAGTTTTAGAGTTTATCACAAACCCAAAAATATTGTTAGGACTTTTGAGAAACCCTAATAATTCTCTCAATCGTCTCACACAAAAAAAAGGGATGAAAAGCAATAACTCAACACAATAATTTTTAAAAATCAAGAATAGCATAATTTCTTATTAATTTCAAGGCCTATATATAGGCTCAAAACAAATCTTGATACTAATCTCAAAATATTATAAAATCTAAAAAATATTCTAATGCATAAAAGAAAATGGTGCAAATTGTAAAACTATTACATATGGCTAAATCTCAAAATAAGATAAACAGAATTGATGTTCTCATCATTCTCTTCGGGTGGGAGAGAGCTCGACCCAGTCAAATCAAAACCAGTGATCCTATCATGGCGCTCCAAAAGATCGGATCCAAGCGCTGGATTTCCTCACGATCACTACATGTGTCATCCTTCTTCGGCTTATTCTTCCCCCTCACCAAATACCTATGAATACCACCATCTCTTGTAGAGATTATCTGATCATCTAAAATATTATTCAATTCTTCTGTCGGTGGGTAAATAGTATCAGGTAGAGGGGTAAATATGGGAATCTAACCATTAGGCTGCAGGGTAGGCTCATCTATAAAAGAATTTTTAGGGTTAAATTTTGAGTCATCATAGAGTACTAGATCCTCAATATTGAAAGTCTTACTTATGCCAAAACTATCAGAAAGGTCAACGACATAGGTATTATCATTGATTTTACGCAGAATCTTAAATGGTTCTGCAGCACATGTGTTCAATTTCATAACGGATCTAGCTGGATACCGTTATGGACGAATCTGAACCATCACTTCGTCACCAACATCAACAATTTTAAATTTCCTTCTAGTATATGCTATGAGCTTGTAGTTTGAATTATTCCCATTAATTTCCTTTGAAATTTCTCTATGCAAGTCATGAATGTGATATGCAAATGTGAATGTAGACTCTGTGACTCTAGGATGTTCTAACACATGGATAAAATCTATAGGCTGCCATGTGACTTGGGAAGAAATAGGTGACTCAGGTATATTCAATGGAGGTGATTGGATCGAACAAATACAGTTGAGAGGTTGGTAATCCTCTTATTCCTCAAAGTCATCACTTACATGAGGTTCATAAGTAAACTCATTGTCAGACTCATCAGCGATAATAGCGGTACCCTCTACTATATTGATCCTACTGGGGCTAGGACAGTTGCCAGCAACATGGCCGTATCCCTTACATTTATAGTACTTGGTGAGAGGATTAATCTTGGAGTAGTCTTTTTCGGTGTTCTTACCCTTATTGTCATTTCTAGGTGGATAGAAATTTGAATTAGGCTTGTTGGGGTAAGTTTTATTGGGGTACTGAGAAGATGAGGGCTTAGGCCTAGAGGTGTATATGGAGGTCATTCCAGAGAAATGATCTCTCGAATCGCTGAATTTATAATTGGAACTCACTTTAAGGGAATCCATATTGAGGACATGAGCATAAGCAGTTGCTAATGAGTCCACATTTCTATGAATTAGCTCATTCCTCAGATCGGCTCGTAATCCAGCTCTGAACCTAGAGAGAGTTTGTTCTTCGCTCTCTTTACCTAAGGCAGTGCACCGAATAAGGAAGTCATCAAACTTATCAACATACTCTTCGGTGGATTTGCTTCCTTGATAAAGTTTACCACGCCCCGCATCCCATTATACGGAAACACGAGCACGTAATCGAGGCCCAGCGGACGAAATAAATTTCCAAACTTACATCATCCATAAGCTGTACAATGTAAACTCAACAATACGAAATGTAACCACAATCACACAAGAAAGAAATATAATGATAAACATGAATGATCCACAAAATGTCTCATACATAACCAACATCTGAAAATAAAGTAACTTCGGGTCACCAAAGCCCGGTACAATGTGCGAAATAATAATACTGGAATTAAAATAAACATGATAATGCAAGTTAATTATTGAATACTAATGGTTCAACTCCATTTCTAGAATACTTAATTTGTAAGTCCTTCTTGCAGTTCTTCTCCAGTACCTGTAGGTTCATCATCTCGAGTTGGGAAAAGAGAGCACCCGTTAGAGCAAGTAACGGGCCGCAAGTGTAACGCCTCGAATCCCCATTACAGGACATCCGTGACATCACCAGAATCTTTTCCTTCAAATTCATCTCAACACAGTAAATAACATGGAAATTTAAAACTTTTATTGCCAAATAGAATCATTACATCAATAGTTACAGCCCTTATCGTGTTCTTGAACAAGAAATACAAATTACATAAACTTATTACAACTGATTACAAAAATATTTCAACTCCCCCTGCGAAGCTATCGGTTGTCTTCCAGAATGATGATCGACTGGTCACTGCCAAAAATTTCGCTGAATGGTCTATCTACCTCCCCGGGACTTGCCCCTCGGCTTGTGCCTTCTGCTGTGCGACTCTGATATTTCTACACCCGCTCGAATGGTAGGCATGTACACTGCCACCTCACTTGGATGCCCTGCTGGCCTGGCTCTCCTGCCCTCACGACCAGGTATCCGATACCGAATTAAGTGGGCACATCAGTAATTCTACTGATGCAAAGCTGATAAGAAAACAACGATCTCCAACTATCACACCCACAATTCATCTTGAATGGAAAAGAACGTGTATCCTGATTTTCTAGTGTTCGTGTATGCCATGACCTAAGGTTTAATGCATAAAACAGAGTACACAACAGATGCACTTAATCTAATGTCAGCAAGACTCTGGACACACATGCATCCCATACTACATGTGCCCCAGATCAAGCCGTTTCTCTAGTTTCAGGGATTCGAACCCTCGCTGTGCAATGCATTTTACTTTGGTCCACTTCCCGTTCCTGATAGTACAACATGATTGAGGAGGTATATAAAAAGAAATAATTCAGGGAGCTACCCCATTGTCACCAATAATTGTTGCATCGGACCATCCTCAAAGGTGTGACGAACTTACAGATATACCGCAATATATCCATTGCGCAGAAGATCCATTATAATCCGTTCATGTCTACCAACATAGAACATGACGGCCTCGAAGGTCTAAATCCCCTATCCGCCAGGAAATCAACATTCCGTTCTTATCACGGTACTTTAGGAATCAACAGTGCAAGATACGCACCGCAGCACGTATCCCTAATGACAAGAAAAGACAATCTCTAGTTATCATCACCTAGTGCTAACTCTCAGAACGAGTCGGATTATAGGGAATCACCCCTAGCACCAATTCGGTCTTCAAGCGAAATAATAAAGAAAAACCTAATCAGTGCATTTTACTAAAAACATGTTGTTACCCAAATCACACTCGGTGTCGATCAAACAAAGTCGAGCCTGACTGATCTGTCAAAATAACAATTAATCACGGGAATCACATCCATTGTTCCCAATACCTTCACGAGTCATCAACCAATAACCCCGGCCCGTGACCCTCAGTGAGCAGTCCAACGGCGCCCAAAGGGATGCAATATAATTCAAAGAAGGTAAGCACACACATAACCTGTAACATCCCGTAATTTCTAAAGAGTATAAAAATAAATATAGATATATATGTGATGGCTGGTTTGGTAAATATGTTGATAATAGTGTTGGCTGTTGAAAAATATATGTGATGGCAATGTTGTAATCATTGGATAAAGGAATAGTAAATGGGGGGGGGGGGGGCACACGTGAAGTAAAATAGCAGGTTGGCTGTTGTATAGTTGTACTACATAGTATCTAATTTGTCTTCTAAATTGTATAAATTGTCTGTGCTAGGGGCAGGGGCATTACATAATAATAAATTCTTGACCATTGACAGACTCGGGTATCGAGACGCCAAACACAAATTGACCAGAGCTATCTCCTAACTCACTCATGTCCAGCATGAGTACTCAGCACAAGAACTTGTTTAAGTTCTAGATGAAATGCTAAAACATCTTTTGAGACTCAATAGCTCAGGATCACTACACTGCGGTATGCAGAGGGTTCCTCATCCATTGTCTGATAGAATAGTTCAAGAAAAAGCAGTAGCTGTAACTCAAGCTATGCTCATCGGAATTCAACACAATCAGACTTCCTAGAAGGGTAGGGAGATCCACTGCAATTCCCTAGTGGACGACTCCCTCAATTCTTTAAAGCACTCAAGTCCCCGAGCTAACTTAAGCCCAAAGTCAAACTAAACAACAGGTTGCAACTTGCAACGTCCATAACTTCCAGCACACAAGTCGGAATTGCTTGACTCTACCCATTTTGGAAAGCTAAGACTTTAGTCTACAACTTTCCAGTTAGCCATTTTGTCAAATTCAATCATCTGGACACCATATAAACCATATATAATTTCAGCAGTACGTTCCTTCATGCATTCGCTGCACCCTTCCGATATCATAAAGGTTTGCCCACTCATCGAAATTACTCGATTCTGGGGTCTATGGAAAGATGGGAGTGTCTACTACTACTTCCTAGTAGGACACGTTCTCAGATTCAATCATGAAGGTCCTCGAAACAACAAGTTTCATCAGGTGCAAAAACAGGGGAGAAATTGATTCTTCAATAAACAGGGCCTCGACTAGACTGGATCTGCCCTAATCTTTGAAAAATCATAACTCTCAACCTACAAACTGAAATTACAAAATTCCAGTTGGGTTAGAAATCTATGACTCCCTACTACGACTCTCTAGTTGGTCAAATTCTCAAATTCTTAACAAGTAATTCCAGAATTTTCCATCTTCACAGACTAGTCGATTTGTACTCAGCTGAACCCAGTCCACTTTGAAATTCAATAATATATCAAACTTAAGTCCAATGCTCATGAAATTTGATATTCTTAACCCACACATATACTGTTCCATTGTGTCCAAAATTCGCATTCAGATTCATATCGTACAATGAGTTATGACTCCTCAAACAATGCACGAAATTTCAGCTGCTCCTTCTGCAGGGTATTTACTATCCCTTACTAAATAATTTTGAAACCTCATCAACTGACCTCTAAAAATTCTAAAATTTGAGAATCATCAAACAGACTCATACCAAGAGCTACCCCAAAAATTTCATAGCAATTTCATCTATACACAAGGAGTTATGGTCAGGTGAACTTCATTCAAAAAAACAGTCAGCTCTGTTCTGTTAACCAGACCAGTCGCATTCTACAATTTCTTTGAGGTATCAAACTACCTCGAAAAATTATGAAATTTAAAACTATAGTTTTAGACACGTACAAAAGTGTACCCAAAAATTTTCAGCTAAAAATACCCAGTCTACAGTGAGTCACAAAATCAGAAAGATACAACAAAATTTCACAGCCAGCAGCATTTTCAGCTGCTCCCTGTCCGGATTTGAACCAATTGTTTGGGCTACTAAATTGCTTCCAAATATTATGAAAAAATTCAAGGATGCTCTACATACACAGTAGAACAAATTTCTCAAATTTGAGCTCAAAATTTCGAACCGTTTGAGAGAAAGAAATTCTCAAACTCTCCCTTACAAACATGCTCCTCATCAAAAGCTCAAGAAAATTTGTTCTTACAATACAACCATCTTTTTCTTAGCATGCTATATTTCCATACAAGGCATCATGATTTCTTTTATATATTACCACATGCCAAAATTTACATATACAAAAAAACTAAATTTTAGAGTTAGAGTATCACCCACATGTAGTTGCAAAAAAATCTCCTTGTTGCTTTGCTTGCTTCCCCCTTGCTCACTTGATCTTCTATAATCCAAGGTGTAGTCATTGCTAGGTTTCTCTTCTCCTTCTGTACTTCAAAGACCCTATCTTTCTACTCCCCCCCCCCCTTCTCCCCCCCTTTTTTTTGAAATAAGAACAAGGTGAAGGAATGAAAAGAATGAGAGAGTGAGTGGAAATGGGGGTTTTATAGAAAAATGAGAGGTAGGGTTGGGAGGGTTGGCCGAATTTGGTGAAGGGCCAAGATGGGATATCTTGATTTAATTCAAGTGGAGATGGAGGGATAAGATGAGTGCCAACACACCTAATTAGAAGCTTCATGGAAGTTTCTTAGAAGCTTCTTGAAGCTTCTCATTTTCCAAAAGTCAAACTACATGGTGAATTATCTCCACCATTGGATCTTCATCAAGATCCAATTCATGATCACAAGATGCTAGGGTTCCTAACCCTAGGTTAGGTCACGGGACCCTAGGTCACCATAACCTAACTCAAACCCTAGTGCACAATTTCAATTCCTATTCAATTCAAGTACTAACTTAATTCAAAATAACCAATATATATAATTTAAAATCTATAAAAATATATGTTTTATAGAGATTATAATTTTCTCCTGACAATTGTCTGGTCAAAATAATCAGGATGAATCCACAGTTTAATCGAGAAGATATTCCGAGTTTACCTCATCGGGATCAGAACAGCTCATATGTCTGAAATCTCTCAATTAAAACTGATAATCATTAGAAAATATGTAATCGTGCACAATACTCAAGCGTGCACGGATTACTATGCAAAAATGGCTATATGCTAATTTGCGGGGTATTATAGCAAGTAGTACAAGCAAAACAGAAACAAGGTACAACAGGATAAACAATAAGGACTGGCAATTCAAATACAGAACAATTATGATAACGGGAAACAATATACATAACAAGAAGGAAACAAGAACTGAATAAGTCTCAAAATATAACTAATCGGAAACAATGAATCATGTAACAGGAAGCATGTCGTGTAAGCAGGAATCTTGTAACTTATAATGATGTAACATGTAACTTATAAACATGAATCATGTAATCTTGTAAACAGGTATCATGTAAACTTGTAACAGGTATCAGATAAACATGTGAAACAGGTGATAGAAATATACATGTGAGACATATTATTCTTAATTTTTTTATTCAATCGTATCTAATGCTCCATTCATGCGTACCATACCACATGGTTGCTGCATACAAAGAAGTTACGTTTAGATTTAGTAATGGATTCTATAAAGCCGTGTACTCAGGTCTTCCAGTGACACTGACCAGAATCATATCATGCCATGTAATCATATCATGTAACCAGTAATCATATCATATCTTGTAAATATATACAACGTCACTATTACGGGAAACACAGTCCTCCTTCCGAGTACACTTTCTATATTGTCCACTACTAGATTCTTTCCTTTATTTTCCCAGCTTGTTATACTTTTTATAATAATTATTCATGAACAATGCAACTGGTAAAACGAGTATCAGGTTAGGGTCAACGAGTATCAAAGCTATGCAATGTATGATATACAAGTTTAATTAATTAAATTCAATAAACAAATATTTTTACAATCAAGGACATGAAGTTACAATTCTGGAATGTTATACGTTGCAGTACAAGAATCCACTTTTCCGTTCCTATAGGAAAGCAAATCAGGTACCGTCAGAGGTTCCAGATAGTAGACTTCATGCCGGTTCCAACACATATTCATACAATATATTAAAAATACAAAAACTAGGTCAACTAGACCGATCTTTACTGATCTACTGTTCGGGCAGTAGACTAGGATCGAATTCTTGTATATAAACATTAACTGTAAATTCATTGAGAAATCTTATAAAAATAATAAATCAACTCTTAAGCATATTTAGTACATACTGGAAACTATGAGGTCTTAATTATACTCTTAGCATGATATTTAAATTATTTAACCGAGAAAATATACTTCAAAATAGTAATCTGGAATTGAAAACATCACAGCACTAAAAGTATCATATCTAGCAATCTACACATCGAATTTCAGATCTGTCAAAAGTTCTGGAAACTAGACCCAGGGGCCTAAATTTCATGTTCATAAACTTAGTAATTATTCTAACTTTAACAGGGTCTAATTCGTCGTTCCAAATCAGAACATCAGTGTTTTTCTTGGATTATGACATTAATAATAAGCATGATGGATTCAAATCGAAATATGATGTCAAACAGAATTCAGTGGGTATTCAAATCAGTATGCAATGATCTTTTACGAATACGGAATTAACAAAAATAATCAAACGGATAGGGATCTAGATCATCAACATATAAGGCATGAGAAATGAGTCACAACGATAAATCTATTTATGGTATTTCAAAGAATGCTTGTACGGGGAACAAAAGATCCGTACAAGGATACTTGCCTTAATAAGATGACGATTATGTTAATAATAAAATAACGGGATTAGGACCCTGCGTAACGAAGCACGTGCAAGTTACGTGCACGGAGACACGTGCATATAGAGACAACAACACAACAAGGCCAATATAAACATCATACAACGGATCCAACATAGTAAATAGCAGCAACTGCAGTCAGAACAGCAAACGGACAGAGCGGCAGCGCAGGGGCTTCGGCCTTTGACGGTGATCGGCTGCAAGATGGAGAGCGGTGGTGGACGTAGGATATCGAAAGGTGAGGAGGTGGTCGCAGGGGGTCAACGGAGGTGGCAGGAGCTCGGGGTGGTCACCGGCAGGGCGAGGCAGCAGTCACGGTAGGAGCAATGGTAGAGGACTGGAGGTAGCGATGATGCATTCTGGATGGGTGAGGCGGGTGAGGATGATGAAGGATGCGAGGAGCAGCGGTCGCGACTGCGGTGGGCTCGACGACGGGCAATGGGGTTCTAAAGGGGCACTGGAGGAGGTGGCGGTCGAGGTCGAAGGTGGAGGCGATGAGGATGGCGGAGGACGGAGGTGATGGAGGCGAGGTGGTTGCTGATGCGCTTGACGGCAGTGGCATGAGCATCGAGGGTGGAGAGCTCGACAACGGCTGTGGAGCTTCTGAGCTCGGCAATGGCGACACCGGCATTGGCAGCAATGGAGGCTAGAGTAGCGAGGTGGTGGTGGCTTCGGAATTGGGGTTGCGAGGTCGAGGCAGCGGTGGAGCCGAGGGAGGCTCGAGCGGTTGTCGTCGGGATGGCGGTAGGGGCAATGAGGCTTGGGCAATGGTCGATGGCGGGAGCTCGATAAGGAAGACGGGGAGGGGGGGAGGGGGGGTGTACTCTGTTTTTGTTTTGGAACAAAGGAGAAGAAAGAGAAGAGAGAAACTGAATTGGGGAGAGAGAGAGTGACTGGGTTAGGAAGAGAGAGTAGGGGAGAGTTTATAATAATATAATAATATTAAAGTATTGAGGTGAATATGTGGGGGGGGGGCGTAGTTAGGAAATACTGGGGGATGGGAGATAAATTTGAGGGTTGATCTGGTCTACAAGCAGATTGAGGGGCGAGGGGGAGAATTGGTTAGTGGGTTGAGTTGGGTTAACGGGTTTGGGTACAACAATGCAGGTTTGGGTTTGGGCTTAATCTTTGGCATCCAAAAGAGATCCAATAATAGGATGGGCTTCAATGGTTGGGCTCAAGAATAAAATAATAATAGTAATATTGGGCTGAAGGATTAGGCTTCAGATGAAATTAAAATAATCAATAAAATAATATGATTGTATGGAATAAAATTGGGCTTCAATAAATGAAAGTAATATTTACAAGATGAGAGAAGCAAGACTTGGTTTGGGCTTCAAAATAAATAACTGAAAGATGAGAAAATAAGATTATAGTCTGGAATATGAACTTGTGTTGCTAAATAAATATTAATGGATTTTAATAGGAGATGAACAAGGAAATGAATTCAAATGAAAGAAGAATTTACAAGGTAATTGTAATACAAGAATATGAAAAAATCCGTACAATCGGGAGCAAAATAATTTATAGAAAACAAAATAATAGAATACAGAAGATTTTCGTATAAACGAAAACGGGGGTTACAGAGTTAGTTCCACGGATCTAGCAATCGGGTGTGGAACGATAAAGGTACATATCTGATATGGCTAAAAATAGGATTAAATCGGGATCGTTCAAATCGGGCACGAATCTTAAAGCTCTTAGGGGTAAAATAGAAATTTCAACCTACAAACGGGTCTGAAATGGGAACTGGGTCTTTTTCAAAGCCTAATAACCCATAAACGGATCTAACCTATTGGGTACGGGTAACAACCCGCTACAAATTAACTCAGATATTTAAAGAGTAATTCAAATTCGTGATTATCTCTAAGAGACAGTTTAAACAGTCTCTCTTATCACGAAACGTGTTTAAACTCTATACATCTTATCCAGAAACACCAGGCATAGGGATAAATCATTATCTCCTAAACTGTCTCTAAAGGCGACTATAAATACCCATATCCCCCCACCATAACAAGGTAATCAATCTTTTCCACATAAAGCTCTTTCATAATCTTCCTGATTACTGGCAAGAGCGTCGGAGGGTTCATCGCTGGGATCCATCCCGGTGTGTCGAACTTTTTGCAAGTTAATAGCAGCAGAAAGAAACCAGTCAAACGCCGGTGAAATTCAATAGGTTTGCCTTTATTATTTCCAAAAAGAATCCACAAATTTATCTGTTTTCTCCCACACCAAAATTGGTAGCAACAGATTGGCGTCATCTATGGGAAACTCGAAAACCAATCCAGCCCTATTTCATCAGTGAAAGTAGTTTCAAGCTATGCCTCCAAAGAAGGGGAAGGCGACGATCTCAAACCGTAGAGCCACTCCCGCTCATTCTCCTCCTCCACTAGAGGAGGTCCCCCCTCAACCCGTTCAACAAGTCCAACAACCGTAGCCTAGATAGCCTCACCCTTAACCCGTCCAGCAACCGTAGCCTAGACCGCCCCTTCCTCAGCAACCTCAGCCCCAACAGGCTCTTCAAGGGCCTCAAGGGGCTACCGCGGGACCCTCCCGCCAAAGTCGATAAGGGCAACCTCCTCATCATGACCATATTTCGATACATAACCCCTCATCCGACTCCATGGCCTTTCACAGTCCACCAACACCGAAGGATCTCCGGCATATTATTATAAACCAGCAACATGGAATAGATCTTCGGACTCCCTTGGATGAGAGGCAGACCCATGACAGGATTCTCCGCCGGAAACATCAAAGGGGTCCAGCGATTTTATCAGCAAAAGTAGTTTCAAGCTATGTCTCCAAAGAAGGGGAATGCGATGGTCTCTAACCGTAGAGCCACTCCCACTCCTTCTCCTCCTCCACTTCAGGAGGTCCCCCCTCAACCCGTTCAACAAGTCCAGCAACCGCAGCCTGGACAGCTTCACCCTCAACCCGTCCAGCAACCGCAGCCTGGACAGCCCCTTCCTTAGCAACCTCTACCCCACCAGGCTCCTCAAGGGCCTCAGGGGGCGGCCGCGCGGACCCTCCCACCGAAGTCAACAAGGGCAACCTCCTCATCATGACCATGTCTCGATACATAACCCCTAATCCGACTCTATGGCCTCTCACAGTACCCCAATGCTGAAGGATCTCCGGCAGATTATTGTCAACCAGCAACATGGGATAGATCTTCGGATCTGCTTGGATGAGAGGCGGACCCATGATGGGATTCCCCATCGGGAACTTCAAAGGGATCCAGTGATCCTGTCCCCTAGAGCCCGATCCCCCCGGAGACCAGACTGCAGAAGTTCTAACTCTCCCAGGAAGCGGAGGGAGTCACCCTAGCGTCGTCAAAGGAGGAGCTGCTCTCCGACTGGTCGATCCGCCCCACGGGACCACCGAGAGCGGAATGCACCGGTCACAAGGGCGGAGTTCTAGCAGTTTCAAGAAGCAGTCCTGAGGGCCCTCAATGTTGTTCCTGACCACGATTAGTGGGCACCCAGTCCTCAACTTGTCCCAAGCCATTAGTGCCGTACTCCCAGTCCTCAACCTGCCCCAAGCTATCACCGTCGCACTCCCTAGTCCCATTCCGCATGAGGACGAGTCCCGGGGCTCAACAAGATATGACCGAAGGGAAGATTCGGTCTACCGTCGTCTCCATAAGATGGACATGCACCTTGGCCGACTTGACACGGAAGAGGAACAACGGGCGAGGAATTTCTGCACCAGTAGACCTCTGTTCTCTCGAACCATAATGGAAGCACCGGTCCCAGAGAGCTTCAAACCCCCTCATTTTGAGTCATACAAAGGAGAGTCAAACCCCGCTAACCACATCGAGAGTTTTAAAACTCTCATGATGATCCACCAGGCGTCGGATGCATTTCTTTGCAAAACTTTCCTGGCCACGCTGAAGGTGCCAGCAAGAGAATGGTACTCACGAATAGCCCCGGCCTCCATCTTCTCCTTCGATCAGTTCGAATGGCTCTTCCTTACTCACTTCGTGAGTAGCTGCCGTGCTGAAAAGACAAGCGCCTCTTTACTGTTATTCCATCAAAGGAAGGGCGAGCGGCTAAGCGACTATGTTAAGTGTTTCACCTCCGAGGCCCGGTCCATTGCCTCCCTAGTCCATTCAGTGGCCTCTGCTGCTTTCCAATCCAACGTCACCAACGACAACCTCAGCACCTCTCTTGCTAAGAAGCATCATCGGGATTTCTCAGAACTCCTGCTTAGGAGTGAGAAGTACATCTGAGCGGAAGAGGCTCTCACCCACCCCACTCTTGAGGGATCGTCCTCCGGAAACAAACAGAAGGGCGCTGAAGAAGAAGGAGCTAAGAAGCTCCAGAAAGATAATGGAGGCCAGCATCGCCCTCCTCCCCGCTTCGAGAAGTTCACACCACTCAACGCTAATGTCTCAGCCATCCTGATGGAGGTCGGGAAAGAAGGTCTCCTCCCACCACCTCTGAAGATGAACACACCAGGCAAAAAGAGAAACAAGGACAAATGGTGCCGCTTTCACAGGGACCACGATCACGACACGGATGACTGTCGGGCCCTAAAAGACGAGATCGAGGCCCTTATTCAAAGAGGGCAACTTTCCAGGTTCGTGAGAAAGGACAGGGAAGATCCTCCTCCACCCCCTCAGGGGCTAATAAGCGAACCGAGCAGCACGCCGAGATCCCGGACTCTAAAGCTGAAGGTATTCTACATCTCATACACGGAGGCCCAATGGCGGGGATTCGAACTCCTCCCGAAAAGCCTTCGTCCAAGAGGTGAATTACGTGCAAAACCATCCTCCCTCAAGGGCCTTGGGTTCCCTATTACTTTTTTAGATAAATATTTAGAGGGCGTCAGAATGCCCCATTGTGATGCTATAGTGATCAATCTCCACATGGCCAACTTTCGATGTACGCCAGGTCCAGCTTGACAACGGAAGTTCGATCAACATCCTTTTTCTAGAAGCGTTCCAGGGTCTTAAGTTGTCCAGGGATCGACTCAAGCCCATCTGCTACACTCTCCACGGGTTCACCTGGGGTGCTAGTGACGATCGAGGGTGTCATAACTCTCGACGTAACCGCTGGCAAAACTCCAATCACCCGAACCGAGCTGATGACTTCATGGTGGTAGATATGAAGGTTGCTTACAACGTCATCTTGGGCCGACCAGGCCTAGCTGTTCTCCAGGCCGTACCCTTAGCCTACCACCTGAAGATGAAGTTCCCTACCACGACAGAGGTGGGAGAAGTCAGATGGAGCCAGGAGGCGGCTCTTAAATGCTACATGACTTTAGTAAGAGGACCGGTCCTCTCCCTTGAAGCTCTTGAACTCCCCCAAGGGAGTAGCCAACCTATATCAGAGCCGGTCGATGAGTTGGAAGAGGTGGCATTCTCAGAAAGAGATCCGAACAGGACATTCCAGATTAGCAAAGTCCTTCCCCCTCCCGTCAGATCCGACATTATCCAGTCTATAAGGGAAATCACGTTCTATTCGCCTGGACTGCGACCGACATGCTTGGAATCTCCGAGGAGCTTCTCATGCACCACCGTAGTGTTGCTTCTGGGGCCAAACCCGTTTAGCAAAAGCGATGCAAATTCGCTCCCGAACGCCAGCAGGCAATTAAAGAAGATGTGGAGAAACTCTTGAATGCCCGATTCATACAAGAGGTCAACTATCCCGAATGGCTGTCCAATGTCGTGATGGTCAAAAAAGCCAACGAGAGCTGGAGGATCTGCATCGACTTCACGGATCTAAACAAGCCTGCCCCAAAGATCCGTTCCCACTCCCGAGCATTGATGCCCTAATTGATGCGACCTCAGGCCGCGAACTCTTAAGTTTCATGGATGCATATTCTGGGTACAACCAGATCTGGATGTTCGCTCCAGATATTCTGAAGACCTCTTTCGTGACCGACCAGGGTCTATACTGCTACCGGGTTATGCCCTTTGGGCTTAAGAATGCTGGTGCCACCTATCAGTGCCTTATTAACATGGTCTTCAAAGAACAGGTCGGTTGGAACATGGAAGTCTACGTAGATGACATGTTGGTAAAGAGCGTCAGCAAATCGTATCATGTTCCCGATCTTCAGGAGGCTTTTGATGTGTTAAGGAGACACAACATGAGACTGAATCCGAACAAGTGTGCCTTCGATGTCTCATCCGATAAATTCCTTGGGTTCATGGTCAACCAAAGAGGCATAGAGGCCAACCCGGAAAAGATTCAAGCCATTCTGAATATGGCTCCTCCTTCAAGTGTTAAAGGCGTACAGAAGCTCACGGGATTCCTGGCGGCCATAGGGCATTTTCTCTCCAAGTTAGGAGAAAAATGTCTCCAATTCTTCAAGGCCCTTAGAGGGGCTAAAGGCTTTAAGTGGGGGCAATAACAACAGGAGTCCTTTGACCATCTCAAGGCTTATCTAGTCAACCCCCCACTCTTGAGCAAGCTAATGCCCAGGGAAGTCCTCTACATATACCTCCCCACTTCGGAGCAGATGCACAGCGCTGTTCTGGTAAGAGAAGAAGATAAGACGTAGAAGACAATCTACTATGTGAGTAATGTCCTCAGGGACGCCGAACTCCATTATCCAAAACTAGAAAAATGGCTTATGTGTTAGTCATGGTAGCCCGGAAACTCCATCCCTACTTCAGTCTCACTCGGTGGTCGTTCTTACCGACCAACCGCTCAAACAAGTTCTCTACAAGCCCGAGACCTCGGGGTGCTTTATGAAGTGGTCCATAGAGCTGAGCCAACATGATATCAGCTATCATCCCCGAAACTGCTATCATGGCCCAAGCCCTAGCAGAGTTCATAGTAGAGAGCACAATCCCCGACGCCAGCAAAGAGATAGAGGAACCCCATTCTAGACCGTGTATGTTGATGGGTCCTCGTGCACCGATGGGAGCGGAGCTGGGGTTATCCTAGCTGGCCCCGATGATTTCGTGCTCCAATACTCACTCCGTATCAACTTTCGGGCGTCCAACAATGAGGCTTAATACGAAGCCCTTATAGCCAGCCAGTGTATGGCTCGCAAGGCCGGGGCCAAGCACGTCAAGATATTCAGCGACTCGCAGCTGGTAGTGAACCAGGTATTAAGGGAATACGAAGCGCGAGATCGTCGAATGGCCAAATACTTGGCCAAGATCAAAGAACTACTTGCATCTTTCACAGATGCACAACTCCAATGAATCCCCTGAGAAGAGAATGTGCAAGCAGATGCCCTCTCAAAGCTAGCCTCTTCTTCCCTTCAGGGGCTCGAACAAACTGTCTTAATAGAAGTTATCTTGAGACCTAGCATCGAGGAAGAAGATCCCAAACCGATGGAGTTGCTGCCTCTAGAATCGGGGAGAATTGGATGAGGCCCCTGCTCGAGTTACTCAAAGATGGGATCCTCCCTCCAGATCCTAAAGAGGCTCGAAAGATCAGAACCAGAGTCGAGCGGTACAAGCTCATCGAGGGGGCCATGTAAAAATTCTCTTACACTCAAGTGGACGGCAGGCCCTACTTGAGATTCCTCTCCCCTGAGGAAGCCCAGTATGCTCTAGAAGAGGTCCATGAAGGGATGCGTGGTGCTCACCTGGTAGCAAGGACCCTCGCCCATAAAATCCTGAATTATGGATACTTCTGGCCCACTCTCCTGAGCGATGCCGAACAACACGTTCGCCAATGCGACCCCTACCAAAAATTCTCAACCATCCACCGGCTTACCACAAGTCCAGTTCTCCTCTTTATCCAGTCCAACCCTTTTTGCAATGTGGGGAATGGACCTGATCGGGCATTTCCCTCCAACGTCGGGCCAATTAAAGTTCCTTATCGTGGCAATCGACTACTTTTCTAAATGAATCAAAGCCAAGCCTTTAGCAACGATCACAGAGAATAGAGTTCAGCATTTCTTTTAGAGAAAACGTTGTCGGCAGATTCAATATGCCTGGAATCTTGGTGAAGGACAATGGGACTCAATTTAAGGGGGTAACCTTTCGCACTTTTTGTACAGACCTTGGTATCCAGCAATGATTCTCCTCGATCTCCCACCCACAGTCCAACGGTCAAGTAGAGAATGCTAATCGGCAAATTCTTTCCGGCCTGAAAAAGAGACTGGACAAGCCTGCTAAGGATTTATGGGTCGAACAGCTCCCCAATGTGCTTCGGAGCTATCGCACTACTAAGAGGACCCCCATAGGAGAATCTCCCTTCAACCTTACTTATGACTCCGAAGCCGTCATCCCGCTAGAAGTCGGTCTACCTCCCCCCGCTTGATTGCCTACAACGAACAACAAAATGTGAACGAGCTTCGCGGTAACTTGGACCTCATCGATGAGATCTGCGAGAGGTCCGCCATCCGGCATGAAATTTATCGATGTAGGATTGAGCAATCCTACAACAAGAGATTCCATCCTACTAATCTCAAAGAAGGAGATCTGGTGTTGAGAAAGCTATCAATTTTTTTTCCAAGCAAGAAAGGCAAGCTAGCATCTAACTGGGAAGAACCGTATAGGGTCTCCAAAGTTGTCAGACCTGGTGCTTATCAACTTGAAGACCCGTGGAGCAAGGGAGTGCCGAGGACATGGAATGTGGAATGCTTGTTGAAGTACCAGGAGGGTATTTGAACACCGCTCTAAGCAACTTCAACTCCTAGAGCATTCTTAAAGCATTTCTAAAGTTGTTTCTTTTTATTCAGTTAACTTTTTGAAGTGTAGTAATGGCTTGCAACTCAAAAGCAACCACTTAGTTGTTTTTAATAAAAGCAATTTCCTTCCTCAGAAAATCAATTGTCTTGATGTTCTGGTTTTCTCCCCCCAAAATGTACACCAAGTACAAAAATCTCTCTAAACGACAAGTTCGGAGTCCAACACTTGGTTCGTTGCCGCTTTAGCTACTTGCAAACGGGCAAGTACAAAGTAGCTTACCATTCGAAATTGCTCCCACAACTATTGAATCTCTCCAAATGACAAGTTCGGAGTCCAACACTTGGTTCGATACCGCTTTAGCTACTTGCGAACGAGCAAGTACAAAGTAACCCACCATTCGAAATTGCGCCCACGACTGTTGAAATTCTCTAAACGACAAGTTCGGAGTCCAACACTTGGTTCAATGCCGCTTTAGCTACTTGCGAACAAGCGAGTACAAAGTAGCTCACCATTCGGAATTGCTCCCACAACTGTTGGAATTCTCTTGCGAAAGTTAGCAAAACACAAATTCTTCGAAGAAGCTCGTTACCAGATCAAAAAATGCGATATATTATTCAATCAAAATTGAAAATACAAGTCTTATTCAAGACCTAAAGGTCATACAAGACAAAGAGATTACAAAATTGGAGGTACAAGCCTTATTCTAGCCCTAACTTCATATAGGAAGGGGGACGCTTATTGAGTGATACACAAGGGCGGCGAGCGCCATGCTGATCTCGCCTCGTCTCCACAGAGGTCTCTAAGCTAGCGAGCTGAGTCGCTTCGCCGGCACCCAAGAGTCTAACGGTCGCCTCGACAGATGCCTCACTCGACGAGCCGGCCACTCCACTTTGCACATCACCCGAATTTCGCAAAACAGGAGGAGAACAAAGTGCTAAGTCATGGAACGACCTTCCTTGAGCTTACTCACCCCGAGCATAGGAAGTGCTTCTGACATTAATCCCTTCAGAAAGCCGTCGTGGATGAAGATTCTCTGCCTCTAGCTCGACGACACGCTCTTTCAGAGAGTCATCCATCACTTTGATCTTCAAACGAGGCAATCGTCCCGAACTACTCTCTTGCGAGACCTCAGAGATAGCCCTCGAAGATGTGCCGACTCCAGACTCTTCTCGAGCACCACGTTCTTCAATTTGTTTCTCTCGGAACTCGCCTCGAATAAAGAGTGACGAATAAATTTGAGTCTCAAGCCTTGGCTGACGGCCATTGAGGGGCAGGACTCCTCGCCTTCGGGTGCCACTTCGCGAGTTCTCTCCTCAAGGTGCCTCATCTCGATGTCTCGATGAGCCAGGGTCACTCTTAAATGACCCCCCTCCCGCTCTGCTCTATAAAGCAACTCTCGAGACCGAGCTAGCCCCAACTTGACGATGCCTAGCTCAGAACGGAAACACGACACCTCGCTATCCTGGGAAGTCAACCAAAAGAAAGCGTAAATTACTAAGATTGAGAAGCCACATGATGGTGCTATGGCTAAGTGAAACTACTACGGAGCGATCCGAAAGCAAACAAGCCCATAACTATTTCGAAACTTCACAACACTTGTTCAAGAATTTTTTTTTCATTCAACTTCATCAAAAAAGTACAAGCGGTGGCTAGTCCACTATTAGGCATGAGTTCAAAAGCGAAAAAGAAAGAAAGAGAAAGAACGAGTGCGGATACAAAAAATCAAGGAGCCACCTTGGGGGGCTGCTCCGCGATCGCCTCCGGCACCTCCACGATAGCCGACTGAGGATTTGCAAAGACATCCTCCTCCTCCTCCTCCTCCTCTTCTTCCTCTTCTTTTTCTTCTTCTTCTACTTCTTCTTCTTCTTCTTCTTCTTCTTCTTCTTGCCCTCATCCGGCGCCTTCTGCCCCCTCGGCTACTTCACCTTCAAGAAGGGTATACAAGCTATACCCCAAGCTATCAAAGCTGGGGATACGCTTCCACGTGTTTGAGGGCTCTGGCGTAAGACTGTTCCATGTTCGCTGGCATATGCGCTTCTGCCTCGGCCCTGATTACCTCCGCATCCGTTGCTACCGCCGCCTCTGGCTCCCTCGCCGCATCCTTAACAGCCTTTTTGGCCTTCTCCTTCTCTTGGTTGGCCTTCTCCTTGTTCGCCCTGGCCGCCTCTCGAGCCATCTGCTCATTCGCCTTTGCCAAGGTAGACTCGAGGAGGCTAATCTGAGCAGCTTGAGACTCCGACAGGCGCCGCTCTGCCTCGTACATCTTCACGGCCTTGGCCCTCTCCAACCAATCTTTGTCCCTCGTCGCTTTGAGCTCTTTCTCCTGCTCGGCAAACTGCTCTAAGAGGTGGCTAAAGTGGCACGAGATCTACGAAGAGAAACTACAAGTTTAGTGCAAGAAAAACTTAGATTTTTGGAGTACCCAAAAATTTACTCACCGACATCGTTGCCCTAGCAATCTCGAGGGCATCGTCTCCCACAGTCCCCGTCTTCAACATCGCTCGGTCCTTCGGGGTCAACAAGTGACGGATTGCCTGCATGCTCATGACGGAGTCTCCGAGGAAGCCGTCACGCTTCATCACTCGCCAATCGGGGACGAAGAGCCTCTTGTGCTCCTCGGTGAGAATCGCCTCAGCTTCGGCGGTAAGGGGTTGCCCCTCATGCGCTAGTGCAGCCCCAAGGGTGAAGTCCTTGGCAGAAGGGTCGGAAGGGGCAGATGACATAAGAGTAGCGGAAGGGGAAGATGGAGTAGGAGAAGGGGATTCCAAGTCAACCACCGGGGAGGCCACTGCCGATCCCTTCACAGCTTGGCCAGACGATGGCTCCACTGCGGTTCTCTTCCTCTTCTTGCCATCAGTACCTTTCCCACCAATGCCCCCCGATCAAACAACATTGCGTGAAAGTCCATACCGGGGGCCTCTACAGAAACAAAAGCCAAAAAAAGTTAGCACACAAGGAAAGCAATATTGGAAATAAAAACAAAGACAAACATCTGAAGCATACTGGGGTCGATCGGACTGAGACCCCCACCGAAGAGAACCTCCTCGGTCATATCCTTCCAACTTAAGGTCGGACGACCGAGGAGTTTCGTCGCGACCTTATCTTCCTCTGGGGTCAACACAGGCTCGGACTTCGCCCACCTCGGCACATCCTACCTCCATCTCATGGGAAAGTGCAACGGTTCGCTACCTCGGATCAGAAAGTATTTCTCCTTTCAAAATTTGATTGAGTCCGGGTTCTCGATCAATTTAACACCCTACCATGGAGACAAGTAGTACCGGTACTCCATTTTGCTCATAAGATTGATCTGATAGAGACTTCGGAGCACACTGAGCTGAGGCTCGGCCCCCACCGCTTGGCACTGAAGTATGAAGCCAAGGACATGCCGCCACATGTTCGGCATATATTAAACTGGACTCATCCCATACCACCACAACACCTCAGTTACGAAGGGCGGCAGGGGAAAACGGAGTCCAACATTGACCCATCAAAAGGAAGACGCATGTATCTGGCAAAGTTGTCGAACACGCTCGGAACCCTGGACCAGGAAGGAGGAGTGTAAACTCCAGTGGTATCATGAAGCTCCTTCTGATACATAGTAGATCCTTCTCCGTAAGAACCGAGGGGATGTCGTCAACCTCAGAGTGTTCCCTCGGCTTGTTCTCTTCATACAAAGCCGAACTCCCATAAACAACCTTGGTCAGAAGGTTGTCGGAGTATTCTCTGACTCTGCCGAGGCTAGACAGAGAAGACGACATCCTTCCCAGCTCTCCCGCTCTCTTCACCCCCTCCACTACCGTCTCCACTATCACTGACCCAACTACCTCCTTCCCTTTGTCCACCGCAGGGGGGACTACCAATGGCCGATCACTTTCTTGATCCGAGGTGGAGGTCTCACTCCCAGACGATGCTCTAGACATCTCGTAAAATATATAAAATAAAATATATATTTACCTTGATGTGACAATAACGGTCGGAAAAGATTGCAGGAAAACGCCAACGATTGGCCTGCGAATGCTAGTTGAGGCACCTAGCAGTGAGTTCTTTTTCCAAAGAGTAAAAAGAGAGAGTGACGAAATGAAGGAGGGGGTGGTGACTTATAGTAGAAAGAGGGGGCGCCGCTTGGACTTCCTAGAGCTTTGGCCCCCCTGAACCACTAGAAAAGCCCATCAGAAGGCCAAACGACAGAATTCGTAAGGGCATGAGCACGACACGTCACCCAAAACTCATTAACCAGCCACATCACTTCGTATTTGTGTATGATCTCCAATAGATGGCTCAGATCACGCCACGACCCTCAGATTTACATTCCAAGGATCCGAGCTACCGAGCTGGAAAATGGCCAAAGATATCGCCCCTTGATTCATGTGTGGTCTTCATCAGACAGCTCAGATCATGCCATGTAACCCCTGTTTCCCCAAAAATGTATTTTTGTGTATTTTCTGTATTTCAAATTTTTACAAATTAATTTTTTTCGGTTTTCAAATTTGTTTGTCAAATTGTACTATTGGGACTTCTATTAAACATTTATTTCTATGTACTGATTGTATTAGTAGTTATTTCAAATTATTTCCACATTGTTGTACAAAATATATTTTGTTATGTAAACATACATTTTATTGGATAATTATTTTCTATTAGTTTTAAAACCCTATTTTCCCTATTGGATATTAAAACCCATTTAAACGTTATAAGCCAACTACTTAAACCCAACAACCCATTTAACTATCCCCAATACCCAAATAACTAACCCTACCCATTAGCTACCTACCCAGACCCGTTATTACCCTTTTATTGCCCCAACATGTTATCACCCTAAAACCGAAACCCATTTTATAACCCTAAAACTATCCTATTTATACCTCTGTTCCACCTCTTCATCTTCTCCATATTACCCATGCAGCCGTCTTCTCCCCTACCCCATCTCCGTCTCTCCCTGCCCAGCCGCCTTGCTCTCTCTCCCTCTCGTTGCTTCTTTCCCTCTCCGGCACGCCCTCAGTCACGCCAGCCCCCATCCCTCCTACTCGCCAACCCATCCTCCACAGCCTCTTCATCTTCCCCCTCCACCTCCGTCGACACGACCTTATGCTCCGCCTAACCCCGACAACCCCACCTTCAGCCTTCAACCAGTGCTGCCCCTTTCCTTCCCTACCGTTTCCCGACGACTGCAGCAACGACAACTTCCCTGTCCAGCACTGTTGCTGTTCAACCATGCGCAGTGCCGTCCTCTTCGCTGTGCACTCCCCATTGCCTGTAGTTGCTATTGTTGAAGTGGGTCTTGATCATAGAGTTTTGATCCTTTGAACCTTGGCCATCCGATCTTGACCACTTGGATTGTGAGCCGTTGGATTCTTTCTTGATCATCATGATCATCGTGGTTCCTTGGTTGCTTTGATCCTAACCGTCCGTTTGATTGTGATCTTGATCATCTTGGAGTTCTTGATTGCTTTGATTATGGACCGTCTGATCGACTCGATCATCATGATCATCGTCATCATGGAGTTCTTTGATCACATTGATTGGTGGCCATTAGATCGTCGATCTGATCCGATCATCATTATCATCATCAAGATACTAATCACATCTCGATCTTGATCTTGATCTTCGATCAGAGTCGTCCGATCTAATTCGATCGCCTTGATCTCTTGATCTTTTGATCTTAGTTGTTTGATCGTGTTCATGATCTGTTGTTCCTTGTGTTCGTGATTGGTTCGTGATTCGATCATTGAGTTCGTGCCCGAGAATCCGTTCCCATTATTCTTTCTCTTGTGTTGTTCTCATCGTCTTTCAGGTAAGTAACTCGTACTCCAATTCCTTTGTTTGATACAAGTCAAAAATACCACCTATAGTGTAGTTGGGTTCTAAAGATAATTTGTGTGTGAATCCCCTGATTGATATTGTCTCTATAGTGAAAACTTGACCATAGTTGCCTCACGACACATATGACATGAGTACAACCTAGGATTTACCGTTTATTTTATGTGATCGAATATGTGAGTTAGTTATGAAAATTTGTGCATTTGTTGGATCCATATGATATACTTGTTGTTGACATTTAGTATACCCTATTTCATGTTGTTTGGACACTTGGTAGACTCGATTTCATGTTTGGGTGTGTTTGGATCAAGTTTCATTGAATCTATGTTGATTTTGGTTTTTGAGGAAATTCTGTGTGTTGTCGATATTCTGGCTTGATCAGTAATTTAGACCATATTAAGGTCAGAATCTTAATTTCAGTGTAAAACATGAGTTTTAGAGGAATTCATCTTCATTCCAACCCCTTCTGATCTTGCTCGATTTTGTTTTCGTATGTGTGAGTTATGACTGTTTTACTACAGAGGTGTAGATCAATTCCAGATTTCGTTTCTTGATGATTTTGATGACTAAATTATTTTGATACATGTGCTACACATATTATTTTGATCTGAAACTTTGGTCAGTACTTCTAAATCTATCTAGGGATTACCCAGAATTTTGGTGGATTTTATTGATGAGTTTATACGCCGTTTCATGCTTGTTATGAAAGCAATATTTGTTGTATTTTGCTCGCTGCTCTGTAAAGAATCGTATTTTCACCCTATTTCCTTCTACTGTATGGACAATATTTATGAAATATGAATGTTAGATTATTTTGTCTATTTTCATCTCCCTTTGGCGGATTTGGATTTCGTTTCACGGTTTGCGAGATATTTCAGTTTTCGTACAACAGTGTTGGAAATTCTAGATTTGCCAAACTATCATTTCTTGATGTTTTCCGATTTTTATTGACTGAACTAATTTTACTGGAATATTATGAAAATTTATGTTTTGATTCTAGACATATAGGGGAATACCCCAGATTTTTTCTGGATTTATTTGAGAGGTTTTGATGCTATTTTTCGGACTGAGAATTCGTTTTACTGATTTCTGACTGAACATGTTTTCTCGATTCAAATCAGCTTTGAGTTATGATTTTGTGAATTACTATGTGACTTATTTATATTCTATGGATTCAGTTGGGAGTTTATTTTCCAAATTCTTCGACGGATCTAGATTTGCATTTCTGTTGCGACGGGATTCAATGTTTTAGTACTGTACTGTCTTCCTATCCTGAATATAAACATACACTGTTTTACTCGTTTATGTGACTATATATTATCTATGTATGTTTATTTGTTTTCCTGAACCTAATACTGATTATACCATGTTAGTTTGACACTATTCCGTACACATTCATGCCTGTTTGATGACCATAGTAAAAGTAACCAAGGCAGGGTTTAAGGAAAAGATCTAGTAGTGGGAAATTATATAAATGTGTACTTGGAAGGGGGCCCGTGTTTCCCATACTGAATATCTGTTATACTGTTATACTAATTATCTGACTGCACACTTCCCTATAGGAAGGTGTACTCGGATGAGGACCAATAGGTTCTGACTGTCTGATTTCTGTTACTGATTACCTGACTGCACACTTCCCTATAGGAAGGTATAATCGAAGGAGGACCACTAGGTTCTGCCTGTTATTGCTACTGCTACTGTTACTGATACCTAAGTACACTGCCCTATATGATCCCTTACGAAATCTAAAGCGAAACTGTTTGAATATAGCAACCAGATAAGGTGGGCTGCATGAAGTGTTACCTAGCTAGTAATACACACAAGACTATAAGAACATAAGACTAATACTGTTAGACTGATACCATTGGACTGATACTGTTATACTGTTGTCCTGATTCACTGATATGCTGAGCTTACTGTTACTGGACACTGTTAGTTGCCATATGACACTGCATTTGACACAAACATTTGTAGTGTTAGTATACCATGCTAGTTGACTTTGTTTTACTGATTCATGCTAGTTATCACTGTTGATGCATTATTCTATACTATTTGTTAGTTTTCCATGTGCTTGTATCCTACATTATAAGTGGCCCGTAACTTGCATTGACGGGCACCTTGTTTTCTTCTCCTTTCTCCTGCAATTCATTAATTGCATATCAGGATGGTCGGCTGCCAGATAGCATTGGCAAGATGATGTATTAGTGCTGGATTTTTTGCTTTGTTATTATTATTATTTGTTGCTTGAACTTGAATATTGTATTTTGATACTTGGATTTATTCTTGTATTTGGGCAATGTGACCCAGGATATTTGTTTTATTCAGATCATGATTATTTGAGATTAATTTATCTTGGTTTCAAGTATTCTTGTTGGTATTTTGGTTCATATGTGCATGATGGTTGACTCTTTTGCTTCCGACTCTGATTAATCTTATGATTGATGTAAAGATTCTTGAACAGCTTATGGATGATGAAAATTATTCGCTGAGCTTTTATCGCATATCTGTATTCCGTATTCTCTTTTAGGAAGCAGGGCGTGACAAGGTTTTTAGTGGTATCAGAGCCCAGGTTTGGCTAATGTATTAGTTTCCTAATATATTAGACAAGCTAGGCTTGAACTGGGATCTGCTCAATATTTCACCAACCATGCATGCATAAATGAATTATTAATAATCAATATTGATCTGGATACTAGTCTTGTTCCATTCTTTTTGATCCCTTCTTATTCGATCCCTTGATTCTTTGATTCTTCCGTCTCTTGCAATTGTCCTCATTTGTTGATTCCTTGTTGGGTATGAATTTGTTCTTTTCATACCATATTTCTTTGATTCCGGTGCTATCCATTCTTTTACTTTCTGCTTGGTCCGTCAGTTGGCATCGATGGATGCTATTGGCAGAGTCTTCCCCGATCAGAGTGGCACAGCGGAAGCATGGTGGGCCCATGACCTACAGGTCCCAGGATCCTATTGTTGCTTCTCCTTCCTTGCATTGTCTGCTTCTCTATCCCTTGCTTCATCTTCATCCGTTGACTCATTGCTTTTTAGGAGTGGGGGGCTCGTGATATGGCTAAAAATAGGATTAAATCGGGACCGTTCACATCGGACCCGAATCTTAAAGCTCAGGGGTAAAACGGTAATTTCACATGCAAATGGGTCCGAAGCGGGTACTGGGTCTCCTTCTCACAGATCCAATAACCCGCAAACGGATCCACCTCAGCTGGGTACGGGTTTCAACCCGCTACCAACCCGATCCGACAAGATACAATCAAGGTCCCTGATTAGATCTAAATCAACGGCCATGATTCACAGCTATCTTTTCACTGGGGATTAGGGATTAAATTCCTTAACTGATTATAGGGGATATACCTTATCAGATTACATGCCTTATCTGATTACGGGGAATATTCCTTATCTAATCACGGGGATTACATTCCTAAAACCAGTCCCTAAGACGCCTATAAATACCCCTCACCCATCTCCATTAAGAGGTAATCAATCTTTCTCTAGTTAAACGCTCTTTCATAGTCTATCAGATTACTGACTTGAGCGTCGGAGGGTGCGTCGCCGGGATCAACCCCGGTGTCTCGCACTTCCTTGCAGGTGAACGGCGGGAGGCAACGGTCAAGATCCGGCGGAACAGGTTAGGTGTTTGCTATTCAGGTTTTTCACGAACTCACAAATTCATCTGTTTGCCCCCACACCGAAATTAGCGGCAACACCAGACCTATTATTACCCTTATATTTCCCCAACCTGTTATCACCCTAAAACCGAAACCCATCTTATAACACTAAAACCATCCTATTTATACCCCTGTTCCACCTCTTCATCTTCTCCATATTACCCATGCAGCCATCTTCTCCCCTACCCTGTCTCTGCCTATCTCCCTGCCCAACTGCCTCGCTCTCTCTCCCTCCCGCTGCTTCTTTCCCTCTCTGGTGCGCCCTCAGTCATGCCAGCCCCCATCCCTCCTACTCGCCAACCCATCCTCCAGAGCCTCTTCGTCTTCCCCCTCCACCTCCGTCGATGCGACCCTGTGCTCCGCCTAACCTCGACAACCCCACCTTCAGCCTTCGACCAGCACTGCCCCCTTCCTTCCCTGCCATTTCCCAGCGACTACGGCAGCGACAACTTCCCTGTCCAGCACCGTCGCCATTCAGCCATGCACAGTGCCGTCCTCTTCACTGTGAACTCCCCATTGCCTGTAGTTGCTGTTGTTGAAGTGGATCTTGATCATAAAGTTTTGATCCTTTGAACCTTGGCCATCTGATCTTGACCACTTGGATTGTGAGCCGTCAGATTCTTTCTTGATCATCATGATCATCGTGGTTCCTTGGTTGCTTTGATCTTAGCCATCCGTTTGATTGTGATCTTGATCATCTTGGGGTTCTTGATTGCTTTGATTATGGACCGTCCGATCGACTCGATCATCATGATCAATGTCATCATGGAGTTCTTTGATCACTTTGATTGGTAGCCGTTAGATCATCGATCTGATCCGATCATCATTATCATCATCAAGATACTGATGACATCTTGATCTTGACCTTGATCTTCGATCAGATTCGTCCAATCTGATCCGATCGGCTTGATCTCTTGATCTTTTGATCTTAGTCTTCTGATCGTATTCATGATCTGTTGTTCCTTGTGTTCGTGATTGGTTCGTGATTCGATCATTGAGTTCGTGCCCAGAAATCCGTTCCCGTTATTCTTGCTCGTGTTGTTCTCGTCGTCTTTCAGGCAAGTAACTCATACTCTAATTCCTTTGTTTGATACAAGTCAAAAATACCACCTATAGTGTAGTTGGATTCTAGAGACAATTTGTGTGTGAATCCCCTTGTTGATATTGTCTCTATAGTGAAAACTTGACCATAGTTGCCTCACGACACATATGACATGAATACAACCTAGGATTTACCGTTTATTTTATGTGATCGAATATGTGAGTTAGTTATGAGAATTTGTGCATTTTTTGGATCCATGTGATATACTTGTTGTGGACATTTAGTATATCCTATTTCATTTTGTTTGGACATTTGGTAGACTCGATTTCATGTTTGGGTGTGTTTGGATCAAGTTTCGTTGAATCTATGTTGATTTTAGTTTTTGAGGAAATTCTGTGTTTTGCCGATATTCTGGCTTGATCAGTAATTTAGACCATATTAAGTTCAGAATCTTAATTTCAGTATAAAAGATGAGTTTTAAAGGAATTTGTATTCTTTCCAGCCCCTCTGACCTTGCTTGATTTCATTTTCGTATGTGTGAGTTATGACTGTTTTACTACAGAGGTGTAGATCAATTCCAGATTTCGTTTCTTGATTATTTTGATGACTAAATTATTTTGATACATGTGCTACACATATTATTTTGATCTGAAACTTTGGTCAGTACTTCTAAATCTATCTAGGATTACCCAGAATTTTGGTGGATTTTATTGATGAGTTTATACGCCGTTTCATGCTTGTTATGAAAGCAATATTTGTTGTATTTTGCTCGCTGCTCTGTAAAGAATCGTATTTTCACCCTATTTTCTTCTACTGTATGGAAAATATTTATGAAATATGAATGTTAGATTATTTTGTCTATTTTCATCTCCCTTTGGCGGATTTGGATTTCGTTTCACGGTTTGCGAGATATTTCAGTTTTCGTACAACAGTGTTGGGAATTCCAGATTTGCCAAAATATCGTTTCTTGATGTTTTTCGATTTTTATTGACTGAACTAATTTTACTGGAATATTATGAAACTTTATATTTTGATTCTAGACATATAGGGGAATACCCCAGATTTTTTCTGGATTTATTTGAGAGGTTTTGATGCTATTTTTCAGACTGAGAATTCGTTTTACTGATTTCTCACTGAACCTGTTTTCTGGATTCAAATCAGTTTTGAGTTAGAATTTTGTGAATTACTATGTGACTTATTTGTGTTCGCTGGATTCGGTTGGGAGTATATTTTCCAAATTCTTTGACGGATCTAGATTTGCATTTCTGTTGCGACGGGATTCACTATTTTAGTACTATACAGTCTTGCTGTCCTGAATATGAACATACACTGTTTTGCTCGTTTATGTGACTATATATTATCTATGCATGTTTATTTGTTTTCCTGAACCTAATACTGATTATACCATGTTAGTTTGATACTATTCCGTACACATTCATGCCTGTTTGATGACCATTGTAAAAGTAACCAAGCTGGGATTTAAGGGAAAGATCTAGTAGTGGAAAATTATAGAAATCTGTAATTGGAAGGGGGCCCGTGTTTCCCATACTAAGTATCTATTATACTGTTATACTGATTACCTGACTGCACACTTTCCTATAGGAAGGTGTACTCGGAGGAGGACCAATAGGTTCTGACTGTCTGATTTCTGTTACTGATTACCTAACTGCACACTTCCCTATAGGAAGGTGTAATCGGAGGAAGACCCCTAGGTTCTGACTATTACTGCTACTGCTACTGTTACTGATACCTAAGTACACTGCCCTATATAATCCCCTACGAAATCTAAAGCGAAACTGTTTGAATATAGCAACCATGTAAGGTGGGCTGCATAAAGTGCTACCTAGCTAGTAATACACACAAGAAGAACATAAGACTGATACTGTTAGACCTAAGAACAATCGGGTCTGAAATAGGAACTGGGTCTTTTTTCAAAGCCCAATAACCCATAAATAGATCTGTCCTATTGGGTATGGGTAAAAAACCACTATAAACCAACTCAGATATTTAAAGAGTAATTCAAATTCGTGATTATCTCTAAGAGGCAGTTTAAATAGTCTCTCTTATCACGAAACGAGTTTAAACTCTATACATCTTATCCAGAAACACCGAGACATAGGGATAAATCATTATCTCTAAACTGTCTCTAAAGGCGACTATAAATACCCCCCCCCCCCCCCCCCCACACACACCATAACAAGGAAATCAATCTTTTTCCACATAAAGCTCTTTTATAATCTTCCTGATTACTGACAAGAGCATCGAATGGTTCGTCGTCGGGATCCATCCCGGTGTATCAAACTTTTTCCAAGTTAATGGCAGCGATAAGAAACCAGTCAAACACCAGTAAAAGTCAATAGGTTTGCATTTATTAATTCCAAAAAGAATCCACAAATTTATCTGTTTGCTCCCACACCAAAATTAGCAGCAACAATATCTCTCAGTGAGCTTCTCTTTCATGGCTTTTCAAGTGACTATGGGTGCCAGACCTCGGCCTCTACGGGCATATTCAAGATTGGTCCAGTGTTTTTCAGCTTTACCAGTCAATTTCATCGTGGCAAATTTGACCTTCAGGGCTTCGCTCATGTCAAACCACAAGAAGTAGTGGTGGCATGGATGCAATCAAGATAAGCTTGAACATTAGCCTTAACGTTCTTCTTGTATTGTTCGTCAGGGTCACGATCTTGACGTCGGCCGTTAAGATCATTCCCTTAAGGGATCAGACGATTAGCATGAAGCTCAGGGGCAAAAGTTTGATTTAATTCTATTTTCTCAAGCCTCTGATTGATATTGGCAAGAGTTGCTTGAATGTCAACTAGGGTAGCAAAAATATCAGAGTTGTCCATCTCAGTTCGGGGAGGGGCTCGTAGAAGTCTAGGGATCCTAATTGGATGGTTTGGGTGGAACAAGAAAGGCTCTTCAGCATCTATGATGGTGCTGCAAAGATGCATTCACCAATAGTGGAAAACTAAGGGTCGTGTGTTCGGTGAAATTTAGAAAAACGTATCCTAAATGCACCTAAGTTATTATTATTATTATTATTAATTTTAAATTTATAATTCTGAAGTGATCTAAGAGAACGAAAGAAAAAAATAAAATAAAAAGACTCTAAACGATACTAAGTGAATGCAATAATGATGCCTAAATTATGCAAGAACTAGAGTTTTAAGAACCTTTGCTCTGATACCAAAAATAATGTAAAATGTAACCCTAAATAGAGAATTTCCAAATATCTTAAATGATTAATTTTACTAATATATAATACATATCAAGTTAGAAATTAAAACAGTTAATCGGTTCGATGGATTTTCAAGAATTGAATTATGTTTAACAAGCCCAATTAACGATTCAGTACTAACAATCAATAATTAAATCCCTAAGCGTTCTTAGAAAGTAAAAGATGCAATATTGATTTTTACTCTAATTAGCAAGTGGAAACGCTCATTCTCAATATTTGTGGATGACAGATAAATCAAATAATATAATAGAGATGATAAGGCAGTAACACAAATATTTGAGAAGTGGAAAAAGTTTACCGGAGTTGCAGACGAGGGTTAGTGGCAGCGAAAAAACACAGCAAGAAGATCGGACGGCAGCGAGCAGGAACTTCGGCTGCAGCAAACAACAGCGAAGAGATCGGCTGTGGAGTGGCTGACTTGGGCTTGCGGGTGGCACGAGGGTGCAGTCGTGGCGTTTGGTGGTTGTCGAGGTGGTTGTGGCTGCCAATGGTGCGGCTTGGCAGTGGCAGAAAGGACAAGGGAGAGGTGATCGCGATGGGTTTGATGGTTGCGCTGAGGAGCAGCAGTCGGGGGTTTAGAGACGAGGTGCCGACGATGCTCGATGAGGAGCTGGTGGTCGATGGTGGTGGGGATTGGCACAGTGGAAGAGCTAAGATTTCGAAGGTGAGGAGCATCGTTGACCAGGAGGCAAGAGGACGAGGCGAGGGTGAGGGTGAGGTCGAAGTTGATCAGGGGAAAGGGAGCAACGGGGGATCGAGATGAGGCGACGGGGGTGGTCGGTGCTGGTGCAGGGCGTCGGGATGCAGAGGAAGAAGAAGAAGTAGTTGGAGAATGGGTTAGGATTGAATTTAAGTTGGATTTGGGGATTAGGGTTTGGGTTTAATTAATTTGAGGATTTTGGGGTATAGTTTTAAAGTTTATCACAAACCCTAGAATTTTATTAGAACTTCTCACAAACCCTAATAATTCTCTCAATTGTCTCGCACAAAAAAAAGGATGAAGAGCAATAACTGAACACAATAATTTTTTTAAAATCAAGAATAGCATAACTTCTCATTAATCTCAAGGCCTATATATAGGCTCAAAACAAATCTTGATACAAATCTCAAAATATTCTAAAATCTCAAAAATATTCTAATGCATAAAAGAAAATGGTGCAAATTGTAAAACTACTACATATGGCAAAATCTCAAAATAAGCTAAACAGAATTGATGTCCTCATTAGATAAGGTCCCCCGAATTTGTTGTTACGTACCTGTTGCAGTAGGTCATTTTGTCAAATATTGCATTAGGCTGGTTAACTCTAACCCAGACTGAAATTCTAATATAACCTAAGTCGAATATTAGTACTCGTTATAAACTTATATGCTTATCCTAATTCCGGCCTAACCATAATTATCTTCTTCCTCTCTCGTTAATTGTCTTACTATCCTCAACTCACCCATTCTCCTTCTTCTGAATCGGTGCCATCTGTTAATCATAATCGAGTGTTTCTCGAAACATTCTAACACCGAGTGTACTCAAAAGAGGGCCTTTTTTTAGGGAGTAACTACTGACAAGGGACAAAGTAAAAATTGCTATAATTAGGAAAACCTTAAAGTATAACATATATATCCCTTAGCCCTCACATTTGGAGTTTCTTGCAGGGCATATGCATGGCATTAAGGTCATCCGTATTTGAATATGGTTGGAAAGGATAGTGTTTGTCACAAGATTCGAACCCAAATTCCAGTCAACAAAAAGGGTTCTCAGCCGCTGGCTGGGGAATGATTAGACTATAAAATTTCTCTCAGCACCCACACAACCTGATCAGGTGTTTTGGTGCAGTGCAATGACATGGCAATATAAATCACAAATAAGACCTGAACCACTTGTAAATTTAACTTCTACGACTCCAACCTACACCGAGCAAAGCATTCACGTAATATCAAACTGAAAGTTAGTCCAACCAAAGCATCATGGACAATACAAAGGCTAATGCAAGTTACATTCTAGGATGATGAAAAGCCACGTTGTCTGTTCCATGTCTTGTCAATGTATAAAAGGATAAAAATGCTTATGAATTCATTATTAGCTATAACCTTAAAATTAAATTTGTAAAAAGTTATTCTTGTTATTCAGTGTTCAATTCCATAAATTTATCATATGTTCAGCATGTCTATGCTACAAGTGTGCCAATAGTTTTGGCACATAATGTCTTGAATTCTGCAAAACAAATTTTCTATATTTAACACTACAATAAATTTACTGAAACAACTGCAAAGCAAATAACTGACATTGTCAATTATTATTATTAATGGACTTGAAAAATAATAAATTTAAATGTGAAAGGGGTCTTCGTCAAGGGAGACTTCATCTCCCCACTTCTATTTTCTCTACTAGCGGATGTTTTCAGTAAATTACTCCTGAGAGCTTGGGAAGCTAATAATATCGAAGGATTAGGAGACTTTCGTGGTTTTAGAGGCATCCTCAACCTCCAATATGCGGACAACACTATTATATTCACTAAACCCGTTGGCCCTTCACTTCGAAATCTCAAGCTTTTGCTGTATATCTTCGAACAAGCTTTAGGGTTAACTATTAACTTTCACAGAACTTCGGTTTTGTGGCTGGGCAGATCTGATAATTGCTAGATTGAGATAGCCCATTTCTTCAACTATGTTTCTGCTTCATTCCCTATATCTTACCTTGGTATCCCTTTACGTTGAGGTAAACTTCAAAAAAAATGAATGGATCCCTATGATTGACAAGGTCGATTCTAGGCTTAATGTTTGGTCTGGTCGGCAGTTGTCTAGAGGGGGTCGTTTAATTCTTAATAACTCTTTCCTTTCTTTTATTCATCTTTGTTGGGTTTTATTTCTTGCATACACAAGTTCGATGAAGAAGACAATGAAGCGATGAGAGAATCGAAGCGGATGATTGAAAATAGAGAAGACAACCGGTGCAGGTTGCGATCGATCGTACAAGGGGTCGATCGACCGCCTGGCTGTACAAGGTGTTTTCTCGTGAGGAGACAGTCGATCGCACTTTGGGGTCGATCGACCGTATGCAGTGCTGATGGGTTATTTGGGTCGGGTCTGGCTGATTTGTGGGAAGCCCAACTTCGTCTTCAAGTCAGATTGTACGACTATCAATGCAAGGTTATCTCTTCAGTAGTAATCGAGAGGTTATTGTATCAAGTGTATCTAAACTAGGGTTTCTCTAGATCTATATAATCAATTGTAATAGCTCCTAGAATGAGATGATTCTATCGAGTGCCAAATAAAAGAAGAGAGTACTTCATCTGAGAGGGTGAGAGATTTCTCCATTGTTGTAATGCCCTGATTTTTCATTTAATGAAAAATTATTTTATTTTGCACGTAGTGTGCACGTGCAATATTTTTTGGTAAATATTTTCATCATGATGAGTATAGATATTTAATATGTGCCTTAATTATTTTTCTATTAAGCCTTATTTCAATTTGACAAAAAGCCTTTTTCTTAAAGCCCAAAATTTAATTAATTTATTTTATTTTTAAAATAATTATTTTGGCCCAAAAACTAAAGCCCATGAACTATTTTTATACAACTTGTCATGTAGAATACAATTTAAAGACTATTTTATTTTTATACAAAATTTAATGTACAAATTTTTGGAGGCAAATACTTGCACGTGCATTGCACGTACACGTGCAATATGCACAAAGCATGCATGGCCGGATTGCTTCTTTTGGGAGGGAAACCAAAAATTTGAGTGGAGATCATGCTTGGTGGTTACTTGGTTGTGGGTAGTTAATGCAACTCCTACTTTCATCTTAGCCCTCCATCTTATAACCAATTACTTGATCCTAGCCCTCCATTCTCTTTGATTTTTAGTATAAATACCCCCCCTCCATGGCTAGTTATTCTTGTGCTTATTACTTTCTACAAATCTATAGTCTAAAATACTTTATCTTGTAGTTATTTTAGTGAGTTAAAAGATTGAGTGTGTGTGAGAGTTGTGCTTGCATTCAATCAAGGAGAGAGGCCAGTTTTTCCATCCATAGGAGCTCTCGGTGCAGGTGCTTGGAGACTCGTGTGCGCGTGTACAAGGAGGAGGAGCATTCGTTTGCAAGGACATTCGTCGAGGAGGTTGCTAGTTGTACTTTCTTCAATAAGGTGGGTAAATTTTCTATATTTCTAAATAGGAATACATGCTAGATTGAAATGAAAAAATGATGCATGAAAAAGATTAATAAGAGTACACATTTAATTGGAGATTTGAGCTATAAATTAATTGGAATGTGGGTGTGCAATTGTATGTGATTTGATTAGTAAAAATCTAAGTTTTGTGTGAATTAACTATAACTATGGATTGTTAAAGAAAGTTTCATTATCTACATCACAAATTATATACACAAAGTTAGTAGATTGACAATGCTACTTCATGTGATTAAATGGATTGTCGTGTTATGTTGAAATAAATGAATTGAGTTATAGATTTGTATGTGTGGTAAAAGATTAAAAATAGAGAATGAATATGTAGTTTGCTAATAAGGAATTAGTGGCGCTAATTGTTGAGAAATGTCGAAAAAGAAGAAATGTGGTAGTGATAGTTCACAATTCAAATTAATTGTATGAAAAATATGTTATAATTGTTGAAAAAATCATATTTTCCATACTGGATATAATTTATGATGATATTAGTCAATCTGGACATTATACAGTAATTTTTATAAAAACAAAATGAAATGAGGACTTGTTGAATATCGAATTGTTTTAATAACAGAGAGAAATGTATTAAAAAGAATTTGGATTGTACTTTGACAACCTGAGCACGTAGCTCAAGTGGTCAGAGCGTGCGATTGGGTTCTCACAAGTCACTGGTTCGACTCTTGAGAACACCATCTTTTATGTGCAGTTTCTTTTAAAATCCAATCAGTTCTGAACCGAGAGTATTTAACCCTCTGGTTCTCTTTCATATTGCTGAGCACAAGTGGCCATATGGTCAGAGCATGCGGTTGGGTTCCCTGTGGTGGCCGGTTCGAATCCCTGTAGAACCATACTTTTATTTCTTTTTAAAAATAATATAAAACTGCAACCGAGAGCATATAAATCTCTGTCCCTCTTTGTATACCGCTGGCGCAAGTGGCCTAGTGGTCTGTGCCTTCGGCTGTGTTCTCTGTGGTGCTGGGTTCGAATCTTGGCTTCGGCAGATTCAAAAAAAAGTTTTTTTGAATGTTTTGGTGATCAAAAAATTGTGGAAAAAATATGACTATTCTTCTAAAAATATATGGGACTTATTAAAAATAATTTGGGGAAAATAAAGCATGATTTGTGACTAAATGTGTAAATAGAACTATGGTTCCACATTGATATTCTTTGTGAAATTATATCTTGCAAAAATGACTTGAAATGAAGGATTAGAATATTAATATGGCAAAGAAAGAAATTATATTGTGTGACGTGATGCAAATTATTCTCATTTGAGAATAGTGTGGAAACTATGAAGTGTGAATAATCATTTAGTGATGTGATTTCAATGTGAAATTGATGATTGATGAAGTATATAATTCCATGTATGATTATGGACTATTGAATAATTTAAAGATCATGCTAGTGAAAGAGAAATCTGTTATGATTATGAAAATGAATTTATGAATCGGAAATGCTCAAATTGGAAATTGTGAATTAAAATTAAAATAAAAAGTAGCTAAGCCTCCCCCGGCATTTGGAAAGAGATGAAATGAAATATTGAAATGAAAGACCAAGGTTGGTCATGTTTGAATAAATGAATAAGTCCGGTTTAGTGGAGAGGCTAACTCTAGAGTTTTGATTTTGTTCATGATTCTAATAAAAACTAAGGATTAGTGCATAGTGAAGACGTGATGAAAGTGAGAGAAAACACGAGTATGAGAACTAGAGTTTACGGTGCGGGTGTGTGAGCCATAGAATGCATGCTTGTTGAGTCAAGACATGACGTGGGCACAACTCAGTAATGATCGGACTTTAGCCATGCTTGTGGAATGTTTGGTACTGCAAGAGGATCGTGTGCCATGAAGGAGGCTGAATTGCCACAGAATGCATGCTTGACGAATCAAGACATGGCGTGGGGTTCCCCTCCAGGTTTTCTGTACACGAGCTTGTACTCATAGATCATCTAGGATACTCACCGTAGTTACAGTAGTAAATTAAGTCATGGCAAGAGATTGAACCCTACAAAGATGAAGAACGATTAAGAGGCTTGCCCTCGGACCTATGTAGTATGGGATGCATAGAATCCGAACAAGTGCGCATTAGTGTCATGTAACATAAATAACTGCATTAAAGACTAAGTGCACAATCACAACACGACATCAATAGGGTAGTCCCTTTAGTTTGATATGTGACAAGTTTGTGTGTGCTAAATATGGAAAATAAGTTATACTATTTCCGGCATAGAGAGGATGGCCGTGTATAATGTTCGTCGGTTGAATAAACTGACGTACCCACAGTCTTATATGCAGGTAAGTGGCATGATAAAGATTAAAGAGGAACAGATGCTTAAAGATTATTCAATATTGTTGTACATTTATTAAATTGTTGTAAATTTTACTTTCGCTGTGCAATGTAAAGTGTAATGTTTTATGTAAACTCTGATGTAAAGTGAAAAGTTCAAATTTCCTTGTAAAATTGTACTAAAGGAAGTGGAAAGATCCTGTAGAACATCTCGAATTCAGTGTATTTGGGATTCGGGGCGTTACAATTGTAAACAGCAAGCATGTTCCAGTTAGGCTTGAGACCGGGTCGTAGTGAAAATTGTAATATTCGTGTATTTTCTCTAGTTGAAATAACATCTCGGTTCTTCCTCCTCCGGATTAAGGTGAAAGCCCCATCTGGGACAATTCTTGTTTGCTTCGTGTGATCGATGTGATATAGTTTTGCTTGGTGGTTTACAATGATTGTGTCAAAGATGCAACAAGATCCACACTTTTCCTAACAAGTGGTATCAAAGCATCACTTGTTCCTAAAAATTGGTATCAGAGCAATCATGTTCATAGGTTTGTTCGAGTTACTTGAAGAAGATGACAGATCAAAAAAGCAGTTTGATGGTAATACCAACTTCAATCTCTGGAAGGTGGACATGGTTCAGAAGGACTTGCACCTTTTCCTAGAAGAGAAGAAGCCAACCGACATGAAGTAGTAGAAGTGTGATGAGATTTGTTTGAAGGCATTGAGTTTAATCTGGTTGCAATTGACAGACGAAGTCAAGTGTAATATTCTTGAGACGAAAAGTGCGGCGAGTCTTTGGGCGAGACTCAAATCTTACTACTCGGGATCATAATTGCTAAATCAGATGTATTGGAAGAGGAAGATGTTTATGTTCTCAATGAAGGAAGGTACTCATCTTCAAGATCATATTATGGAGTTCAATAAGGTAATATCTGAATAGAAGGCGCTTATTGCTGATGATGTTAGCGAAGAGGATAAAGCTTTCAACTTGATTTACTGCCAGCTTCTTATGATGACTTGATAACTACCATGCTACATGGGAAGTTAGCTAAGGAGACACTTACAGTAGCCGGGGTGATTAAAGGTCTACAGGAATATGAAATAAGAAAGGAGACTCATAAAGGAGGGTCTATTTTTGCAGGGTGTTTTGCGGTGGATGGTGATACTGTAACCCTGTGACTCATTTTTGTATTTTTATTTATATTTAATTAAATTCTGATTGTTTTATTTTATTTTTGGTTTTATTGATTTTCGTCCCTTGAATTGTATGTTGTTGTTCTCCTTGTGATTCATTTCTGTTTGATTCAGCCTTTATATTCTCATTTGTTTGATCTACAAACTTGTTCTTGAGCTTGTTTATTGTTTAAAACCTATTTCATGGGCTATTTGTCTTTTATTGGACTATTTTCTTCCTATTGGATACTACTCAGTTCACCCAAAACCCATATTGACTCTATTTAAACCCTCCTAAACTGTAATATCCCGATAAATTATTAATAATATATTTTTTATTATTATTTAATTATTTAAAGATTTTATTTTATTTTTTCGGAATTGAAATATTTTTGGTGTATATTACTTAGTTTAATTAAAAATCATCATCTTTATATATACCAGTCGATATGTATATGCGTTATACCGTTTTGGTACTGAAATCTTCCGAGCCGATAATAAAATTTATTTTTATTATTACTTTCAGAATAAATTTATTTTTATACGGATTGTGCGGTTTAACAAACAAAAATTATCGGTACATATATTAATATATACGTAAGCGTATTGTCTCAATTTCATGTGTTTGTACAAATCGTGTAGTATGGGTTTTGGACAAAAATATCTCATTTTGTCATGATTAATCAAAATTGGATGACTAGGATTTGTTTGAAGGATTAAACCTAGGGTTTGGGATTAATTAGAGATACATAAGAGTTTAAAAGGTGTCTTCTACTAGAAGTCTCTCCTCCACCTCACCACTCCACCTCACCCCCCTCACCCCTTAGGGTTTGGCTGGCCAAATATCCGAAGGGGATATGTGCCAAATGCTATGGTGTATTTTGCACCCTCACCCCTCATTTCATCCTATAACCCCCCCCCCCCCCCCCTCTTGCCTCATTTTCCAAAAGAAAAAAAAAATAAAGAGAAAAAGAAAGAGAGAACAAAACCCTAACTAGAGGGTTCTTCTTGTAGGTCTTTCCATAGGAGCTTTCATAGAAGCTAGGAGGAAGGAGAATGTGCTTTGGCTAGTTCTTCCTACTTAGAAATAACAAGATGGGGGTTTCTCTACTTGTCTTTATGTTGTTTTCTTGTTCTCTTTTATATTGTTGTATGTGTATATGCATGTTGTATGTTGTTAAAACAACCTGGACTAAGATCATAAGCATATAAATGGTAGTAGTAAATGATCACATAAAGGATGGAATGGTAGAACTCAACAAAATAACATAAAGATGGAATCTTTAGCCTTGTTATGGCTATGGTTGCCATTATGGTTATTTTTAACAACTTGGACTAATTGTATGGGCATATGAGTAGTGTGAGTCCAAGGGGACCACATGAAGAGTTTTGAATGAAGAACTTACTAAAAACACATAAAGGTTGAATCTTTAGCTTGTTATGATTATTGTTCTTATTGTTGTTATTTTGTTAACTAAAAACTATGACAACTTGGACTAATGCCATGAGCACATAAAGGTTAGTAAGTGAGAATGTTTACATACCCATTTTGGGGTTGTAGAACTTAACAAGCTTAATAAAAGATAGTCTTTTATGTTGGTTCCTATCTTGTTAAAAATCAAGTCTTTACTAACCCTAAGTTCATAAAAAGTAAGTTTTATTTATGTAGGAACTTGTAGGTTGAAGAAAAGTAGATTTTGTAATATGTAAGATTTGTAGATTCAATAAAAGTAAGTTTTGTAATATGTAGGAACTTGTAGATTTGATAAAATTAGATTTTTGTAATAAGTAGATAGCTGTAATTCAGAAAAGAAGTAGTCTTTGTAATAATTTAGATAAAGTCTTTAGTAGCATGTTCTAAATTATTCTAGGTTGCTAGAAGACCCATGAACCCATTCATGCTTGAGTTTATATGTGTAGTTATTCTAGATTAAAAAAGAACACATGCTTGAGGTTGTGTAGTTATTCTAGATTCAAAAAGAACCCATGAACCATGCTTGAGGTTGTGTAGTTATTCTAGATTCAAAAAGAACCCATGCTTGAATTATATGTAGAACCCATGCTTGAGTTGTAGTCAAGAATCAAGCTTGAGTTGTATGTAGAACCCATGCCTGAGTTGCTAGTTGTTCTAGTAAATGAACCCATGCTTGAGTTGTAGTAAAAAATCATGCTTGAGTTGTATGTAGAACCCAAGCTTGAGTTGCTAGTTGCTCTAGTAAATGAACCCATGCTCGAGTTATATGTAGAACCCATGCTTGAGTTGTAGTAAAGAATCCATGCTTGAGTTGTAGTAAAGAACCCATGCTTGAGTTGTAGTAAAGAACCCATGCTTGAGTTGTAGTAAAGAACCCATGCTTAAGATGTAGTAAAGAATCCATGCTTGAGTTATAGTCCCATCATGCTTGAGTTATATGTTAGAATCATGCTTGAGTTGTATATGCCAAAAGAACTCATGCTTGAGTTGTAGTGTTCTAGAAAAGAACCCATCATGCTTGAGTTATATGTTAGAATCATGCTTGAGCTGTATATGCCAAAAGAAGCCATGCTTGAGTTGTAGTGTTCCAGAAAAGAACCCATCATGCTTGAGTTGTATATGCTAAAAGAACCCATGCTTGAGTTTGCGTAGTTGTTCTAGATTCAATAGAACCCATGCATGCTTAAGTTGTAGGTTGTAATGGTTTTAGTTAAATTTCTAAAAAGGAACCCATGAATTTAGCTCTCATGCTAATCTAGTTAAACTATTGAAATGAACCCATGTTCCATAGTTCTTCTTGTTCGACTTTTAAGAAGAAACCCATGAAACTAGCCCCATGATAGTTCTAGCTCAAATTGACGAGACACCCATGCATTTAGGTTCTAGGTGGTTCTAGCTCAACCTTGAGAAAGAACCCATGAACCTAGTTGCATGTTGTCCTAGTTCAAATTTGGGAAAGAGAACCCATGAAGTTCTAATTAAAATTTGACCATATCATGTGAACGTTCTTCACCTTCCATGTATAGGTGATAATGGTTAGGAAAGTCACTATTATTGTTAACTTGATAAAAACTCGTCTAGGGTCTTATAGTTACCCTAGGGATCATCGACCATCATGACTCATATCCTACTACCTTGGAAACTATGGATAAATCACACCTCGTGCGCCGATGGATCTTAACCGGTGTGGGTTGATCGCGGACCGAGAATGTTGACAAGATCTGAGTTAGGGGAGTGATGAGTGAGGGAGATCCCATCACCGGTGTCTTGGATCGATAGGCCGTGAGTTGGACCATGATCAACTTAAGTAAGTCTAAGTTGAAAACCCCATAAGATTGTTTGGGTTTAGTGACATCATTAGGGTAGTAACTTATAAAGATCATTACTTAACTATTTTTCCAAAAGAGAGGAGTTGGTATTATGGGTGATGCCCTATGACCCAACTCGTCTTATAGGCCGACACTATGTGGTGTTATTGGGTTGTACCTTCCTGTCAAAGGAATACGTATGGTGCCTTCTCACGAGTTGGAAGCACGGCTTGCGTATCTCACACTGTTAATTCCTAAAGTACCATGATAAGAATGGGAGGTTCTCCTTTCGGAACTAGGGGATGGACCCAGAATTCCGTCACGTTCTATGCTGGGGAAGCGAACGGGCCTTAGACCATGGTCTATGAGTTATGGGTTCCACAGGGTAGGCTTCGCGCTATCCTGTGCTGCAGATACTTTGCGTTTGTCTGGCTTTTGAGTGAGGTCCGGTGCGCCGGGTAGTAGTGGCAAACATAGACACCATGAGCGTACTGCATTGGTGGGACTTGACCATGTTTGCAACCTCATTAGTCACGTTGTATCTGTTAGGAACAGGATGTGTACAAAAGTAGAATTCATAACGCGGGTTTAAATCCCTAAATATGGAGAAAGGCATGATATGGACGTATGTAGTTATGGGATGCATACGACTCCAGATTCTCACTTGCATTAGAATAAGAGCATCCTAGCTTTAGTTGACATTGCATTAGATTCTAAGACATTGCACTCACAAACACTTAAACTATACCGACACATTTTACCATGCTTAATATGTTTGTTTTTTAGATTCGCTACTAGTCATCAGCCTTTAAGCGTCAGTATATGTACTGACGTCCCAACTCTAATAGGTTGTGGACACAGGATCACCAACTCGGGAGAACTCTAGTCAAGGCATGGTTTCCAAGCGAAGAGCTCGACGTTTATTGTTTCATCCTTGTATACTCTAATGTAATATATTGAAACAATGGAAACACTCGACTTGTAATATTGGTATTAAGTAAAAAGTTTTAAATTTTTCTGTTTTTCTGTGTATTGTGGCTAATTAAAGGTAAAGGTCCTGGCTCGTGTCTTGAATTCTCCATATAGGAAGTTCGGGGTGTTACATAAACACCCTAAACCTAATTACCAAAACCCTAATACTTCTCTCTATCTCTCCCCTATCCGTCATCTATCCCGATCCCGACCTTCTCTCCCGTTCTCCTCTCCTCTCTTCGTCACTGTCGCTGCCCTACATCCAACGCCGTATGTCGAACCCACCACCGCAACACCCCTCTCCTCTTCCCCATCCTTCCACCGTGCTCCCTGTCCCCATTCGAGTCGCAGCGACCCAAACCCAGGTCGCCGCTGTGTCGCCTTATGTTGCTACCCTTGTTTTGGTTGCGCTGCTATTATCACTGTCGTGCCCCACCGTAGTGCCACTCCGTCTAGCCGCTGTCGTCGTCCGCTGATGTAGTCGAACAGCCACGCTGTCGTCTCGCCGTTGTGCTACATCGCTGCTGCCGTCTTGCCATGGTGTTGTTGTGTCGCGCCTTGCTGTCGACCCTTTTGCTGTTGCTGCCACTGTTTGTTGCCGCTGCTTTATTGTGTGCATGTGAGCACGTACACAGCACGTGTTTCGGTTGGTGTTGGATCTTGCTCTTGTTCGTGCTCTTTTGTGTTCGTTGTTCAGGATCTATTCCTGTTATTATTTCGTCTTCGTCTTCTTCTTCGTTTTCAGGCAAGTAGCTTGTATGTGTTTTTTTTTTGGTCATACAAGTTAAATACCGTAAGTAGTCCAGCATGAAATTGTTCTGTGCTCTCATGATAATCCTATCTTATTCATTGAACCGTTGTCATTCATCCCTTGATCATGAGTAGTACACAGTAGTTGACACCGTTTCATGAAAACAATTTAGATTAGATTGGACATCTTGATTGTATGTTGTTTGTGGCATATCATGTGTTGTAGTAAATGTATGTGGATGTTTTGTTAGATGTAATCCCTCTTTATAGACCAATTGTTCACATACCATGCTGATTTGAGTAGCCTATATGTCATGCTTTGTATGCCATCTTAGATTGGATCGTTTGCAATTAAACTATTTGATGAAATGCATAAAAGAACTTTTGTTTTGCTACCGCCCTATTTTTGTACAGTAATTTCAACCCTGTTAACATCAGTAAAAGAAATAAATTTGTGAACATGATTTGTAGCCTTTGTTTTCTAGTTTTCAGAACTTTCGATGGATTTAAAATCTGATTTTCGATGCATGAGTTATTGCTGTTTTACTGCAGTCATATCGTATATTCCAGAATCTGAATGTATGATATTTTATTTTAAAACTGATACTAAAGGTAGAATTTGAACCCTATATTTTTCTGAGTATATTTAGACATGACTGGGATCAATCCCTAATTTTTGTAGAATTATTTAATGACTTTTGCATCTCATTTCACGCTTACCAATCGAAATATTTCAAAACTGCATGTTGTTCAGTAAATAATTATGTTTCAACCTGATTCTATTCGTCTGTGATGAAAACTTTGTGAATATTAACTGTAGCCTGTTTTGTCTATTTTATCACCCTTTTGAAGGATCTGATTTCGAATTATATTTTATGAACTATCTATGTTTTGGTACTCCCGTGTCAGAACTTTCTGATTCGAAGTTTTGTTGCATTACTCTGTTTTCCCAATTTTATTGACTATACTATCTGTAATATAAATTCATGATATTTTATATTTTGAGACTAGATATGTTAGGAAATCTTTCAGATTTTTCTCAGATTTATTTATGATGTTTTAAACTCTTTTCATGCTTATAAATAATATTTTGTATTTTCTGGCTGAACATAAGTTCTGTATTAAACTCTATTTCAACCCTGTTTCTGTGGCTGATGTATGACTTGTATATATGCGCTCGATTCGGCAAAGAGTCTAGTATTCATATATTCTGACAGATCTAGATTTTCAGTTTTGTCGCAACGGGAATCTCAGATTTGTTACAGTATTGTCTTACTGTCCAGAACTGGAAGTTTCGTTGTTTTGACTGTATGAGTTGTTTTTGTCTTCCGTTGTGTTCCTATTTCATCTTAGACTTGTCCTTTGTCCTTGCATGTCTTTAGCCTGGTTGTGTTCGGTCACACCTGTTTAACAATAATAAAAACTAATCAAGCCGGAGTTTTAAAGGGAAAAGATCTAGTAGTGGACAATATAGAAATGTGTATTCAGAAGGGAACTCATTTTCCCTACTGTTACTGTGGTACCTACAGTTTATCTCTGGATGCATGAGGCATGATCCATGACACCGTTACTGTTTGTTATTACGGTTACTGTTACTGTTTATCTGAATATACTGCCCTATAGGTTCCACTACGAAATCTTAAAACGAAACTGTTTGATGTAGCAATTATGTGGTATAATCTGGGATGCATGAAGTGCTACCTAGATAGTAATGAACATTAGACATAGGAATAACTATTTCACTGTCACATCCTATTACTGTTACCATTGACTTCACTGTTATTGTTGACTTAACCGTTACTTATATTGTTACACTCTACTGTTGTCCTGCTATCTCTGTTATCCGTAGACCGTTACCCTTGTTGTTTTTCTTCCATGTCCGTAGTTGTTTTAGTTTTTCCCTTTCCTTTTCTTGCTTGTACTTCTTGCGGCCCGAAACTTGCATCTAACGGGGATTATGTTTTCCTGTCTTCCTATTTTTTCTGTAATTGATATATGAGCAGGATTTGGTGATCGCTTGCCTACTAGAGTTGGTAAGCAAAAGTTTTGAGATGCGCAATGGAAATTTGCTCAAATGTTTTGTTAAAGTATTTTATTCATGAACTGTATGAAGACTTGTATTTGGGCTTGTAGTCCCAGGATATTATTTTGTTTCAGATCTCATATATGTTTGGGATATTTATTATTGTTGCGAATAAATACTATTGAGTTATAATTGTTTATTGCATGCCTGGTTGATTATACTATTATATTTATTATTGTGATGAGTCAAGCAGATCCGTACAACTTACGGATGGTGAAAACTATCCAGCTGGGCTTAGTCACGTACCATATTCCCTATTCCTTTTGGGAAGCGGGGCGTGACGGATACTTTAATTGAAAGGAATACGGCACACAAGGGTAAGATTCGTTGCCACTATTGAAGAGCAACTGAGCATTACAAGAGAGACTATCATAAGTGATTGAGTCAAAGAGTGCTACTACAGGAGGTGATTAAGCCAACACAGTCAGCACAACTGATTCAGGTAAATCAGGTGAATCTCATAACTTTGATATATGTCTTCTTGTTTCAAGTTCTTCAAATATGGATTCAAGTTGGTATCTTGATTCGGAAAGTTCTTCTCATATTTGCACCGAGAAGGAGATGTTTTCTACTTACAAGTTATCAACAGGTGGTAGTGTGAGAACGATTAGATGGGAGATTTATGAAGTAGTGAGTGAGAGAACAATTGAATTAGTGACACCAGATGGTAAAGGGTTCATACTAGAAGAGGTCATGCATATTCCTTCGATACAGTAGAATCTGATATCCTTGGCGACTCTTGATGCTCATGGTTGCAGGTACACAGCTCGAGGTGGAGTTTTGATTTGGAATAGCCATCATAAGGTAATGAAGTGCAAGGGGGGACTTGAGCAGGGTCAGCATAACCTCGACCTGTTTTGTAGGAGCAGAAAAAATCGGCCGAGTGTATAGAAGACCATTGTTCCTAAAGCAGCATCTTGTAAGCCGTCACTAGAATTACCGAATCGAGACTGCAACATTCGAATATCATTGGAAGGTGGAAAGAGCCTTGCTGTAGGCGGAGTTCGTATGGAGGGTGGCACCTCCATGATTACATCACTGGGGTGTGCCCTTGAGGGGGGCATACAGTTGGAGGAAAACAGGTGGAGGTTTGTTCAACTAGCAGAAAAAACCATAAAAACGTGTTGTTTACAAAGCGGAGATGAAAGATCTAGAAGAGTTTTTTAATCACACAGTTTTGGATTCATGAGTATGCAATCCAAGGTGGAGGTTTGTTCAATGAAGAAGACGTTGAGGCGATGAGAAGAATCGAAGCAGAAGATTGAAGATAGAGAAGACAGTAGTAAGCAGCAGCAACTGGAGCAGGTTGCAGTCGACCGTACAAGGGGTCGGTCGACCACCCGACTGTACAAAGTGTTTTCCCGCGAGGAAGCTGTCGGCCGCACCTTGGGGTCGGTCGACCGTATGCGGCACTGATGGGTTATTTGGGACGAGTATGGCTGATTTGTGAGAAGCTCAACTTTGTCTTCAAGTCAGAACGTACAGCTCTCTATGCAGGGTTATCTCTTCAATAGTAATCGAGTGTTTAGTGTATCAAGTGTATCTAAACTAGGGTTTCTCTAGATTTATATAATCAATTGCAATGGCTCCTAGAACGAGATGATTCTATTGAGTGTCAAATAGAAGAAGATGGTACTTCATCTCAGAGAGTTAGTGATTTCTCCATTGTAAACAACAAGCAAGTTCTAGCTAGGCTTGAGAAGTTGTTGTGAGAATTGTAATATTCTTGTATCTTCTCTTATTGAAATAACATCTCGGTTCTTCCTCCGCCGGATTAAGGCGAAAGCTCCAACTAAGACAATTCTTGTTTGCTTTGTGTGATTGGTGACATCTAGTTTTACTTTGTGGTTTGCATTGATTGTGTTGAAGACTCAACAAGATCCTCACTTTTTCTAACACTATTTACATGATGTCTTTCTTTTACCTCCCATCCTAGGTTATTAAGCCGAGAAACCAAATTAGATAGAACTTCTTTTGGTCGGGCTCATCTGTTTTGAGGATTGGCAAACATCTTTGTAAGTGGAATCTTTTGTGAAGGAGGTCTGGTATTCTAAACCTCAGACACCAGAACTTATCCCTTCTCGGGAAGTGGTTGTGAAAATTTCTCAAGCAAGATGAGTTTGGTTGGGTATGCCTTATTACCCATAAATACCACAAATGCCACAGAGTTTGGTATTTCCATTCCTCCCTCCCGTCTTTGGCCTCTCACTTCTAGAAGGGTATTTGGAAGGTTGTGGGTCCATTCAAATGTGGGATTTATCAACTCTGTAGGTGTAATGCCCCGAATTCTAAACATATTTAATTCGTAACAAATACATGATCTTTTACTTCAAATTCATACAAGTTTACAAGGAATTCAAAACTTTTTAATTACACAATGTTTGTTACAAAAATACACAGCGGAAGTTACAACGAGAAATATACAACTTTAACATTTAACAACTTTAATCTGAAAATAATCATCAGCATTAATTCAACTTTATGCCCTTTTGCTAATCCAAGTCCTGCACTGGAAACCTGTGGGCACGTCAGTTGCATACAACTGACGCAATGCTATAATATAGCGATTCTCTTACTTTAGCAAACACAAACTTGAATGCACAATAAAGCGTAAAAAGTGACTATCCTAAACATGTTAGTGTATGATATGACCTAATGCCTAATGCAGACATTACACTATGATGCACTAATGCACACTTGTTCAGATTCTATGCATCCCATACTACATAGGTCCGAGGGCAAGCCTTTATCGTACTCCCCATTATAGGGTTTAATCCTTCGCTATGAAATACTACTACGGTGACAAATGTAAGGTTTAGGTATCCTGTACCACCCCGATAATTCTTGAGAATCACTCTCCCACCACGAGTCATAACCCAGATAAATATGGAGGCGAAACCCACACCGCGAGCTATGACCTCGATAATTCTTGAGAGTCGTTCTCCCACCGCGAGTGATTTTCGGACATAACGCCTCACACCCTGATAATTCTGGAGACGAAACCAACACCACGAGTCATAGGTACCTCATCACATAAATACCCCAGGAGCGTTGCCTCGATCCCGATAATTTTGAAGAAATACCTCCCACCGCGAGTGATTTTGGACATACTACCTCACACCCCGATAATTCTAAAGATAATCTCCCACCTCGAATCATATGAGGCCCTCATACTCATGTTGACCCATACTTCATCACATCTCCCCTTAGTGTCTGTCCTTAAGTTTAGTTTTAATAATCACAATCTAGAACTAGCTTACCCCACCAGACTTAATCAACACGAGAGAAAGTTAGCCCACACTGGCTACTTCTCAAAGAGAAACTTAACCCACACTGGTTATTTCTCAACTTTCATTATTCACAAAATGCCGGTTACTAAGGGTTTCACCTAACCTCTAGATTCCAACAACAATCTCACTATTGAGATCAATTAGGTTATATCTAACTTCAACGTAAACATTTCATTTATTATCCATCACTTCTTCTTTATCCTCTTTCTTTATAAAGTATTCAACTTCTTATGACATCATTCGATAATATTTTCAAATCAAATTCTTATAGACAACTTCTTGGTTAACCAACCAAGCTAATCACTTTAATAATTCTCAATGTTCTTTCGATTAATACAACCTTTTTCATTTTTATCTATACTTCAAGTATATTAATACAAAGATCCCTTTTAAGATTAGATCACTACTTCTTAACACAAAATCTTTTTAAGATTAATCATTAGAGATTCTTTATTTCCAACTCATAATTATGCCTTAATTTTATTGTAAACCAACTCTTAAAATCTTTAATCATATACATTTTCTTCTTAAACTTGAATTCAAAACTCAACCAATACATGAATATGACTTTTAAATTCTCAAAATATTTCTTAGAATAATATGAAATAATTGTCATGTGTTCTAATAATATTCTATAATATTTCTATGAAGTTTCCAAATTTTTAAACTTGATAAGTCTCAAAAAATAAAAATAAACCCCAAATGTAGATGCCCGGATTCGAACCCAGAGCCAATAGCGACTCAAACCGCAGCCCAAACCAATGAGCCACTCACGATTGGTGAAAGAAAGACTCTTCGGTTCTTTTATACTTCACCTACTGTTGTTATTCTATAAAATCAACTTTAAAATGATAAAGGGCATCTCAAGACTCGAACCCGAGCACAGCCAGAAGGCGCTCAACACCCCCCCCCCCCACGCTCATGCACTGGCCAATAAGCCAAACATCAATTCTGATACTATATGGGTTTAAGTTCTTTTAACCCAACTCTCTGATTTCATTTCATTTTTAACTCTTTCAATCATTTTCGATTTCTAATCTTTTCTCTCAATTGAATTGTTCATAAAGTACATTCCTAAGTTTCCAGAAATGTTTTCTCATTAATTTTATCCATACAAGAGTGAAATTATACACAAATATTTTAAATAGTAATTTTTGAGAACCTTCATAAACATATACTTTTATTTATCATCAAGACTACTTGAATATAATTTCTTTTCCATTTATTCTGAATTTAAGGAAAATTTCACAACTCTCTTTTTGAATTATAACCCACCAATTTTGTATATGAAACTTAACAACTTTATTTACAAATATACACAATTCATATAATTTAATCATGACATACTAATATGTGCCTAACAACACTACATATGCTCTTAAATAGAATTTTAATTTGACAACCTAACAATTCTACATTGAACTTTCAACTAGCATGCACCATTTCTCATATTTCATTATTACTAAGAATTCTAGATAATAACACAACATGCATAACAAATGTAGATAAAGAACTCATACCAATTATCTATTTCAAGCATAAACTACCTAGGCATGTATTCTACAACAATTTAGAAAGTAAAAGAGACAACTACCTTTTTCTTGATGCAAATTGTAAATAGAATTCCTAGAAAATTTTTCCAAGCTCCAACACAAAAAGCCTTCTCCTCCTTAGTAAAAAAATCAAAACCGAAACTTTCTCTCTAGCAAACCGAACACCTCTTCTCACTTCTCTTTAATTTGATTTGAGTTTCTTGTGTGTGTTCATGTTTAAGGAGGGGGTATTTATAGGAGTATTGTGTGGTTGAGATGACTCCCACTACTCAAAAAACTACCCATTCACTCACACACTCTCCCACTCTCTCCTCACTCCAAGAATGGCCGGCCACTTCTGTAACGCCCCAAATCCCCGTTTCCGGACATCCGTGACATAACCAGAATCTTTGCCTTCAAATACATCTCAACACAGTAAATAAAATGGAAATTAAAAACTTTTATTTCCATCAGAATTATTACATCATTAATTACAAATGTATATTGTTCCTGAACAAGGAATACAAATTACATTAACTTAATATAGATGCTACAATGTAACGATTACCGTCTGCCACCTAGAACTGTAACCAACAACTCTCTACTGCAAGCTCCACCGAGCGGTCATGCTGCTTCCCTGAGATGCGCCCTATAGCTTGAACCTTCTGCTGCACTAATCTGATATTCCGGCATCTGCTCGAATGGTAGGCAGGTACACTGTCACTCCACTTGGATGCCCTGCTTATCTCGAGCTCTCCTGCCCTCACGACCCGGTATCCAGTACCTATTTAAGTGGGCACATCAGTACTTATACTGACGGAATGTTGATAAGAAAACAGTGATTTCTAAACTTGAAATCACAATCAATCTTGATGAGAAAGAAAACGTGCATCCTAATTTTCTAGTGTCAGTGTATGTCATGATCTGAAGTGTAATACCCCGTAATTTTTGAGAGTATATATATATATATATATATATATATATATATATATATATATATATATATATATAATAGGAGAGAGAAGGGAAGGAGGGGGGGCACGTGATGAGTAAAAACAACAAAAAATAAGTTGATGTGCTTAATTCTTGGTGTGACGTCGGATGACGTCACCAGTTAGGGGCCCCACCCGGATTTAATGTTGATAGGAAGAAGATTGCTGTGTTCTCTCTATTTCCGATGTGGCACATGGGGTTCGGCTTGTGTGTGCATGGGAGAAAAAGAGAGAGAGATGTGTTTGAGAAGTAATCCCATGTCGGGAGTATGTAATAAATAATTTAATATAAATATAATTGCCTATGATCAAGAGTCACCTAATTGGTTAACCACCTTTTGAGAGGAAGTCTGTGGGGGGGGGCAGTTGTACTATATGTATTAATTTGTCTTCTTAAAATAATAAAAATTGTCTGAGTATTGGGGCGGGGCGTTACAAATGGTATCAGAGCCGGCTTTCGACATCGGGTGTGGAAGAGGGCCTTAGTATGATCCGCAGTGTTGAGAGTCACTGATCTCTGGGATCGGGTATGATCTACGGTGTTAAGAGTCACTGATCTTCGGGATCGAGGACGATGCCACATTGGCTAGAAAGGAGGATACTACATTAGATGTGCATGCCGCGTACTCACCGAGGACGCTGATTTCTAAAGGGGGGGTATATGTAATACCCCGTATTTCGAATATATATATATATATATATATATATATATATATATATATATATATATATATATATAAAATAGGAGAGAGAACGTAAGGAGGGGGGGTATATATAAATAATAGGAGAGAGAATGTAAGGAGGGGGGGACGTGATGAGTAAAAACAACAAAAATAAGTTGATGTGCTTGGTTCTTGGTGTGACATTGGATGACATCACCGGTTAGGGGCCCCACCCGAATTTAATGTTGAGATGAAAAAGATTGTTGTGTTCTCTCTCTTTCCGACGTGGCACATGGGCTTCGACTTGTGTGTGCACGTGAGAGAAAGTGAGAGATGTGTTTGAGAAGTAATCCCATATCGGAAGTATGCAATGAATAATTTAATATAAATATAATTTCCTATAATCAAGAGTCACCTAATTGGTTAACCACCTTTTGAGAGATAGCCTGTGGTGGGCAGTTGTACTATAAGTATTAATTTGTCTTCAAAAAATAATAAAAATTGTCCGAGTATTGGGGCGGGGCGTTACATGAAGTCTAATGCATAAGACAATGTACAGAAACAGATGCACTTAGTCTAATGTCAGCAAGACTCTGGATACGCATGCATCCCATACTACATACACTCCAGATCAAGCCGTCTTCTACAGCTTCAGGGTTTCGAACCCCCACCATGCAAATAATCTACTACTGTGCTCAACCTGTTCCTGATAGATACAATCGTGGCAGGTGAATCCGGCAGTTATCACTGTTAAACACAGTGGTGTTTGCCACTAGTGCCCCAAACCTATCTAGATCAGACTAAATGCCGTGACGATCTTACAGATACACTACCACATATCTATGGCGCCGAAGATCCATGGGACAGCAACCCCATGGTCCATTCGTGTCCACTCAACATGAGATAATGACGGCCTCGAAGGACTAAGCCCCCTATCCGACAGGAACCTCCCGTTCTTACCACGACACTTCAGGAATCAACAGTGCGAGATAAGTATAGCAGCATGTATCCCTAATGACAGGAAGAGACAATCCTGGTTATCACCGCCTAGTGCTGACTCTTAAAACGAGTCAGATTATAGGGAATCACCCCTAACATCAACTTGGTCTTCAAGCGAAAAGTAAAGAAACATAATATGAAATAACATTGTGCTAAACATGCGAGTTGTCAAATCATGCATAGTGTCTAAAGAATGATTAAGCCCAACCGGTTTTGTCAAAAATAACTAATCACAATCACGACAAACCGACATTCATCGGTTGCCAACACCTCTGTAGGTCTTTGACCTAAGGTCCCCGGCCCGCGACCCTAAGCAAGCAGTACAACGGCGCCCAAGGGAGTGCCTCATAACCAGCAATAGAGGTGAAACACACACAACTTACTAATATCCAGTCATTGACAGACTTACACATCAACACATCCTAGACGATGTAAATAACCTAGCTTATCAACCTCTAAACAATGGCGATCTGATCTCCATAAGTCGCCACCACCTCCATCTCAGGTCTCATAAAGTATCCCGACCCGCGGTCAACTTCACTCGGTAAACAAACGTGACGGTGCACAGGAAAAATCACTATCTCTCGAGATGGAAAATAAATATCAATACAATACTTGCCGACTAGGTTAATAGTCTTAGGGTATCCTAACCTAGACTAGTTCCAAGCTATACTAGCTACGAGCCCCACATACAACATATAGACCATAAAGCTATTCTTCCAACTCACTCATGTGTCCATCATGAGTACTAAGCACAAGGATCTCACATAAGTCCCACATGAAGTGCTTAATAGGGATAATCATTCAACCATCCCAAACTCAAATCACCATATAGTCATAAATCATGTAGCATGCAGAAAGTTCCATAATTGATGCTACCCTCAACTGAACCCAACAAAATTAGACTTTCTAGAAGGGTGGGAATCTCTACTACAATTTCCTAGTTGACAACTTTCTCAAATTCCTTATAGAACTCAAGTTCCCCGATTTAACACACGCTTGAGATCGACCAAGACAGCAGGTTGCTGAACTTGTAACCTTCGTAACTTCCAATATGCAGTTCGGAATTATTTGATATTACCCATTCTGGAAAGCGAAGACCCTGTACTACAAGTCTCCAGTTAATCATTTTTTCAAATTCAGCCATCTAGAGGCTATACAATCCCTATATATTCTCAGCTGTGAATTTCTTCATACGCTTACTGCATCTTGCCACCAACATAAAAACTTGTTTGCTTGTTGGAATTACTCGATTCTAGATTCTATGGAAAGGTGGGAGTGTCTACTACAACTTCCTAGTTAGACACATCCACAGATCATCCATTAAAGTCCTCAAAAATTTTAATTTCTATCAACATACACAGAGGAAATGGGTTTCCTTTACGAAAACCAAATTCTTCAAGTAAGACTGGTTCTGCCCCTATCTAAAAAAAATCATAACTTTTAGTACACAACCTGGAGTTGCATGATTCTAGATGTTTTAGAAAGCTACGACTCTCTACTACAATTATCTAGTTGATCATTCTTCCAAATTCTCAACACATAATTCCAGAATTACACAATTTTACTGATTACTCAAAAACTGGACTGAACTGAACATATCGTACTCAAAAGTCAATTTCAATTCAACCACAAGTCCAATACTTATGAAATTTTAGATTCGGTAACTAGACATATACAAGAGCAATACCCCAAAATTTTAGCTCCTAAATCACAATATACTAGGAGTTATGCAATTTTGAACATGGATCAAAATCAGCCAACACCACACAGAGACAGCATCTCTCCTTCATGTTATGCTATTTTGTAACGATCAAATAGTGTATTAAATCTTCTTCAAAAATTCTCAAATTTTGTACACTAATAGAAGACATATACAGCATACTACGTTTCAAATTTTATCTCAAAATTTCATACCATTAGAGAGTTATGATTTTCCAAACATCGATCAAAATCAGCCTCTTCAAGGACAACAGTAGCTACTCCTACTTTACTGTGTTGTTTTCAACTGATCGAATGAAGTCCCAAATGTTCTCCAACAATTCTCAAATTTGGTACACTAATAGTAGACATATACAAGATGCTACATTCCAAATTTCATCACAAAATTCCATACCAATTGAGAGATACAATTTTTCAAAGTTCACATTCCATCTACTTAGCTGCAGTTTCCCCCACTCAAGCAGTCGAGCAAACAAAAATTTTTAAAGCAAATAAATTCCAAATATTCTAAAATTTGGAATACATGTTGTTAATATATACATCTAACTTTTCCTTTCAGGTTTCAACTCAAATTTCCTTATAAATATTGAGTTACGAATTTTGAACTCGACTCGCTGCTTACCCAAAATTGCAAAATTTCCATAACTCGCTGTTTTGGAAATGAATTTCGTAAACCCCCCAAAATAAAATTCGAAAATTTCGAAATAACTCTACCTTGCTCCTAACATCATCATCAACATCCAGTAAAATTTTGGAATCGAAATTCCATCTTGTCATCGAATTACAGATTCTCTACATAACACGACTTAAAGCTACAATTTCAATCTCTTCACCTCTATACCATTCCTACTAACTCAACTCAAGCATGATCAATTTCTACTTGTATAAACTACTAACATCTATCATTCAAGCATTCAAACAAGCATCAAATCTTCAAAAAATGAAACAAGCTAGAGTTTAGAAAATACCCACAAAGTCGATTGAAGAGAGGCTCCTTGCTTTGCTAGCTCCTTCTCCTCCTCTGTGCTATATCCTCATCTCCTCTAGCGCTCTACAACCCACAAAAATTGAAGCTCTCATTCCTCTCTTTCTTTTCCTCACTTTCTATCTTTTCTTTTCTTTGATAATAGAAGAAGTGGATGAAGAAGAAGATGGAGATGAGAAGGGAGGGTGGGGGATTTGGATGAAGTGAGATGGAGATGGGGTTTCGGCTGCCCCTGAGAATGGGGGTGAGAGAGAGGTCGGTGGAGAAATGGGGAAGGGAAAGGGAGTGGGGATTTATTTTTCCAGAAGATTCAAGGAGAAAAGAGTTTGTATGCTTTTGGGATTAATCTAGGCCTTAGGATCTCATCAAGATAAAGGATTTAGGAGAAGATCATGATTTGGTGTGAGTCTTACACATGCTACAATAGTATATATATATACATACACATTTATTAATATACATATATACTTATATATACTTATACACATACACAAACATATAGGTGTATTCAAGTATAAAAGTCTAATCCATTACAAATCAATTAAATATGTATACATATATATATAAATACATACATATACATATATGTATAAAAATGCATGCAAGTATTCATATAATTATATCATATACAATCCAATCACAATATACATATATTCATATATGTATATGTACCTCCATATAAAAATAAAATATTTGTTTGTAGAATAAAATATAAGAATATATGTTATAAAATTATTATTTTCCCAAAGATTGTCTCGTTTAAACAAATGGGACAATACACCCAGTTTAATTGAGAAGATATCCCGAATATACCTCATCGGGTTCATAATATGTAATATATCTGAAATTTCTCAAATAAAAATCAATTATTATTAGAAAAATATATAATCGCGTGCAATTCTCAACTGTGTACGGATTATGATGCAAAATAGTTATATGCTATTTTGCGGGGTATTACATTACTCCCTCCTTAGAATCGTTCTGTCCTCAGAACTATGCTAGCAGAGAGGAAAACACAACACAATCACCACTGGTTCATGAGATATTTTCCTGAACCATCTCCAGTTTCTCAAGTGATATTCTTGACAAACTGGTCTTCTACCAAGTTGAATTGTTGTTCTTCGGTCTTCTGGACAGATCCATCATGAATTTGATGCTGACACTCTTCTTCTTCTACTCTAGAGTTGACAATAGATGCATTATTTTGCTTGTCTTTGTCCACAAGTGATGCTGATTCACTCCTTGATTACGAGTTCTGCTGGTTGGTGACCACTCCCTCCTTAGAAAAATTTGAAGTCACGAATTGCCGCTTCAGTCCTTTAGCAGTTTCCTTGATGGTTTTGCCGAATGTTTGGCTTGGTCGTCCCTATCTGGGTGAGATTTCCTCCTTGCCGTGCTCCTGCCGGTTTCTTAATCACTAGTTGATCTTGGAGAACTCTGCCACTTCTTGGAAAATGATTGAGTTGGTCATCGACAAATCCTTCCTCGAGCCTAGTCTTGATTAGTTCCTGGTGACGGCATCTGGTTTCTGCTGATTTCCACCAGTGCCTTCCTTGGTACGTCATGAATTCTAGTCTCGGTATTGAGTCGTCAGTGCGGCCTTATCGTTCTTCCTCAACTTTTGTGTTGCAACTCGCCCTCACTTGTCGTTTGACTGTAGCCTTGTTACCTGCACATCAGGTTGTAGATTTTCATTCTGAACAATCGGTTGCAAACTTGCCTTACAATATCCAGTTGCAGCTTTGCCTCCATTGATGTCTGTTTACAGACTAGCCGCCATTTGAACACGACTGCACAATGCTTATTAGTGAAGAATGAAATACATTGGGACTGGTTCAAATATAAAGAGGATCATAATCATAAGTTGTAAAGCACTACCATATGATTTATGATCATCTTATTGCCAAACTAGATTAATTTATCTAGTTTTCAAGTCTAATTTCCTACTGTGTTAGACTACAATTTGAAGTCAGCTCTGATACCATCTGTAACGTCCCGGATCCCTGTTTTTGGGCATCCGTCACACAACCAGAATCTTTGCCTTCAAATGCATCTCGACACAGTAAATAACACGGAAATTAAAAACTTTTAATGCCATGAGAGTTATTACAACATTAATTACAAATGTATATTGTTCCTGAACAAGGAATGCAAATTACATTAACTTATTACAGATACTACAATGTAACGATTACCATCTGCTACCCAGAACGGTAACCAACAACTCTCTAATGGAAGCTCCACCGAGCGGCCATGCTGCTTCCCTGAGATGCGCCCTGTAGCTCGAACCTTTCGCTGCACTATTCTGATATTCTGACATCTGTCCCGAATGGTAGGAATGTACACTACCACTCCACTTGGATGCCCTGCTTGTCTCGAGTTCTCCTGCCTTCACGACCCGGTATCCAGTACCTAATTGAGTGGCCACGTCAGTACTTATACTGACGCAATGCTGCTATGAAAACAACGATTTCTAAACTTGAAATCACAATCAATCTTGATGAGAAAGAAAACGTGCATCCTAATTTTCTAGTGTCAGTGTATGTCATGACCTGAAGTCTAATGCATAAGACACAATGAACAGAAACAGATGCACTTAGTCTAATGTCAGCAAGACTCTGGATACGCATGCATCTCATACTACATATGATCCAGATCAAGCCGTCTTCTCTAGTTTCAGGATTTTGAACCTTCGCCATGCAAATAATCTACTATTGTACTCAACCTGTTCCTGACAGATACAATCGTGGCTGGTGAATTTAGAGGTTATCACTGCTAAACACAGTGGTGTTTGCAACTAGTGCCCCAAACCGGTCTGGATCACACCAAATGCTGTGACGATCTTACAGATACACTACCTCATATTTATGGTGCCGAAGATCCATGGGACAAAAGCCACATGGTCCATTCGGGTTCACTCAACATAAGAACATGACGGCCTCGAAGGATTAAGCCCCCTATCTGACAGGAACCTCCCGTTCTTACCACGGCACTTAAAGAATCAACAGTGCGAGATACGCACAGCAGCACGAATCCCTAATAACAGGAACATACAACCCTGGTTATCACCGCATAGTGTTGACTCTTAGAACGAGTCGGATTATAGGGAATCACCCCAAACATCAACTTGGTCTTCAAGCGAAAAGTAAAGATACATAATATGAAATAACATTGTGCTAAACATGCGAGTTGTCAAATCATGCATAGTGTCTAAAGAATGACTGAGCCCAACAGGTTCAGTAAAAAATAACTAATCGCAATCACGACAAACCGACATTCATCAGTTGCCAACACCTCTGTAGATCTTTGACCTAAGGTCCCCGACCTGCGACCCTCAGCAAGTACCACAACGATGCCCAAGGAAGTGCCTCATACCCGACAATAGAGGTTAAACACACGCAACTTACTAATATCCATTCATTGACAGACCTAGGCATCAACACATTCTAGATGAGGCAAATAACCTAGCCTATCAACCCTTAAACACCGGCGATCTGGTCTCCATCAGTCACCACCACCTTCGTCTCAGGTCTCATACAGTATCCCGACCCGCGATTAACTTCTCTCGGTAAACAAATTGACGGCGCATAGTAAAAATCACTATCTCTCGAGATGGAAAATAAATATCAATACAATACTTGCCGACTAGGTTGATACTCTTAGGGTATCCTAACCTAGACTAGCTCCAAGCTATACTAGCTATGAGCCCCACATACAACAAATCGACCATAAAGTTATTCTCCCAACTTACTCACGTGTCCATCATGAGTACTAAGCACAAGGATCTCACATAAGTCCCACAGGAAGTGCTTAATAGGGATAATCATTCAACCATCCCAAACTCAAATCACCTTATTGTCATAAATCCTATAGCATGCAGAAAGTTCCATAATTGATGCTACCCTCAACGGAATCCAACAAAATTAGACTTTTTAGAAGGGTAGGAACCTCTACTACAATTTCCTAGTTGACAACTTTCTCAAATTCCTTATAGAAATCAAGTTCCCCGATTTAACACACGCTTGAGATTGACCAAGATAGCAGGTTGCTGAACTTGTAACATTCGTAACTTCCAATATACAGTTCGGAATTACTTGATATTACCCATTCTAGAAAGCTAAGACCCTGTACTACAAGTCTTTGTTGATAATTTTTCCAAATTCTGAACACACAATTCCAGAATTACATGAATTTACTAATTACTCAAAAATTGGACTGAACTGAACATACCGTACTCAAAAGTCAATATCAATTCAACCACAAGTCCAATGATTATGAAATTTTAGTTTCGATAATTAGACATACACAAGAGCAATACCTCAAAATTTTAGCTCCTAACTCACAATGTCCTAGGAGTTATGCAATTTTGAACATGGATCAAAATTAGCCAACACCACACAGAGACAACAGCTCTCCTTCATGCTGTGCTATTTTGTAATAAACAAATAGGGTATTAATTCTTCTTCAAAAATTATCAATTTTTGTACAGATTAGCAGACATATACAACATACTACGTTTCAATTTTCATCTCAAAATTTCATACCATTAGAGAGTTATGATTTTCCGAACATCGATCAAAATCAGCCTCTTCAAACACAATAGCAGCTACTCCTACTTTACTGCGTTGTTTTCAATTGATCGAATGAAGCCCCAAATGTTCTCCAACAATTCTCAAATTTGGTACACTAATAGTAGACATATACAAGATGCTACATTCCAAATTTCATCAAAAAACTCCGTACCAATTGAGAGATACAATTTTTCAAAGTTCACATTCCATCTACTTAGCTGCAGTTTTCCCCACTCAACCAGTCAAGCAAACAAAAATATTAAAAATAGCAAATAAATTCGAAATATTCTAAAATTTGGAATACATGTTGTTAACATATACCTCAAACTTTTCCTTTCAGGTTCCAACTCAAATTTCCTTATAGATATTGAGTTGCGAATTTTGAACTCGACTCGCTGCTTACCCAAAACTGTAGAATTTTCTTAACTCCCTGTTTTGGAAATGAATTTCGTAAAACCCCAAATAAAATCCGAAAATTCCGAAATAATTCTACCTTGCTCCTAACATCACCATCAACATCCAGTAAAATTTTGGAATCAAAAATTCAGCTTGTCATCGAATTACAGATTCTCTCCATAACAGGACTTAAATCTTTAATTTCAATCTCTTCACCTCTATACCATTCCTACTAACTCAACTCAAGAATGACAAATTTGTACTCCTATAAACTACTAACATCTAGCATTCAAGCATTCAAACAAGCATCAAAACTTCAAAAATTGAAACAAGCTAGAGTTTAGAAAACACCCACAAAGTCGATTGAAGAGAGGCTCCTTGCTTTGCTTGCTCCTTCTCCTCCTTTGTGCTATATCCTCATCTCCTCTAGCTCTCTTCAACCCACAAAAATTGAAGCTCTCATTCCACTCTTTCTTTTCCTCACTTTCCATCTTTTCCTTTCTTTGATAATAAAAGAAGTGGAAGAAGAAGAAGATGGAGATGAGAATGGAGGGTGGGGGATTTGGATGAGGTGAGATGGAGGTGGGGTTTCGGCTGCCCTTGAGAATTGGGGAGAGAGATAGGTCGGTGGAGAATTAGGAAGGGAAAGGGAGTGAGGGATTTATTTTTCTAGAAGCTTCAAGGAGAAAAGAGTTTGTATGCTTTTGGGATTAATCCTAGCCTTAGGATCTCATCAAGATCAAGGATTTAGGAGAAGATCATGATTTGGTGTGAGTCTTACACATGCCTACAATAATGTATATATATATACATACACATTTATTAATATACATATATACATATGTATACTTATACACATACACAAACATATAGGTGTATTCAAGTATAAAAATCCAATCCATTACAAATCATTTAAATATATATATATATATACATACATATACATATACGTATAAAAATGCATACAAGTATTCATGTAATTATATCATATACAATCCAATCACAATATACATACATTCATATATGTATATGTACCTCCATATAAAAATAAAATATTTGTTTGTAGAATAAAATATAAGAATATACGTTATAAAATAATTATTTTCCCAAAGATTGTCTCGCTTAAACAATCGGGACAATACACCCAGTTTAATTGAGAAGATATCCCAAATATACCTCATAGGGTTCAGAATATGTAATATATCTGAAATTTCTCAAATAAAAATCAATTATTATTAGAAAAATACATAATCACATGCAATTCTCAACTGTGCACGGATTACATTGCAAAATAGCTATATGCTATTTTGCGGGGTATTACAACTTCTCTAATGCACAACACGTGCATGTGCACTCCTTTTGCACACCACTTCTCATTCTATTATTAATTGTTTTTAAATTAAATATAGTTCTATGTTACATGACAAGTGTACTAGCTTTTTAAATGTGTATTTAAATATAGAATTAATCTTGGGCCTCTATTTATATTTAATTCTTAGTGGGCTTCAAAATAGATTTTAGACCTATTGGATTAAAATAAAATAAATCATACAAGTGTGACCAATAAAATGAGAAGAAAATTGTGCATGACTTTTAGAAAATTTTAGGGACTAAAAATGCATAAAATTGTACGTGCAATGCACGTGTAAAAATTGTAAAAATTAATATTTTTCTGGAATGTTACAGTGGGGATGGTATCAAGATTAAATTCTGGACCTATTTATGTATCAGTAGTATCTATATCGCCTTCAATTGTCCTGAAATTTTTAATCTTGCTACCAACCCACAGGCATGGGTAGGTGATTATATGGTCTGCAATGACAATGCTAGAGATTGGAACATCACCTTCCGCAGATCTATCCCCATCTTCCTTATATCCGCATTATATCAAATTGCTTCTATTACTTAGAGCTTATCAATGTCACCCCAAAGATGATTTTTATGGCGGTTGTAACACACTAGAACTTTAAATAATGTTTTTGAGATTAATAAATGAATTAAAGTGATTTTTGGTGATTTAATAAATATTTTTCCTGAAATTTATCTTTTTGTACGTGCAAAACACATGCAAATATTTTATTGGGAAACTCAAAGTCAGAAATTATTTTGGGGAAACCTACTATTTATTAGTATGTATTTTTTGAGAATTTTGTGGATTTTTTTATATTACTTTGGCATGTTTGCAAATATTACAAACAGATGGGCTTTCGTGCAAAATTACCACTTGGGGTAAAAACTCCAGATTTTCAGATTTCTGGGCTGAGCATGATGGTTGGCCAACTTAGAGGTAAAGAGTTTAAATTTTTTTCTAAAAGATTTGGTTTATTTTGCTAATTTATTAAAGAAGGGTCTTTTTGCAAAATTGTCACTTGGAGACAAAAATTACAAAATTGATTTTCCAGATTTGAAACTTATGCCGGCCATATCTGGGGTGGGATATTTTTGATTATACTCAATTAAATTGGTTAATTTAGTTACCTTGTATAAAAGATCTATATATGTAAAGATATATTCTAAAGGAATATTTTATAAAATCTTCTCAAAACCCTAATACGTCAGATTTTGGCTATTTAGGGGGCTACTGCAGCCGTCTCTTTTATGAACAAAAACAAAAGTATATTTTATTATTGATTTTCTTCGAGTTTCAAAGCGATGATCTTGGATTTTGCGAAAGGATGAGTTTTTCTTATTCTTTATGACTTTCGTTGATTCTTCAATAAGGTAAGTGACATATGTTTGAATTCTTGTTGTTCTATGCATGTTATATATGACGATTTGTCTAGTAGAATTCATGTTAGATGATCGTATGATGATATACTGAATATATTGATGGATGGATAATTAAAAATAGAACTTTTCATGAATAATATGCAATTGACGATTAAACCTACTGTTTAGATGATCTAAGAATGACGGGAATCTAGTAGTAATCATGGATGTGCTATTTCTTGTTGATCTGATATTATATAGTGAGTTGTAATATGTATAATGCATATAGGTGATAAAAATAGGATTCTATACTGATGAAGTAAATATGATTCTGTTTGGATGTTTTGTTGAATGAAACTTGACTAAATAATTGTTGTGGAGGGACATAATCATGGGAAAATTGACATAACTAGTTGTATAAGTGATTAACAAATTGTAAGAGAGTTTGGGAACCAAATATCTAGTCTTTATGTGTTGAAATATTGATTTCTTGATTTCGGTCAGAGCCGAAAGTGGACTTTTGAGTTTTATGAGATTTTCGAGTGGATCTTAATCTATATTGACACTGAGATTGGATTTGGAACATTATACTACTCATATACAATAAATTTTGATGAAGCTACTGATGCATATACACATGTATACACATATATATTTAATTCCTTATTTGAAGAGTTTTGATGAAAAATTGCTCTTTTAAGAATTTGTTGAGAGTTTGATTTGATTTATGAACTCCAGTATATTAGACAAGTTGTATTTGATCATTTTAGGGTTTTTATTTCACGAATTCATGCTTTTAAAGATTTAAAACTACATATCAATTGTGAAGTGCACGATTTTTAAAGCTGACTGGGTATCAGCCAACGGTCGACCGTCCACTTTTTGAACTAAAATGACAGTCGACTGTCAATTGTTGGATTTTGGATTTTTAGCATGTCAGTTGACCGCCACTTTTGGAAGTAATATGTCAGTCGACCGACACCAGCCGCCAATGTTGTTTTGTTGAGTTTTCTTACTGATTTCTTGTACGATTATTTCTTCGAATTTATGGATTATTGATCAACTGTTTAAGATGAGATTTTTGCTACATAATACTATATTTGACAGAGAGTTACATTTTGATTATAATAGAGTTTAACTCGTAGTTTCAATGACTTTAGAAAGCGGATTATATATGGATTTCGAGGGGTTGATGTTTTGTGATTTTTTTTCTAAGACTTCAAAATGCAAAACTCAGTTGTTTAAGAGATTTAATCTCAAATCTTACTTCTGGAAATTTGTGAGTGTTTGGGTAAATTTGGATTTGTTTGGTTAAAGAAGTTTTCTTAATATAAATGATTTGATGATGGAATCAAGATTTTTAATGAAAGATTTGTGTTGATATTCGAGTTGTAAGTCTCTAGAGGTTGAGTGGGATTCCTGAAAACTGGAAGATGAGATTTTGTAGATATTGGCCAGTTGGGGCCTTGGGTTTGTTTTGGTGGAATAAAGTCCGACAAGGTGCACCAACTCTAGTGATGGGAAAATTGTGTTTTAATTAATAACAAGCAACTTAAGGACAAGCACTAGTGAAAATGTGATGGAACTTGAGAAACGTAATTATGGGCTCTGTTGTTAGTCCAACGGATGTATTTCAGGACTATGTTTATTGTGTCCATAGTATGTTCGCGTGTCGAGGGTCGGCAGGCCTATTCACCGAATGTCTAGAGAACAGTTTGTATGTTCGCTTGTCGAGGATCGGTAGGCCTATTCACGGAACATACGGTGCATTCACGTGTCGAAGGTCGGCATGCCTATTCACTGGATGTACTGTGTATCTGCATGTCAAGGGTTGGGAGGCCTATTCGTGGGGTACACGGCAGGGAGGTGATTCTCCGGAGTTAGAGCTATTCTTACATGATGCTTGCGCATCGAGGGTTATTAGGCCTATTTGCGGAGTATTCTAGATCTTGTTTCTATCTTTGTAGTAGGATTAGTTGCATAACGAGTGATTTAACCCTATAAAGTGGAGAACGATAAGGGCTTGCACCGGACCTATGTAGTATTGAATGCATAGAATTCGACAAGTATGCATTAGAGAGTCATCATAATGCATTTGTGTTTTCTTGACTTGTATTATGCATGATGTTTTCTATTTTTCTACACTTGACACTTAGCTTAGTTTCACTTGATGTTTTATTTATTGTTATTTCATTATCCACATGTTACTACGGTTGGAATGTGTTGATTATGAATTTATTCTTTATGTTTTTTTATATTGTATTTCTTTTGATGTCACTCACACCGTTATGGCTGACTCCGTAATTTTGGGGGTTAGAGTTATCTCTAACCTCATATTTTACAGGTAGGTACCATTAGCTTGGAATTTGGATGCATGTGGTAGAATAATAATATGGCTTATAACAATTGTAAAAGAAAAAAAATATAATTCAAGGTGTTTAATTTCCGTTGTGCTATGTAAAGATTTGATGTAATAAAAGTTGAAAAATATTCTGTGTTTTGGCTATGTTTACTATTACATTGAGGTAGATGTTAGAAATTGTGCCACATATTTTAATATTTATTTATTGGAAATTCGGAGCGCTACAGAGTTTGCAGAGTATGCTTCAATAGTAATGATAAACATGATATAAGAATAAACCTATGTGGACATTAGAGCGTGAGTACCTAGGTATGGACATTAGAGTGTGAGTATCACATGGAATTAAAACAAAATAAAATGGTTTGGGGTATGATTGAGATTTTGCCATAAGGCATTGTTGTGAATATGAATTATGTTATGATACTCTAAATTTTCCCTCATTTTGCAGTATTCAGTATAATGGCAGGACCCAGGACCAGAAATGGTGAAAATGGTGATAGGGCTGAGGGTTCCCATGGGGCCGGACTTGATCTAGAGACAGAATTTACCAGGGTGTATCAGACCTTGAACACATTCATGGTAGCCAACATGACTCGGAATCAGAATCAAGGGGCTGGACCAGTGCTTGTTAATGCTGATCCAATTAAGCAGGTGGAGTCCTTCAAGCGGATGAATCCACCTATTTTTGAAAGGCAGTCTGATCCAAATGTGGCTGATGATTCGGTTAGACAGATGGAGGTAGTCTTTAAGGTTTTGGAAACCCCAGTAGCCAACAAGGTGAAATTGGCTACGATGCAGTTAGAGAAGGCTGCTGGTGTCTGGTGGCAGTCAGTGAAGATGACTTTTTGGGGTGAGCAGGTGACTTGGGAGGTTTTTCTGGAGGAGTTCAGTGATCTTTTCTTTCCTCTGGATATTTAGGAGAAAAAGGCAACATAATTCTTAAACATACAGCAAGGCAGCATGTCAGTGCGCGAATATGAGACTAAGTTCACCCAGATGTCAAGGTATGCATCGGAGCTGATAGTTGATGAAACAAAAAAGGCCAAGAAATTCGAGCAGGACTTGAGGCCAAATTTGAGATCTCGAATGATACCGTTGGGCATCATAAGGTTTGATAAGCTGGTCAAGAGAGCAGCCATGAAAGAAGTAGATATGGATCAGTTCCAGAAGAAGTAGAAGACTAGGAACAAGAATAAGAGGTCAGCAGTAAATCAGAGTGGGAAGAAGTTCCCAGTGAAGCAGGGTAGGTTCAGTAGGTCAGAGCAGAAGGAAACCGCAATTCAAAGCGTGACTTGTTTCAACTGTGAAAAGGAAAGCCACTATCAGCCAGCATGCACCAAGCCACCTAAGGTGCGGTCTTATTATTAGTGTGGTCGTGAAGGGCATATCAGACCAAACTGTTGTAGTTGAAGAAGGAAGGTGCAAGCGGAGGCAAATTCCAGAGGCAGGGACGAGTGTTCGCATTAACTGAAGTGGATGCGGGTAACTCAGAAGATGTGATCCAGGGTATGCAAGAATTTTTAATTCATTTGTTTTATGTATTAAGTAAAACTTTGTTTAAGAGTAAATTGGAGATTTGAGTATTATTCTTCATGTAACAGGATTTGTCTTGATTAATGGAATAAAAGCAAAAGTTTTATTTGATACTGGTTCTTTGCATACATTTGTGTCACCCAATTTTGCTAAAGTTTTAGGTGTGAAACCTAAGGTATTCTCCTGTTAGTGTAAGTGCCCTAGAGACAATGTGATTGTGCTTCTAGGAAATACTTTTGTTAATTAATGATTGTGTTCTATTGATTATTATATGTTAATTTATTATGTCTTAATTTACTGCGATAAAAATGTTAGAGTAATAAATGTCCTTGGAATATATAATACGTATTCTATATCTTTAAGTATGTGACTTAAAAATGAGATTATATGAATAGTGTTTATATTCCTAAATATCCCTAATCAAGCATTGTCATTATGGGACAATAATAATGCATAAAGATTAGTATGTTTGTTGACTGATGACCACATCTCATTGGTCATAGGTATAGTGATACTAAAGTCAAGAACATAGGTGCATGTAAGATTCTACATGGCACTGGATAGACCCACAGTGAGATTCTTCATGTTTAAATAAAGTCATAAGAAAGACTCACAGTGATAATGGTGTAATGATCCTCTGACTTGAGATCATTATATTTCTATACGAGGATTAATATACTTTGACTACATTAAAAGTTACCTTTGACCGGGTGATGATAAAAGTGGACATCGGGTATATTATGAGTCGTATGAGAAATATGAATGATAGATAAAGGATTTAACCCTCCTATAATTAGGAGAGATATTATTGGCCTCTTGATTGAGTGAGACTATGAAATGCATGGCCATGCTCAAATAATGATTTGTTTTAATAGTCTACTCATTGATCAAGGAAACCCGGATTAAATGTTGAAGAGGATGACTGAGAACATGCCTCGAGTTTAATCTATAATATTTGGTTAAAGGGATTATATTACACGGAAACATTAATCACCAAAGGTTTTATTGGATCACCAATTATTATTATTACTTGGGTAGCAATGATGTATTACTAGATGCCGCTCATTGTTTATAATTTTATTATTGGATATTAAAATTATTTCCAACGTAATAATAACCTAAAGGGTCACACACAAGAACGCTTGAAGGAGATTTGATTTAAATTATGAATTTAAATTAAATAGTAATTCGAATTTATTTATGATATTAATTAAGTGGGACTTAATTAATTAAATATAATTTCAAATTTACTAATGATTAGAATTAGAATTATATTAGAATATTAATTAAGTTTGACTTAATTATTTATTTAATTAAGAATTCTAATTTTAATAAAAGCCCAATAGGATTGGGCTTTAGAAAAACAGATTTGTCTCTCTATATAAAGATCTTAAAACTCTCAAATTAGGGTTCATGGCTAAGAGAAAAACCCTAGCCGTTTGAGAGAAGAAGATGGAGATAGAGTGAATTTGGTTTTCGGATGCTAGTACATCGCTCCTTCAAAAACCAAGTGTTCGTGTGGATACCGATAGAGCGTAGATCGCGTGAGCGGGATGCGTGGTGATTCAAGAAGCTTGGACCTCCATTAGTCATCCTTTTCTCAACTGTTAAAGCTTCGTTTTAAGGTAAACGTTCATAACTACGAATTAAACATCTTGTTTTGCATGGATCCTGCGAATGGGTTTCGATTTTATTGTTTTAATCCGCTGCATTTATGCCCCGAAAACCCAACAATGGTATCAGAGCTACTTGCGAAAACGTTTTAATTCGTTTATTTGTTACAGTTTTGATATATATGCATAAACTGTAAGTTAATGATGATTGGGATGATCATATGATGATCTTATAATCTGTATGTATACTGATATGTATATGATTTATGTTTGTTCTAATTACAAGAATCGTATTCGATATGGATTCTGAAACGGCTGCTGCAGATTTGCTGAAATCTATTTCTAGTGTCCGATTTTTGCAAATGAGTACCTTTTCGGAAAGGGAAACGAGCGTCTGAACAAAACTGATAGCTTAAGCTATCACCGACTCGTCTGTAAGGCGTTTGACGCCGTTTAGGGCCTGAAATATGCAATTTTATGTTTTCAGATTTAATTTCAATTTTCTGAATTATGCCTTATATGATTTTTATGATTGGATCATGATGAAATATGATATGGTATAACATGATAAGATAATATATGATATTATTTGAATATTATATATTTGTTCTTATCGCGTAGATTGTATACGATACGGTTTCTGAAAAATTGCGCAGATTTAGTGAAATTTGCGTACTGTATCTGATTTTCGCAAACCATATATGGTTTTTGACTGAAATCAGGCCACTGAGCAAGACTGACAAAGTCAGGTTCGCATTTGTAAGCCGTTTAACGCCGCTTACTGCCTGTAAACAGCGATTTATGGTTTTTTTGATTTAATTTCGAATTTTCTGAAAATTGTTTTCTGAGATGTATCTTATATGATCATATTGGATATGATATGTACTGTTATGTATTGATGTATGGTGACATATGATGATGTCTATTAATTGTTTACTTGAGCATGGTGCTGGTTATGGCCTTAAGACCCTTAGATTAATGGTTTATGGTTTTGGTTTTGTAAATTCGACTTGCATGTCGTTTTCTTCATTCTTGTAATTGTATAATCTCGAATGTAACTCGAGTTTTATTATGTAAGTACATAAGTACATTAGTATAGGTTGTTTTCAATTATTCAATGTAATGTACTTGAAGATTGAAGGACGATCCAAGAAGTGGAGCAACCAAGGAGAATGAAGACATGTAATTGTATTTATATTTTCCACCATAGATTGACCTCGATCCTTTCATTAGCTTGAAAGGATCATGTAGGATAAAGGCCATAACCAAGCACGTTTACATACTGCACTTTACATATTGATGTGTGAATGTCTGTGTAGAATACATTATGATGCATGCTTCAATTAGATTAATAATGTATTAATGTATGTATTAGATACATCACCCATGCCATGCCTGCTTAAACAAGATAAAATCTATAATGATTTAATAGATGCATGCTTAATTAGATTGAGATGAATGTATTAGATACGACACCCCATTCATGCTTAAACAAGATAAAATCTATAACGATTTAAGAGATGCATGCTTAATTAGATTAAGATGAATGTATTAGATACGACACCCCATTCATGCTTAAACAAGATAAAATCTATAACGATTTAAGATGAACATTAAATAAACGATCATGAGATTCTTGTGTTTATGAAACACGATAATTAAATATGAATTTTCATTATTCAACGATTGAATGATTTTGTCAACAACCGATTACGAATCTGTAAGAAAAGGGGTGCCAATAATGCCGTCTGTGCGTTAACCTCTGATCTGGAAATCATTCATTCAACGAATTTTGATTTGAAATATTTGATTCAAGGAAAAATTGAGAATCTCTTTATGATGGGATCATGATCGTTTATAAGTAAATCCCTTAATAAATATTAAGTTAAACAAGATGCTTTCCAATGAATAGCACTCATCAAGGCCTAGATCATAAGGGGTGGGTTTGCCAAAGCAGAGTGCTCCTTTTAATCGTGGTGAGGTGCGAAAGAGTAAATGTGATACTCGTTATGTTGATTCATTGGGCCTAACTTAACTAAGTCGTCACAATAAGATTATGAACTTAGAAGCATAGAGTTTGGCGAAAAATTTATTAGATAAATTAGAACAATGATTGTTTACCAAACTATCCAAGAGTTATATACGTGATATAATTGACAAATGTTGTCTACCTAAATAGTTGTGTTTTGGGAGTTTCGGCCAACGCTGACTTAAGACATGATGAAATATGGATCTTGGCTCACTAGAAAGATATATAATAAATGCTTTCCGAATTAATAGTAAGGGCTATTAATTTGATCAAAATAGTGGGAGATATATATTATGAATATATATGAATAATCATTTGAACATAAACTAATAATTCCGTAGACTAATTCTTTTATGCATTTTTACATTATAGATATTCTAATGGCAAACAACTCAAATAACTTCTCTGTACGATCTGTCCTTGAGAAGGACAAGTTGACAGGAACAAACTTCCTCGATTGGCAAAGGAATTTGAGGATAGTCCTCAGGTAAGAGTGAAAGCTCTATGTCATTTCCTCGCCCTGGACCTCTCCCTGTAGGTGCATCGGTTGATCAACGTAATGTTTATCAGAAACATATCGATGATGACACGGATGTCACTTGTCTTATGCTTGCGACTATGAGTCTTGAGCTTCAGAAACAGCATGAGCATATGGATGCTCATATAATGATAGAGCACCTTAAACGTATGTTTGAAGGACAGGCTCGTCAAGAGAGGTTTGATACAAGTAAAGCCTTGTATGCATGTAAATAGGGTGATCGTGATCCAGTTGCACCGCATGTTCTAAAGATGATTGGATATATGGAGTACCTTGCTACTCTGGGTTCCGCCATCAGTCCGGAAGCTCAGATAGATCTAATCTTGCAATCTTTGAACAGCGACTATGCTCAAATTTGTAATGAATTACAATATGAATGAGATAGACAAGACACCTACCGAATTGTTGGCTATGTTGAACTGCTGAGACCAACATTCAGAAGGCGTCCCCTGCTCCCATAATGATGGTCAACAAAGGGAATGCCAAAGGAAAGGGTAAATGGAAAGGCAAGAACAAGATTGGATCTAAGCCTGCTAATCCAGAACCCGCTGTTAAGGCTTTGAAGCCTATTGGAGGTGTTGCAAAGGCAAAGGCAAAGGGTGATTGTCACTATTGCAAGAAGCCGGGTCATTGGAAGAGAAACTGTCAAACTTATTTGGAGGATCTGAAGAAACTGAAGGCTGTTCAGATTTCTGATTCAGGTATTTTTATTATAGAAGTCAAATTTGTCTACTTCTACATCATGGGTATTAGATACTGGATGTGGTTCTCACATTTGTATAAATGTGCATAAACGGCGAAGGAGTAGAACTTTGGCGTTAGGAGAAGTCGACCTACATGTTAGCAATGGAGCAAAGGTTGCTGCTTTAGCTGTAGGGACTTATTATTTATCGATGCCCATGGGGCTTATTTCAGAACTTGAGAACTATTTTACGTGCCTGCAATTTGCAGAAACATTATTTTGGTTTCTTGTTTGGACAAGATTGCCTTTTTGATTCAGAACAATTGTTGTTCCTTTTCATTAAATAATGTTACCTATGAGGTTGCACGTTTGTTTAATGGTTTATATGTTCTTGATTTTGATACTCCTATCTATAATGTAAATAATTAACGTCTAAAGATAAATGACTCAAATCAAACATACCTCTGGCACTGTCATTTAGGCCATATAAATGAGAATCGCATTTCCAAGTTACATTAGGATGGATACTTGGATAAGTTTGATTTTGAATCATACGAAGAATGTGAACTATGTCTCATTGGCAAAATGACTAAAACTCCTTTTACCGGATAAGGTGAGAGGGCCACCAAACAATTGGAATTGATACATAGTGATGTATGTGGTCCAATGCGTATGTTGGCAAGAGGTGGCTTTTACTAATTTTAACCTTTACTAATGATTTTAGTAGATACGGATATGTGTATCTTTTGAAGAACAAATCCGAATCGTTTGAAAAATTCAAAGAGTAAGAGATTGAAGAAGAAAAACAAATAGGCGAAAGTATAAACTCTACGATCTGATCGTAGAGGAGAATACCTAAGCTTAAAATTTCTTAAAAGCGTGTGGTATAGTATCACAACTCACTCCTCCTGGAACACCACAAAGACATGGTGTGTCTGAGAGGAGAAATCGCATTTTGTTGGACATGGTGCGATTGATGATGAGTCTAGGGGATCTTCCAATTAGTTTCTGGGGTTATGCCCCTAGAGACGGCTGCAGAAACACTAAACCGAGTTCCTTCTAAATCAGTTCAAAAGACACCATATATGAGATATGAACTGAGAAACGTCACAGCATGTCATTTATGAAAATTTGGGGATATGAAGCGTTTGTGAAACGTATGATCTCTGACAAGCTAGGACCAAAATCAGATTTTGTGGGATACCCAATGGAAACAAAAAGGGTATTATTTCTATAAACCTTCCGAGAACAAAGTGTTTGTTGCTTGAATGGCTATGTTTCTAAAGAGAGATTTACTTTCTAAGAAAAATAGTGGGAGGACAATAGATCTCGATGAGGATCGAGAACCACAGAATAATGTTGAACCAGAGTTGGAACATGAGCAGAATGTGACTCAAGATGTTGATAACAACACTGCTCAAGAAACACAGGTTATTCGTAGATCTAGTAGGATTCGCTATGAGCCAGAGAGATATCGTGGATTTCTTCTGACTCAAATTGGCGATGTGAAGATCATAGATGATGATGAGCCTCTCACCTACAAAGATGCTATGAATAGTCCAGATTTTGAGAGATGGCTGGAGGCCATGAAATCTGAGATGGATTCCATGTATGAAAATCAAAGTATGGACTTTGGTTGGACCACCCGAAGGGGTAAAACCCATAGGGTGCAAGTGGGTTTCTTGAAGAAAACTGACGTGGATTGTAATGTACAGACCTACAAAGCAAGACTAGTGGCGAAAGGTTTCGAAGCAGATTCATAGTAGTGACTATGATGAAACTTTCTCACCGGTGGCTATGGTCAAATCCATCAGGATTTTGCTTGCGACAGCAACTTACTATGACTATGAAATCTGGCAAATGGATGTTAAGTCGATCCAAAGTTTGCTAGAATGGTCTGTGAGAAGCGATGGTCCATTTATGGATTATAGCCGGCCTCGAGGAGATGGAACATTCGTTTTGATGAAACAGTCAAAGAGTTTGGTTTCATGCAAAATGAAAATGTGTCGTGTGTTTACGAAGGGTTAGTGGGAGCCATGTGTCATTCCTAGTATTATATGTAGATGACATATTATTAATAGGGAATGACATTCCTAATCTACAGGTTGTGAAGATTTGGTTGGGAAATAGTTTCTCGATAAAAGACTTTGGCGATGATACATATGTCTTAGGGATCAGGATCTATAGAGATAGATCTAAAAGATTAATCGGCTTAAGTCAGAATACATACATATGTAAAGTGCATACTTAAGATAACGTTGCGGACCCACAAGACTAAGGCTTTGTCGCAGCAGAAGCACGTAGGTCACACTAGTTCCATGGGTATTAGATACATGAGTGATTGGCTCTAGTGCAAGTGGGAGATTGTTAGTGTAAGTGCCCTAGAGACAATGTGATTGTGCTTCTAGGAAATACTTTTGTTAATTAATGATTGTGTTCTATTGATTATTATATGTTAATTTATTATGTCTTAATTTACTGCGATAAAAATGTTAGAGTAATAAATGTCCTTGGAATATATAATACGTATTCTATATCTTTAAGTATGTGACTTAAAAATGAGATTATATGAATAGTGTTTATATTCCTAAATATCCCTAATCAAGCATTGTCATTATGGGACAATAATAATGCATAAAGATTAGTATGTTTGTTGACTGATGACCACATCTCATTGGTCATAGGTATAGTGATACTAAAGTCAAGAACATAGGTGCATGTAAGATTCTACATGGCACTGGATAGACCCACAGTGAGATTCTTCATGTTTAAATAAAGTCATAAGAAAGACTCACAGTGATAATGGTGTAATGATCCTCTGACTTGAGATCATTATATTTCTATACGAGGATTAATATACTTTGACTACATTAAAAGTTACCTTTGACCGGGTGATGATAAAAGTGGACATCGGGTATATTATGAGTCGTATGAGAAATATGAATGATAGATAAAGGATTTAACCCTCCTATAATTAGGAGAGATATTATTGGCCTCTTGATTGAGTGAGACTATGAAATGCATGGCCATGCTCAAATAATGATTTGTTTTAATAGTCTACTCATTGATCAAGGAAACCCGGATTAAATGTTGAAGAGGATGACTGAGAACATGCCTCGAGTTTAATCTATAATATTTGGTTAAAGGGATTATATTACACGGAAACATTAATCACCAAAGGTTTTATTGGATCACCAATTATTATTATTACTTGGGTAGCAATGATGTATTACTAGATGCCGCTCATTGTTTATAATTTTATTATTGGATATTAAAATTATTTCCAACGTAATAATAACCTAAAGGGTCACACACAAGAACGCTTGAAGGAGATTTGATTTAAATTATGAATTTAAATTAAATAGTAATTCGAATTTATTTATGATATTAATTAAGTGGGACTTAATTAATTAAATATAATTTCAAATTTACTAATGATTAGAATTAGAATTATATTAGAATATTAATTAAGTTTGACTTAATTATTTATTTAATTAAGAATTCTAATTTTAATAAAAGCCCAATAGGATTGGGCTTTAGAAAAACAGATTTGTCTCTCTATATAAAGATCTTAAAACTCTCAAATTAGGGTTCATGGCTAAGAGAAAAAACCCTAGCCGTTTGAGAGAAGAAGATGGAGATAGAGTGAATTTGGTTTTCGGATGCTAGTACATCGCTCCTTCAAAAACCAAGTGTTCGTGTGGATACCGATAGAGCGTAGATCGCGTGAGCGGGATGCGTGGTGATTCAAGAAGCTTGGACCTCCATTAGTCATCCTTTTCTCAACTGTTAAAGCTTCGTTTTAAGGTAAACGTTCATAACTACGAATTAAACATCTTGTTTTGCATGGATCCTGCGAATGGGTTTCGATTTTATTGTTTTAATCCGCTGCATTTATGCCCCGAAAACCCAACATCTCCTGGCTGACTCTTCACAATAAATTGCTCACATTGGATAATCTTAACAAAAGGAATTTAGCTTTTGGCCAAAAAAGTGTTTTCTGCCGACATGCCATGAGGACTCTGCTCACTTATTTATTCAGTGCTCTTTCATTCGAACTTTATGGTTCATTTGCAAGTCTGCTTGGCATGTACATGGTATGTCAGGGCCCGTGGTGTCCTGGTGGGATTCCTGGCGCAAGCTCCGGGTCGAGTGTTCTTTTCACTCATCATGGGATCTATTTATGATGATGCTGATTTGGATCATTTGCTCTGAAAGGAACAAGAATTTTCAATAGCTATTCTCGATCCATTTTTTGCTTGATTGATGACCTGCTCTATTTTACTAACTTCTGGGCACGGATTCCACCTCCTAACAAATTGTATCTCATTCTCTTATCCAATCTTGACTCTGCGGTCAACTATTTTTATAGCTCTTCTTAAATTTTCCTTTATTCATGTTATTTTAATTTGCCTTAACTTTATCTTTTTCCCCCTTCTCCCTTATTTTTCCTCTTTGTAGTGCTAGCTTCTTCGTGGCGGGGCCGACTCGGCATATTTTGGCCTTCTCCTTTTGGCTATTTTGTCTTGTAGGTTCCTTATACCGTCGGCCCGGTGTCGTGATTTTGCTCCATTGTTATCTTTTCTTATGTTTATGTCTTCTAGACTTTCTGTTGCTGTTATGTTGATTTTCTCCTTTTGTTTTGTTTAAGATGTTATGCTCCTACCTTTATGTTTAAGATGTTTGGTGCTGTATGCACTTTGTGAAATTTGCTTCATCCTTTCCCCTATGTTGTTTCAACATTTTATTTTTTTTCAGGTGCTCTATTTCTGTCTTTCTACATTTTCTTGTGATGATGTTTAGTGCACCGTTGATATTCTGTCTCTAGGATTTTGATGCGTTTGTTGGGATGCTATGGGCTCGTGAATGCTTGTGGCTCCATGTCTTGGCTTTGTGCTGCTCTGGATGTATGTTGTGTCATCGCCTTATATGATGATCATTTTCTCTCTTTCTATATTTATTTGTATTGATGTTTAGTGCACAACTACTATTCTGCTTCTGGGTGTTTGATGTGTTGTTGGGTTGCTGTGGGCTTTTGTCTACTTGCGGCTCCTTGTCGCTGCGTTGTGTTGCTCTGGAAGTTTGTTGTGTCATCCCTTTATCCTTTCCTTCTACTTGTTGAGGTTGATTTTCAGTTTTTCTCCTTTACTAGGAATCCATGTGTGTTATGCTGATGTCTTTTGGATGTTCCAGCTTGCTGCCAGGAGTGATTTCTTTGCTAGAGCTCTGTGTTGTTTTTTAAGCAGTCATCTTAGCTACCTTTTGCATGTTTTTGTCGAATTGCAATATTGTATTCTACCTTTCTTTGCATTTGTTTTACCCCTTGTAAACATCGCTATTGTACATTCTCAATTTATTATTTATAATATATTGTTTGGCTGGAGTTTTTTTGACTCTATCCGGAAGAAGGAAAAAACAAAACAAAACAAAACAAAAAAACTACAGCTATGTTCAATTATTACTTTTTTTATCTTTCATTTTTTTTTACTGCATGGGGTGGTTTGATTAATGAACCTGTTAAAACTTAACGCAGGTGCGAGTCATTCTTCACTTACCCTCGCACATATGATCTCCTTCATGCCTTGCTCCTGTTTTCTGAAATAGAGAAACAAGGGTGCAGTTTAGAGGATCTGCTCTAGATGGATAGGATGTTGCGCCCTAATGGCTTTGCCATTATCAGAGACAAAGTATCTATTAGAGCATCTATAGTCGTCTTGAGTCATATTTTGGGTATTTGGCAAATAGAAATGGAAAAAATGGGTTTGCGCTGTAGCCGTCAAAACCCAAAATATGGGTCAGACAAAAGATTATCTTTCGTCTCAGAAATTTAAATTATATATATATACTAGGTTTGCCCGTTGACACGTGCTCACGGTACGTCTTCGAAACGGTGCACCTTGTTTGATCATATAAAATAGTTTTGGAGGTCCAGCAAATTAATTGAAGTAGGAAACATAAGTTTTTAAATTTTAAATTTTTTTAGTTTTTTTAATTTTTAAAAAAAATTATTTTCTTAATTTTTTGAATAGAAGAGGGATGGAGAGAGAGAGAGAGAGAGAGAGAGAGAGAGAGAGAAATATAGGAGTTGTTTTGGGTGGGGGATTTGAATTTGAGTTTTGGAGGGAACTTTTGGAGGAAAAATATGTTTTGTAAGGTTAGATCTAGGCCTTTGATTTTTGAGAGAATTGAAGGAGAGCCACTTGATAGCTTTCTTTGTGTTTTATTATATATATATATATATATATATATATATATATATATATATAAATGCATTGAAGTGAGGGATAAAGGACAAAAAAAATAATAATTAAAAACAGATAAAAAAAGGCACAAAAGGACCCAAAAAAAAAAATAAATTGAAAACTGCCAAATGCCTGGGACGAAGGATGAAGTCCCATCCTAGGGAATTTGGCTTTTGCACAATTGGTCTTGGACGGTACATTAAACAGTACATTCCGTCAAATTTTTTTTTTATTTTTTAATTTAATTAATCGGACGGAATATTATCCTTCGTCGAATTCGTCGTATGCTGAATTGAAGCGACGGTGTTTTGTTTGTCGTCCCACGTTTCAGACGAAAGATTATCTTTCGTCAACTAAAATTTGGCATTTGCCAAACCGTCTCCTATATTTGGTACGCTCCTATTCATGCGACACCCAAATTTTGGGTATTTGGCAGACGACTACAACACTCTTTTTCTCAATTTTTCCATTTTTTGGATATTTAGCAGACGACTACAGATGCTCTTATAAATCACATCCGAAACTGCTTTTCTGCTTTGAGATGGGACTATTGGTCATCGGAAGTGGAATCAACTGTTGATGCTCACTCCTCTGGTGAGGAGAGGATTCTGATTGTGCAGAAAAAGTTGTGGATTGATGGTCTGTGATAATGTAAAATTGAATGGTTATAATATTTATTTTACATTTCTTCTTTTGTTTTACTCGTTGTGTATCATTCCATCCTGGGGCAAAGGCCATGGGTAGAACAGAGGGATGAATCATTCAATGTTTTCTTTCTCTTTTGCTGTATTTTTTATTTTGGGGTTGAAGTTGGGGTTGGGTTGGGGTTCTTATACTTGAAGGGTAATTAATGCTCCTATTTCGATAACTTGACAGTTTGTAACAGTCCTGCGAATTGTAAATTATTAATTCAGAGTATTTATTCCTAATTGCCTTGTTGATTGTTGATATGATTAAAAATACAACCAAATTGGGATCATTCAAATCGGGCACGAATCTTAATGTTCTAAGAGTAAAACAGTAATTTTACTAAAACGGTTCCGTAAACAGGAATTGAGTCTTTTCCAAACTTGACAGCCCAAAACGGATCTGTTTAACTGGGTTGTCTTACCAGCCCAATATGAATGGGTCCAGGTTGTTTAAATACGATTTAAACCCACATTTATCCATAAGAGGTGGTTCAAAAACCATATCTCTTATCTTGAAAGAAATTTAAACTCTCCTCAACCACTCTTTTCTTTTCATGAATAAGTGATAATTGATTCAATCCAAAAACACCGAGAAGTAGAGATAAATCATTATCTTGAAACTGATCAAAGAGACTATAAATACTCCCTACCTCCACCAGAAACAGGTAATCAGTATTTTCTCCAAAAAAGCTCTCTCATAGTCTTCTCGATTTCTGACTTGAGCGTCGGAGGGTCTGCCGTTGGGATCAACCCTGGTGTTTCAGATGTTTTGCATGTTAGTGGAGGCGATTGTCACCACACAAACAAATCCTACGGCGCAAACAAGTCAGATCGTCAAGTTAATCGTAGTCAAAGGCAGTCAACACCGTTGAAAGTCAAAAGGTCAAGTTCTTGATTGTTTCTCCAAAGAATCCACATCATCTAATTGCTCCCACACCGAAAAAAAGCAGCAATAGATGGATGCAATCTGTGGGAAAAATAAAGAAATTCCGACCAGAATTTGCTGGTAAAAAACTACCTCCAACACGCCTCCTAAGGGGAAAGGGAATGCAACAGCCTTAAGCCAACGAGACAACCCTCTTCCTCATCCTCCTGTTGAGGATCTTCCTCCCGCCTTTCAACAAGTGCAACCTCAGCAAGAAGAGCCTCTCCTTCAACAGGTCCAGCCCCCACCTCGAGAAGCTACGCCGGGGGGCTCTCATCGGAGTCATCCTGAACCATCTGCATGGTCATTCGTTGAAAATAGAGGATCAGTTTACACCTCTACCCCTTCCACACTCCCTTAACCACAACCCTATATCCTTCAGGTCATCGTCAGTCGCAAGCAAGGATATGACCTCCGAACCCGTCTCAACGAGAGGAGCTCTCGTGAAGAAGCCCCTCATCCCGAGCAGCGGGGAAGAAAGAGAAGCCCTTACCCTCAGAAACCACGATCCAGGAAAGCTCCCACTCCAAGGGGGCGTGAAAGAACTCCCTCTCCCAGAAGACAAAGAAGATCCTCTTCCCCTAGGAGTGAAGAAACCACCGTTCCCCAAGGGACCACAGAAGAACTCCCCCTCGAGAGATGAGACATCTAACTCCAACTAGCAGGACAGGCCCTAGAACAGGAAGGGATGAGAAAGTACCTGTCACTAGAGTAGAGCTTCGAGAGTTCAAAGACGAAATCCTTCAGGCTCTCAACATAATTCCTCCCAAGACCCAGCAACCCAGTCCTCACCGCTCTACTCCTCCACGATGCAAAGAGTCCCATGGGTCCATCGGATCTGATCAGCAAGAAGACATTGTCCTCCGACGTCTGCAAAAGATGGAAGATCGCCTAGCATTGCTGAAGCAGAAAGTAGGGAAACATGAAAGGTGATACCGGGCCGTCATACCCCCTTCTCCAAGAAGATCATTGAAGCTCTGTAACAACCCCTATTTTCTAATTTCAAAATAGTCGTTTGTAATTCTTTTATTGCTATCAGATATTATTATTGTTGTTATTATTATGCATAAATATGCAATTTTATTATATTTATATTCCTTAATTTATTTATTCATACGGTGGAGTGGATTTTATTAGATTTTATTATGAAAAATAGAATAATAAGGGTATATAAATAATAGGATAGCCTTAGAAGGGTTTATTATAAATTTTCCTTTTAATTATCAATCTCACACTTCCCCAACCTCTTCTTCATTTCCGTCCAGCCCCCCCATGGCCGACCTCCTCCTTTCTTCATTTCTTCACTTAGGGTTTTTCAATTCCCATCAATTCTTAGCCATTTTTAGAAATTGTTAAGGAGTTCTAGCTAATTTGAGGGTGCTCTCCAATATCTCGGCGTTGGTTTCTCGAATTTGCATCTTGGAAGGTGAGAAATAATTTCATTAAATTGTATAAGGTTTTATGTTTTCAATTTTTAGTAAGAAAAATAGTGTAGTAGGGAGATTAAGGGATTATCTTCAGGTTAGAAGTGATTAATTCTTTAATTGATATGATAGGAGTAAATTTGAAAAGAGTTAGGGTTTTGGGTTAGAAATTAAAAGAGATTCTGTCTGGAATTTATTAAAGATTGGCAATGGAAATTGCTGTAAATTATGGGAAAACAGTTTAGAATAATTTTTGGAATATTTTATATGCTTAAGACCTAATTAATAGAATTGTGAGTGTGTGCATACGTCTAATGCACACCTGGCATTAGATAAAATGCCTGTAATAAGTCAAAGTATTTCCAGCTGTAAATTTGAACTGGTTTGGAAGTATTTAACACTAATGGATATATATATAACTTGGTAATAGGCAGTGATAGTGACCTCGGACGTATAGCTGAGGAGTCGTGTACCGAGTTTTTGCGTTTTGGCAAGTGAGTATGACTCTGTTTATTTTATAGAGAAAATGGGGTGTAATGCGAAATGTATGTGAGTACGATTATACTATTATTCTTCATGTTCTGGTAGGGTTTCGTGGTTACTTGAGCTGAGGTATGACATATAGGTAGAATTGGAGTTTTAATAGAGAATACAGAAAATTATAGTTTATTTGGGACCTAAATGTTGATTTACATTTTTGGTCTTGTGTGTATTGTACATTTTGATAAATGATGATATAAATATGATGTTAGATTGATTATATACTGGGTGTCCTTTATCCATGTATGTACATGAGGGTTATGGAAAGAAATAATGTTATATACTTGGTATCATATTACGCAAATGGGTTGCAGTTTATATAACTCAAATATATGGGTGATACTTTTGGTGATATTATTAGCGGTATTATATGGGTAATGGTATATTGGTGATATATATATTTATATACATTGGTGAATTTATTTTGACTGAGCTTGTGTATAGGAAAATGGGGTGTAACGCGTGATGTTTGTGAGTATGATCCTACTAAATATATTTTATGTCGTGGTAAAATGTTAAGGTATGGCCGGATGACTAATTTATGGAGAATATGGAATTTCAATAGTTGAAATTGTGTTTATGTGGTGCTTTAGCATGATTTTGAATGTTTGGTACTTTTAGTGATGAATTGGAAATATTTATGATAATTTGAGGTGATTATCGGCATGGTGTATGTATGATATGCGGTTGATAAATGAGAATTATATATATAATAAATGATGTGATTGATGGCATGGTGTATGTATGATATGCGGGTGATATATGATAATATGATGAGATACATGGCATGGTGTATGTATAATACGGGGATAAGGCGTCATAACATACATTTATATATCTATGCGTGTGTGTATGAAATAGGGGTATAAGACTATATGGAGATTTATGATTTATATGATAAAACACAAAGAAAGCTATCAAGTGTCTCTCCTTCAATCCCCCAAAATCAAAGGTCCAGATCTAATCTCACAAAACACATTTCCTCCTCCCCCCCCCCCCCCCCCCCCCCCCCCCCCCCCGGGAAAAGTTTTTCCCCAAAACTCAAATTCAAATTCCCCCCAAACAACTCATTTATTATTTATTTAATTATTTCTCTCTCTCTCTCTCTCTCTCTCTCTCTCTCTCTCTCTCTCTCTCTCTCTCTCTCTCTCTATATATATATATATATATATATATATATATATATATATAATGGACTTTTATACCCCAATTTATAATTATTTTCACCATATACTAATGGAAACATGGACTATTATTTACAACTAATTATTGTCATACTATTCAAACTTCAGCTACATAATTGTTGATTTACTGTTTACAAGGTTTCTCATATGTTGTATCATTCTGATGACGTGCCGTAGGCACGAGGCCACAGGCAAATCTAGTAATCATATAAGGAGCAATGGCATTACAAATATGGGTGAGTGTGTATGGTGATTAATGTATATTTAAATAAATGCGTGTATGGCGATATTTTTATATTATGGAGAGATGGCAATACAGATGTATATGCCTTGTGATATACTTATATACGGAGACATAAAGGAGATATATTTATATACAGAGATATAAAGGAGATATACTTATATACGGAGACATAAAGAAGATATACTTACATACGGTACAGAGATATAAAGGTGATATACTTATATACAGAGATATTAAGGAGATATTTTAATATTGCAATGTCACACAATCTCCCAGGGATTTGGGCTAGACCCCACCTGCACAGGTTTTACGTGGAGACAGGGTATATATATATATATATACCCAAGTTATACTTGGGATGAGTTTTTCCCTCGCTGGTATAGGTTCAGAAGGAAGACGTAGCCTCGGATGCATATGACCTATGTGGCAGCGATCACGTGTTATACCCAAGTTCTACTTGGGAGATGTTTTGACTAGCCTATCGGCTTTAGTCTATTTAACACATGTGCGCAAGCATACAGTCAATCCAATCCACTACTTGTAGATTATTATATGACACCTGGATCTAGGTGATATTTTATAGTGGAATAGCGGGATTGAGGTACGGGGGGAGACACAGAGATCCATGTGTTGACTTTGAGGAGCAGTCAGTTGTGTGGGCACTGAAAGGAGAAAAAATTAAATATGTATATATATACTGCACACACACACACACACACACACACACACACACACACACACACACACATATATATATATATATATATGAAGATAATGATGTTAGGATAAAAACAGTGGATTTTGGTAATTTAATTACCGATATCACTACAGAGATTATTTATATTTACGGGAGATATTGGAGATATAACTGATAAGATTTTATCTACTAATATTATAGTAGTAATACGAACTAAATATTGACAAATCTACATTTATAAATATGGTGTTGTGTATTTTACTTGATAAATGGATATATATATATATATATATATATATATATATATATATATATATATATGTATATATATATATATATATAATAAAACACAAAGAAAGCTATTAAGTGGCTCTCCTTCAATTCCCCCCAAAATCAATGGCCCAGATCTAACCTCACAAAACACATTTCTTTCCTAAAAGTTTTTCCCCAAAACTCAAATTCAAATCCCCCAACAACTTTTTTATTTATTTAATTATCTCTCTCTCTCTCTCTCTCTCTCTCTCTCTCTCTCTCTATATATATATATATATATATATATATATATATATATATAATAAAACACAAAGAAAGCAAAAACATATTTTTCCGCCCAAAAGTTTTCCCAAAATTTAAATTCAAATCCCCAAAATAACTCCTTTATTTATTTATTTATTTATTTCTATCTCTTCTCTCTCTCTCTCTCTCTCTCTCTCTCTCTTATTCTCTCTCTATTTACTCAAAAAATTATATTTTCAGATTTCAGGTTTGTAAATTTTCATATTTTTATGCATTTTTTTATTGCTCATATTACATTTAAAATAGCAAATATCTCATCAACAGTTAAATTTCATCATTTTCTGCACTCAGAGTTCTAAGAAGTTGTATTTTACACCCACATTTATAATTATTTTTCAACATATACTAATGGAAACATGGACTCTTATTTACAACTAATCATTGTTTTACTATTCAAACTTGAGCTACATAATTGTTGTTTTACTGTTTACAAGACTTTCATATGTTGTATTGTTCCAAAGATGTGTCGTAGGCACGTGCCCACGGGAAAATCTAGTATATATATATATATATATATATATATATATATATAGAGAGAGAGAGAGAGAGAGAGAGAGAGAGAGAGAGAGAGAGAGAGAGAGAGCCCTTCGGTTGAGAACTAATTTTGTGAGAACTTGTGAGAACTCACGGAGTAGACCTCCCACGAAAAATCCGAACCAGCCATCTTGCTCTACACACCTTAGATAGCATAACATAAAGAAATCAAGTAATTTGGAGTTCATTTGCCCATGATTTACATCATTGCAAAATTGTATGGCTGAAAATTCTACTTCATTTGATGGATGGGCAAATGAACTTCAAATTACTTGATTTCTTTATCTTATGCTATCTAAGGTGTGTAGAACAAGATGGTCGGTTCGGATTTTTCATAGAGGGTCTACTCCGTGAGTTCTCACAAAGTTCTCACCAAAATTAGTTCTCAACCGAAGGGCTCCCTATATATATATATATATATATATATATATATATATATATATATATATATATATATATATATATATTAAAGTTATGCTTCTAAATATGAGGTATAAATATAGTTATATAACCATATGGTTGGAGGTATCTACTAATTATAACCATATGGTTGGAGGTATCTAATTACCGTATACGGATGGAGTTGTGCAATCATATGTATGATATTAATGACGTGTCTATTTATATGAAATTAATGAAGTGATATACGTTTATGTTGTTGGAATTATATGGCTATACTTATAAAATTGTATCGACGAGATGAGTTAAGTATGAAGAAAAGAAATGAAATGAAAGGTAAAGTAAGTTGTATTATAAGATGAAAATGAAAAATAAAGAAAGTTGTATTATGAGATGAAAATGAAAAGTAATGTAAGTTGTATTATGAAATGAAAATAAAAAGTAAAGAAAGTTGTATATGAGGTGAAAATGAAAAGTAAAGTAAGTTTTATTATGAGAAGAAAATGAAAAGTAAAGAAAGTTGTATTATGAGATGAAAATGAGAAGTAAAGTAAGTTGTATTATGAGATAAGAATGATTATTAAAGTAAGATAAGATATAACAGCAGAGTGGAACGCCCTGGAATTGTGTCGAGGAACTACTCGCCCGCTATTTTTATGGAAATGGTGGGAACTACTCACCTAGGCACAATTCTAAAGAAAAGTGACTGTTGAGATTGATAAAATGAAAAGGAAATGATATTATAATTGTAACCCATGTTTTCTGTATTTTGTATTTTCTAAGAATTATTATTAATTGATTTTCTTCCGTTCTTTCTGAACCCCGTAATTTGATTTTCTAATGATGAAGTTTATTAATTTCTTTCAACTCATTTTTTTTGTCTCCCGATCTAATTAATCTTTTCTGCTAAAATTTTTGTTGATTATCATATTCCAAATTTTGCTTGTTATCATGCCCAATTAGTCTATTTTCTTAATCCTATTTGATTTGTTTAATTACCACTTCTCCTATTGGATCTCACCCATACCCATTAAACCCAATAACCCAATATCCTAACTTACCCTATATACACTCATTAACACACTAACCCTAATTATACTAATCACCATACCCAATCTGCAGCCATCACCCTCTATCTCTCTTCCCTTCTCTGTTTTCCTCTTCCCGAACCCATCACCCGCCTAGCACCTTCGTCCTCTTCCTCCATCCTCCACCTCGACTACCACACTCGCTCTCATCGTTGTCTCCCAGCCATCCACCGAAGAACCCAACCCGTCACCGACCTTCCCTCTCGTCTTCGTCCGTCCCTGAGCACCACGTCTTAATCCAACCCCATCTTCCTCGTCCTCCGTCGCCACCTAGCACACCTCATTTGATCCGCACCCTCTGAAACCCACCGACTCCGCAACCTTCTCCCTCCCCTATTTTTTCTGCCCAAAACAGAGCAAGCAGTCATCTCCCCCATCCTCGATGACCACCATCGACCATCCCCTGAGTCTTCCCCCACTCAGTCGAAGACAGCCCTCGCCCCAGTCGCCGCCTAGTCGCCTGCCGTTAAAGTCACCGAGCATCGAACCCCCCAGTCGTTGTTCACTGTTGTGGAAGAGAAGTTTCGCTGTTTGGTGTTTGTGGAGAGTGGGTTGTTGTTTGTTGTTTTGTGGAGAATAGGAGTTGTTGTTGCTGTGATCTTTTGCACGTAGTGTGCACGTACTTCATAGGTACGTGTGTTGTACGTGTCTTGCATGTGTCGCCATCCCCGTTATTCTATTGTATTCGAATTTATCGTCTAACAGGCAAGTTTCTTTTGGACTAGTTTTATTTTTCTTTTCAAGAATTTTGTTGATCCCCGCAAGTAGCTTATCTTTCAATTATCATGTTGTTATACTATTCATCTTCTGTTGGATATATTGAGGGTTTACAGGAGCTAACCCAAGATATCCTTGACTTCATGCCTTTATCTTTGATTCAAACCCTAGTCCCTATTGCACATTGCAAATGCACAAAATACATGAAAATAACTAGGTCCATGTTATAGCAGTGATTGATGAATTGAATCTTCCCGATTGAACTTGATTTTTCCTGAATTAAATTTCCATGATTGTAAATTGCACCGTGAATCTAGAAACTACATGTTAATCACCAGATAAAACTTTTGTTAATTTATTACCATAGTATTGTGTGCTTGTATGATGAAATTATTACTTATTCATATTAAATTACTTTCTGGTCTGCTGTCTATTACTTTTTGTAACAGACTTTTGAACCTGTTGCTGTAGTAATTTGAAAGAACTTTGTAAACATAAATTGTAGCCCCATATGTCTATTTTTGTCAAGCTCCGCTTCCTAAAAGGGACATACAGAATACAGATACGTGACTATACCCAGCAAATGATTTTCATTATCCATAAGATGTTCAAGAATCTTTACAACATCTCACAGAAATAATCAGAGTCGGAAGCAAAAGAATCAACCATGTATGCACATATGAACCACAATACCAACAAGAATACTTGAAACCAAAATATATTAATCACAAACATATCCAGATCTGAATAAGTCAAATATCCTGGGTTACATTGCCCAAATACAAAAAATTCAAGTACAAGATACAATTGTTCAAAGCAAGCAACAAGAAATAATAATAATAGCAGGAAAAACATGACAGCAAAACTCCAGCATCAAGTATCTCATCTCGCCTATTCCATCTGGCAGCTGATCTCCAAAATCTGCAATTTAGCAATTGCAAGAAAAGGAAAAGGAAAACAAACTTTCGTCAATGCAAGTTACGGGCCGCTTGTAGTGCAGGATACAAGTACAGGGGAAAACTAAACAAATAGCATGGAATATGCATGATATCAAGTATAACAACTAGCATGGTAAGGTAAACAAGTACAAGTAGCATGTATCGAGTGTCGAGTAAACAAGGATCATGTGAACAAGCATCAAGTATCAAGTATCAGGTGAACATGTAGCAAGTGTCATGTATCATGTAATCAAGTATCATGTAGTCAAGTTCAAGTATCATGTTCACGGGTCATGTATCAAGTTTTATAGTTATTACTATGTAGGTAGCACTTCATGCATCCCAATTTTTACTACATGGTTGCTACAACAAACAGTTTCACTTTAGATTTCATAGTGGACCATAGAAGGCAGTGTACTCAGGGACAAGCTCCAAGTAAACAAGTATCAAGCTCCAAGTAACCAGATAAACAAGCTCCAAACAAGCTCCACATAACCAAATAACAAGTTCCAAACAAGCTCCAAATACCCAAAATATATATATCAAGCTCTGTGTCAAGTGTGCAAGTGCAAGTAATCACGTGTCAAGCTCCAAATAACCAAATATCAAGCTCCAAATATCACGTAGGATCAAGAGATCCCCTTCCAAGTACACATTTCTGTATTATCCACTACTAGATCTTTTCCTTGAACCCCGGCTTGGTTATTTATTATTATTAGTGTTAAACAAGCATGTATGTGTCACGAACAGGGCAAGTATAACATGGTACAAATAAGTAACAAGTCCAAGTTATAAGATAAGCATGTATGGGTGCAAGATAACTCATAAAAGGATAAACTAACCAAATTTCTAGTTCAGGACAGTAAGACCATACTGTAGTAAAATAATGAATCCTGGTATTACAAACATGTAAATCTGAATCCGTCGAAATGTCTAGAAAATAGACTCCCGACCAAATTCAGCGAATATAAATAAGACATGTAGTAATTTACAAAAATATAACTCGAAACTGATTTGAATCCAGAAAATACGTTCAGCCAGAAATCAGTAAATCGAATTCAAAGTCAGGAAAACAGTATCAAAACACCTCAAATAAATCCAGAAAAAATCTGGGGTATTCCCCTATATATCTAGTATCAGAATATAAAGTTTCATAATTTTTCAGTAAAATTAGCTCAGTCAACAAAAATCAGAAAAACATCAAGAAACGATAGTTTGGCAAATCTGAAATTCCCAACACTGCTGTACGAAAACTGTAATATCTCGCAACCAGTGCAACGAAATCCAAATCTGCCAAAGGGAGATGAAAATAGACAAAATAATATAACTTTCATATTTCATAAATACTTTTCATACAGAAAAAGGAATTAGGGTGAAAATACAAATCTTTACAGAACAGCGAGCAAAATCCAGCAAGTATAGTTTTTATAACAAGCATGAAATGGTATATAAAACTCATCAATAAAATCCACAAAAGTTCTGGGTAATCCCTAAATAGGTATAGAAATACTGACGAAAATTTCATATCAAAATAATATGTTTAGCACTAGTATCAAAATAGTTTACTTGTCGAAATTATCAAGAAACGAAATCTGGAAATATAATACCCCTCTATAGTAAAACAATCATATCTCACACATACGAAAACGAAATCGATCAAGGTCAGAGAGTTTGGAAAGAAGACGGATTTCTCTAAAAATCATGTTTAATACTAAAGTTAAGATACTGACCTTAATATGGTCTAAAATAGCAATCAAAACTGATCATCGACAAAGTACAGATTTTCCTTTTAACAACAAATCAACGTACAACATACGAAACTCGTTCCAACCACAACCAAACATGTTATAGAGTCTACTAAGTGTCCAAACATCATGAAATAGGGTATATGGCATGTCCACAACAAGTATATCACATGGATCCCAACAAACACACAATTCTCACAGATAACTCACATATATGATCACATCAAGAACGGTCAAAACCTAAGTTGTTTCATGTCAAATTTTTGTGTCGTGAGGCAACTATGGTCAAAAGCACTATATTGACAATACTCATCAAACATATATCACACACGAGTTGTCTCTAGAATCCAACTACACTACAAGTGGAATTTATGACTTGTATAATACAAAGGAATTGAGTACAAGTTACTTGCCTTAACCGATGATGAAAATGACTCCAAGCAAGAATAACGGGAACGGATGCCCGGGTCACGAACACAACGAACGGACAACTCACGAACTAATCCACAAACACAATAACACGAGCAAGCTGGTACGAACAAGATCACGAACACAATTAGACGGCTGAGATCGAAGATCAAGATCAAGATGATCAGATCAGATCGGACTACCAGATCTCCTTAATGATGAAGATAATGATGAAGATCAAGATCGATCGATCGAACGGCTACGATCAAAGGAATTTGATGATCATCATGATTGTGATGATCATAGAAGAGATTGGTATGCTAGGATCTAATTGGATGATCAAAAGGAGATTGACGGCCTACATCCAATCAAGCATGATGATCAAGATCCAATGGACGGCCAAGATCACCTCGATGGTGATGATCAAGATCAAATTAACGGACGGCTAAGAATCAATCAATCAAGATCAAGATCACAATCAAATGGACGACCCATAATCAAAGATGATCCAACAAAAACAAATAGCAACCCAACAATTGGTTGCACGGGCTTGGCGACAGCCAGCGGCAGGCAGACGACGGCGGACAGGAGGAGGGTGCTGCCGCAGGTGGCTGCGGCTTGGCGGCATCGAGGTTCGGCTAGCGACTGGCTTCGGAGAGGAGGGACAACACATAGAGCAGTGCTGCTGCTAGAGATAGCGGAGTGGAGCGGCTGAAGACTGCAAGTGACTGACTGCGATGGGGGGTTGCCTGAGCTTCGTGCTGCACGACGGTAGAGGAACATCGGCACGGGGCGGCGGGGCTGCAGTGGTCGCGAGGGAGGCTCGTGATGCTCTGGTCAATGCCGCGATGAGAGGAGGCAGGGAGGAGGGCAGAGGACGGGAGAGGGAGAGGACAGCAAGAGGGGCTGACGACCCAGGAGGGCGGTGCAACCAGGGTGGCTGCGTCAGCTGCTGCACGGCGAGGTGGATGGGTTTGGAGGTCGAAGTCGAGGCGAGGGAGGTAGGAGCGGCTAGGGTGGCTACAAAGGGCGACTGCACAGGGGGAAGGAGAGGTGCAGACGGGGGGGGGGGGGGGGGAGCATCGGGAGATGAAGAGGCAGGTTAGGGGTTGGATAAATAGGGAGAGCATAGGTTGCGGGAGGTAGGAGAGGTTGGGGATGAAGCGGCTACAGGGGTTAATGTAGGGGAAGGTGAAACGACATTTGGTTTAAATGGGAATAGGGTTAGGGTTTAGGCTGAGAAATAGGGTATTTGGGTTTCAGGTTGGGCTTTAATGGGTTGAGTGCAAACGGGTAGAATGTTGGGTATTGGATAGGGTTGGGGAAATAATAATGGGTAATAGGTTACTGGATTTGGTATTTTGGGTTTAAATGAATGGATATATGGGTTAAAATGGGTTTTAGGGAAAAAAAATATATATAAATACAAATAGGATATAAGGTTTATAAATGCATATAGGGTTTTATAGAAATCCTAATAATAATAATAAAATAATGACAAATAACAATAATAATAATAGTATAAAAAAATAACAGTAATAATAATAATACTGAGAACAATAACAATAATAAGAAAACTGATAAAAATAATAATAGTACTAATAATAACAGTAGTAGTAATAATAATAGAGGTCAAAGTAACAATATCAAAAATAAGATTTGTATTAAAATGTAAAATTCATAGAAAATAGTTACAATAAAATTATTGATCGAAGAATTAGATTTTAATACTAGAGTCAAGAATACATCTTGACAAAAGAATTTTGAAAACCGAAAAATAATAATTTGCGAAAATTTTATATACAGAAAAATACACAAAATACGTTTTTGGAAAAACAGGGGTTACAATTTTCCTGAACATTCGATGAAATTGAATCCCGATTTATAATCTACTAGATATCTAACTTTTAGTACTACTGGGTCTGGATTTCCATATTCACAATTTTATGTGTATCACCTAGATTTATTAATAAAAAGAACATGTTAACAGTAAAATTAAAATGTGAAATAAATTTTTCTGAGACTAGACATGCATAGGTATCACCCTGAATTTTTGTAGATTTAATTGATAAGTTATCAGACCTGAAACATATATGTGAACACAATCTATAACCTGCTGCCTGAATATGAAATATGTGAAGAATAAGAATTTGAACCTAGTTTCTGTAATATTTATATGTCGTATGTATATGCGCTGGAACCGGCAGAGAGTCTAGTTTTTAGAACTTCTAATGGATCCAGATTTTCTTTTCTGTAGCAGCGAGAATCTCAGTAACGTCCTACTGTCCAGATAATATGAATTGTGTTGATTTAATATAAATATTTCTTGCTTTGCCTGTTGTCATGCTCCACTTCCCAAAAATACGGAACACGAGCACATGACAATAGCCCAACAAATGACTAACGTCACCCATAAGCTGTTTATCCGATCAACTCAATAATATAATCAATACAGAATAACTGCGCAGACAATAATAATAATCTCATGAACAATAATACTTGGAATGAAGCAATAGGAAATATCCAAATACAATAAACCAACATATGGAAACAATAATAAAATCCGGATCATAAGCCCAATACAATAATAAATCCCAAATACAATAGTAATAAGTCTCAATACAATAAGTTTATTGAAATAACATTCATTTATAAAGCAATAGTTCGTTAGAAAGTTTGTTCTCAAATCCCAGTAGGCAATTCTCCTTTATTATCTGTGAACACTTCATCTAAAAAGAGAAGAAAAGTTGTCCTTAGAGCAAGTCATGGACAACAAGTAGAGAAAGCAAAGAACAATGGAATAACGATATAAAAATGAATTCAATGGATCCATAGGATTCACTAACATGGGATAATAACAATAATTAATATCACAATAATCGATGCAATGGTTATAAACAATGATTCAATAATTGATAACAATATTCAATGATCAATATCAATACAACTTGGCCAATATTCGATATCAATAGAAACAATGATGAACAATATTCAATGTCGATGTTGTATCAATTCTTAAGTCTATTAATCATTTTAAATCCTAACTAATGTATGTACTACTGTGTCCCATATGTTCCATACCACAGGTTCGATGCATACAATCAATTTCTTTTAGACTATAGTGGTAGATTCTATAGATCATATACTAGGTATGATGACGATAACAATAATAACACGGGCCATTGAGACAATTTCTTACATAATGACGATAACGATAATAACACGGGCCATGGTGAAATTTCTTACACAATGATGATAACGATAATAACACGGGCCATCATCCGAGTACAGTCCCTATATCGTCAACTACTATAGTCAATCCCTTAAAGCTCGGCTTGTTAATTATTTATCAATACAACAATACAATATGCAATTTGAGGCATGAGATGAACAATGGTATCAATAGGGGAATAATAGGATGGTAACATTGAATAGAACAATTAGAATGATGACAATAACTCATTAGGATCATGCAATGCAACATACATACTTTAATTTATGCAATACTATGATATAGGAATAATTAATCTATTAAAATCTAGAATATAAACTTTTGGATAGCAAGAGTGGTCAGTACTAAAATGCAATTTTCCGCTGTTTCAGAAATCAAAAACTAAATCCGTTAGAAATTCTAGAAACTAGACTTCCCAACGAATCCAACGCATATTTAAAGTTAAAAAACCAATAAAAGTAGCTAGGTCAAACACACCATTCTTTACAGTTTTCAGGAAGAAATTCGACATCATGTTATTATAATTTTAGAATCAGCAAAAACTCAATAATAAACTCATAAAAAATATTTATGAGACTCCTAAACATGCTAATTAAGAATCTGGAAATTTTCAGAGCAATATTTTATCATTTGATCAGCCTTTTAACAGTTTAAATATGAAACATACAAGAATCTGAAATTCTGAAAATAAAAACACAGCTGTAGTAAAATGATCATAACTTTTGCTACACAACTCGGAATTCAGCGATTCAAGATGTTCTCGAAATTAGAAACATAGGGCTACAACTTTTACTTAGAAAGTTATTTATTTTAAGATCATTTACTGGGTCGAAAATAGCAGACAAAATACAGCCAGCTAGCAACATACAGGGTTTTTGGTATTTTTCATGAAATAAATTAATTAAACATGGTGAGTTCTACTTCAATTAGTCGGTAAACTTCATAATCAACATGATGAGTGCGATAAAATTATAAATAAAATGATAAACACATACATACACTAATTTAGCATCAATCAAACATCAATCGATCAATCAAACATACAACCTAGCAATTATTTCTACAATAATTTAATTGTGTCGTGACCATATTCGCCCTATTAACGATACTATATGAATACCATATTGGGGTTAGCTCGTGTAAGATAATCAATACAACGATACGATAAACCCAATGAACCAATAGACCCAATGAAAGATAATCAATACAACGATACGATAAACGATTAGGATCTACTCACGGAATTTCAATAAAACTTGAATTTGATTCAATAACAATTCAAGAGGAAAGTGACTTGCCTTTTAGACGATTAATTTGGATACCAAGAATAACGGGATGAGAATCCCGAAGCAACGAACCAACGAACACACGAATTAACACGTGTATAATACGTGCACAAATAAATTCCAAAGCAACACAGCAATAATAAAGAACAGCAATAAGCAATAGTAAAGGAGCAGCAACGAAGATGGGTCAAAGGCAGCTGAGGCATGAGCGGTGGTCGGCGTCGGGGTCTGGCGTCAATGGCTAGATGTCGCTGGCGATGTCGACAGATCTTGTCGACATGAAGAGGAGCAGAGAAAGAGGAGAGCGAAGAGAGAATAGACGAGTAATTATGGTTTCAAATTGTGTGATTTTTGGGTTTGCAATAGGATTGTATTTATAAAGTGCAATTAGGGTGTTGGGTTAATGGTTTAGGATCCAATAATATTGGGTTTGGGTAAAGAACAATTGAAATGGGGTTTTATGGTTCAATAAGAGAGGGAATTAAGTACAATAGGGTTCAAATAAAATACCCACAATTAAATAAAAATAGAATGATCAAGAAAATGACTCAACAAAATAATGAGAGTAATTTCATGAACAAATTTAATTAAAATAATCAAGAAAAAAAAATAGAGTATTTTATTCAATTACAAATAAAATATTACAAAATGGGGAAAATTGAAAAGAGAGAAAACGGTAGTTACAATCCTACCCACCTTACAAAAAAATTCGTCCTCGAAATTTAAGCAAGTGGCAGTAGGGTAACCCGGAAGAAAAGAAAAGTACACAAAAGGATGGGAAAACCACTTCTGAATCTCATCTTCAAGCTCCCAAGTCATCTCACCAGGCGAGTGAGGATTCCAAGCAACACGAACCAACTTGACAACCTTATTCTTCAAAATCTTCTCCCGTCGGTCCACAATCGAAACTGTATGAATCTCACATGACAAATTTGGTCGAACCGACAACTCCGAATAATCAATTACATGACTATCATCCCTGACATACTTCTTGAGCTGAGAAACATGGAAGACGTCATGCATTCCAGAAAGAGCTGGCGGCAACGCGAGTTTATAGGCCACCTTGTCCACTCGCTCCACCACTGTAACCCCTGTTTTTCATTTTATATATTTTTGGATGTATTTTTTTTTCTTTTTGAGCATTTGTTCATATTGTATCTCTTTTTGGACCGTGTATTGGATCTTCCTTTTAAATATATTCATCTATTTGATTTTTCATCTTTTTATGTGATCTTCTTGATTCGATTGTCAGTCTATTATTTCATCTCGGTTTGATCGGGCCATTATTTTTATCCTCATTATAAATTGTTCATGTCCTAATTTATTTATTTATTTTTGTTCCCATCTCATTATTTTGGATCACCCTATTTTCTATTTGATCTATTTATACCCAAAACCCTATTAAATCTCTTTGATTAAACCCAATAATATCAACCCATTTTAATCTCTTATTGGATCCATTTCTAATACCCTTTAACCCAATATCCAAATTACCCATTTTGTTATTCAACCTGTGTACCATCCTAACCCTAATTTTATCTGTATGTATACCCCATCATCTAACTTCCCTGTTCATCCCTATACTCCTAGCCGCCTTCTACCCTGCACCCACAAAACCTCACCTCCTGCTTTTCTAAACCCATCCCCCGTCACCCTGTGCCTTCCCGACCTCCTCTTCATCACTGTCCTCCGGTGCCCTCCTGCTCCCCTATCCCCTCGCGCCTCTCTGCTAGTGACCCCCCTATCACACCACCCTCGACGTCAACAACGGCATCCAGAGCCAGCATCATCTGCATCCCAGTTCGCCCTCATCCCTGTGTCGCGCCGCCCTAGCAGCCGACGACAGCCCCCGCCTCTCTTCTCCTCCTTCTGACGCTGCAGTAGCGCTAGCCAGCGACTAGATAGCGCTCTTACTGCGCTGTCTCCCTCCCAAAACAACAACAACCACGGTCGCGACTCCCTGCCGCGATCTCCCATAGCGCACAACCCTACGTTGCCCTCTCTTGTGTGCATGTGTTGGATCTCGTGTTGTGTTCGTGGTTGCGTTCGTTCGTCGTTCGTTCATTGAGTTCATACCTGGAAATCCGTTCCCGTTATTCTTGCTCTTTGCTTCGTTTCCATCGTCTACTATAAGGCAAGTAACTTATTTACTTTTCTATTGCATATATAAGCACTAAATACCACCTATAGTGTAGTTGTGTTCTAGAGACAATTCTTGTGCAAAACCCCTGTTATGTTTTGTCACTATGTGTTGATTTATCCGTAGTCGTCTCTAGTTACACACACACGACATGAATCTAGACCTAGATCTAATTAATCCAGGTTGCATATATGTATGTTGGTTGTGAAACATAATATGATGCGTGAACCTTGCATGCTTGACATGTTACTAGTAGTATATCTTGTTGTTGATCTGTTAAATACCCTATACCATGTTTCTTGGACATCTAGTATACCCTATTTCACATTTTGTTATGATTTGGATGAGTTTCATATAAATTAGTTGATTTTATGCTTGGAGAAGATTTCAGTTTTTGCCATACCCCGTTTTTGTTAAGTATTTCAAACCCTATTAAGGTCAGTATATAAAAATCATTTGTGAATATGAATTATAGAAGATTCTGTCTACTTTCCAGAATTTCTGATAGATCTCAGTTTCGCTTTGTGAGTTGCAAGTTATTACTGTTTTACTACAGATGTGTAGAAAATTTCAGATTAAGTTTAATATGAATTCTGTATGGTTATTTATTTTTATACTACAGTTAAAGATAATATTTTGATCCAATATTTTGCTGAGCACAACTAGACTTGATTGGAATTAACCCCTAAATTTTGTGGATTTAATTGATGACTTTTATAAACTATTCTATACTTGCAAACAACTACTATACCTGCAGAATTTTCATACTGTTCTGTAAAGAAACATAATTTCGACCTGATTCTATTTGTTGTTTATAAAAACTTTGTGAATATGGATTGTAGCCTAATGTATCTATTTTATCAAACTTTTGACGGATCTGGATTTCGATTATATTTTATAATCTATTGCTGTTTTAGTACTGCTGTGTTGATGATTTCAAATTTACAAAATTATTGTATCTTGTTGTTTTCTGATTTTACTTGACTATCCTATTTATGTTGAAAAATTATGAAATATTATTTTATGATACTAGACATAACATGACACCTGTTACATGCTTACCTGTACATGTTACCTGTTTACCTGTTTACCTGCTTGCATGATACTTAATACCTGATACATGTTACCTGTACTATGTTAGTATACCATATTACTTGATTCTGTTTCCCGATTTATGTTAGACATCCTGTTTTGCTATTTCACTGATTCCATGCCATGTTTGCTTCTGCTGTTACTCTATATTTGTTATCTTTTCCTGTACTTGTGCCTGCACTACAAGCAGCCCGTAACTTGCATTGACGGGCATTTTGTTTTCTTTTTCCTCTTTGTGCAATTTATTAAATTGCAGATTGTAACACCCCGAATCCCAAATACCACTGAATTCGAGTTCCACAGGATCTTTTCACTTCTCTTCGTACAATTTTACAAGGAAATAAAAACTTTACTTTACATCAGAGTTACATTATGCATCAACATTTGTATAGCGGAAGCAAATTTTTACATCAATGAATGAAATACAACAACAGTTGAATAATCTTTAAGCATCAAGTCTTCTTTAGTCTTTTTCATGTAACTTTTCCCTGCATAGAAACTGTGGGCACGTCAGTTCATTCAACTGACGAAATATTATACACGGCCATCCTCTCTATGCCGAAAACAGTATAACGATTCTCAATACTTAACAAACCACAAACTTGTTCACAAACAAAGCTAAAGAGACTATCCTACTGATGTCGTGTTGTGAATATACACTTAGTCCTTAATGCAAATATTTCTATTATATGACACTAATGCGCACTTGTTCAGAGTCTATACAGCCCATACTACATAGGTCCGAGGACAAGCCCTTAACCGTTCTTCATCTTGTAGAGTTCAATCCCTCGCCATGACTTAATCTACTACTGTAACTACGGTAAGTATCCTAGATATTTTATGACCTACGAACTCATGTCTAGGCGCCCTAGAGGGAATCCCAACGCATTGACACATGACTCATCACGCAGGTATCCTGTGGTAATTCAGCTCCTACCATAGACATGACACCACCCACAGTCACCAAACACCTCACGAGCGTCGCCACCGGGACGGTACTCTGGAGTAGTATCCACGTCCTACTCATGACGCATCATGGGACATCCTGTGAATACTCTCATGCTGCCAATCCAATGGCCTTCATACTCAATATTTTTCTTCTTACTTTCGTCACATCTTCACTATGTATCTAATCCTTAGTTTAATTGAATCATGAACAAAACTAATCCCTTAGGGTTAGCACTCCCACTATACCGGTCTTATTCATTCATTTTACATGACCCAAATCTGGGTCCTTTCATTCCAAATATTATTAATACATTTCTTTTATTGCCGGTATAAGGCTTAGCTACACCCTACTTCTTAATTTCAACTCATAATTACAACATCGAGCTTTTCATACTCATAAAGTCTTTTTCATGATTAATCACAGTTCACATTTCATAATCATAGTATTCATGTATTCATATTCATAATATCCTTCATAACTCAACATGTCATTTAATTATATTTTCATACACCATTTCATGCATAAACAATAAAATTTCAACTTGTCATAATCAATAGTTCATTCATTCGACAAATCTCTTATTCTTATTTCAATCCATACTAATTTCACAATTTGTAATTTCAATTAGTTACACAAATCAAACTTCCAAATTTCTCATTACTAATTCTCATTTTAAAACTCCTTAAAAAAACTCATTTATTTTTTTTCCTTTATCCCAAAAGACAATTTAATTAAAAGCAAGTCCTTTCTTGCAAATAGCCTCAAATTCTCAATTATACTTTACCAAAAGTTATAAAAATTCTCTCATGAAGTCCAATTGATTTCAGTAATTAATTCCATATTTTTCTTAATTTTAATTTGTTTTTAAAACTCAAAATAATCTTAATTTCCCCAAAAAAATAACTTTTTAAACTAAAGCCCACAACCGGATTCGAACCCACAACCAGCGGCCCAAAGGACAACGCCCAAGACCACTGCGCCAAAGCCACCGAGGCGATATGATATGGGTTATTGTTCATGTGAATTGGCTTTCGGCATTTCGAAATTTTTAACAAAAAAAATAAAATAAAAGCTCCTCTCAATATCGAGCCCGAGACCAGAGACCAAGCCTCCCGCTACTGTAGCGACTGAAACCATTCCGACCAAATGGTCTAAGTGGCCAGATTGTTTTGAAAAGAATTTGGTTGAATTTGAACTAGTTCTCCGTTCATCTCTAAATTTCATAATTTTCAAAAAAACAAATTTTTGTTTATTTTTCTTTTCTTTTGAAAGCAAAATTTTCCAGATTATAACATATATAAATTTACAATAAACCAGTATTTTTATAATGATTATTTGCTTTATAAAACATGTATTTTGGTCCTACTTTATGTTCTATGTCCATATTTTTGACATTGAGAACAATAACACATTTCTTCATAATTTAGAATTAGAAATCCACAAACTACTATGTTCTTTTGTTCTTTTTCTTATTAACATCCTATTACATTTTTAGAACACAAAAATCTCATCCTTCTATAATAACAAAATTCTATTTTAGACAATTAACTACACATGATGCATTTAATCAACTATTTGTAAGCACAAATTTTACCATAACATTTATGTAGCACAACAATATTGTGATTTCTAGCACATTAATTCACCATTTATTCATTAGCAATCAATCCATCAAACATTCTCTAAATTACCACTCCAGTTTTAATTAAACAAGCATGGTTCCAATTTTCAACTAATTGATTCATAATAATTTCATTAAATCATCTCGAGCATGGTATCTAGTTCTAGAAGTATGAGAAACACCCACCTCTTTGGAGAAACACGAAATGAAAAGCTCCTAGAGTCTCCTAGAATGCAAGAAAGTAGCCTTCTCATCCTAAATTGTGTTGCAAAATGCTCTCCTTCTTGTTCCTTGGTGCAACCCGAGCTTCCCCTAGTGCTTGATGATGGGTCGGCCTCCTTTTGGTTGGGACACACACACAAATGCACACTCAATCTTTCACTTCCTAATATATTACTCTCCTATATAGTTTCTTCCTTTCAATTATTTTTTTCTTAGTGTTGTATACATGAAGGTAGGGGGTATTTATACTAGCTTTAGGATAGATTGGAGGGCTAGGATTTCACTAGATGGTTGTAGGTGAATGGCTAGGATAAGATGGGAAGTTGTAGCAACCACCCATAAGCAAATAACCACCCATGCACAGAAACTCACTCTCCCACTCTTCTCTTAGCCATACCCGGCCTCCTAGGGTGTGCAAAGCACACACACGTGCATGCACGTGCCTCTTCTAGTACCCCCCCTATTTAAAGTTTGTACAAATTTAATTAATCAATTGTTCACCAATTGTGTTTACATGACAAGTTGTGACAATTTAAAAGATTAATTAAGTTTGTTGGCCTCAAAATAGTGGGCCTAAAATAAGAAAACTAGTTTAGGCTTTATAAAATAGACTTTTAAGAAAGATAAAGGGAAAGAAAGAAATAATTGTCCATGTTATAAATAAAATTTTTATAAAAATAAATATGCATACGAAATTTTGCACGTGCACAACATGTGTAAAATCAACATTTCTTATTAAGATGAAAATTTAGGGTATTACACAGATTGTGGTGATCAGCTGCCCGATGGAGTAGGTGACCTGAGATTTTAGTTGCTGGAGTTCTTGCTATATTATTTTTCCTGTTATTCTTGAATAAATGTATTTGCTACATTAATTTTTGTATTGGACAGTATGACCCAAAATTATTGACTTGTTCAGATCTTGTGTATTTGAGATTATTAAATTTTGTTTCAAGTAAATTTCTGTTGATATATTGATTTATTTATGAACGCTTGGTTGGTTTCTCCTTGTTATCTCTTGATTATTTCAGTGAAATGTTGTAAAGATCCGGACAGCTTATGGATGATGAAAATCATTTGCTGGACTTAGTCACGTATCCGTATTTCGTATCTCCTTTTTGGAAAGCGGGCGTGACATAGGTTTTTAGTGGTATCAGAGCTCAGGTTTGGCTAATGTATTAGTTTGACTGATATATTAGCAAGGTTGGCCCGATCTGGGAGTGGCTCAACAGTACACAGACCATGCATACATGAATAAATTATAGTCAATTTTGATCTGGATGCTGATTGTTTTTGGTCTTGTGCAGACCATGGCTCGCAGAGGTTCCACTTCTCATTCTCAGGAAGATTAGCCCGGGCTTGAGGCCGTGCCCAATGTGTTGGAGCAATTGATCAATATGCGGCAAAACCACAGTGACCTTGTGATGGCTGCTTTGGAAGCTGCCCAGGTTCTGCCTCCCACTATGACTATACAGGTAGCTCTCCCTCCTCATCCGGGTACAGTCACAGATTTCATGAGGTTGCATCCTGACAGATTCTCCAGCACTGAGATGCCTTTGGAGGCCGAACAATGGTTGATCCAGACTGAGCTGTTGCCTTTGGCAGCAAGAGTCGCCGATACTGGTAGATTGGATGTGGTAACTATCTAGCTGGTGGATCTGGCCCACATTTGGTGGAGGTCCGAGTTCGAAAGGCTCGAACAGGCCTATTTCCTGTGTCACGTTCACTAGGAGCTTCTTGGAGAAGTTCTTCCCTAGCAGCACTCGAGTTGAGATGGAGCAACTGTTCTTGACCCTGAAACAGGTTGGTCGTCATTCTATTACTAGAATTTTGTTACATATTGTTCATGCAATGTTATAATATGAGACTTTGTTGAAACAAGGCTCCAGGTCTGTGGATGAGTATGCAGCGGAATTTACCAGACTTAGCCGCTTCGCAGACGTTCCTGTGGTGAACGAAGAGGACAGGGCTCGTAGATTCATGCTGGGACTCGAGCGAGATATTCGGGTGCAGCTCGTCTTCCTTCACTTGCGTACTTATGTTGAGGCTCTTGAGGCAGCTCGAGCTCAGGAGCAGGCTCATGGCAGGTTGACTCCTCCCCGGCAGATTGTTCTGTACTCTGTTGTTTCTAAGCCTTATAGTGGGCCAATTTGGAGACCTGTCCCAGCCCATCCTGCCAGGGCGACTCCCTACTCTTCTGTTGCTCCCAGTGGAGCTAGTTTCTGCAACTTCTGCCAGATGGCCAGGCATGATCGCAGGGACTGTAGGCGTGCCAACTGCCGGTGCTTTAGATGTGGTGTTGCTAACCATTCAGTGCGGGATTGCCCGCAGCGGAGGATGTCTCTTCCAACCAAGGGTCCAGTTCAGCAGGTAGCCCCAGCTCGTGGTCCTGTCAGACCACCTCTTCCTTCTCAGCACCATGTCGTCGGTCGGAGTACCGCTGCTCCTAGGAGAGGTCAGGCTTTCAACCTGACTGCTGCAGGTGCTGAGACAGCAGAAGGAGTTGTTGCAGGTATATTCTTGCTTTTTGCTGTTTTGTTGTTTCTCTTTTCCTTCTTTTTATTTGTCTTGCATTATTCTTTCATGTTATCTTTCTACATTGTGATTCCCTTACCCTTGATCATCAATTCTTTTCCTCTTGCTTTTGATTCTATCTTAGGTGTTTTCCTTGTTCGTTCTTTTCCTGCTCATGTTCTCTATGATTCCGGGGCAACCCATTCCTTCGTCTCTTCCCGCTTCGTGGCTTGCCATCAGTTGGAGTGCAGCATTATGTCAGAGGCTTGGAATATTGTGATAGGTGGTGGTGTTGTCGTTTGTTTTCGAGAGTGCAGGCAGAGTCCCTGTGATTATTCGCAGCGCAGATTTCAAGGCCGACCTGATTGTAATTAGGAATTTAGGATTCGACGTCATTCTCGGTATGGATTGGTTGGGTGAATTCCATGCCATTATTGATTGTCGTGCTAAGAAAGTTGTATTTCGAATTCTAGGTCCTACAGAGTTTGAGTTACATGCCGGGGAGATGCCCCTTGGTCGAGCTAAGACTGCAACTGATTAGGAGGTTTGTGCGATGGAATTGCATTAAGAATGTGAGGCTGCGCCTCTAGTCGTGCGGGAATTCCTAGATGTTTTTCCAGAGGAGTTGCCTGGCTTACCCCTTGATAGGGATGTGGAGTTCGGTCTTGAAGTTCAGCCTGGTACGGTGCCAATATCGAAAAGTCCCTACAGGATGGCACCGATTAAGTTAGCAGATTCTTAAGGTACAGATTCAAGAGTTGCTTGATTTGGGGTTCATCAGACCCAGTGTTTCACCATGGGGTGCTCCAGTCCTTTTTATCAACAAGAAGGATGGTAGTCGTCGACTGTGCATTGATTATCGAGAACTAAACAGTGTTACTGTGAAGAACCGGTATCCGTTGCCCAGGATCGATAACTTATTTGATCAGTTGGGCGGAGCAGCTATTTTCTTGAAGTTAGATCTTTGTTCCGGGTATCATCAGTTCAAAGTGAAGGCAACTGATGTACATAAGACTGCATTCAGGATCAGATATGGGCTCTATGAGTATCTTGTGATGCCGTTCGGGGTCACGAATGCGCCAGCAGTATTTATGAGTCTTATGAACCAAGTCTTTTCCTAGTTCCTGGATAGATTTGTGGTGGTCTTCATTGATGACATTCGGGTGTATTCTCAGAACCGGGAGGATCATGCTAAGCATCTTAGGTTGGTTCTGCAGACTTTGAGAGAGAATTAGCTCTATGGAAAACTCAGCAAGTGTGAGTTTTGGCTCGACAGAGTTACCTTCTTGGGGCACATTATCTCGGGAGATGGTATTTCTGTGGATCCGTCCAAGGTTGAAGCTGTGAAGGATTGGCCAATTCCTAAGTCATATTTAGAGGTGAGGAGTTTTCATGGTCTAGCTGGCTATTATCGAAAATTCGTCCAAGATTTTTTGAAGATAGCAGGACCATTGACTAAGCTGGTAGGAAATGATCAGAAGTTCTATTCGTCTGAGGCTTACAGTGAGGCTTTTACTGAGTTGAAGAGCAGGTTGACGTCAGAGCCAGTGTTGACTATTCCAGATGGTTCAGGCGCATTTGTAGTTCACTGCGATGCTTCTAGCAAGGGTCTTGGAGCATTTCTGATGCAGAAAGGCCGAGTTGTTGCTTATTCATCAAGGCAGTTGAGGCTGCATGAGAAGAACTATCCAACTCATAATTTGGAGTTAGCAGCAGTGATCTTTGCTTTGAAGCTATGGAGACACTATTTACATGGGGACCGAGTGGAGATCTTTACAGACCACAAAAGTCTCAAGTATGTCTTCACCCAGAAGGAGTTGAACATGAGGCAAAGACGTTGGTTGGAACTTATGGCCGATTATGACATCAGTTTGCAATACCATTTTGGTAAAGCGAATTTGGTGCCAGATGCTTTAAGCAGGAGGCCGACATCCATGTTCCTAACTCAGCAGAGAGATTTGGTTGAGCATATGCGGAGGTTGGAGTTGGATGTGTTGTTGCCGAGTTCTGATTGGAGTTGTTTGGTGCTCCAGCTCCAGTCGTCCCTTATTGAACAGATCAAAGAAGCTCAGGCTGGGGATGAGCAGTTGCAGGGTTTCAGGGTAGAGGTTAAGGCTGGTTCCCGAATGGATATGGTTATTCATGCTGATGGATCGCTTCATTTTGGGTCTAGGTTGTGTGTCCCTGAAGGATAAAGTCCGTCAAAGGTTGCTTGAGGAAGCCCACCAGTCATCGTATTCTATTCATCCTGGAGGTACTAAGATGTACCGGGACTTGAAGCTTCATTTCTGGTGGCATGTATGAAGAGGTTTGTGGCTCGGTTTGTATCTCAGCATTTGATCTGCCAGCAGGTGAAGGCAGAGCATCAGAGGACTACCATACTTTTTCAACTGCTTCCCATTCCGGAGTGGAAGTGGGAACGCATCACCATGGATTTTGTGACCGCTTTGCTGAGGATTCCTAAGGGTCATAAGCCATTTGGTGATTGTCGACCGATTAACGAAGAGTGCTCACTTCATTACCTTTCGAGTCTAACAGTCTACTGAGAGCCTAGATGAGAAATACATGCAAGAGAACGTCAAACTTCTTGGGGTTCTAGTCAGTATTGTATCCGACAGGTTTACGAGATTCAGATCTTAGTTCTGGGATAGTAGTTTGGGGAGTAAATTGAAGTACAGTATAATATTTCATCCCCAGACAGATGGACAGTCAGAGAGGACCATCCAGACTCTAGAGGACATGTTGAGGTTCTGTATGCTACAGTTCGGTGGATCTTGGGAGGACCATTTGCATCTCGTAGAGTTCTCGTACAATAATAGCTTTCAAGATAGTCTTAAAGCTGCACCGTTCGAGGCACTTTATGGGTGGAAGTGCAGATCACCAGTGTGCTGGGTTGACATTGGTGAGAGGAAGTTTTTGGGTCCGGAGTTGATCACCAACACAGTTGATGCGGTGACTCAGATCAGGAAGCATCTTCAGGCAGCTCAGGATAGGCAGAGGAGATGGGAAGATCTCCATCGGAGAGCTTTGGAGTTTAAGGTTGGTGACCATGTTTTCCTAAGGGTATCGCCTTGGCGAGGTGTCATTCGGTTTGGTGGTGGGGGCAACTCAGCCCTAGGTTTATTGGACCGTTTGATATTATGGAGCGAGTAGGCAAGGTAGCCTATCATCTTGCATTGCAGTCAACTTTATCAGGAGTGCACGATATTTTTCACATCTCACAACTCAGGAGATACATCTGAGATGAGAGCCACATGATCGACTATTTTGAGTTGACCGTTCGGCTGGATTTGGTTTGTGAGATTCAGCCAGTTGCTATTTTGGATCGGCGAGAGAAAGTGTTTAAGAACAAGGTCATCAAGCTGGTTCGTGTTTCTTTGAATCCTCACTCACCGGGTGAGTCGACTTTGGAGTTGGAGGAGGAGATTCAGCAGAAGTTTCCTCATCTGTCTGAGTAGCTTTTTTTTCATTTTTTTTTCTTTTCTTTTTCGGGGTTATCCTATGTACTTCTTGTTTAAATTTCGAGGACGAAATTCTTCTTGCTAGGTGGGTAGGATTTGTAACCCCTATTTTTCATTTTATGTATTTTTGGATTTTTTTTTTCTGTTTGAGCATTTGTTCATATTGTATCTCTTTTTGGACTGCGTATTGGATCTTTCTTTTCATAATATTCATCTATTTGATTTGTCGTCTTCTTATGTGATCTTCTTGATTCGATTGTCAATCTATTATTTCATCTCGGTTTGATCGGGCCATTATTTTTTATCCTCATTATAACTGGTTCATGTCCTATTTTATTTATTTATTTATTTTTGTTCCCATCTCATTATTTTGGATCACCCTATTTTTTATTTTGATCTATTTATACCCAAAACCTTATTAAATCTCTTTGATTAAACCCAATAATATCAACCAATTTTAATCTCTTATTGGATCCATCTCTAATACCCTTTAACCCAATATCCAAATTACCCACTTTGTTATTCAACTAGTGTACCATCCTAACCCTAATATTATTTGTATATATACCCCATCATCTAACTTCCCTGTTCATCCTTATACCCCTAGCCGCATTCTACCCTGCACCCCCTAAACCCTACCTCCTGCTTTTCTAAACCCATCCCCCGTCACCCTGTGGTCTCCCGACCTCCTCCCGTTCCCTGTCCTCCGGTGCCCTCCTGCTCCCCTGTCCCCACGCGCCTCCCTACTCGCGACCCCCCTATCGCACCACCCTCGACGTTAGCAACAGCAGCCAGAGCCAACGTCGCCTGCATCCCTGTTCTCCCTCATCCCTGTGTCGTGCCGCCCTAGCAGCCAACGACAGCCCCCGCCTCTCTTCTCCTCCTCCTGACCCTGCAGTAGCACCAGCCAGCCACCAGACAGCACTCCCACTGCCTTGTTTCCCTCTCGAAGCAACAATAACTGCAGTCCCGACTCCTTGTCGCGATCTCCCACAGTGCACAACCCTCTGCTACCCTCTCTTGTGTGCATGTGTTGGATCTTGTGTTGTGTTCGTGGTTGCGTTCGTTCGTTGAGTTTCTGCCCGGAAATCCGTTCCCGTAATCCTTGCTCTTTGCTTCGTTTCCGTCGTCGACTATAAGGCAAGTAACTTGTATACTTTTCTGTTGCATATAGAAATACTAAATACCGCCAGTAGTGTAATTGAGTTCTAGAGACAATTCTTGTGCAAAATCCCTGTTATGTTTTGTCTCTATGTGTTGATTTATCCATAGTCGTCTCTAGTGTCACGCCCTGCTTTCCAAAAGGAATACGGAATACAAGTACGTGACAAAGCCCAGCAAATGATTTTCATCATTCATAAGCTGTAGGATCGACTCAGCATCATAATAAGAAATATAGCAAAATATATTCAACCACGCATGCATGAATAAATCAATATACCAAAAGAATTTACTTCAAACAAAATAAATAAATCTCAAATAAACCAGATCTGGAACAAGTCATAAATTCTGGGACAAACTGCCCAATACAAAGTAATCCAAGTAACAATACATTTGTTCAAAAGCAACAGGAAAGTAAATTGTAGCAAGAACTCCAACCAGCTAGAATCTTAGATCACCTACTCCATCAGGAGCTGGTCACCAAAGTCTGCAATTCAACAAATTGCAGGAAGAGGAAAAAGAAACAAAACGCCCGTCAATGCAAGTTACGGGCCGCTTGTAGTGCAGACACGAGTACAGGAAAAGAATAACAAATGTAGAATAACAGCGGAACTAAGCATAGCATGGAATAGACATGTCAAAAAAATAGAACAACTAGCATGAATCATGAACAGAATCAAGCAATATAATGTGCTAACAGGGTACGGGTAACATGTATAAGGTATCAAGTATCATGCAAGCAGGTAAACATGTAACAGGTGTCAAGTAGCATGTACAAGTATCATGTAACAGGTAAGCATGTAACAGGTTTCATGTTATGTCAAGTCTTGTATCATTACTATCTAGGTAGAACTTCATGCGTCCCATCCATTTAGATTTCGTAGTGGATTCTATAGGACTGTGTACGCAGGTATCAAGTAATCCAAATCATATTAAGCAAATTCCAAATTATCCAAATGTAATCCAAATCATCCAAATATAATCCAAATTATCCAAATTTAATCCAAGTCATATCATGTAACCAAATGAGAGAAACACGGGGCCCCTTCCAAGAACACTTTTCCATATTGTCCACTACTAGATCTTTCCCTTAACCCCGGCTTGGATATTTGTTATTATTATCAAACAGGCATATATGTGCACAAAACAGAGCAGGAATAACATGGTATAAACAAGTAATAGGTTCAGGTCAGAAGACAAACATGCACAGATGAAAGACAACACATAAAATGATAGGACAACGAAAATCCTAGTTCAGGACAGCAAGACAGTACTGCACTAAATCTGGGATTCCCGTTGCCATGAACATGCAAATCTGGATCCGTCAGAAAATCTGGAAAATAGACTCTCGGCCGAATCCAGCAAATATATATAAGTTATATTATATTTCACAAAAAACAAGTCCCAAAATAGATTTGTACCCAGAAAATATGATCAGCTAGAAATCAGAAGTTTGTATTCATAGACAGGAAAACAGCATAAAATCTCACTGATTAAATCCAAGAAAAATCTGGGGTATTCCCTAGTATGTTTAGTATCAGAAAAAGAAAAGTTTCATAATTTTCCAATAGAGATAGAATAGTCAAATAAAATCAGAAAAGAGGAAGATACAGAAAATTTGTAAATCTGAAATCATAAACACAGCAGTACTAAAATAGCAATATCTTACAAAATATAAATTGGAATCCAGATCCGTCAAAAGGGTGATAAAATAGATACAATAGGCTACAATTCATATTCACAAAGCTTTTATAAACAGTAAGTAGAATCAGGTCGAAATTAGATTTCTTTACTGAACAGTATGAAAATTCTGCATGTACAGCAGTTGTTTACAAGTATAGAATAGTTCATAAAAGTTATCAATTAAATCCACAAAAATTAGGGGTTAATCCCAATCAAGTCTATTTGTAATCAGCAAAATATTGGATCAAAATATTATCTTTAACATCAGTAGAAAAATAATTAACTATACAAAATTCGTATATAACAGAATCTGGAATTTTAAACACATCTGTAGTAAAATAGTCATAACTTACAACTCATAAATCGAAACTGAGATCTGTCAGAAAATATGGAAGTGGGAAGAATTCTCTATAATTCATATTCACAAATAATTTTATATACTGAACTAAATAGGGTCTAAAATACTGAACAAAAATTGGGTAAAAGCAAAAAACAGAAATCTTCTTCAAGCATAAAATAAACTAGTCCACATGAAACACATCCAAATCATAACCAAACATGAAATAAGATTTACAAGATGTCCAAGCAACATGGGTATTTAGCACATCTACAACAAGTATACTACAACTAACATAACCAAGCATACGATATCATACGAACAACATGCATGTGTACATCAACAAGTGATCATCTCCAAGTTATTTCATGTCGTGGGTGTAATGTGAAAACTACAGGCTGGTCAACACATAGAGACAAGATATAACAGGAGTTTCATAGGGATAGATCTTGAAGCAACTACAATACGTGCGGTATTTAGTACTTGTATTATACAATAAAGAATACAAGTTACTTGTCTTATAGTCGACAACGAAAATGACGAAGCAAGAACAAGAATAACGGAAATGGATTCTCGAGCACAAACACAAGCGAAGCAACGGATCACAAACCAATCACGGACATACGAACAGAAAATCTGGATGAGATGATCATGATCACGATCGGACGGCCAAGGATCACCCCGATGGTGATGATCCAGATGATCAAAATCAATCGGACAGCTTAGATCAAAGATCAAGACTAGATCAGATCGGGAGGAGATTCGAGCAGCCAGGATTCAAAGATGATGATGGATGATGATGAAGCTCACAATCGAGATGGCGATCGGACGGCCATATCAAGATGTGATCATCATGATCACGATGATCAAAATCAGATCAATGGATGGCTAAGAATGCTCCCGATCATGCACAACAACAAGTGCAACGGTGGGAATGGGCAGCATAATGGCAGCATGGCGACAGGAGGTCGCGAGGCTTCGCTAGCGACTATTGTGGGCTTCAGGAGGAGAATGGCAGAGGTCGCTGTAGGCAGAGAGAGGGTAGCAGAGGCTGGATAAGAAGACGACAGCGGCCAGGGGGACCGGCGGTGCCGCGGTTGCCACTGTCAGACATCAGAAGAGGAGACAGGAGGAGGCTGCTGTCACGGCAGCGCGACAAGGGAGCAGGGGACCAGGGGGTCGCGACGAGTGGAGGCGCACAGCGACGACGCTCGGGAGGCTGGTGTTGGAAGGTCGCGGCACTCCAGGCAGAGCACAAGCGCGACGGGGGGTGTGCTGACGTCGAGGTTGGCTGCCGCAGAGATGTCGCGATAGGGACGAGCACAGGGTGAATGGTGCTCTTGTCGCCCAGGCTGATGCTGTTGCGCGTCTGCGTCGAGGAAGCACAACGAGGGGGCTCGGGGTCTGCAACGTCGCAAGGAGAAGAAGAGGAAACGGGGGAGAGGGAGAGACGGGGATGGGTTAAGAAGGATAGGGAGTAGGGTTTTAGAAGGAGGGGCGGCTAGGTATTGGAGATGAACAGGGGTTAAATAGGTATGAATATATATAGGGGGTATAATTAGGGTTAGGTGTGAACAGGGGGTAATGGGTGATGGGTAACGGGTATTGGGTTTGGGGTGTTAGGGATTAAAAGGGTATAGGGTATTAAATCCAATAGAAAAATAATTATAAAAAAATATTAGATAATTAGGGTATGTTCAGGCTAAAAATAAAATAATAATACTGATAATATTAACAATAAAAAAATAATAATAATGCAAGTAATAACACTAACAAAATAATACTGATAGTAACAATATTAATAATTAGAATAATGATAAAATAATGATAGTAATAATAATAGAAATCCAGGTAATAATAACAATAATAAGATTCGTATTACAATATAAAAATCATAAAAAATAGTTACAAATAAAATTATTGATCAAAAAAAGATTTTAATAGAGATCCAACAATACATTTTAACAAAAGAATTTGAAAGCGGAAAAATAATTTACAAAAATTTTAAATACAGAAAATACACATAAAATACGTATTTGCGAAAACATGGGTTACATCTAGTTACACACACTGACATGAATCAAAACCTAGATCTAATTAATCCATGTTGCATATATGTATGTTGGATGTGAACAATAATATGATGAGTGAACCTTGCATGCTTGACGTGTTAGTAGTATATCATGTTATTGATCTGTTAAATACCATATACCATGTTGCTTGGATATTTAGTATACCCTATTTCATATTTTGTTATGATTTGGATGAGTTTCATATAAATTAGTTGATTTTATGCTTGGAGAAGATTTCATTTTTTTCGTACCTGCATTTTTGTTAAGTATTTTAGACCCTATTAAGGTCAGTATATGAAAATTACTTATGAATATTAATTATAGATGATTCTGTCTACTTTCCAAAATTTCTGACAGATTTCAGTTTCGCTTTGTGAGTTGCAAGTAATTGCTGTTTTACTACAGATGTGTAGAAAATTCCATATTCTGTTTTATATGAATTCTGTATGGTTATTTCTTTTTATACTGATGTTAAAGATAATATTTTGATCCAATATTTTGCTGAGAACAACTAGACTTGATTGGGATTAACCCCTAATTTTTGTGGATTTAATTGATTACTTTTATAAACTATTCTATATTTGCAAACAGCTACTATACTTGCAGAATTTACGTGTTGTTCTGTAAAGAAACATAATTTAAACATGATTCGATTTGTTGTTTATAAAAACTTTGTGAATATTAATTGTAGCCTACTGTATCTATTTTATCACCCTTTTGACAGATCTGGAATTTGATTTATATTTTGTAATCTATTGCTGTTTTATTACTGCTTGTGTTGATGATTTCAGATTTACAAAATTACTGTATCTTGTTGTTTTCTGATTTTACTTGACTATTCAATCTACGTTGGAAAATTATGAAACTTTATTTTCTGATACTAGACATACTAGGAAATACCCTAGATTTTTCTTGGATTTAATCAGTAAGTTTTTATGCTGTTTTCCTGTTTATGAATACAAACTTCTGATTTCTGGCGGAACTTATTTTCTGGATACAATTCTGTTTTGAGTCCTGTTTTTGTGAAATACCATATGACTTATATATATTTGCTGGATTCGGCCGAGAGTCTATTTTCCAGATTTTCTGACGGATCCAGGTTTGTATATTTATGGCAACGGAAATCCCAGATTTAGTGCAGTACTGTCCTGCTGTCCTGAACTAGAATTTTTCGTTCCCCTAATCTTTTATGAGTGGTCGTTCACTTGTACATGTTTATCTTCCAACCTGAACCGTACTTGTTCATGCCATGTTATTCTTGCCCTATTTTTTGACACATACATGTCTGTTTAATAATAATAATAAATAATCAAGCCGGGGTTAAGGGAAAGATCTAGTAGTGGAGAATATTCAAATGTGTACTTAGAAAGAGGCTCGTGTTTCTCACCTGATTATCTGTTTGTTACATGTGATATGATTACCTGACATATGATTCTGATTATCTGATTCCTGACTACATACTTCCTTATGAGAAGGTGTACTCAGAAGGGGGTCGTGTTTCCCACATGTTACCCAACTACATACTTCCTTATGAGAATGTGTACCTGGAGGGACGTAGTCCTACCTGGTGCATGATTACCTGTTACATAATACCTTGTACCTGTACCTATTTACCTGATATCTGAGTACACGGCCCTATAGAATCCACTACGAAATCTAAACGCAAACTTGTTTGATTGTAGCAACCATGTGGTAAATAGATGGGACGCATGAAGTGCTACCTAGATAGAAATAAATGCAAGACTTGACATGACATAACATGACACCTGTTACATGCTTACCTGTACATGTTACCTGTTTCCTATTTACCTGCTTCCATGATACTTGACACCTGATACATGTTACCTGTACCCTGTTAGTATACCATGTTACTTGATTTTGTTTCCTGATTTATGTTAGACATCCTGTTTTGCTATTTCACTCATTCCATGTCATGTTTGCTTTCGCTGTTACTCTATATTTGTTATCTTTTCCTGTACTTGTGCCTGTACTATAAGCAGCTCATAACTTGCATTGATGAGCATTTTGTTTTCTTTTTCCTCTTCCTGTAATTTATTAAATTGGAAATTTTGGCGATCAGCTGCCCGATGGAGTAGGTGATCTGAGATTTTAGTTGCTGGAGTTCTTGCTATATTATTTTTCCTGTTATTCTTGAATAAATGTATTTGCTACATAAATTTTTGTATTGGGCAGTATGACTCAGAATTATTGACTTGTTCAAATCTGGTTTATTTGAGATTATTAAATTTCGTTTCAAGTAAATTCATGTTGATATATTGATTTATTTATGCACACGTGGTTGGTTTCTCTTTGTTATCTCTTGATTATTCTTGTGAAACGTTGTAAAGATCCTGACAGCTTATGGATGATGAAAATCATTCGCTGGACTTAGTCACGTATCTGTATTCAATATCTCCTTTTCGGGAAGCTGGGCATGACAATCACATCAAACAGACCAATGAATCTAGGGCTTAGCTAGCCCCCACCACCAAACCGAATAACACCTTTCCTTGGAGATAGCTTGAGGAACACATGATCACCCACTTCAAATTCCAACGGTCTCCTGTGAATTTCTGCCCATTTCCTCTACATGTCCTATGCGGCTTGCAAATGTTTCCTGATCAGGGCCACCACATCAACAGTCCCCGTGATCAATTCTGGCCCCAAAAGCTTCCTCTCACCAATGTCATCCCAGCACACTGGTGATCTACACTTCCAACCATACAAGACTTCATACAGAGCTGCCTTAAGACTTGCTTAGTAGTTGTTGCTGTATGAAAACTCCACCAAGTGTAGATGATCCTCCCAAGATACTCCAAACTGAAGAACACAGGACCTCAACATATCTTCCAATGTTTGAATAGTCCTTTCAGATTGTCAATCTGTCTACGGATGTAATGCAGTACTGAACTTTAGCTTACTCCCAAGACTGTTCTGAAGACTCTTCCCAAATTGAGATCTGAATCTAGTATCTCTGTCTGATATGATACAGACGGAACACCAAGCAATCTCACAATCTCTTGCATATACTTCTCTTCAAGGCTCTCTGTAGATTGACCCACCCTGAAGGGAATGAAATGAGCACTCTTCATCAAGAGATCCATAATCACCCAGATGGCATTGTGACCTTTGGGACTTCTAGGAAAAACAATCTCAAAATCCATAATGATATTCTCCCACTTCCACCCCGGAATAGGAAGCGGTTGAAGAAGTCCAGTAGTCCTATGATGTTTTGCTTTTACTTGCTGACAGATCAGACACCGAGAAACAAATCTTGCAACAACCCTCTTCATACCATGCCACCAGAAATGCAACTTCAAATCCCGATACATCTTTGTACCACCGGGATGAACAGAATATGGCGAGCGATGAGCTTCTTCGAGTAACTTCTGCCTAACTTCTCCCTTCGAAACACATAGACGGGTCCCAAAACGGAGAGATCCATCCTCATGAACCACCATATCAGTTCTAGAACCAACTTCAACTTCAGCTCGAAACTTTTGTAACTGCACATCACCAGACTGTGCCTCCTTAATCTGATCCACCAAAGACGATTGCAACTGAAGCACCACACAACTTTGTTCAGAACCAGGCAATACCACATCCAATTTCAATCTCCTCATAGCTTCCAAAAGTTCCTTCTGCTCAGTAAGAACCATCACAACAGGTCTTCTGCTCAAAGCATCAGGTACCGAGTTAATCTTGCCAGGATGATACTGCAAACTGATATCATAATCTACCATCAATTCCAACCATCGTCTCTGCCTTATATTCAGCTCCTTCTGAGTGAATACATACTTGAGACTTTTGTGGTCAGTGAAAATCTCCACTCGGTCTCCAAGTAAATAATGCCTCCAAAGCTTCAAGGCAAAAATCACAACGGCATGCTCCAAATCATGGGTAGGATAATTCTTCTCATGCGGCCTCAATTGTCAAGATGCATATGCAACAACCTTGCCTCGTTGCATCAAAACAACACCCAAATCTCTACCTGAAGCATCACAGTGAATTACGAAACCTCCTAATCCATCCGGTATAGTCAACACAGGTGTTGATGTCAACCAATTCTTCAATTCAAAGAAGGCTTCATCACAGGACTCATCCCACACAAACTTCTGATCCTTCCCAGTCAACTTGGTCAATGGTCCTGCAATCTTCGAAAAATCCCAAACAGACTTCCTATAGTACCCCACTAGACCAAGAAAACTCCGAACTTCCGATACTGACTTCGGCGTCGGCCAATCCTTAACTGCAGAAATCTTGGACAGATTGACAGAAACTCCATCACCAGAAATGATATGACCCAAGAATGCCACACGATCCAACCAAAACTCACACTTACTAAGCTTCCCTTACAGCTGCTTCTCCCTCAAAGTTTGCAACACAACCTTCAAGTGCTCAGCATGCTCATCACGGTTCCGAGAGTAGACAAGAATAAAATCAATGAACATCACCACAAACTTGTCCAGAAAGGGAGAGAAACCCCAATTCATCAAGCTCATGAACACAGATGGAGCATTAGTAACTCTGAAGGACATCACCAAGAATTCATAATGCCCATATCTTGTATGAAAAGCAATCTTCTGTACATCCTCGGCTTTCACCTTAACTTGATGGTAACCAGAACAAAGATCCTACTTTGAATATACAGAAGTGCCTCCCAATTGATCAAATAGGTCATCAATCCATGGCAATGGATACCGATTCTTCACTGTGACATTATTAAGCTCACGGTAGTCATTGCACAACCTGCCACTACCATCCTTCACATTAACAAACAGTACCGGAGCTCCCTAAGGCGAAAACACGTGGACTGATAAAACCTCTATCCATCAACTCCTGAATCTGCTCCTTCAACTCAGTCAACTCAATAAGAGCCATCCTGTACGGACTCTTAGAGATTGGAGTTGTACCCGGCTGAACATCAATACTGAACACCATTTCACGATCTTGTGGTAATCCAGGAAATTCCTCAGGAAAAACAACCAGAAAATCCCGCACAACCAACAGTGCGACAACATCATCAGCACACAATTCCTCCATAACTCTAACTTCCTGACTTGCCAAATTCTCTACACAAGCAAGCGGCATTTCACCGGCATAGAATTCAAATTCATGACTTTCTGGCATACGAAACACCGCCTTCTTCTTGTGGCAGTCAATTACAGCATGATTCACACCAAGCCAATCCATCCCTAAGATAACATCGAAACCAGAATTGCTGATGACAATCAGATTGGCAAAAAAATCCATACCACCAATAACCAAGGGGCTCTGCTCACAAATCAAAGAACACACGACAACACCTCCACCTGTAGAAATATTCCAAACTACTGGCATAGCGCTACTAGCCAAGTGATGCAGATCGACGAAGCGGGAGGAAACAAAAGAATGAGTAGCACCAGAGATAAAAAGAATATGAGCAGGAAAGGAGTGAACAAGGATAATGCCTAGAAAGAAGTCAAGATGATAACACAATATGTAGCAGCAAAATGCAAGAAACATACATGAATGGAAGGATAACATGACAAAGCAACAAAGGAATCCTGGGACCTGTGGGTTATGGGCCCACCACACTTTCGCTGCACCACTCTGATGGTGATGTTCCAAACTGCAAACATGTCATTATAGATCAAGTGATGCCGATCGACGGACCAAGCAGGAAGAAGAAGAACGGATGACACCGGAATCAAAAGAATATGGGTATGAAAAGAATGGATTCATACCAAATAAGGAATCAAATCAGAGGAGGGACAAAAGACAACAAGGAATGAAGAAACTGAATGTGAAGGGATCAAAGAGGAATCAAATAAGACTAGTTTCTAGATAATAATTTGGTTATCAATTATTCATGTGATTTCTGTATTGCACATACTGTTGAGTCAAACCGATTAAAACCCAAATCTGATTAATATATCAATCAAAGCCAAACTTCCTTTCGTTGGTCATGTTTGACTGATATATTATCCAAACCTGGGCTCTGATACCACTAAAAATCTTGCCACGCCCCGCTTCCCAAAAATACATAATACGAGCACATGACATTGGCCTAGCGAATGACTAACGTCACCCATAAGCTATTTATCCAATCAACTCAATAATATAATCAATACAGAATAATTGCGCAGGCAATAATAATTATCTCATGAACAATAATACTTGGAATGAAGCAATAGAAAATATTCAAATACAATAAACCAACGTCTGGAAACAATAATAAAATCCGGATCATAAGCCCAATACAATAATAAATTCCAAACACAATAGTAATAAGTCTCAATACAATAAGTTCAATGAAATAACATTCAATTATAAAGCAAAAGTTCTTTAGAAAGTTTGTTCTCTAATCCCAGCAGGAAATTCTCTTTCATTATCTGTGAATACTTTATCTAAAAAGAGAAGACAAATTGTCCTTAGAGCAAGTCATGGACAGCAAGTAGAGAAAGCAAGGAACAATGGAATAACGATATAACAATGAATTCAATTGATCAATAGGAGTCAATAACATGGGATAATAACAATAATCAATATCACGATAATCGATGCAATAGTAATAAACAATGATTCAATAATCGATAACAATATTCAATAATCAATATCAATAATACTTGGCAAATATTCGATATCAATAGAAACAATGATGAACAATATGCAATATCGATGTTGTGTCAATTCTTAAGTCTATTAACATTTTAAGTTCTAACTAATGCAAGCACTACTGTGTCTCATATGTTCTATACCACAGGTTCAATGCATACAATAAATTTCGTTTGAACTATAGTGGTGGATTCCATGGATCATATACTGGGTATAATGACGATAACAATAATAACACTGGCCATTGAGACAATTTCTTGCACAATGAGGATAACGATAATAACACGGGCCATGGTGTAATTTATTACACAATGACGATAACGATAATAACACGGGCCATCATTCAAGTATAGTTCCTATATCATCAACTACTCTAGTCAATTTCTTAAACCCCGGCTTGTTAACTATTTATCGATGCAACAATACAATATGCAATTTGAGACATAATATGAACAATGGTATCAATAGGAGAACAATAGGATGGTAATATTGAATAGGATAATTAGAATGATGACTATAACTCATTCGGATCATGCAATGCAAATAAATACTTTAATTCATGTAATACTACAATATAGGAATAATTAATCTATTTAATTTGGAATATAAACTTCTGGACAGCAAGAGTGGTCTGTACTAAAATGCAATTTCCCGCTATTTCAGAAATTGAAAACTAAATCCATCAGAAATTCTGGAAACTAGACTTCCCAACGAATCCAGTGCATATTTGAAGTTTAAAAACGACAACAGTAGCTAGGTCAAACACATCATTCTTTACAGATTTCATATTTAGGCAGAAATTCGACATCATGTTATTATAATTTTAGAATCAGCAAAAACTCAATACTAAATTCATAAAAAATATTTATTAGACTCCTAAACATGTTAAATAAAAACCTGGAAATTTTCATAGCAATATTTTATCATTTGATCAGCCATTTAACAGTTTAAACGTGAAACGTACAAGAATCTGAAATTCTGGAAATAAAAACACAACTGTAGTAAAATGATCATAACTATTGCTACATAACTCGGAATTCAGCAATTCAAGATGTTCTAGAAACTAGAAACATAGGGATACAACTCTTATTCAGAAAGTTATTTATTTTAAGATCATTTACTGGGTCGAAAATAGCAGACAAAATACATTCTATTTATATAACTAATATTTATATTTTATATAACTAATTCTAATTATTTTCGTTATATTATTCTATATTATTATATTCGAGTTCTATTTTATTTCTATGAGAATATTATTTATAGCCAATATAGTCAAGCCATCAAGCAACATACAGGTATTTGGATATTTTTTATGAAATAAATTAATTAAACATGATGAGCTCTACTTTAATTAGTTGATAAACTTATAATCAACATGATGAGTGTCATAACATGATAAATAAAATGAGAAACACATACATACACTAATTTAGCATCAATCAAACATCAATTGATCAATCAAACATACAGCCTAGCAATTATTTCTTTAATAATATAATTGTGTCGTGACCATATGCATAACCCTATTAGCGATACTATATGAATACATGAAAGATTCAATCTTTGGAGTCAAAAGTGGCACGACATCAAGTATATTGGGGTTAGCTCATGTAAACCCTCAATAGACCCAACGAAAGATAATCAATACAACGATACGATAAATGATTATGATCTACTTGCGGAATTTCAATAAAACTTGAATTTGATTCAATAACTGTTCAAGAGGAAAGTGACATGCCTTTTAGATGATTAATTTGGATATCAAGAATAACGGAATGAGAATTCCGAAGCAACGAACCAACGAACACACAAATTAACACGTGTATAATACATGCACAAACAAATTCCAAAGCAACACAACAACTGTAATATCCCGGTCGGATGCTATATTTGTATTATAATTATTTTTGAAATTAAAATATTTTTATGGAAATTACTTGGTTTTACTAATTAAAAAATTATCTTTATATATATACAAGTAAGTATACATATGCATTATATCGGTTTTGTGCACTTGTACAAAATTCTGTAAAATGTATTTTTGAGAAAATATCTGTAATATCCCGGGCTGATATTAAAAATTATTATTTTATTATTATTTTATTTTTATTTTCAGAATTGAATTTTTTTATGGATATTACCGGGTTTAGTTTATAAACATTATCTATATATATACTAGTCTGTATACATCTGTATTGTATCAAACTGGTACTGAAATCTTCTGAGCCGGTAATAAAATTATTTTTTATTATATTTATGAATTAAAATATTTTTGGTAGAGATTATTCGTTTTAACTAAAAAAAAATATCTGTATAAACATATGTATGTACATATATGTATTGTATTGATTTCGTACTTTCGTACGAAATCATGTAGTATATGAATTTGGGAAAATGTCTCTTATTTTTTATCAATCATGATCAAAATGGAGGGTTAGAGATGAGTATGGTGTTGATTGCAATATGAATTTACAAATTGATCTCAAATTTGTTAAACCACAAAAAGTGAGAAAAAAGTGGCTCTCTTCTCAACCACAAACCCAACCCCTTCTCCCCAATAACCCCTCCCCCCCCCCCCCCCCCCCCCCCCCCCCCCCCCCGAACCCATTGGTCGGCCACACATCTCCAAGGGCAAGAAGCCCTTTCATTTTTGTTTCCTTCATCCCTTCCCACTCTCATCTCATTCTACTTTTTTACTTGTTTAAATTTTACAAAAAAAATGAGAAGGAAGAAAAGAAAGAGAGATCAAATCAAAAGAAAAATAGTGGGTTTCATTTCTTGATTTGTTCTTGAGAGGAGGAGCAAGAACAAGGAGCAAGGAGGAGAAGGAAGCTAAGCAAGTCCTTCCTACACTTTTGGGTGGGGGTTTTTCAACTCAAATTGTTATTTTTGTTGTTTTATTTGCTTGTTATGTGGACAAATTGGACTATTTTTATGTGCATATTGAAGAACTTGGACTAGAATAAATGGCATAAAAAGATTGAGGGATTAGAACTTAACAAGAACCCTATAAACCCAATCTTAACCAAGTATGTAGTTTTGATTAATTACTTATGCTAAAGTTGAAATTTTGACTTCAAATTAATTTGAGAGGTTCTCATATGTGTCCTTACCATGCCATAATTTTATAGATTTTTTGGGGGTTAGTTTGATGGGTGAAATAAATCGTTTCTCCAAAACAGCGAGCTTTTAATCAAATCGCTGTTTTGGTTATTTTTTGCTTATGTTCAAAGAGCTGGATTTTGAGCTCTATAAGAAATATGAAAAAGTGTTCAACTAGAGAGTTGTATTAGATGTTCTCCCCTTTCCAAAATGGCCAATTTTGCTAGATTCCGATAAGTATAGCAAAAGTTATAAGCTTTACAAGTTTTAGCTTTTGCTGTGCTTTTTGTTGTTTCTGCATTGTGTTCAGGGGAAGGATTTTGAGTTCCTTACGGAATCTGAAAAAGTGTTCGACTAGAGAGTTGTAGTAGATGTTCTCCCATTTCCAAAATGTTCAATTTTGCTAGATTCCGATAAGTATAGAAAAAGTTATAAGCTTTACAAGTTTCAGCTTTTGCTATGCTTTTTGTTGTTTTAAAATTGAGTTCAAGGGGCTGGATTTTGAGTTCCTTACGGAATCTGAAAAAGTGTTCAACTAGAGAGTTGTATTAGATATTCTCCCCTTTCCAAAATTGCCAATTTTTCTATATTCTGATAAATATAGCAAAAGTTATAAGCTTAACAAGTTTCAGCTTTTGTTGTACTTTTTGTTGTTTTTGAATTGTGTTCAAAGGGCTAGATTTTGAGTTCCTTACGGAATCTGAAAAAGTGTTCAACTAGAGTATTGTAGTAGATGTTCTTAGCTTTCCAAAAAGTCCAATTTTGTTAGTTTCCACACGTATAGCAAAAATTGTGAGCTTTAGAAGTTTCAGCTTTTTGCTGTCTTTTGTGGTTCTTTGTATTATGTTCAAAAGCTAGATTTTGAGTTCCATTCGGAATTTGAGAAATTCGTTAACTAGGAAGTTGTAGTAGATGCTATTAGATTTCCAAAAATTTCAATTTTGTTAGTTTCCGACAAGTATAGCAAAAGTTACGAGCTTTAGAAGTTTCAGCTTTTGGCTGTCTTTGTTGTTCTTGGTGTTGTGTTTAAGGAGTTGGATTTTGAGTTCCATAAGGAATCTGAAAAAGTTTTCAACTAGAGAGTTATAGTAGAGGTTCTCACCTTTCCAAAATGTCCAATTTTGTTAGATTTTCAAAAGCGGAGTAGGAGTTATGACTTTACTGCAGCTAGCCTTTTTGACTGAAGTCGCTGTCTAGGTTGTTCGAAGTTTTTGTACCTCATACTTACTGAATTTGAAAAAGTTTTCAACTAGAGAGTTGTAGTAGAGGTTCTCATATTTCCAAAATGTCCAATTTTTTTAGATTCCGATAAACAGGGTAGGAGTTATGACTTTTACAAGATTGACAGCAGCTAGCCTTTTTGGCTGAAGTCGCTGTCTAGATTGTTCGAAGTTTTTGTACCTCTAACTTACTGAATTTGGAAAAGTTTTCAATTAGAGAGTTGTAGTAGAGGTTCTCACCTTTCCAAAATATCTAATTTTGTTAGATTTCGATAAGCGAAGCATAAGTTGTGACCGTTACAAGTCACAGCAGCTAGCCTTTTGGCTGAAGCTTCGCTATTTAGGTTGTTCGAGGTTTTTCTATCTCTTATTGACTGAATCTGAGAAGGTTTTCAACTAGAGAGTTGTAGTGGATGATCTCACCTTTCTAAAAAGTTTAATTTTGTTGAATTCCAATAAAAGTAACATGTTTAATTGCTTTTAGGTTGTTAGAAGGCTTTTTATGTTGCTTTTGAGTATAAAAAAGTTTTTGTTAGTAAGCTTATACACGAAATTCTATTTCATGTTAACTAGAGTTGTCGTGAATTGTTAGTAGTTTAAATTATACATTTGATTATGAGTAATAAGTATTCCTTGTGCTCATAAGTCATGTAATAAGTATAGGTCTGTCTTATACGTAACTCACCTGGCTTGTATGTAGTTGTTTGTTCATGCGTAGCTCATTGGGCTCGTATGTAGTAATTATCTTGAATAGAAAGGCGATGAGTGGATCCGAGGAGATCTTGTGAAGTCTAGGTTGAGACTTGGTAGATTGTGTCAACAATTGTTACTCTCTTGAAGAGGGACACGTATGGTGCTTTTTCATGATAAGTTGGAAGCACAGTGGTATGTCTCGCTTGTTTGAATCTTTGGTGCCGTATCATGGCAAGTTGAGAGTATGACTCTAGGTTGAGAGTACCTTGTATCTCGTAGGGCCCCATTTGATTTGTTAGGGTTAGTGACATCGTTAGGGTAGTAACTGTTACTTAACCATTTTTATCTATGAATTGCCGAAAGGTGAGAGTTGGTGTTAGGGGTGATACCTTATAATTAAAATTCTCCTATAGGCCGACACTAGGTGGTGTTATTAAGATGTATCCCCCTGTCAAAGGGATACGGGCGGTGCTTTTTCATGATTAGTTGGGAGCACGAGATCTGTATCTCGGCTGTTAATTCCTGAAGTGCCATGATAAGAACGGGAGGTTTTCTTAGGGAAATAGACCCTACGAATCCATCAGGTTCTATGCCTTCTCATGATGAGTTGAGGGCAGAGCTCAAGGTTGGCTAGTATCTTGTGGTTCGTGTTGGCTTTTGAGTGAGGTCCGGTTCGCCGGGTAAATAGAGGCAAACATAGACACCACTATTGTACCACAGTAGCGGAACTAGACCGTATCTGCAACCTCATTAGTCATGTAGTATTATGTCAGGAACGGGATGGTACAAGAGTAGAATTCATGATGCGGGTTCAAATCCCCAAATATGGAGAAACGGCTTGATATGGATGTATGTAGTATGGGCTGCATACTGCTCCAGAGTCTCACTTGCATTAGAATAAGTGCATCATTGCATTGGTTAATCGTGCATTAGAGTCTAAGTCATAGCATACACTAACACATCAATTATATATACACATTTCTCTTTTCATCAATCTGGCTGTTTAAAGTTGAGAATCGCTGCTAGTCATCAGCCCTAAAGCGTCAGTATATGTACTGACATCCCCACTTCAATAGGGACTGGATTGCAAAACTACAGGTACAGGATTCTGGAGGACTCAAAGCAAGAGAAACAAAGTCTTGATTCTTCTTATTGTAACATTAGTTGTAAATTATTTTTATGTTGAGAAGCATCCAAGTGAAAGTACCAAGTGTTATATATTATTCATTGTACTCAGATGTAACTTTTATTGAAAGTTTGTAACACTTGGGCTTGTATGGCATTGTAATACCGATACAATGTATTGTAGTTTTATAACATTCAGACTTGTAATACATTTGTGTTGAATAAAAAGTTTTAAAATTTTCTTATTTTTCTGTGTATTGTGGCTAATTGAAGGAAAAGATTCTGGCTTATGTCATGGTTTTCCAGTGTATGGAAATTGGGGCGTTACAACAACAATAAAGAATGGCACAAAGCAATAGGAAAGGAGCAGCAACGACAGAGGGGTCAATGGCGGCTGTGGCGTAAGCGGTGGTCGGCGTCGGGGTCTGGCATCGATGGCTGGGCGTCGCTGGCGGTGTCGATAGATCCTGTCAACGGGAAGAGGAGCAGAGAATGAGGAGAGAAGAGAGAGGATGGACGAGTAATTATGGTTTCAAATTGTGTGATTTTAGGGTTTGCAATAGGATTGTATTTATAAAGTACAATTAGGGTGTTGGGTTAACAGTTTAGGATCCAATAATAGTGGGTTTGGGTCAAGAACAATTGAAATAAGGTTTAGGGTTCAATAAGAGAGGGAATTAATTACAATAGGGTTCAAATAAATTACCCACAATTAAATAAAAATAGAATCATCAAGAAAATGGTTCAACAAAATAATGAGAGTAATTTCATAAACAAATTTAATTAAAATAATCAAGAAAGAAAAAAATAGAGTATTTTATTCAATTACAAATAAAATATTACAAAAGGGGGGAAAATGAAAAGTGCGAAAACGGTAGTTACACCTGTAATGAGTAGAATTAATCACACCTAGCATTACATGACCTTGACATCTTCTTGTATGCTCACATACATTGAAAAAAAATGATAACAAGTCAGGGTATTATGGGTTGACTTGGTAGTGAACAATCGGAAATAGTACTCGGTAGGGGTCCCTTGCCAGCTAATTCCCGTAAATGCTTGTAAATTCCCAGTTTTGGGCCGAGTACATGATCCGTGAATTCACCACCATAGTCAAAAACGTTCACTTGTTTGTTTGCGCCGAACTTGTGGAATGGGACGCAATAGTACGTGCATTAGATAGATTAATAAAATGAATAATAACATGCACTATACATTTCATGCTTGATCCCGTATACTATCATCGATATTAATCTTGAATTGAAATTATTAATTATTGCATAATTAAACATAGACCCTGGACATTATTGCCATTCCTTGCTTTTGTTCTTGACTTTGATCCCGTCCCGTATTCTGGATGTACCATGCTTCTTATTGTTCTCTGTTTCCCTCTATTTGCTGTCCAGGACTTACTCTAAGGACATTATTTTCTATATTTTTAGATTACGAGTTTACAGGTACTGAAGGAACGATACCAGAAAGAATTGATGAGCAACGATTTTAGAAGATGAAGTCCAAGAATAGATTGCTTGAATTATTTTATGCTATTTTTCCCTTTGAATATTGTTATTGATGTTGTACTTTGTTTTGGGCTTTTAAGACCCGGAGTTTGTTTTATCCCAGATGTTGGATATTATGTTGGATATTGTGTTTCGAATTATATCATTTATATTAAAGTTGTTCTTCGTTTATGTGATTATATTCTCTTGCGTGGTTGTGACCGTTTTTCATATTGTTGAGTTAGACTGGTATAGCTTATGGATGGTGTTTACATAATTCGCTGGGCCTTCGTTACTTACTCGTATTTTCGTATTTTGGGAAGCGGGACGTGACAATAATCTGGGAAAGGGGAATTGGTGATGCATAAGTAAATATCAGCTTAGTGAAGATGAAGTAAATATCAACTTAGTAAAGATAAAGTAAATGAAAATATGTGCGGTGTTATATATATACTACCCAAGTTATAGGCTTGGGGAGTGGTGTTATATATTACCCAGAAGTAATGGTTAATATATGGTAAGTATATGGTGAGAATAAAAGTAAGGAGGTAATGCGAGTATCTTTACCATGGTATCGTGTCGAGGAACTTCCGCCCACTATTTTTATGGAAATGGTGGGAACTACCTGCCTAGGCACGACTCCACGGTAGATCAGGTGTGGTGTTGATATGATGGATTGGTTACAGACTAGTAATTACATCTTGTGTATTAACAAGTTTTTTTTTATTACGTTTTCATGCTTAATTCTCAGGATATATTCATTTATAATCATGTTAGTAAGTTCTTTAAATTTCTTTTACATTTTTTATTTTAGTAACTAACTTGTAGAATCTACTCACTCCAGTACTGGCTGACCCCTATTGTTTTTGGGGGTCAAAGGAGTCCCTCCGTGAGGGTGGACGTCTTGAAACTCCTTTTTGCAGGATCTGAGTAGCAGCAAGGTGAGATACCCTGGAATATTTATTTTTGTAGTTTTACTTTCTTCGATAGTAGAGTTGGTGGATGATGTATTAGTTGTATATTTTGTTTAAATTTGAGTTATGTAGAATGAGTGTAATTGAGAAAATCTGTGTAATATTTAGTATTTTGGGAGATTATGTAAGTATCTGTATGGAATGATGATATATAGTGATGGGATATAGTATGTTAAAACTCGTACCTGCCTTGTTGTGGAGTATTGGGTTCTGTGTGTGGTTTTTCAAAGGTTTTTCTAAAAATCCATTACGTTTTCAAACGAAATCTTGGTTTTTATTTTGTATCTTGCATCATATGAAGATATTTGCCCCCAGAGCCCTACATATGTGATGCATGTGTAATGTTGCTTGGAATGTCCTGGGGATGATTGATATTAACTGCCTGTGATGTGATATTTTTAATTGTTAGCAGAATTCTACAAGGAATTGTAAAAAGGCTAATATTTTAGCGGAGACTCTGCCCAAATTTTAATTGAAATCTACTAAGATTATTCTAGTATTAAAAAAAAGTAAATTTTGGGGTCGTTATAGGCTCCCGTCCCTGTTAACTTCAAGATCCCAACATTTGAGTCGTATAATGGGGAGACCGACCCAATAAACCACATCGAGAGTTTTAAAACTCTCATGATGATCCACCAAGCCTCTAACTCCCTCGTATGATGGGCTCTGCACGAGAATGGTTCTCTCGTCTCTCTCCAGGATCCATATTTTCCTTCGCCTAGCTGAATGAGCTCTTCCTCACACACTTCATCACCAGCCGCAAGTCGGAGAAGACTAGCGCATCCTTGTTAGATCTGAGGCAAAGGGATGGGGAGTCCCTCAAGAGCTATGTCCAATGCTTCACGGCTAAGTCCAGATCCATCCCTTCACTCGACTCCGCGGTGGCCACTGCCGCGTTCAGATATAATGTGAAACATGATGTCCTCAAGGCTTCCCTCATCAAAAGACCTCCTCGGGACTTTTCCGACCTTCTTCAAAGGGTTAATAAGTACATCCGAGTCGAAGAGACAATCCACCCCCAAGAGCAGAAGATGCCTCCATACGGGAATACATGGAAGGGCACCAACGAGGATGAGCCCCAAAAATCCCAGAAAGACACCACGGGCCAACACCGCCCACCTCCCATGCCTCAATTTGAGAAGTGCACCCTACTAAATGCCAGCATATTTGCCATCCTCAGGGAGGTTGACAAGGACAAGATCATTCGACCTCCCCCCAAGATGAATGCCCCGAGCAAGAGAAGGGATAAAAACAAATGGTGTGTCTTCCACAAGGATCATGGTCACCTTATAGATGATTGTCGAGCCCTCAAGGATGAGATAGAAGTGCTGCTCCGACGAGGATACCTCGCCAAATTTGCACAAGTAAATGGCACTGAACCTCCGCTTGTGAGGGGAGCCAACAAGCGAGCCGAGAGGCCAACTGAGTCCCATGGATTGGGATGGATGGATATATTTCACGCTTTTCATGGAGGACCTATGGGGGGGAGCCTCTAGCTCCTCAAGGAAAGCTTTTGTCCAGAAGGTGAATTCAGTGCACAACATCCTGCCTCCAAGAAGCACATGAGCTAGCCTAACATTCTCGGATCAAGACTTGGAAGGTGTCCGAACACCACACTATGACGCACTCGTAATCAGTATGTGTATGGCAAACCATGAAGTGCGCCGAATTCTAGTCGATGACGGCAGCTCGGTTAATATCCTCTTTCTGAATGTGTTCGAATGCATCAAGCTTAAGCAGGATTGCCTCAAGCCTACCGGATACACCCTCCATGGATTCTCTGGGGCCCCTGTGATGATCAAAGGAATTGTTACCCTTGACATAACCTTAGGGAAGGCTCCGGCTACTCGCATAGAAGCGCTAGATTTCATGGTGGTCGATATGAAGTCCACCTACAATGCTATATTCGATTGTCCGGGGTTAGCTACCCTCCAAGCATTTGCTTCGGCATACCACATGAATATGAAGTTCCACACGGTAGCAGGAGTAGGGAAATCCAAGGGAAGTCAAGAAGCTGCTTGGGTGTGCGACACCGCTACAATGGGGGGCTCGGTCCTTCCTCTCGATGCCCTAGAACGGCCCCTCGATATGGGATAAGCCAGCTCTGAACCAGCGGAAGAACTAGCAAAAATCCTTTTCTCCGAAGAAGATAAATCTAAGTGTTTCCAAGTGAGAAAGGCACTCCCCCGCAAAGTCAAGGAGCAACTCATCACCTGCATCAGGGAGAATCGGGACCTTTTCACTTGGACAGCCGAAGATATGTCAGGCACTTCTGAATACCTAATTATTCACCGCTTAAGTGTGAATCCGGAAGCCAAGCCTATCCAGCAGAAGTATCGCAAACTTGCTCCCAAAAGGCAACAAGCCATCAAGAAAGAGGTTGACAAGCTTTTAGCAGCTCGATTCATCCAGAAAGTTAGTTACCCTGAGTGGCTAGCAAATGTTGTAATGGTCAAGAAGGCCAATGGCAAGTGGAGAATTTGTAGCCTTCACCGAACTCAACAAAGCATGTCCGAATGATCCCTTCCCATGCCAAGCATGGACGCCTTGATAGATTCCACCTCAAGCCATGAGTTATTGAGCTTTATGGAAGCTTTTCAGGATATAATCAAATCCGAATGTTCCAGCCAGATATCTCGAAGACGTCCTTCATCACCAATCAAGAGCTCTATTACTACAGAGTTATGTCATTCGGGCTGAAGAATGCTAGAGCTACATATCAACGCTTGGTGAACCAAGTATTTAAAGAATAGTTCGACTGAAACATGGAAGTGTACGTGGATGATATGCTTGTAAAGTGCCTCAGAAAAGAAGACTATGTAGCTGACCTCCAAGAAGCGTTCAAAGTACTTTGGATCAACAACATGAAGCTAAACCCTCCGAAGTGTGCCTTCGGGGTCTCCTTGGGGAAGTTCTAAGGGTTTCTGGTGAGTCAGAGGGGAATTGAAGTCAATCATGAGAAGATCAAAGCCATCCTCGACATGTCCCCCCCCCAACTACGATCGAAGAAGTCCATAAGCTTACAGACCGCCTCGCCGCCATCGGGCATTTCCTCTTCAAGTCAGGGGAGAAATGCCTTCATTTCTTTAAAGCTCTTCAGGGAGCAAAAAATTTCAAGAGGGAAGAAAAGCAGCAAGCAGCTTTTGAAAGCCTCAAAGAACACCTCACCAATCCTTCCCTCCTAAGCAAACCAACATCAGGAGAAATCCTCTACCTCTACTTAGCCACTTCGGATCAAACTATTAGTACTGTGTTGGGAAGTGTTGCTGGTAATTTTGGTGTGGGAGCAAACAGATGATTCGTGAATTCTTCTGAAACCAGTAAACGCAAACCTATTGACCACTGGCCGGTGTTGACCATTCTCAACGCTGCTTGTCATGCCCCGTTTTTCAAAAACACGGAACACAAGTGCATGACATTGGCCCAGCAAATGACTTGCATCATCCATAAGCTGTTATTGTTCAACTCAACAATATAATAAGATGGATACAACCACGCATGCAATAAGAACAATCACATGAATAACAATACTTGGAATAAAACATGAAATACTAGAAACAAAATAACAATCTCCGGGTCAAAAGCCCATAATACAGTGTTAATAAAACTCAATACAAAAATTCCAATAAAGTAACGATCAATCTAGAAAGCAATAAATCCTCAAAAAGACTGTTCTCCAAATTATGCAGGTAACTCTCCTTGATCACCTGTGAATACCTCATCTAAAAATAGGAGAAAATTGTCCTTAGAGCAAGTCATGGGCAGCAAGTAGAGAAAGCAATGAACAATGGACGATAGCAATAATCAATATCAGTATTAACAATGCGATGGGTATAACAATAAACGATATTTCAATATTCAATGTCAATACTCAATGATCGATGTCAATATCAATAACAATGTTCAATATCAATAGCAATGACGGTCAACA